>CM030044.1:72380337-72980337 GCA_017639485.1 Pluvialis apricaria
CTCGTCACTCCAAAAATCACAGTCTAAAACTCTCTCCCTCTTGCTTCAGCGAGGCTGGAGTAACAGCAGTCCAAAACACATTGCATAGGGTCAGACATAGGTGTAACCAGAAAGGGAGGTGTGGGTTCAGAAGGTTTATCTGTGCCATCCTGCTGCACCATGAAGGTCAGGGCAGCCCCATGTAGGCTGCTGAGCAAAGAGGAAAATGCTTAACTAGGCTTGTTACTCAAGGGGGATTTAACTGAAAACATTCCCTACACAAAACAGGCAAGTAAAAGCAAGTCATGAAAGCAAAATTAACGGTCTGGTGTCCAGTAATCTAAAATCAAAAGTTGTATTGGACCATGCCATGAAAATGTGCAGACCGTGCGTAACCCAGAAGATAACTTCTAAACCAGAAACTGATTGTTTTAAGTTTCATTTAGGGCTTTAGAGACACAAGGTACCAACTATTTTCTCTCCTAATTGCTCCTGAGCCTGTAAGTGGTTGAAACCACATGTAACTCAGCATCTTGAAAACAGCTTAGCTGACGTCGGCAGGGCTTCCTTGCAGTGCATGGAGTCATCAAGTGCATAAATCTTTGCAGGGTCAGAACTTGCATGTCCACCTTGTATCATCTTGTGGCTGCTCTCTCTAGAATCCTGCCTATAAAGACAGCTAATCAGTAGCCTGGGTGCCAAAAAGTGTTATCAATAAATATTATGTAATGAATGGTGATATTTTGATACAAACAACTCTAAAGCAAAACAATGGTAAAATGGGACACTTTAGGTCAGTCAGTTGGGTTTTCTTCAGTTTGCTAGAAAAGGATATGCTCAGAAAATTATAGAATTACTAAAGAAGAATTAATATTGATACTGGAAAATCACCCTATTTTTAATTGTGTAATTCAACATTTGTTTTTCATTAACATTTGTGATCTCAGATGATGTGGAAAGTTCTTATGTATGGGTTTTCTTCTCAGTTGAGTATAGCATAATCAGAAATTCATGCACACACATAATCAAGGCAGCTGTCTATTCAGGGTACTATATAAATTTCAAGGAGAAAAAAAAATTAATCAAATTGGTATAACTTTTTTTGTCCTATTTCTAGTATGTTTATATGTTCTCTTTAGTTCTTTTTCCACCCTCTGGCTATAGCTATTTTTACTTTAAGCTTGAACTTTTCAGTCCAAAATAACCCACTATGGCATGCTAAAATTGCAGGCAGTGTCACAGACTGAATTTGGATATCTACACCAGTGTCCTGGTTCCAGCAGGGCTGGGGTTAATGTCCCCAAGGATAGGAGGGGACACAGGTACCCCATGCCATGTGAGCCATGCCCGGGCTGTAGGGAGAGCTGCCGGGGGAGGGGGCGGGAAGACGCTGCTCAGCGCGGGCAGCGACAGTGAGGGTCCAGTCGGTGAGCGGCAGTGCCGCAATCACGTTTGTATATTCCTTTATCCGTGGTATTGTTACTGTTTTCTCTTCCCTTTGCTGTTCTGTTAAACTGCCTTTGTCTCCATCCACGAGTTTTGCCTTTTTGTTCTGATTTTCCCCACGGCTGTGGGGGTTGAGCGAGCGGCCGCGTGGTTCTTTTTTGCCATCTGAGGCCAAACCACGACAACCAGGCAGTAATTCTAAACTAATATTTATTTGTTTGCCTGTTCTTTGTTGGGGGAGGATTGTGCAGTTAGAAACGAGCTGTATAACAGATTTTTTTTTTAAAGTTTTGTCTGTGTCATGGGTTAATGCTACTGAGACAAAACTACAGCAAATTATTTTGTTGATTGACTTTGAGGCAAGCAATAATCTGTCATTTTCTTTCTTATACATTTATAATCCTTCCACTGTTATAATGGGCTAATATATTTACTGACTTGAAATTAGTTCCTGCCCACTGTTGACTGTTTTGCACTCTTCAGCACTGTGGAGCAATTGTGAAGTTAAAATAGCCCAAACACATCATGGCAAGCTCCTTGAGTGACCTAGATTCATCACAGCAACTCCTTTGTTTCTCTTCCTTCACTGACTTGTGCAGCCACAAATCTGGAAATTTCCTAGCCCATAGGATTTGTATTGTATTTGTTTAAGTAGTCTCTGACTGCTGGCCTTCACAGAAAAGGGAGAAAAACAAACCTAGCAGGATTTCAGGGCCAGAAGAATAAAAGGGGTTTTCCTTGGTTTTTTTTCATGACAATGCAAGGGCACTTCAGCCACATTTATTGTTCTACCTTTTCACTTTCACGAGAGAATTATAACCTTTCAAAGTTATGGGCCCTAATTAAATCAGAAGTCACATACTATGTGTTCCTTTCAAACTAGGACATAAGTCATTTTACTTACTGCAGTTGGAGTTCTGGACATACATATTTATAGATGACTTCTGTTTATTTTAGTAAGAGCTGTAATTTCTTTTCTGTTGCTAGGAATATGTGTTCAAAGTATATTGGAATGTGCATGCACACTTACATACTTAATCCCTTACTAGTAAGAAGACACTGTACCTCATGTATGAGTCTACTTTGGGACGCACTTTTTTTTGCCCCACCTATGTAGAAGACCATTATAATAAGACAAAGTATCTTTTGCTTAGAAGCGTATATTACAGAAAGGTTACTTATGATCAGGTTCAATGGATGCAAAAAAATTGGTCAGACTTGCCTTGTAAAAAGATTAGGTTTTAACACAAATTTTTGACTGCAACAATACGGCTTTTGTTCATATATGAACCTATTCTTGTAAGGGCTAAATGTTCTGAATTAGAATTTTAAAATCTAACTGAATTTACTGAATCAAGTTTCAAGGTAATTTCTCTCTCAAGTACAGTCACTTTTTGTACATTAAAAAAAATACAACAGTGTCTGGGTTTTTGTTAACCTCCTCCCGAAATATTTTACCACATTTGATAATATTAAATATTTATTCCTAACTCTATCAGTGTATATACAAGGACTGTAATCACTTTATTTCCAGTAACAAAAGATTTATATAAAGTAATGTTACATTCTTGCTGAACGTCCCTTTGCTGTACCTAAAGATACTGAATAAAGTATTCCTGCTGAATGTATTAAATTGTGCAGTATTACTATGTAGAATGGCATTACTAAATGAGCACGAAATACATGAGTTATGAAGCTATGGATACAAATCCCCAGCTTCAAAATAACAACCATTTTTGTAGGTTGCATTTAAGAAACTTTGATATCAAGCAATGTGTTTTCTTATTTTTCTCACAATAATATATGGGTGTCATCTCTGCACTTAGGAAATTATTCCGGTCATTGCTTATAAAATGCAGTATCTTCTGTGATGAAAAAGTGTATAACCAACAAAGTACATTTTCCCTAAGATTAAACCATACATACAGTTAAACAAAATCTGTAGGGCTGTTGATAATTGCACCATCTGGTGACTGACAACAGACTTCATTTGCCATTCATTTATTAATCCATCCAAGAGAAAGGAGTTACTTCCACTCTTGCTGTCTACATTGCAGAAATGGCTAAAGACCACAGTTAACATTATTGTACTAATTGTTATATTTAAACATCCTTAGAAAAAGAAGTCTTAAAATCTTGGTCAAAAATAGTTAAGCACAAACACAAAAAGTGAGCTAACACTTTTAATTGTGATTGAAACTTTGTTCTTAAACCGAAGTTTTCCCCTTGTCAGGCATGAGTTACTCAGTTTAAATAAGCAATACATGAGCTTTAACCTCAATGTCAGATCACATAATATCTGAGTTGTTTACAGTGTGTACTGTTAGTGCAGGTCAGAGTCAGCTGTACTGGGAGCTGTACGTGCTGTGTTGAGGCTCAGCTATTGCCTGGAGGAGCTTCCCGTTTAAGTATTCAAAAAAATTGTACAGCTAGTGTGGAAAAGAAATTCCAGTTTGCATATCTGAGACACAGAACGAGTATCAATTTTCTCTGTTGTTCTGGAAGTGGTCTGGCATAAAGAGAGAAATCCCTGTAAAACTCAGCTAATACTGTAATCATAAAATAGACCTTGGAGTTTACTTTCACTTTGCCTTCTTTCAGAAGCTCTTGGGGCTCTCTACCCTCCCGGTCTTGGTATGCCAAGGAAAAATCCTGTTGCCTGGAATCCCTCCCCCACTCATTAAGATGCTTCTGAGAAGCTCCAAATACATATTCCTGACTTCTAGCCAGCCACTTCCAAATTATTATTTGGAGAGAGAGGAGAAGGGTCCTGTGAGCCAAATTGTATGGCTTTGGAGAGTCATCCATCATTATTGCTTATTAATTTTTGTTCAATAGTTAGAGTAATCAGGAAACAGTTCCTAGCTTTTTCTGAAAAATATCTGTGATGAGAGAAAATCCTGAAAAAACCTTTTTAAATAGCAAAACAGCTGACACAAATTTATGGTGGTCTGAACCTCTACACACAGAATGACAAGTACAGACTGAAGAATATCAGAAATTAGACCATTCATTTTAGATAATTTGAATGCAAGTGGGTTGGACATGTTCAGTCATGTGCAAACTTACTCTCATAACTGGCAGTCCATTTTGTGATGGTGTCTCAGCTGTAAATGCATTTACTAGCATACAAACTAGAGACCTCTCTCCTGTGTGAAATTTTCAGCCAAGAAATGAAATGCTTGCTTATGGATGATAGGGTTTTTTCCCTGCTGTTTGCAATCTGGCCATGTACAAGAACAGAAACAGTTGAAGACACTGAATCGTTTACACTGAAATATAAATCAGTTAAACAAAATGATGAGCACATTCCAGAGCTGTGACAGATGACTGTTGTTGATAATATTGTAACCAATGATACTGTGATATGTGGCCCCTGTGGCGACATCTGTGATACCAAGTAAAACAATGCTAGGCAGTGTTTGCTGGCATTGAGCCCAACTGGTGTAAAAAGGCTGGAATCCGAATCGGTAAATCCTCCTAGCCTCCAAAGAGGGTCCCACTTAACCAGGAGGTTAGTCTCAAACTCCATAATCGTGCCAAGGGATTGTTTGAGAGACTGATGGCTGACCCAGGCTGAGTACCTGCCAGAGAGCATGCTAGCGATGGAAAAATACATGCAATTATAATACTTGGAACATTTCCTAGCATGGCTTAATTCACTACTGCACATACAGCCTGCACTTTTTTTTTTTATTATTATTTTTTTTAGTGACTGGACTTTTAAGCAACCTTTTAACAAGAGATTCAAATTTGCTCCAGATATTCACATCAGAAATTAAGTATCAGTCAATTATGAGTCAATTTGGAGCATCCTTCCAGAATGTTATTGCCCACAATAACATTAATAATTGAGCATTTGTATCACAGTGTTATTTTGATGGCCCAGGAAGGTCAAGGGCTTGTTTTTCTCAGAGCTATGCAAACACATAATCAGAGACAGTTTCTCTATTGACGATGTTGCAATTTTATTATTAAAAAAGGTGAAAGTCATCACCTTTAACTGTGAGAGTATGATAATGGTTGTCATTTGCTGTCAGAAGTTCTGCACTTACAGGACCCAAATCCTGAGTGCATTGCCACAGCGATATAGGATCCAGCCCTCATTTCCAAAATTAAAAAATAATAAAAATATATCTGGCAATTAAATTCCTTTTTGAAATGTGTTAACAGGAGCCACATAAATGCACTAGGTTGTTAGGTGTGTTAGATCTAATGTATGGTGATATGACTCCAAACGGGTATTTTATAAACCTAAAAAATAGAAAAAAGGAAAGCAAAGTATTTTCTATTTATCTATCTTGTAGGTAACAATTATTTTCATGAAAGGCTTTTCTAAGAACTGGGTTTCTATTATGACAATGTGAATGTCACAGGAAAGCCAGTTCTCAAGAATGACATCTTTACCTTGCCAACTTGTCATTGAATATTGTGCAGATGGAAGGACAGACATTCAAGGTTTGTATATTTTTCCAAAGTGGACCTCCAGACTCTGAGATTTTCCCACCAGTGGTTATTCAGAGGCATAAAAGAACATGTCCTCCTATCCACTTTGAGGTTGCAGCTCCATTTTTAAATACGCAGCAAGCATGAAAAGTAAATTATATCTTTGCTGGCACTGGCTTTGAGCATGTTATTGTCCACCCATATGGAGAATAAAAGATCTTAAGTTGTGTAGGCTTTTTTGTAGTAGCTTTTTGAAGGCATAAAGAGATTCTATTTTTTGTGGGCTTCTTTTCCCCCTGGATATACTTACAGGTCAAGTGAGGGGCAGAATGGCAGACAAAGGAGAATGAATGCCTTGATGTAAGCACAGATTATAGGAGAAGGTAGACCACTCCTTCACAGGCATAAGCCCCTCTACGTGGCTGGACCCTATCTAAACAGGCAGGATGCTTTTATCCTTGGAGCATACAGACTGCTTTGTTTGAGCCACATGCTTAAGAAGCTCCCAGGTATGCTCTGCTGCTTTATGCAAGGCAGCTCCCAGAAGCTGCAGCAGGTCTTATGCACCTTCATGTGTCTTTTGCAGAAATTTGCCAGAGATATGTTAATTATTGGGAGTGTAAGTAAATATAGTCCTTGTCTCATACCAGATGCTTAGTAACACAATAAAAAGGAGAGATGTTGCCAGTAATAAACAGAAAATTGTATGTGTGTGCAAAGTTTAGCCAACACCATTTGCTTGCATGCAGTTTTTACTGCAGAGATAAAAAAAAATTAAAAAACTTGGATGTAAGTTTGTCAAAAATTAATTTAATACCTGAAAATGTCAGTATTTTGAATAAACCATGAGATTACACAGTATTTTATTTGAGAAGCAGAGACAAGGTTTTATAAATTCAAGCTGAGACTCCATAATGGAAATTTATAAAAGGATTAAGTCACAACAGCAGCAAACAGAAAAGAGAGGCAGAAAAACAGGACAGCATCTGGTTAAGGAAGGAAAAGGAGTAGCTTGTTAACTCTCCAAGTCACTGAATGTTTTAGAACTAATGTAACTTCCTTGCTACCAGTCATTGCAGGGACTTGATATGAAATATTTTCTCCTTGATACTGACATGGGATCTAAAATCTGTTTTCTCTGTGTTTGACTTTGATACCATTTTGCTAGCTGCTAAACATAAACACCCTGGTATCTTTCTCCCCTGTAATGAGTAGCAGAACAGCAGTGTGTCAGAAGTAGAAGCAAGCAAAATATCATCTTGACCCTTTCCTCCATTTCAGAGTCTGTTGTATCAGAAGGCTAAAGTTTTCTAGAGGAATCTTGAGAATCTTGCTTCATCTGATGCCTTAGCCTTCTCCATTGTAAGTAGAAAGTATTATTTTTCATAAATATTTGCAAAGTATCTGCAGCTACGTGGGCTGAAAATAACGTGCAGCTCTGTAATATAAAATATAAGATTGAAAAAGGATGAAGACTGTGTGTCAGGACAGGGTAGCTAGGTGTTGGATGAGTCAACAAAGTTACATGCAGACACATGTAAAAAAAAAAAGTTTCCTTTGTTAGTATTTGATTTTATTTTTTTACCGTGGCAAAAGAAGGTATTACTGGTTACAAAAGCTTCTAAATCTCAGAGTTCTATTTGCACACAGAAATTTCCAGAAGGTTTTCAGCCTCTCAAAGGGAGTCTGAAGTCATTTTAAAAACATTTAGTAATTGGTTTTGTTTCATATCAGATGGGAGATAAGATGGACTTCCTAAAGAAAAAGAGTGAAAAGGGAAAAAACCTTCAACACAATTGTTAGGGTATGCATTTTTCTATGTCACTGTGTATAACACAGAATAAGAAATGGAACATCTGCATCTATGTGAATCATTGGATTCTGTCAAATTCCTGTTTTAAAGATTTATATGTGACATTGACTTTGATGTACTGTAAAGTTGAACTACATACTTGTGTGAGAGGAAATGTATGAAACCAATGAAATCCAGAATGGAATATGGGCTCACCAAAACTGCTAATATTTTCAGCTGTAATTCTTGTTTTTCTTACAGCTTTTAAGTCGTATAGCTTCATTTTTCTTCTGATTTCATTGATTCATTTTAAAGATTTTTACCCAGCCAGGGATCAGAAATAATATTACGTGATATGGAAGTCAAATGCTACTTGTGAGTAATGAATATGAAGTGCTAAAAATGATCTGCCTCACTTTGTTTCTTATTAGCAAATTAAACTACTAGACAGGGTGCTATTATGTATGATGATAAAGGGTGTTCTCAAGGTGTTACACCAGAAAAAAAGGCTACGTTCACATGTCTAAACTGTCCTTGGTCTTCTTTGGGTCAAATTATGCCTTTACATCATTAAAACATGTCTCTTTAGAGCAACTGACCTCAAAGTTCCTGAAATAATTAGAATGATGTGTCTCATGCCATCAGACTGTTAGAGGTTGACAATAAAAATAAATGTTTGAATGACTGTTACGAGTAGTAGGAATCAAACTGTACGCTGAGAAAGCTCTAAAATGAGCTGCCTCATTGTTGTGCTTGAATTTGTACTTACAGGGAGTTAGATGGCACACCTGATGATGAATGAAAGTTGAAGGGAAAGGGACTTCTGTTTATGAAACCAAAGGGGCTAAGAAATTTGATATTGTAGATTTTTGTCCTGTAAACTAGTGCTTTACAAAGATAAATATAAATAAATAAGTTTTCTTCCCTCTGAAGCAAAACCAGGAAGACCATTGTTTAAACCACTAATTTTATTGGTATTTATATCATATGTTTGACCTAAAATTTAACTGAATAAAATACTTGAACGTATATTGTCATGACCAAATCTGCCTGTGCAAAGAAATTGATGAGTTAAGTCATAATATATAACAAGACATTACTGTGTATAATTTTGCAAACATCTCATCCTACTTTCCTGCAGCTGCAACATATTTTTCTTTGCTTTGCCTTTGAACAGGGATAAACAGCATCACATTTATCACTCTATTTTAAATAGACTGTTATATGCATAACAGTTAATCAAACTCAGATGCTGCCCTACTTGTTGTTGTTCAGTTAATAACTAAGTAATTGTGTATATGATTAATAGAGAAATCTATTTCAAAAGTTGTCATTTTCTAAATACCTCTACACAGTGATTACTGACAGTTACCACAGATTCCTTCAGATTTCAAATAGTTGAGTTACTATTGCATGTCTGTGATAGCAGATATGCTATTAAAAATATTGGTGTTTTAAAGACTTGTGGATTTTAGTAAGTGGTAGGAAAATTCAGAATTATCACTCTCTGGTAAAATCTGTCAGCTTAGGCTTTTTTCATGCAATTGGAATAAAAGGTAAAACTGTGAAAATGGACACAAAATTTTCAGGATTTTTTCATTTACAGGAATAATACAATTTGCAAAGCTTTTACTGAAATCAAAAACATATTGATGAAACTAAAAAATGCCCATTTGATTTATTGAATTGATAAACAATTTCTTCTTAGAGTCCAACCACTGTTAAACTACATTTTCTGTAATGCAGAGTTGTACATTGCAAGAGTTATGATTGTATGAAACTCTCTAGTGGAAGTTCCTGGTGCTACTTTTCCCATGATGCAATTGTTAACGTACAATTTCCTTTGCAAATCCAGTGAATGAAAGTTATGTTTCAACATGTAAAATGATGTACAGTTAGAGAGTTGCTCACATTTGATGGGCATGAAAATAAGTATTTGAGTTCCTGCTTCCAGGAAGCAGTGGATCACATTAGCAGAATTCAGCTGAATTCTAGCTGAATTGAAATTAGGTATTTTCAGCTTGTTCAAAAACAGCATACTTCTCTTTTCTGGTAGCTTGTGAACTTCTTAAAATACTAAACACATAAATAAAGGCTCCCTTAAATTTCCTTGCAAACAGCCTTCCAGTCATTCATACTCAAAAGGAAAACAGAGTTGGCTAAATATTGTCAAACTGTTTCTAATGTAGCTAAATGTGTTAAGGTTTCAGCTGAGTGTTTGGGAGGTGAAAATGCATCTGCCATGCAGTGGATGCTTATGAAGTAACACTAGGTTATTTAAAGTCAAATATTCTATCAGGCAAATAGTTGAGTTCTTGGATTTCCTGTTGGGCAATATTTGTTGCTGAAATTTAAACAGTTTCCACAAGGCAAATGATAATATTTACATCTACAGTAATTTTAGGTTAATGACACTTTATTGATATGATACTTAATTTGATATCAACATTGATATTTCATTTGAATCACCTTGACAAAAGTTCGAGGTTTTAATTATGTGGTAATTTCAAGAGTCTTTGGAAGACTGCTTTGTCTCTGTCCGCAATGCAGACTTCTTTCTGACTGAAGTCTGTAAAGCAATGTGGGAATTGCATGTTTGAGTGAGCTAGATACTGCCTGTCCAGGAACATTAGACATATTATTAAAAAGTAATTCCTATATGCTTCCGTATGTGAAAATGCAGACAAGACCTTTTTGGTGAAATGAAAGGTCTATCTAATTCAGTATCTCTAGAAATGGCCAGTAAAGAATGTTTAAAGAAAAAATTCAAGTAACAGCAAAAATCGGAGGAAGAAAAAGAATGTTGCAATGAATACCAGACTAATTTACTTTTCAACAATGAAGAACTGTCATTTCGGTGAAGAAAAAAGGAACATGCTGCTATCTTTCAGTGTGATTGAATTTCAGAAGTGTTTGGAAATCACACATTTGGGAAATTCCTGCTTCACTAAAACACTTGGGAATTCAACTATTTTTGTCTCCTTATTCAGATAATATGGCCTAAAAGTTCCCAAGGTCACTTGGTTCCAGTAAATAATTGTACAAGTTTATGTCTTCACCTGCTTCACTCACTTTCCTGTTGTTGGATGTTATCTGCCTGATCTCTCAATCTATGAAATTGTCTTTGAAAATTTTTTCGGAAAGAAAAATGTTCATTCGCTTTTATCTTTCATTCCTGCCATAAAGATGCAACTGGAAAGAAACCCAAAACTTCAAGTGCAGCACTGATTCACTCCACTACAGGGCTGGATGAGATATACACTAGTGAGGCGTTAATTGTTTCTAACTTTCCTTAATTATAATTCCTTTTAATAAAATAAGAATACTTTTTTTTGACTTACTGAAAGCTACAGGGGATTTGAAAGAGAAACAGAGAGCTTAGATGGGGTAAATGTTGTCTCCATGCAGGTATTCTTCAAAATGGTGACTCCATGTTCCCCTGCACAACATTTACTGCAAAGGGGCAGCCTGAGGTAAAGGAAAAAAATCCCAGCCCTCATTAGCCTTTGTGTTTATTATTACTCCTCATCAGTAGCCACACCACGTAGAACACCATGCTTTTCATTGACTAAGCAACTGCTATGGTACACTGGTTGGCTGCAACATTCTGATTTGAGGCTTCTGAGTATTTCTATCTAGCATGGTAGGCTTTTCAATGATTGTGAAAGACAAGCAAAGAGTTTACAGGACACTGTAGTGTGACCCACACCTCAGCCTTGACGGGTGCTCTTGGAAATAACGCGTAGTGTCAGAGGGAGAGAGGAAGGGGATCTAGGGGACTGTAAATATTGTAATTCTCTCAGAGTTTTCCATTACAGCATTTGAGCTGTCAAAAGCTTTGCTCCAGGCTCACAGAGCTCAATTCAAGCGTGGGTAGTTCAAAGCTTACTAAATTCCAATTATGATATCACACAACTGTAAACTTATTTAGCATGCATGATACTAACACAGATGCTTTAAAGTGAAGAACTATAATTAATCCCTCTATCCACTGTCAAAAAAAAATAATCATTTACTGTTTTTTTCATTCTGCTCAGGAAAAAATAAACCACAACAAAAAACAACTGAGAATCATTGTTTTTTCTCTAAACCACAGCTATTGCATATTGTGATGGGTAAAAACCATTTTGGTTTTGGTTTTCCTTCTTCTAGCAAAAAGGGTGAAAACCAGTTATTAAACAAAAATTCTCTAATTATTCTTTCAGATTCAAAAATTATTACCAAAAGAAGTGATATTATTTACACATATAGCATAAAAATATTGATCAAATAATGTAAAATCACATTATCTTTACATTCAATTATTTTATCAACACAAAACTGTCAGAATGGTTATGAAGCAGTTTGGGCTTCAGCTGTGATCCCAGATTTTGTAGAGATAACACAAACAATGGTATGCTGGTAGAAGAGATGACAGGATGAAAGACAGATTTTATAATTTAATTAGAAAAATCTTGAATGATGATTCAAGAACTCTTGGACTAGTTTGGATCTGCTTCCAACATCAGATTGATGAGGATAAATAAGCATGACACAGTCTTGTTTGATATTTGCAGATAGGTAAATAAGATCAAAACATGGCCTAGTATTTCTGCCAATGAAGTGGAGACACTGCCTACTTCTAATTCATTTTTATATCTAATCCAAGGGCAGTCATATTTTACAGCCCAGAAATTGCTTCTCTACAGGAATTGCTTCGTCACTATTATTTGCTGTATGATAATCCAAACTCAAGGATTTTAAAAGAGAATTTTTTGCTGGTGTCTGTACTCAGCATATATGTATGTACTTGCGCTGCTCTGTCCAGACAGTTCCATTTTCTCTGTCTCATCAGCTGGGGAAATCTCTGTCTGACCTAAGAGAAGCTTTTTTTCAGTTTACAAATTATGATTCTCACTGTCCCAGAAATGGCCCTTCAAACACATCAGGCCAAGTCCTGCTCTTGGTTATTGCAGTCTAATTCAGGAGTAATCCCAGTGGCTCCAGCAGCACAATCATGGCTATATATGGATGTTAGCGGTTGCAGAGCATAGCTCTTCTTCCAGACAAAGAGACTCACCACTGTTTCTCAGATGTTTTGATAAGCAGAGCTGTCATCAGGAAACTGGATGCAGAACCACGGTGATTTTCCTTCTGCAGGTGTGGGGTTTTGTTTTCCTAAGTGGGGTGGATAAAGATTTAAATTCTAAGATTTCTAAGATTTTTGCCCTACGAGGTTCCCGTGCTGATGGGTCGCTACTGGCTGTCACCAGTATCTGTTTTCCCCTGCTCTCCCCTCCCAAACGTCTTCCTGCAAGTGAGAAGCCAGCAGCAGTTACTTAACAAAGTTTGTGTAATGCCTTTTTATTTTCCAGTGCAGGCAGTATTAACCTTGTCACTTTAAGCCAGACAGAAGTGATCAAGATCAAGATCTCCCTCTCTGGGCCAGGCCTCACCCAGTGTTCACAGTGGTAACAGGTGTGCCGAATTGGTTTTTAAGGCAGACTTATTCTTAGGAAACCCTAGAAAAAAAATTATAAGGCTGCCTGACTGCATAAGACATCACACCTCCTCCCTTTTTCAGGTGTCTTTTTTAACGATTTATATTCTTCCTGAGGCAGTATCTTTTTTTTTCTTTTTTGGAAAATCATGGCTGGCTCCTCCAATTCTTAGCAGATGTGTATGCAATATCCAGCTGTATTTCCTTCTGGCTGTACAAAGCATTTGAAAAAGAAATGTTTGCATCCAATATGCATGTTGTTGTACCTCAGAATTTCTCTGTTAGCTGGTATTTTGTAGGCAATGGTATGCAGCAGCCATTTCTGTCTGAGATGTAAGCTAGTGCTTGTAGCATTTCCCATTAGATCATGAACTGTGGATTTAAAAAGAAAATAGCCCGACCTTGGGAACATAGAACCTTTGTCTAAATACAAAATATCCAACAGTACTCAAGGAAAGATAGAAGTTGAAATTGGAATTGATGTCAGCTAGTATTTATCATCAAAGTTTTTGGAAGTGTTGTTTTTCTTCTTCTTCTTCTTCTTCTTCTTCTTCTTCTTCTTCTTCTTCTTCTTCTTCTTCTTCTTCTTCTTCTTCTTCTGTTTTTCTGGCTGTTTCAATATTTGCAATAAAAGGCATTGCCTTTGCTCACTGACTTTGTCTCAATCATGACCTTGTCACAGCTACAAGCAGCCAGTGTAATATGAAGCATAACCAGATAAAATCTGAAGTACAGGTCAATTTTCAGCCTATCACAACAAGGGTATCAAAGTAAAAGTAAAACTCATTACCTTCTGTCTGTCAATATGGAACTTCTGTATCTGGGCACCACCCTCTCAATTAAAAAGCTGACTCAGCATCGCTGGAAGACTCACCCAGCCATCTCAGCAGGTGGAAGCCAGGTCCCCATGATGGGGCAGGACTTGATGCAACCTACGCAGCATCACAAGGCCAGGTGGGGAACAACTCTCGACTCCCACCAGGAAACCAAACTCCCCTCTTCTGTTGGAAGCAGTAGGATTCTCTGAGCTGAAACTATCAGATCTAAAGAGTACCTGGGATCTCAAAACTTTCACTTTTTTGGTCATATAAAGTCTACCGGCAGCTGCTCACTCTTGAATTGATGACATTTTATTTTTCCCTGTCTATTAGAGCAGCTTGTTTACTGTATTACCAAAATGGGATGAATGAAGCATTATAGAAGAAAACTGTCACATTAGAACCATTTAACATTATTATCAATGCATCATTTCTCCCTTGTTGATTATAAACCTCTAGTTATTGAACTTTATTCAACATTTTAGCAATAAATTTTGGAATGTGAACAGTTTGCTGAGATTATCATAAAAATAACAGAAAATGTCCATTTTAAATGATTCCTAAGTGGGGACCAATGGCCATAAAAAATAAAGCTTGCAATATGTGTGTTTAATAGCCTGTACAGGGGAGTGTTACGTCTTTCATGCCTCCACTGGATTTTTCCCAGTCCTCTTCAATTTTTAAAAAAATGTGAAACAGAACAGATCAGGAATGTGCAAGACATCTTTAAGTTATGTTGTGTGTGAGGGAAGGGGAAGGGGAAGGGGAAGGGGAAGGGGAAGGGGAAGGGGAAGGGGAAGGGGAAGGGGAAGGGGAAGGGGAAGGGGAAGGGGAAGGGGAAGGGGAAGGGGAAGGGGAAGGGTTTCCTGTCCCAAAGAAACAGCCACCAAAACAGTCCAAAACAAAGTTGCACAGGACCATCAGAACTGAAGAAATTAAAACAATAAGAGTTAATGAGTATTGTAGAGTTGTGACTTTTAAATAGATGTTAAGGAAGAATTATAGGGAGTCTATTATTTTGTCTGAAGTGGGAAATGTGTTTTTGACCTTGCAAATTAAATTGTATTGACCTATGTCAATTTCATACCTATCTCAAGATGTCATGCAATTTTTATTGAGCTCCTGACCAGGACTGTTTTGTTAGAATCCATGCGTTTCCATGGAAACAATCAAATATGTTGATAGCATCATGTTATCTTCCAATGATGAAATTAACTAATGTCCAGAAGTCACTTTTGCTTATAGGTGACCTCTAAACAAAAGGACTATAATTCCACACATGCATGTGATATTTGCATCACAAATTTTTACTCAAATCTTAGGAGATTTCTTTTATGCATATATCTGAAAAGATTAACCTGTGTCTTTAAAACAAACCAGGAAGAAGATAGAGGACATACATGAAGAAAAGCGTCTTCAGTGAAGTCCCACGTTGCCTGATAGCATGTAAGAAGGAATACCCCTCAAGATACCTCTTCACACCTTGCTGGTAGTCCTGGCAAGTGAGAAACATCCAGGAAGATGTATGTTAAGAAATAGAGTATTATAGTTGCTTGCATTAAAGTTTCTTCATCTGCAGTTTGAATTTGCAGGTTGCCAAATGGCAAGGCCTTACCCACTTCTTATGGAAGTCTGCTGCCTTCCTGGGGCCCAGGTTAAAGATATGATGAGATTTCCTATCCTGCTATGACCTTCAGATTATTATCCATTATTGCTTTTTTATGTAGGCAGCGATGAACTTGCGACAAAAAGTACCAGGGCAATCAAGGGATACTTCAGGGCCTTGGGATGACTGGTTAAGGGACCAGGAGCACAAGTAGTTTTCTCCTCTGTCCTTCCAGCTGTGGGAAATAAAGAGGGCAGAAACAAGAAGACCCAGCAGACCAATACCTGGCTCCGAGACTGGTGTCACTGGCAAAATTTGGGGGTTTTTGATCATGAGTCAGTCTACACAACCATAGGGTTGCTGATGACATATGGGGCACACCTGTCGCAAAGAGAAAAGGATCTTTCTGCAGGAGTTAGCATGGCTCATTGAAAGAGCTTTAAGGTAGATTTGAAGGAGGAAAGGGATAAAACAAGTCTCAACAGAGATAAGCTTGGGAGTTGCACGCCAATGTTTGAGGGAAGGTGTGCTAGCAAGGTCCCTCAGTCTGTTCCACAATGTGCTCAGTACACTGGACACTGGAGCACATTGGAAGTGTCTTTATAATAATGTGCACTGCATGAGAAATAAGCAAAAGGAGCTAGAACCTTTGACCCAATCTCAGAGCTACATCATTGGCATAAGTGAAACCTGGTGGGGTGAGTCCTGTGACTGGTGTGCCATGATGGACAGTTACAGGCTCTTCGGGAGGGATAGGCAGGGCAGGCGAGCTGAGGTGGTGGCCCTGTATGTTGGGGAGGGGTTGGATTGTATGGTGCTTACTGTTGGTCACAACAGGTTTGAAACCCTCTGGGTAAGGATAAAGGGGAAATCAAATAAAGCAGATGTTATTGGGGGAGGCTACTATTGACCACCAAGCCAAGGCGACAACATCCATGAATTACTCTGCAAGGAACTAAGGGATACCTCTAGATCAGCTGCCCTTGTCTTTATTGGCTATTTTAACTTCACAGAAATCAACTGGGATTAGACAGTGGACACTAATAGGTCTAGGAAATTTCTGAAGTATGTTGAAGATAGCCTCTTGGTGCAGGTACTAAGGAACCAGTAAAGGTGCCCTCCTAGATTTGTTGCTTGTAAACAGAGAGGGACTCATGGTGAAGTGGTGATTCGTGGATGTCCTGGTCACAGTGACCACAGCGTATTTGTTTCAAATCATTAACAATAGGAGAAAAAATACCAGCAAAATATCAGTCCTAGATATGGGAAGAACAGAATTCAGGTTGCTGAAGGAGTTAGTAAGGTCCCCTGGGAATCTGCTTTTGAAGGTACTGGGGTCTATGAATGCTGGCGACTTTTTAAGAGCCATCTCTTAAGAGTGCAGGAGCAGGCAATACCAAAGCGTCAGAAGTCAAGCAGGGAGGACATGAAAACAGCTTGGCTCAGCAGGGATCTTCTTCCAGAACAGAGGTCTTCTTCCAGAACTTAGGCAGAAAAGGAAAGTGTATGGACATTGGAAGCAAGGACAGGCAACACAGGAGGACTAAGAGATGCTGTTCACCATTGCAGGGAGAAAATCTGTGTGACTAAAGCTTGATTAGAGTTCAGGCTGGCCAGCACTGTGAAGAACAACAAAAAGGGCTTTTAAAAATATGTTAATAGCAAAAGGAGAATCAGTTAGCATTGGCCTGTTACTTGAAGAGGTCAGTCACCCCACAAATAGGGACATAGACAAAGTGGAGATGTTTAATGCCTTCTTTACCTCTGTCTCTTTAACATTTTTATAAATGATCCGGACACAGGAATTGAATGCACATTAGATGAGTTTGCCGATGATACTAAACTAGGAGGATCTGTGGACTCCCTTGAGGATAGGGAGTCCTTACAGAGAGATCTGGATAGACTAGAGAGCTGGGCAATCACCACCTGTATGAAATCTAACAAGAGCTGGATTCTCCACCTGGGACAGGATAAACCTGTTTATACATACAAACTGGGGGACAAAAGGTTGGAGAGCAGCCCCGCAGAAAGAGATCTGGGGGTTTGGGTTGATGGCAAGTTGAATATGAGTCAACAGTGTACCCTGGCAGCCAAAATGGTGAGGGAGGTGATTGTCCTACTCTACACTGCACTGGTGTGGCCCTGTTTCGAGTCCTGTGAAGTTTTGGGCACCTCAGTATAAGCAGGATATCAAACTATTAGACTGTGTCCAGAGGAGAGTGACCAAAATGGTGAAAGGCCTCGAGGGCAAGATTTACAAGGAGTGGCTGAGGTCACTTGGTTTGCTCAGCTTGGAGAAGAGAAGGCTGAGGGGTGGCCCCATCACATTTTACATATTCCTCAAGGGGGGCAGTGGAAGGGGAGGTGCTGATCTCCTCTCTCTGGTGACCAGCAATAGGACATGAGGAAATGGAATAAAGCTGCATTAGGGGAAGGTCAAACTGAACATTAAGAAAAGGTTCTTCACTGCAAGTGTGGTCAGTCACTGGAACAGGCTCCTCAGGGTCCAGAGTTCAAGGAGCGTGTGGATGACTTTCTTAGTCATATGGTTTAGTTTTAGGTAATCCTGTGAAGAGCAGATAGTTGAACTTAATGATCCTTATAGGTCCCTTCCAACTTGAAATATTCTATGATTCTAAGGTTAGAATTGAAACCAAAACTAAGCTGAAGGGAACCAGCCAAATTACCTATTTTGTTAACTTATGTGTGAAAAGACCTTTTGCTATAATAAAGGGTGAAAAGAAAGACATTTTCTCGGCATCTTTTATTTTATCTTTAATGAAAGGTATAGGAGAGAAAGATAAAGATCTTAGTTTTTCCTAGAAGTGTTTCTTTTCTTTCTCGATATTTGCATTACTAGCTCTGATTCCCATGTAAGGATGTTTTGCAGATTTTTCAGTGACATATAAACATTGATTCTGTTTCACATGGTTCTGTTTAGAAAAGACAATAATTGCACAAATGCATTTGCTAAAAGATTTCCTCCAAAATACTTGCTAATAACAATAATAACAACTGAAGTAACAGCTAAAAGCCCTCTGAAAAGCAGCAAAGTTTCAAATGTTTTTGAGGCTGCTGGGAAAGATGCTTGTTTTCGTATCTGATCTTGTTATTTTAAGCATTACTGCTAAGTATTCGTTAAAGGAACTTTTTCTACACATACTCTTGAAAACTGTTAAAACCTAGGTTTTTTTAAAAGGTGCTAGTTTGTTTTCCAACTTCCTGTGAAAGTTAACTGGAGAGAACACCCAATCTTAAAAATATATATACTTTAAAGAAAAAATCTAAGATTGAAAATTTTCAACCTTTCCTTTAATGAAGCCTAGTCCCTCAGAAGCCAACAATTTTGTCATGGTGATGACAATATTCTTTATATTTTTCATATTTATTTTACATTATCCTTTCAAAGATATTTTGGAGAAATTTCACTAAAAAAAAGAAAATTAATTTGAGATCTGGTTATATGGCTACACATTTCACTTTGTCTTTTTTAAATGCCTTTCTCAAAGCATTCTTCAATTTATATGCATATATACTATATAATATGTATTTCATTCTTTAAATATAAAATAAGATAAAATTTTTGATTGAATTAAAAAACTATAGGTTTTGGAATTTTATTTCTACTGCTATATATTCCATGTTTTTAATGGGCAACTTCATTGTACTGGTTCCTTTAATAACTGAATTCTGAAACACCCAATATTTTCCCCAATATGAAAAGTCTCTATTTTATTCGCTTTTAATACTTGTAGCTTTAACCTGAGAGTTTCTTAGTCAGTTTACCCCTGAGTTTTCTGTCTTTTCTGTAGCAAAAACATGTTAATTTAGCCATGATAGATTGCAGATGATATAGATACAGATACAGATACAGATACAGATACAGATATAGATATAGATATAGATATAGATAGATATAGATATAGATATAGATAGATATAGATATAGATATAGATATAGATATAGATATAGATATATAGATATAGATATAGATATAGATATAGATATAGATATAGATATAGATATAGATATAGATATAGATATAGATATAGATATAGATATAGATATAGATATAGATACAGACTAAACTAGATGAGACTAGACTAGACCAGACTAGAATAGAATATTCAAGCTGGAAGGAACCTACAATGGTCATCTAGTCCAACTGCCTGATCTAAAAGTTAAAGCATGTTACTAAGGGCATTGCAAAATACCTCTTAAACACTGACAGGCTTGGGGCATTGACCACCTCTCTAGGAAGCCTGTTCCAGTGTTTGACAACCCTCTTGGCATAGAAATCCTTCCTAATGTCAAGTCTGAACCTCCCCTGATGCAGCTTTGAACCATTCCCACATGTCCTGTTGCAGAACCCCAGGGAGAAGAGCTCAGTACCTCCCTCTCCACTTCCCCTCCTCAGGGAGCTGGAGAGAGCAATGAGGTAACCCCTCAGCCTCCTTCTCTCCAAACTAGGCAAAACCAGAGTCCTCAGCTGCTCCTCCCAGCACATGCCTTCCAGCCCTGTCGACAGCTTTGTTGCCCTCCTTTGAACGCACTCAAGTACCTTCACATCCCTCTTAAATTGTGGGTCCCAGAAGTACACACAGCACTCAAGGTGAGGCCGCACCAATGCTGAATACAGCGGGATGATCACCTCTTTTGATGGTCTGATGATGCTGTGTTTGCTGCACCCATGATGCGGTTTGCCCTCTTGGCTACCAGGGCACACTGCTGACTCGTGCTGAGCCTGCTGTTGACCAGCACATCCAAGTCCCTTTCTGCAGGGCTGATCTCCAGACACTCCTCTTTCAATTTATACTTGTGTCAGCATTACTGTGCCCCAGGTGCAGATTTCGGCACTTGGACTCATTAAATTTCATGTAATTGATTATTGCCCAATGCTCCAATCTATCTAGATCCCTCTGCAAGGCCTCTTATCCCTCAAGAGATTAAACAGCACCTCCCAGTTTGTTATCATCAGCATACTTGCTAATGTTGCATTCAAATCCTGCATCTAGAAATGATGGCTAGATAGAGGAGACTACGTATACATCTGCAAATGCCATGACACACATCAATAGAAAGATAAAATACAGCTACCAGAAAACCATGATGCTTCTTCTATTATTGGACATGGCTCATTTTGCATATACTATGCTGATCTCAGTGTCTGGCTTGGAAAATCTATAAAATGAGCAGATGCCAAACTGTTATTTGGATGCCAGATTTTTATTCTGTTCTATAGCCCTTTCATCCCAACTTGTTTAATACCATTTAGTATAATGTAGATGTCACTGAGTTTTCAGCTGAAATTTTTAATTACCTTTCCCTTATTTTGTTGGGATTAATTTTAATGGTATTGCAAATCTATGTATTTTCTTATTTAAATTTCATAAATAGGAACGTTGCAGGGTTTTCCAGCCAAAAGAAATAATACCTCATGGGTTAACCTGGACTGGCCATAGCTTTTGTGTCTGTGTCATAGCCTGGAAACAAATACTTCATCAAATTTTGGAAAACAGCAGAACAAAAAGATTAAGACAGCAAATCTTCATTTTCTTTGTTTTCTCCATTTTGTTCCTTTTACATGTCCTTACACCTATCTACAAAACAAGAATTTTCTACAGTTGGCAATTGCATGGTTTTATCTCAAAATACGAAGAAGTTCAGCAAATTGCTAATGAATTTGGAAAAGGTGATACTAAGTCATTATTAAATTTTATACATTCCAGTCCTATAACCATTACAATTAAAACCTCCCAACAGGGTCACTGGACTCAATGGGATTCCCTTTGATTAATTTACTGAGCTCAGGACTTATTTGTCTTTTTGTTCCCCTCAAAATTTTGGCTGCTTTTTAGCAATACCATAAGTGTTAGCTCTCCCTCGTACCAATTATTTTGGGAAGTATTGCAAAGCCTTGAAATGCAATGTTGCACTTTCCTCCCAACAGTATTCAGAAGTCTGATACTAGGAAGCTTTCTATCTTTTTTTCTGATAAGAGTATTGATTACTCACTAATGCACATTAATCTGGGTATTTCGCTTTTTGCTGGTAATATACTCCCTGCAAAGTATGGAATAAACCATCCATCTCTAAGACATTACCTTTTTCAAAGTAAGTCTGAGGCATTTCCTTATTGTGTAAACTAGTTATCTGGAAAATTGCCATTATTTTAGAAAAGAGCAATTTTTTAAGAATTATATAGGCATTACATGCTCTTACAGGTACTTTGAAAATGACTGCTTTTCCAAAAAAAGTCCTAAAAGCATTTACAGGAGTAAAAAAGAAGAAGAAAAAAAGGGTGTGTATGTGTGTGTGTGTGAAATGCTTTCAGTGAGGAAAAAAAATCCCCTACTTTGGTAATGTTAAATAGATACCAAAAATTACTGTCTTTACAGCTTCTCTCTGGTAACCCACATCTTTTCGTGGTCCTTTTCATTTCCATTCCCATAACTGCCCTTCCTAAAATTATTATATATAATGTAATTTCGATTGCTTTAATCGAGTGGCTTATGCAACTAGTCAGAAACAGAAAAAGAATGGAATAAAGAACAAAAAGAGAAAAGCATATGTGAAAGAAATGTGGCAATCTGAATGGGATTTGGATTCAAAGCTGGTTTTGATAATCTGCTGTGATTAAAACATTGCAACAACGTTATCCATGAAAGCACCTACAAAAAAGAGGATAAAATAACTACACTGCAAAAAGCTAAATGCTTCTATGTGTAAACATGAATTGCTTTACTTTCTCAGTAAACCTTATTCCAGATCAGGAAATCAGAGCAAGTACAGTCACAATCAGAGTAAGTCATTATGGAAAATAAAAATTAAATAGTTGTTAGAGTTCCTGTGAGTCCTGCAGTACAGTTGCATGCACCAGATGCTGGAAGAGATGGGACTGCTTTGCTCTTCTAAACTCCTTGCAGTATCATATTGATTATTATGGCTCAGCTCTCAGTATTGGGTATAGATGGATTTGCTTTTTACTCCCGCGACTCTGTTGACTTAGAGCAGATGGTAAGTATTATCAATAAAATGTTATGTTAATTTACTTCATTAAAAAAATCTGAAGAGACATTTCAGAAACATTTTGTCCACTATTTTTTAAGCTACTGCTGTCAATACACAGTTTCCACATACCACTCTATATTACAGCAGTTTAGCTGGTGTTTGAGAGAAAGTAAAATGATGATTAACCTATTTATTAAATGAAGGAATATATTTCTGTATCGAGAGGGTAAATAGAAAACTAACCCATAGCAGAAAAAGGGCTTTGGATAAGTTGTTTTCATCTCAGCTCTGTATTTTACAAATTGGAGAAGTCTGCCACTATAAATGCTTAAGCAGAAATCACTAATGTATTTTGAGATGAGGATATAAGAGCTTTATATCATTTTATGTAATGTCTTCAAATGAGTGTCTGCCATAAAATGATGAGTACTCAGTACTTTTAAATTACTATTAAAATTGCCTTAAGGCAGATCAAACATGGTTGGTGCCAGGAAAGCTATATGATCCAACTCAGGTAATCACTTTTTTTCTTTAAAGTGTGCTGATTCCATCATAAATATTTAATGCAGTACATATTACTTGAGCTTTTGTTATTTTTCCCTTCTCGCAGACAATTCCTTCCTCTCTTCGTCTCCCCCACTGCTTTTTTTACAGGCATAGCCTATGTAGTTATTTTCCCAGAGGAAATAAGTAATGATACCAATCATATTCATGATAGGGTTCATAGGAAATCTGTGGGAAATGGCTGGGGTCTGGTGGTATCCTCTTAATTAGATTTAACAGATTAATAAAAACCCTTGAAGTCCCTTAAAGTTCTTTGAAACTTCTACACACAAGGGCCGATGTAATTTAAAACAGATATAATGAACAACATTGGTTTTGGCTAACAGTGGGAGATCGGGTATCTCAAATCTTTCCAAAATAAGAATGTCATAAGACAAAACTAGACATTTTAATAATTTATTCTTCTTGAATTAATGTATTTATTTCTTTCTGTGATCTGTCCTCTTTTTTCAACACAAATCTTGAAATGGTATCAGATAAAATATTCATTAAACCACAAAAATCAAGTAGGTTGAGATCTTTGGAAATCAATTAAAATAATATTATTATGCTACTCTGAGTAAAATATAAGATTATGTTGATAAGCCCAATAACTGTTTTTCATTATTTCAGAGTGAAGTGCAGGTTTTTGCTATGAGGAAAGTAATCCACTATACACTTCATCTGAGCGATTCAATGTAGTTAAGGCCAGTATTAATTTATTCAAGTCCATCTCAGTCCATTAATTTCTCTGGGCATATTTTTATTAGTAAGTCTTTTGCATATAGATGAAGGGGTTCTAGATTCAGGTATATTGTTTTTGTGTTCTTTTGTAGACTTTCTATCTGCTACATTGCAAAAAAATGAGTGTGTGGGACTTTTATCAATATTTAAATCTGCTTTGCAATTCTTTCAACATGCTAATAACAAAAGGAACGTACCTTTTCCTGGATAAGTGGGTTTGGTAATTTAGAGACTGACTTCATGCTTAAAAGCAACACTTAGTCGGTTGTTCCCATGATAAGCTGGAACATCTCTTTCAGATAACGTTAAGTGTTAAAAATAAAGTAACGCAAAAAGCATTACAAAATGTGAATGCATTTGTCTCACTGAATACAATATATAAATGGACAGAGTTAAGTTCAGTAATGATAAACAATAAAGGAAAAGGTTCTGGTGTTCATTTTGGTCTTCATTAAAGTTAAATCTTCAATTAGATCTTTCATTAACACACCTTTACCTGCAAAACCTATGGGTTTGGTTTTGTATACAAATGTGTCATTTGTAGTGCAGTATCTACTGCATTACAATTTCCCTCCAGGACAGCTGAGAATTTTTCTTTAAAGAAGACTGCCCTGAGATGTCCACAATGCTCCTGCTCCTCAGATGCACCTTGGCCTTGTCCCGGCTCCAGCTATTTTGCAAACAGTATTGCACGACTATTAAATTTCTACTTCACAGTAACATTCAGATCCACTTCTGCAGTATGGACACCGTTACAATCCTTTCCATGTTTGTGCATGTCAGTGTTTCTTCCCAAGAAAAACACCTTAAATCTCTTTATAATGGGTATTTTCATGGCACTTTCCCTCTCTTATTGAGCCAATTTTGAGTTCTATCCCCACCTGCTACTGCACCCATGTCCTTCCAGTTCACCCATTCTCAGTGCCACCTGCAAATTTTATTAGCACACACTCTGTTCAGCCATCCAAGCTATAATGAAAATATTAAGTGGTACAGGACATTTGTCAGATACAAGACAAAGGTCTAAAGGACTCACTTGACATTCCTTCACTGTCTGCTGTTGAATTATTGATACCTACTCTATGATAACTATCAGTTTTGTGCCAGTTTTCTAACACTTTTACCAAGACTGTATACCTTGCTCAATTTTATCTGTGACATAAGGTGGATAACATAATAACCATGCTTTGTGGCTCAAATAAATAGTATGATAACATTCATACCTTTTTTATGATAATAGTATGACTTCTGTACACCTCAAGCAGTATTATCCATGCCCCTCACCTGCACTCTCACGGATTTATTGCATATCAGTTTAGCATTCCTGTTTCACTGTTCTTTTCAAGCAAAATGATAAATTGATATGCAGCTGTGACTCTTGAGCAACAATAAGAGACAACTGTCTGGAATGGTGTCCTAAAATGGAAGGAAATGCAAATGTTTCCTGAATGACCCAGCTGAAATAGCACCATTTAAGGGTTTATATACACAGGCTAATATTGCTATAATATTGACAAGTAGACAACCCATTTGAAATATTTCTGGCCTGGAGCACAATAATCTTTAGACCACTTAAAAGAAGCTCATATCTACATTTTCTTGGCTTTACCATTCATTGTAGACTGTCCTGATCATTATTACTGTTTAATAATCGGGTAGTTAAATAATTTAATTGCCTGTGACAGCTGTAGATTTAGGCATCACACAACACTTTATATCACTGGATTTTTAAAGAGCCAAAAGGCATTCACCATACTCACTCAGCAGTGGAAGTTACTTATGTGACTAGTAGTTTACTCATTTTATGTCATTCTATGGCAAAACACAATATCTTAAATGCTCTGACTTACAAAAAATAAGGATCAAATGTTCAAAGGAAATTCAAGGTTTAATGTGTAAAAGGAAATCAGGGAATGATATTATAAATTACAAAAATGTTAAGTTAATGCTTAGATATGTGACGTTGGATGTGACAAAGATACTCTTGGGAGAAAAAGATTAGCCACAGTAACCAATACCCTGTTAATATTTACTGTTATGTTACTGAAGGTGAAAATGTTAGCACATACATACTACACCTTGAAGAAGTATAGGCAAAACCTTTCATGCTTCAAGGAAAGCTGTAGTTGCCTTGCTTCACCAAGGGAAGTTTGAGAATCCATTCAATTGATTTCTCTTCCAGACAGGGTCTGTAGCAATTCCACAGGGTTTCAACTAACTTCTTCTTTGTATCCTCCACTAGTGAAGGTCCCACAGACTCCCTAGTAACCCATTACATTGCTTAGCTGTTTTCACACACACAGAGATTTTTCTCATGTCTAGCTTCTCTCTTACTGGGAAGATAAATAAAAAATGTTATACATAAATAAATGCAGCTTGCTTCATTGAGAAAATGCCGGCTTTCTGAAAAAAAATCCAAAAGGATGGGACTAATGGGGAACATGAATGAAATTAACTAATTTTTAAGTTCCCACAATAGGGAGGAGATTGCAAATGACAAGGAACATTGCAGTTTTGGAAAGGGAAAACATCAAATGTGGGCCCCAATTTGTTCTTTTTGTGCCTGTATTTCCATTGCCACTGTTTACTGGTTTATATCACAAATTCTGATTTTGCTATACAGTTTTATCTAACTTGGTTGGATAAGTTTGACTGTTAGTCTCTCCCATCTTTTTTTCTAGAGGAAGCATGGTTCTTACAGAGGCTGAGAAGCCAAACATCATAGTCAACCCACATAATGAATCAAATTAAGAAAGTAGTACAGTTTGCACAAGAACTCAGCAGGATGCCAATAGACGGAAAAGCTTGTATAGGTATATCAGTGATAAAAGAAAGACTAAGGAAAATGTGGGCCCACTCTGGAAGGAAATGGGAGACCTGGTCACCCACGATGTGGAGGAGGCTGAGGTACTCAGTGACTTTTTTGCCTCGGTCTTCACCAGCAAGTGTTCTAGCCACACCGCTCAAGTAGCAGAAGAGAAAGGCAGGGACTGGGAGAATGAGGAACTGCCCACTGTAGGAGACCAGGTTTCAGACCGTCTAGGGATCTGAACATGCACAAGGCAGTGGGACCTGATGAGCTGCATCTGCAGGTCCTGAGGGAATTGGTGGATGAAGTTGCTAAACCACTATCCATCATATTTGAGAAGCTGTGGCAGTCCAGTGAAGTTCCCACTGACTGGAAAAAGGGAAACATAATCTCCATTTTTAAAAAAGGAAAAAAGGAAGA
Organism: Pluvialis apricaria; assembly: GCA_017639485.1. NCBI lineage: Eukaryota > Metazoa > Chordata > Aves > Charadriiformes > Charadriidae > Pluvialis > Pluvialis apricaria. Next base: position 72,407,431 of record CM030044.1, read on the forward strand.
CCCAGGGAACTACAGGCCAGTCAGTCTCATTTCTGTGCCCGGCAAGATCATGGAGCAGGTCCTCCCGGAAACTACACTAAGGCACATGTAAAATAAGGAGGTGACCAGTGACAGCCAACATAGCTTCACTAAGGGCAAATCATGTCTGACAAATTTGGTGGCCTTCTACAATGGGGTTAGAGCATTGGTGGATAAAGGGAGAGCAACTGATGGCATGTACCTGGACTTGCGCAAAGCGTTTGACACTATCCCACATGACATCCTGGTCTCTAAATTGTAGAGAAATGGATTTGATGGATGGACCACGCGATGCTGGATGGCCTCGCTCAGAGTTGCAGTCAATGGCTCAATGTCAAAGTGGCGACCAGTGACAAGTGGCGTTCCTCAGGGGTCAGTACTGGGACCTGGTTTAGTGGAAGATCCCCCTGCCCATGGAAGAGGTATTAGAAATAGGTGATCTTTAAGGTCCCTTCCAACTCTAACCATTCTATGATTCTATCATATATATACATACATGCCTGTATGCACATGGCCATGCAAACAGATTAACATAAGCAGGCACACACAGCACTCACACAAACGCAAACAGGACCAGTGGCCTCATCCTGCTTCTCCTTCTTGCTGAGCAGGATGGATGTCTGCTAGTGGGGGCCATACGTATAAATATATATATACTACACAGATCCCTCCAGCAGCTGGGCTCAGACATTCAGTTTAACCTGTAGCTGTCCCTGGGTCTCAGTGTTTTACTTTTAAAGTAACCCTTTTTATCCACTCATCACTCTATTTTCCTGCACTTGTTTCACCCTAAATGACCTAGATCCTTGATTTCCCCCACTTCTGGCTCCTCCCAAAACCATTTCAAAGTAAGCCCTCTGCAATCACAAAACCCTCTTCCCCTGCATCCCACAGTGTGTACCCTACCCATGGCAGTGGTTCCCCATGTATAGGAAGTACCCACAAGTGTGGCTGCTGGTGACCCCCCAGCATGAATTTCCCCCTGCTTATGCAGTCAGGGGTCTCCTGGGATAGTCCAAAAGATCAGAGGTACAGCTCATTCCCCTGACTGGGTCACTGGGATGCCCCTGACTGCTGTGGTGCCTCTGGGGTCCTTTCTGGGTGTGGAGATGGGACTTTTGTCACGTACCCTAATACCATCTTAGGCTGTGAGTTTTGCTTGGAGTGTAATACATATCCCAGTGAAGCTATGCAGAACTTTTCTTCTGACTTGGATGGGTCTTTAAGCTATTATCTAAAAATGTAAAGAAGAAAGTGCTTCATATTCTGAGATTATCATGTATGGCAAGTTTCAATCTAAACGGAAATTTTGCATTCAGTTAAGTGTGTAATAGAAGCCTCAGCTAGGCAAAATATCATAAATGTAATTGTAATGCTGGAGGACCATTAACCAAGAGTGGCATGGCTCGCCTGCTGTAACATTACGCTGCTTATCAGTGTGCTGGAGTGGGAGTATAATAGTAAGCTAAAGTAATTGAATAAATACAATGTAATCCAATCACTGAGCTATGATTACAGGTTTCTACAATATTTGCGATGTATTTCAAAATATGATGCTTTCAATTTACTTTTTTTGTCTTCTAGAAAAGTATAATAAAACTTGTGGAAGTACAAAATTTATTAAATTGGGAAAAATTGTATTATAGTTAAAAAAAGAGAAAAGAGTATTTTAAGATAAACAGATGATCTAGGTAAATTAGTTGTCATGACATTGCTTTAAATTTCAGATATCATTATTTGACAAAACTTTTATAATCTAGAAATGATTCGTATATTTTTGGATTTTTTTTTGGTGGGGAGATCTTTACCAAACTCACTTTGAAAGGTTATTCTCAAACATGCATAATGAAAGAAAAAGAAAAAGAAAGATGGAAATGGGGCTGTGGAAAAGCCTGTGTCCTGAAATACAGCTGTCAAGGAAAAAAAAAATAGTTCACATGCATCACAATGAAATTCACGTGCATTTCTGCAATATGCCAAGCTGCACAGGATGACAACAGGATTCGTGCCTTACAAGACTAATTGCAAACTAAGCTGCTGATGTTGACAAACCCACTGTGGTGTGTAGCAAAAAGTCTTTTTCTTTCATGTGGTGTAGCAAAAAGTCTTTGTTTCTTTCACCTTCTAATTATGTAGTCTGCCTTTTCTATAGAATAGAAACAAAACAAAAACCAAACACAAACAACAGGTTTTCTTCCAGCCATTGTCTTCCCTTTCTCAGTCCTTCCAAATGATCATCTTTGTGCATAGCTGGAAGTTAATTTTGTTCATGAAATATGACTGGAATATTTCTTTCCAGGCAATGTTTTCATGTCTCCAAACTGTACTAGATGTTAGTGCAGAATTTTTTTTAGAAATAATACCACCAGGAATTTTAAGAGACCCTCTTTCTGACAAGATTTTCATTTTGGTCTGACAGGAGTAACAAAATTCAAGAGATGACTTAATTCTTGAATGGTAAGCTGTTTCAAATCTGTTCTAAGAAGATCATATGTCCTCATCAGGAGTCATTTTAATTTAGATGACTATTACTTTACCTCAAAAGGTTAGAAAAAATACAGTTTGCATTCTTAGGCTGAATGATATTCTCTGTTACCATTTCACATTATGTGTAAAAGCATTCTTACTAGGAGGAAAAAAACCTCTCATTCTGCCTTCCGTGAAGGTTCATAGGAGTATCTGTTCACAATGACAGTTTTGATTTGTGGGCTTTTTTTCTTATGATTAACTGTCAGCATACAAACATATAGTAAGTGCTTTCTTCTTAACTTCAAACTTAAGTTTGGAACTTGCATGTTGTGTTACAAGGAAAGAGTTCTCAAGATTGCGAATAAATCTAGGGATGTTTGTTTAAATTGTTAGCTTCAATATTCAGTGTTCAATAGTGTGAATTAAATAATGCAAGGGAAGACTTTCCATTTAAAGGTCTTTCCAAGTGTCATTGAAGTCCATATTCAGTGATTTAGGTCACTGAGCAGTGTTTCTGATTCAACTATTGCTTTTTGGTTAATTTGCCTATGTGCAGGAAACCCACACTGTAGGGAATGGAGAGTTTTATACAACTATATATTTGTTCAAGTTAAACTATAAATTTGGTCAAAGAAACTTTTCAAAAAAGAAAGGAGTTTAGTAGTAAAACTGTTACAGATCATCGTTTAGTGAAGACTATCAGGCTTTCACTGTAGTGTTGTTTTTTTTTTTATTTGATTCTTAGAGGCGAAGGCAGGGTGTGGAGACATTTCATAAGCAAACTGAGTCTCTGTGATACGTATCTGTGTTTGGGTTTCTGTAAGAGAATTTTCATGTTCATATCAAATCCAGAATTGGCCCACATTTGAATTCAATGGTCTACTTAGCACAAAGTAATTCCCAGATTCGATCATGTCTCTCAACGCCATCCATCAGTATGAGAACCTTCATAGTACAGGATTATAACTTGCGAGGATCATAGAATCGTAGAATCATAGAATGGTTAGAGTTGGAAGGGACCCTAAAGATCATCTAGCTCCAACCCACCTGCCGTGGGCAGGGATACCTTCCACTAGACCAAGTTGCTCAGAGCCCCATCCAACCTCGCTTTGAAGAGCTCCAGGGATGGGGCATCCACAGCTTCTCTGGGCAACCTGTGCCAGTGCCTCATCAGTGTCACAGCAAATAATTTTTTCCTAAAATCTAACCTATATCTGCCCTCTTTTGGTTTAAAATTGTTACCCCTTATCCTATCATTACAGTCCCTAATCAACAGTCCCTCCCCATCTGTCCTGTAGGTACTGGAAGGCCACTATAAGGTCTTCCCAGAGCGTTGTCCTTTCCTGGCTGAACAACCCCAGCTCTCTCAGCCTGTCCTCATAGGAGAGGTGTTCCAGCCCTGTCATCATCTTTGTGGCCTTCCTCTGGACCCGCTCCAACAGGTCCATGTCCTTCTTATGTTGGGGACTCCACAGCTGGACACAGTACTCCAGGTGGGGTCTCACGAGAGCGGAGTAGAGGGGCAGAATTACCTCCCTTGACTTGCTGGCCACACTTCTTTTGATGCAGCCCGGGATGCGGTTGGCTTTCTGGGTTGCAAACATGCATTGTCGGCTCATGTTGAGCTTCTCATCAACCAACACTCCCAACTCCTTTTCCTCATAGCTGCTCTCGATCCATTCTCCGCCCAGCCTGTATTTGTGTTCAGGATTGCCTCAACCCATGTGCAGGACCTTGCATTTAGCCTTGTTCAACTTCATGAGTTTCACACAGGCCCACTTCTCAAGCCTGTCCAGGTCCCTCTGGATGGCATCGCTTCCACCCAGCGTGTCAACTGCTCCATACACCTTGGGGTCATCAGCAAACTTGCTGAGGGTGCACTCAATCCCACTGTCCATGTTGCTAACAAAGACATTAAATGCAGAGGGCACAGCAGTGACAGTATTTTTCCATAACTGGTCTCATTCTGGTGTTTTCAGAACCAGAATAGAGTAAGAAATCTTTTATTTATATTGTTACAACCGTGAATTGTAGGTTGTATTCCTTAAGCACTATCTTTAAAAATGCAAACCCAGAATTACAAGAGTTGACTCAAATCTTTTTTCAGCTGTTGCAGAATGTATAAACTTGTTTGGGTTTGGGGTTCCATAAGAATGAATTTTAAGCACTGACTTCACATATTTTTGTTTCACAGGCAAAAAATACCACTCTGTCCAGAGTATCCAGGAACTGTCAACAGCGCAAACCTTCTCATGCATTTTAGGAGCAGCTACCTTTTTCTGTTTTATTTTAGCCATAGAATATTGAAATTTATTCCTAGTCACTGGATTTTTTTCTTTCATTAGAAATATTTTACTGCTGGAATACTTTACTGTTGAATTACTTTGCAAAACTCATATTTTGATTCCTTTTTAAGAGAAATTAGAGAGAAAGAACTTTCCATATGAAAAATATTTTTGTGTTTCAAAATAATATTTTAAAAATATGTGTCAACAGCTATAATACAAAATTAATCTGTATTTAATGACTGATTAAAATTCCTACTGACTTGGCAATGAAGACAATGATTTTATGTATTTTGATTAAATCATGTAATTTTCCTCTTTCTCCAATTTCTTCACTTATTTTGCTGAATATCTCAGTGAAATAGTGTATAGTTTTGTTTGTTATACTTTGAGAATTGAACTCAAATGAGCTACATGAGCTGCACACATGTGTTTGAGGTCTCGACTTGATGCCCCTGGCCTATTTTAGACTCAAATGTATAAGACTACATAAAGCTATAGATTGTCACCTTGGAAAGAAATGTTGAGTATACTTTGTTTTGTAGGATCTAATTTAATTTTTGGTTACATTTGCCTTAGAAAGTACCTCTTTTATATATATGTATTTATATATATTTTTATATATATGTGTTTATACGTTTATACGTATTTCATAGTTAAAAAATTGTAGACCTAATTAGAAGAGCTATTTAAACTGTAGATGTTACACACTGGAGGCATGTTACATAAAAGGTGTAAAGCCCAAAAATGGCAAAAAAAAAACAACAGGGAAAGGGCAAGGTAACAATGTAATTAAAGTATTAGTAGGTGGACATTTATATTGTATGCCTTTAGGGGCAGGTGGAAAGAAAGATTCATGTATTGTTTTCAGTTCTTCTGACTGTGCTACACAGCAGTTTTAAGTTATCACTGGTATTGTCTGACTTTGGTTTTTTTTTCATTTTCTTAGTGAAAAATATTTTTATAAATCATGGTAAAATGTTAATATTTTTATTCCTTTTTCCAGCAAAAACATCAGAGAAAGAGGAAAATCAGTAGACAAAACCCAATATAAATGCATGCTAAAAATAGGCTTGATGTATATTTTTATGGGTGCTGAAATTAGGTTGTTCAGATATCTTTTTATCTACCATTTGCTTCATAACATAGGTTAAAATTTTATTTACATGTGTGTGCATTTATATAGCATACAAGTAAAACATGCAGCACCATCATCATCATCCTAGAAGTATTGCTATGATGGGATCTGAATTTTATGCAGTTACTTCTATCCTTTTTGACAAGATATAGAATACCTATTTATCACAAGGTCAAACTGGCATTAGATACCAGTTCCCAGTCCTGTTAAAATGAACAGGATATATGGTGTATCTTAGCACTAAGACAATTTAAGTATTAGATTTTATTACCCCTTTTTATCGCACTGAGTTAGTATAATATTACAACTAGCTTTTTGTTTTCCCTAACAGGAAAGGTCCTGATGTAATATACCTTCATCCAGTGTCAATGAACACATATAATTTCAGAAATCTGATTGACTTTTTTTATATGACAGTAAACAGCTAATGCGGAAAATTTGAAGGTTAGTATGGTAGGATAGCCAGAAAATATTTCCTTTAGCCTTCTCATATATTTTTTTCCCTCAAAGTAAAAGAGAAAGAAAGAGAGAGAGAAATAAAAAGAAAAAGAGAGAGAAAGAGAGAAAGAGAGAAAGAGAGGAAGAGACAAAGAAAGAAAGAGAGAAAGAAAGATAACAAACTGGATACATAGATCTTGCTTCTGTGGAAATATTCAACATGACATAAGGCATAGATGTATTTAACACGCAAGAAGTTAATGATTTACCTGCTTGTTCTTCTCAAATGAAATGCTTTTCGTGCCGGGATTGTTGGGTTTGGGTTTTTTTTTTTTTATTTTGTTTTTATTTGGTTGATGTTATTTTTTAATAAATCTAGTAAAAAAGATTTTTAAAACGAGTATCTTTTCTATTACTGTTTTATCAGATGAGGGACCAGTGAAATGAAAGGGAAGGGAAATAAAGGGAAGGGAAATAAAATCAGAAGGGAAATAAACTAAAAAACCCATGAAGCTAGCCAAGAGCTGAAAACATCCCCTCCTGTGATTCAAGAGCTGTTCAGATTATGTTAGGTTGGAAGAGAAGGTTAGAATTGGCTTAAGTCATGACAGAGTCAGCTGCTCTGCCCTAGATTTTCAAGATGGATAAGAAGTGGAAAACTTAATATACAGCTTACATCCATGCTCGGGACTTTTGAAAGCAGTATATTAGTTTTCAAATCTTAAATATCCAGATGCTTAACAGTAGGTTCAAAAGTTTGAGTATATGGAAAGTTGTATAAATTTATTGTACAGAACCTTACTTTTAAACATGACGTGATTTCTTTAAGGTACAGAAAGACTTTGACAAATCAAGATTTATTAATACCCATGGTTGTTCATTCTTTTTTTGGTACATGACCCAAGACTGCTCACATTTTCGAAGTGATTGACCATGCCCATGCAGGACTCTCTGCTCTAATCTATGGCTTTGTTCATTGTTACTTCACATATTCTCTCTCAACATCTTCCGGTTTTCTCTTCTGGATTCCCTTTTTCAATCCTCATCCCTTCACTCACTGAGAAAACAGAAAACAACAGCAAGAGGCTTGTGTTAACATAAACCAGGTAGTGTTTGACACCAGACTTCCTGTCAGAGGTTGCAGCACAGAAAATGGCTTCAACTTACAAAGATGTCCCCATACTATGGCCCAAAATTTTGGCAATGCAATCACATCTGTAGTCCAGTATTCAGTCTACATCCTCCATAATCCACAGTGTGTTTTCCAGAGAAGTGGTTAGAGTTAGCATTTTGCACTTGATTTTTCTTTTCTGTGTGAAGCATTTTTCACTTGTCTGTACTGAGTTTCATATTATTGATTTCAAAGTGCTTTCACAATTTATCAAGATCACTTTGAATTCAAACCTTTTTGTCAAAATGCTTATAACTCTTCCCAATGCAAATTACCTATATATACTTATTATAGGCACATATTCTTTTGCATCATCCAAATCACTAACCAGAACTATCCATTACATGCTAAGTACTTCGTCTTAGTATATCAACTATCCCGTAACCTTTATACCTAGCTTTACTGTACTTTTGTTTGCTTTCCATATTTTTCTAGTTAGCACTGACAAATGACGTACACAACTATCTCAAAAAGTATACCAGATATATTCCTTTCCATCAATCTACTAGTGCAGGGCTTTGGTTAAAAAGACAAAAAAAAATGTCGTTTAAGATTTTTTCCTTCCTAAATTCTTATAGGTCTTTTAAGTTTTATAATCTTGTTATCTAAATGGTGGCAAAATGAGTATTTAGTAATTTATTCCAATATCTTTATTAAAACCCTAGATAATCAGTCTCTGAACTTAGAAATGTAAAACTTTGTTTACTAAAACATGTACAATAGTTCTTTAGTGATTTAGTACAGCGTTAAAGTGAGTTTTTGTGTGTTTGTGTTGGTTTTGACCGCAATAGTGTCAATTTTCTTCATAGCAGCTAGCACAGAGCCATGTTTTGGATTTTTGCTGAAAACAGTGTTGATAATACAGGGATGTTTTAGTTATTGCTGAACAATTCTTAGACAGAGTCAAGGCATTTTCTGCTTCTTACACCGTTCCACCAGCGAGTAGGCTGGAACTGCACAAGAAGTTGGGAGGGGACACAACTGGGATGGCTGACTCCAACTGACCAAAGGGATATTCCATAATATATAATATCATCCTCAGCAACAAAAAACTGGGGAAAGAAGAAGGAAGGGGAAGGATGTTCAGAGTTATGGTGTTTGTTTTCCCAAATAACAGTTAGGTGTGATGGAGCCCTGCTTCCCCGGAAGTGGCTGAACACCTCCCTGCCAATGGGAAGTGGTGAATTAATTCCTTGTTTTGCTTTGCCTGCGTGTGTGGCTTTTGCTTTACTTATCAAACTGTCTTTACCTCAGACCGAGTTTTCTCACTTTTATCCTTCCGACTCTCTACCTGATCCCAGCCTGGGGGAGCGAGTGAGCAGCTGTGTTGTGCTTAGTTGTCAGCCGGGGTGAAACCATGACAGTGTTATAAAAAACTAGTCCGCTTTATCTGCAGATAGAATGGGGAAAATAAAGTTCCAGTAATTAAAAAAAAAAAGTGGGTCAGGAAACAGTTGTGTTTACCTTTGCTCAAAATAATCCAGCCATGACACTAAGGCAAATCATAGTTTCATAATGAACAAAACATCTCTATGAAGCAGAGTGTCTTTAAATCAACCTATTTCTTCCCCTCTGAAGTCCATTCAAGAATTTTAAGGCTTACATCTCCAACTTTCGACAAACGCTTCTTCTTCATTTTCTTTTTTGGTTTTTTTTTTTGTATATACTGCTGAATTTTTAAAAGTAGCATCTTCTCAGATCTTTGAACCAGCACACCATGTCTCTATTTAATAATTGAAAGTAATATCTTAGGGCACAATACCTTAAGGTCTGGAGAAGGAGAAAAGCAGAAGATTTTGAGGGTGGGAGGGTTTTATCTTGTTTTACTTTGAAATCTTAGCTCATGTCTTACTTTGTGCTTAGCCACATAGTTAAGCAGTGTTTTGCAGTGAAGACAGTTTCAGGAGAAAGACAGAATGTCTGACTGACACCAGTCAGACAGATGTTGGTGTCATTCAGATATGGCCTAGTAAGTATTTGTTGCCTTTTGCTGCCTAAGGGCATGTCTTCACCATGCATAGTGCAGAGATTGCCAAATTATCACTGAACTACATCTGTAAATCCATACAGTACAGAAATCTGGATCTAGGTGTCATATCATGAATTTATATGAGACCATATAATTGCTACTTTGTTGTTCATGGGACTGAGCTCAGTATTATGGAGGGTACAGAGGGTATCTATGGGATGTTCTTCCCGAATTCACTTCAAGATACATCATTAAATTACACAAAGCTGAATGTTTCTGTATTTCTGTAGAGACATGACTTAAACTATCAAGCTGAAATTCTTCTGCGCCCCTCCAAAAACAAAACAAAACAAAACAAAAAATTCAAAACCCCAAAACCCCAACAAACCAGACATAGCTACCCAGATACCCAGGGGAAAAAGTTGGAGCAAGGAAGATGTACCCTTGGGAGAAGAGGATCAGGTCAGATAATACTTAAGCAAACTGGACATACATAAGTCTATAGGCCCTGATGGGATGCACCCACAAGTATCAAGGGATTTGGCAGATGTCATTGTGAGGCCACTCTTGATAATATTTTATAGACCACAGTGACAGGGAGAAGTGCCCAAAGACTGGAAGAAAGAAAATGTCACTGCCATCTTCAAGAAGGGTAAGAAGGAGGACCCAGGGAACTAGAGGCCTGTCAGCTTCACCTTGGTGTCTGGGAAAGTGGCAGAGCAGATAGTCCTTAAAACCATTTTCAGGCACATAAAGGACATCAGAAGCAGTCAGCATAGTTTCACCATGGGGAAGTCATGCTTGATCTACTTGAGGAACTACTATGATGAAGTGACTGGACTGGTAGACAAGGGGAGAGCAATGGATATTGTCCACCTGGATTTCAGTAAGGCTTGTGACACTCCCATCATCTCCCATGAGATTCTCATAGAGCAGTTGTTGATGTACAACCTGGATAAGCAGACAGTGAAAACTGGCTGAATGACCAGGCCCAGAGGGTGGTGATCTTGGCACAAAGTCTAGTTAGAGGCCACTGCCTACCAGTGGACTTCAGTGAATCAATACTGAGTGCAGTCCTGTTTAGTATCTTTACTAACAATCTGGATGATAGAGTGGAGTGTACCCTCAGCAAGTTTGCAGGCAACACCACACTGGGAGGGGTGACTGGTTGATACACCAGGTGGTCATATCTCTGCCATCCAGAGGGACCTTGACAGGCTGGAGAAATGGGCTGACAGTGACCTCATGAAGTTCAACAAGGGGAAGCGCAAAGAACCTGGTGGGAAACAACCCCATGCACCACTATATGCTGAGGGCCACCCAGCTGCAAAGCAACTGTGAAGAAAAGGACCTGGGGGTCCTGGATACCAGGTAGAACATGAGCCAGCAATGTGCCCTTGCCACAAAGAAGACAAATGGTATCCTCAGCTGCAGTAGACAAAGTATTGTCAGCAGGTCTGCAGGAGGTGATCCTTCCCTTTTATTCAGCTCTGGTGAGTCCACACATGGAGTGCTGTGTCCAGGTCTGAGCTCTTCCATACAAGAAAGATATGGACATACTGGAGAGACATCAATGAAGAGCCACAAGGATGATTAAGAGACTGGAGCATCTATCGTATGAGGAAAGGCTGAAAGAGCTAGCACTATTTAACCTAGAGAACAAAAGGCTCAGGGGGATCTCATCAATGTATATAAATACCTGAAAGGGGGGGGGGGGGGGGGGGTGTAAAGAGAATGGAGCCAGACTCTTTCCAGTGGTGCCCAGTGACAGGACAAGAGGCAATGGGAACACTCTGAAACACAGGAGGTTCCATATGAACATCAGGAAACTCTTTTTTGCTGTGAGGGTGACTGAGCACTAGAAGAGATTGCCTAGGGAGGTTGTAGAATCTCTCTCCTTAGAGATATTAAAAGTCTGCTTATGTATGGTCCTGGGCAACTGGCTCTAGGTGGCCCTGCTTGACAAGATGAGGAGACCTCAAAAGGTGAAATATGTGAATTCTCTAATTCCCACTGCTACATCAATATTGTATCCTGGCTTTGAAGAATTTGATGTAACTGACTGGTTTCCCTGCAGAAAAAAATAACACAGTCAAGGCAGAGAAAAACCCCAAACCCACAAGCAGAGCAATACTGAATGTGTATAGTATTACAATAAATAGTATTTATAAGTGGTAGGGAGAGTGTTACTTATTGGCATCGCCTTTGTGCATATATATGCCTATTTCTTTTGTTCTGCTTATCCTTGTATCTTGGGATAAGACTTTGTAAATATAGAGTTGAGGAGACCTATAGCTAAATTCATGTAACAATTGCATCTTTAACTCTGTTTGACTACTGTATATTTTTATTTAAAATGCTCTTTAATTCTTCTGAGCTTTTTCTCCTGGCCCCTTCCAGTTGTGAATTACAATCTCAAGAGTGCTGATGTGTCTTTTTGCAATGCAATGCTATGCCAAGTCTTGAAGAGGCGTCTGTTAACAGTCAGACCTAGTCTACTATTTTGGAACTAGATCAAATTTAGCTACCTGAAAGGTATTCTGAGTTATTTAAAAAAAAAAAAAAAAATGTCTAGTTATATTGTATGTATATTCAAAGATACTCTATATATATCCCAATCTTTTTTCCTTTTTTTTTTCTTCCATGTTCTCCCTTTCTGAAGCTTCCTAATGCTGTCAAATTGTTATCTTCTAAATGGCAAATATTCCCAAAAGTAGATTACAGTTCTAAATTCTGTCAGTTTAATAAGATGAAGTTCAACTCAAGTGAGGAAAGCAATAAGATAAAATTGTTTCTCTTGTTTGAAAATCAAACCCAAACTGTATATATGTCATGTTGACACATTTTAAAAGAGCGGATTAATGAGGAATGCATATATAGTATTGTAAATTTGCATCCTGCTTTACAGTAAGAAAAAATATGTATTTACTGCCCTCAACGGTTTGTCCTGTCAGCTAGGTTTGGGATACACGTAAAAATCACAGATATCAGAAGAGAGACCTATAAGTACTGGACAGTAAAAAAGCTAGCAGTAGGTGCAGAAAAACTTGCCCAACAACCCTGAGAGAGTTCTTGGAGTCTGCAGTCATGACTCTGATGTCATTGCAGCTCTGAAGACAATGGTGGACTTAACTCTATTTCTGATGGGACGAATGTTATCTTTTCACTGAGTTCTATTAACATATTCCTTGATTATTATTCAGGATGAATAAAGCTTTCAAAATCAAGGATGCAGCGTTTCAGAGTCTGGGCTGTTTATTCATTTCCATAATACACCACATTTCAGTGAAGTAAGATAGGCACTAGTTACTGTGAAAAGGGATAATATTAAGCCACAAACCAAAGATATTAGACAAAGTATGAAGCATGGAAAAGAGGATGTTAGGCAAACAAAACAATTCCTGTAGTACAATGTGGCAGTCAGATACAAAAATCTTTTAAAGCTTGAAGTGAGTACCTACCTGTGATTCATAAAAAAAACTGAGTAAAACAAGTCTTTGGGAACTTCCAGACTCTACTGGAACTCTTCTGGACTTGATCTATTACTCTTCTCTGACAGAAGGTGGCATGAAGAAAAGTGCTGGAGAAGCTGTCTCTTTTCAAGTATGCTTAATCCATGTCTTCATTCTTCTCAGTTTAGCACATTTCATCACATGTGAAACTATCATGAAACCTTAATATGTGACACTGACAAGAAGAAATGCAACCAACAGAGTAAATAAGTTGTCCTCTATTTGGAGTTTCTTTATTGACCACAGCACTCGGGAGACCTACAGTACTTGTAGAGCAATCAATAATAGCCTTAAGAGTCTAAGAAAAGTAAAGAGTCACTGTTAGGCCTGCCCTACAGCAAAACTTTTATAATTATTCTGTAGTAGTACAGCTGTGACTTGTCCCACACACCCCAGGGCTCCGGCAGGCACTGCACCTTCACGGGTTCCTGCTGGTGTAGGGTAACATCACTCTTCACTAGCTCAGGTACAGAATTGTAACATAGTCTGGCCACAAAAGGGTTAAACACTCAGTTGAAAACAACTGCTGTTTGAAAAATCATTGCATTAAATTCTATGGAAAATAATGGTGAAAAAAACAACAGTAAGAAAAGTGGGGACTGACTAGTATGTTAATACAAAGAAAGGAATGTGATGGTCATTAGAAGACAGTCTCTGTTACCTCTCCATCTTACTCGGTGTCAGTATTTAGCTATTGTTCCCTCACTGATTCTACCCTTACAGCTAGATATATATATATACCTACTACTTTTCAGACACAGCTTTTGGAAAACCAATCAGTACAGAAATTATTCTTTTAGGTTTACTTCACAGTCTTCTTTTTCAAGTCCTTGAAAGTCTGTTCAGTCACTGTGCACCTATGATCACTGACCTCATTCTCAGAAATACTAATAATTACTGTTTTGGGGGGACATGAACATTTTTCTGTGAATTCTAGACAATAAAATCCAAATACAGTGTTGAAAAATGGGAACTGATATCAACGAATGTGACTTATACTTAGTATTTTGAATCAGATTAATGAATGACCTAAATATATTGAGGTTGGGGTTTTGCTACTATATGAAGTTGCAGAGATTTCACTTTTAACTTGCAGCAGGCTGACAAGGACATTTTCAAGGTATTTTAGCTATCTTCAATATCTGTTTTATTATTGCAGTACTTTGGAACATTTGCTTAGGGCTAAAATTTGCCTGTGGATCTCCCCAGCTGCATTCTGCTACCAGCACAGAGGAGAAGTGAAGGAAGCAGGGTTTAATTCAGCCTTCAGAGTGCCTCTGTCTATAGCTTCATGCAAAATCCCTCTACTTTTTTCATTAAGACTTCCAATCCCAGCATGACCGTGTACTTTCTGCTGGATATCTGTAGTTCAAAGTCAGAAGGTGGCATATTCAGAAGGTGGTATAGTTCTGTGCTATGGGATTATAGTAGAGGTAGGTAACAACAAATTCACTTGTCGGATATTGTTTAGCCACCAAATATTGTGCTCGTGGAGAGCTCATTTTGAGCTGGATCAAATGAACTCATGGCAAATCCCGCAATTCTTTCAGGCTGTTTTTTCTCTCCGTTTCCCTGACGAGGAGTATGAGACACAGTACAGAAATCAAGAACCCAAAGTATATCTAATTTATTTGCTTAATAAATAGCTCCTGATTTTTCTGTTTCTGCTGCTTTTTCATTGCAGACTTGGGACTGTGTTTGTGTTCCAACACACTTTGATTCCAAGGGAGACAATGTATATGGCCTATTTAATCGTCAATCTTCTTCTTCATGGTGGACAGCAAAACCAACATTATCTACCAGGAATATAATTCAGGAAACTTATGCAACTTTCCATGTTGGTTCCATTAAGCCAAAGGAACAACAAAGGAACACGAGTTCACCTGAATGCACAAAACCTGTCTGTAAAAAAGGACTGAGTGCTGGAGTGCTGCTTTAATTTTTTCTAAAAAGGCTTAACGACTTATTTTGATATGCTGACAATAAACACTGACCAGGACAGCAGTGTTAAAACTGCTTCTTGGACACTGAAAAATAAGATTTAGATTTCTTATATAAGCAGGAAAAATTTTAAAGGCTGTCCATGACTTTTTTGTGCCTCCAGTTGTTTAATGGATTGTTGTGGACAGAGGCTATTAGAAAAGCTACATGACTGAGGAGCATATTGTAGAATAATATGCCTTCCTGTGTCACAGAGAAATTTCTAAAGGCCTGTGTGGTAAATACTGTAAACATGCTCAGTGTTGCATATAAACTGTGTTACCAGCTCTATTTGTGATAATGGTAAGTACAAGCTGTAATGTACATACAGTTTCTTTGCTAAAAGCTCACTCATTGGTTTTCCCACACAGTTTAGGAGCAAAAAGCAGGCAAACCTAGTCTAATATTGTTTAAGAAACACATTATTCAATTCATAGATTTTATTTTTTTTTTTTATCTGCTAGTGCTGCAGGCCATAGATCAAATTGATTTTGAGATGAAAGGTTACTCTTGTGACTGTTAGGCTACTACTAAGTTTTTGTCTTTCCCAGAAAGGCGAGCAGGAGCTTAATAGCACTGACCTTTTGACTCAAACAGCTCTATTCAGATGAGAAATCATTGATGTGAGACAAGTGCATTCTTGGTGCATTTATCCTCCTCCCCTTCCCAAACCTTCCTAAGGGGTCATGTTCCCTGAACGCTGTAAGAGTGAACAAAGGTGATGCAAATCTCCAGATATCCTGAAGTTATCTTTTCAGTGAGATTCAAGCCCAGGAAGACCTTGCCCCTTGTTTCTAGTTTAATCTTTTCTTTTGCCTAGTTTGGAGAGAAGGAGGCTGAGGGGTGACCTCATTGCTCTCTACAGCTCCCTGAGGAGGGGAAGAGGAGAGGGAGGTGCTGAGCTCTTCTCCCTGGGGTTCTGCAACAGGACATGTGGGAATGGTTCAAAGCTGCATCAGGGGAGGTTCAGACTTGACATTAAGAAGGATTTCTATACCAAGAGAGTTGTCAAACACTGGAACAGGCTTCCTAGAGAGATGGTCAATGCCCCAAGCCTGACAGTGTTTAAAAGGCACCTGGACGATGCCTTTAGTAACATGCTTTAACTTCTGGTCAGCCCTGAAGTGATCAGGGAGTTGGACTAGATGACTGTTGTATGTTCCTTCCAACTTATTCTATTCTATTCTATTCTATTCTATTCTATTCTATTCTATTCTATTCTATTCTATTCTATTCTATTCTATTCTATTCTATTCTATTTCATCAAAATTTCTTTTCCTACCTTAACCAAATAACCACACACCCAGAGGAGTTCTGAGCTCTTAAAATCCATAGGTTTGTTCTTCAACATAAAACCCATCTTCTGGCAACCTGTAGCACCAACATTTAAGTCTAGCCAAGCCAAACAGGTTTTGTAGTAAAATAAACTCTGATTGGATTGCTTGTTATGGCAGAAATATGTTTTTATGTGATTTTAGGTGGAAAGGGACCACTTCCAAACTCTTTATTAAGGCCGTCTACATTTTTATGTTTAGCTGCTGCTGTCAAACTCAGGCAGTTTACTTTGCAAATTAGTCTTTGACTTATACATTCAGTAAAAAATCCTTGCAATTACATGCTTGATTCATTTTAGATGTATGAGTGTCTGTCTGTACGCACACACATATACAAATATTTATACATTTGTGTATATACAGGCTCGGCAAGGAATGGCTGGAGAACAGCCCTGAGGAGAAGGACCTGGGGGTGATGATTGACGAGAAGCTCAACATGAGCCAGCAATGTGCGATCGCAGCCCAGAAGGCCAACCATATCCTGGGCTGCATCAAAAGATGTGTGGCCAGCAGGTCAAGGGAGGTGATTCTGCCCCTCTACTCCACTCTTGTGAGACCCCACCTGGAGTACTGCATCCAGCTCTGGAGTCCCCAACATAAGAAGGACATGGACCTGCTGGAGCGCGTCCAGAGGAGAGCCACGAGGATGATCCGAGGGCTGGAGCACCTCTCCTATGAGGAGAGGCTGACAGAGTTGGGGCTGTTCAGCCTGGAGAAGAGAAGGCTCCGGGGAGATCTTATTGCGGCCTTCCAGTACCTAAATGGGCTACAGGAGAGCTGCGGAAGGACTTTTTACAAGGGCATGCAGTGATAGGACGAGGGGGAATGGCTTTAACCTGGAAGAGGGCAGGTTTAGACTGAACATTAGGAAGACATTTTTCACTTTAAGAGTGGTAAGGCACTGGAACAGGTTGCCCAGAGAGGTTGTTGGGGCCCCGTCCCTGGAGGTGTTCAAGGCCAGGCTGGACGTGGCCTTGGGCAACCTGGTCTAGTGGGAGGTGTCCCTGCCTGTGGCAGGGGGGTTGGAACTCGATGATCTTCAAGGTCCCTTCCAACCTAAACCATTCTATAATTCTATGATTCTATGTGTATATATACATAAAAGATGAAACTGAATGTGTACAACTATATATATCAGAAGCATACATCTCAGAGGTAGGTCTTCAGTATTTCAGACCCCATTGATTAAGTTTTGGTTATTTTTTCGACTTTAATACAATAAAAATTTAGCCTGAGGCAATGGAGAGTAATGCCAAGAGATTTGGCAATATGTTGAAGGACAGACCAAAATTCTGTATATACTTTGTAATTCACTACAACCCTCAATACTAGGTGTTTTCTGTAGTTTTGCAGGAAAAATTTAGGATCAACAGCCAGGCTCAGATTGAGCATTCCTCTACCACCAGAGTTATATTTTATGATTATGTTCTATGTTGATTAAGCCACTTTAAGCCAGTGCACAGCTCAGGTATGGCTGATCGAGCTGGAAATCATCCTTGTTCAGTGAAGACCAGGTTCTGCTGTCCAAGCTTAGCTCTTCAATTACTTGCAGCAGTTTCTGGCTGATTGACTGCCTACAACCTCACTTCAGAGAGAAAGTGAGGCAGAAGGGTTGCCTAGGGCTAAAGGTGTGATGCTACTGCCAGCATTGTTGTCTTTTTGGTTTATGGGTCAGTCCTGGAGCTCAGGAGGGATTTTGCCTTCCAGCAGAGTCATATGAAATAACATCCTTTAATGTTAAATAATTGATATCTCCACAGCCTTTTAAACCGGCAGTCATACCTATTCTGCTGTCATCCACAGTCAGCGTGCAACAAGAAAGATCTGAAATACAAAGGACCTGAAAGTCCTGTAGTTTCCAGAACATGGTAAAATCTCTTGAGATGGTTTGTCACGTTGCACCTTCAGATCAGACCTGGATGACACCCACCTGCACACAAAACTGACCAATATTGTGCAGGTATACTGGTAAGTCCTCAGAAGTCCTATAAGTTACATGGCTATTTTAAAATTCAGTGTTTCAATTAAAATTTAGGCCAGTATCTGTTGTTCTGGTATGGTCCTTATTAATGCATATACAGTATTGAAGACCAAAAAGATGGTAGCTGCATCAAGTTCTTCACATTGAAACTACATTAAGCAATAGCCTTCAGAGCTCCTTTATAATTTGCTGTAGTTTAACTAGTCAGCCAAGAACTTTGACAATGGTGATGAGAAATTAATATTTTTTTAACATCATCCATCAGAACCATGTAGTCATGAACGACCATAAATAGATAGAGGCTCCAGAGCATTTTTAGAGCTCTCAATGTCTGCATATATTGTATTTCACTATCAGTATTCTGAGTTAAGCTCCTTCTTTTCACAGCAGGGACTTTTTGTTGTCTGAGGTTCAGCAAAATGTATAAATTCTTAGGCTGGAAGTCATAGTAAAGAAGAACAACGTTTGTTCTCAAATCTTAACAAAAAAAAAAGGGAAAAGAAAAACCCACAACCCACACTTATCTGTAAAGATAAAGGATTTTGAAAAAGATGTATTTCTTTTAAGTTGAACAAACAGATAACCAGATTAAGTGCTTGTGATCTGTACAAGTACAATAATTTTCAGGTTCAGTCTAAGCCAATTTAGAAACCAGAAAATTGGTAGCAACTACTCAGCATGCAAACAGATTATCCTAATCTGTTCTATGTTAAAACTGTTGTCTGCATAGTCATTCCCTTTCTACAAATGTATCTACCACCTCTGTTGACTGCAGGACACCATAGACAGTTATCAGATACTTGTAGGATATCCTGTTTTAACTCATGCCTTTGTGCTAGGTGTCCGGCAGCAGAATTAGGACAAAAACAGATGAATAAAATGTTAGAGACTTTTCTTTTTTCTCAGCTTGAGCAGACATACTACAGACTGCTTTAATTTTCTTCTGTGTAATGTGGAAAATGCAATTCTTTCCCTGATGCTTTAAATGATGGCTCAGAAGGCAATTAAATATACTTCTGTTTCACATCTCTGAGACTTCCAACACTGATGGTTACTACAGAGACAGCAGCTGTGACATGATATGGATATGGCAAGAAAATCTTAATAGAACTGGTTTCCTGCTAAGTGTTATCACTCTGGAGTATTTTGTCGCATTGGGGAGAGAATTGGAGCTTGTTGAAACAATAGTATTTCAGGAGAGAATACTCAGCCGTCACACACCCTATACAGACACTTGCAATTTCTTAGTGTACTGTAGGTGGTATGTTATCCTGAAGTCTCTGCAAATTAGAGATGGATTTGAGGCCACAATGCAATACAATACCCCTTGTGAAACTGTCAAATATCTTTCGTTGAATATAGTATTTTGAACATTGCCAGGAGAGGCGGGGGAGGGGTCTTCAAGCTGAGGGCGGGGAAAGACTGTTTGTAAAACATAGGTTGGAGTTCAGTGTCAAGACCAGATTTTCCAATTGCCTGGTAGAGGCCATGGTGAATATCATCAGAAGATACATTAAAAACGCTGGATGGCCTTCAACTTTTTCAGATGATCTAACAAGTAAAATTTTACTCTCACACAGCTGACATTAAAAATCAGCCTTTGCATCTGATGAAAGTTATTTGTTTACATTTAACACCATTTAAAAAAGGATGTTTTAAATTAAATGTAAAAAAAAGTAAAAAATTAAATGTACATAAAAATGTAGATGTTGAGGCATTCATTTTTACTGACAAGTATTTTCAAGTGATATGCATTCAAATTTAAATATTTTGACAATATTAAATTCTGTTGCCTTCTATGGCTCAGCACTGAAATAATTATTTAATTAAAAAACAATTCTTAAAGCTTGGTGGTAAGGAAGAGCAGTTATCCTTCAAAATGCAGGGCAGACATATGAACTCAGAAAACTAATCTTCATCGAAAATGTAAACCTGTGTAAATGAGGCTCTCAGTGAGACCTTATATCTCATGTCAAATGAGTGTTTCAAAGATTCATGTCCCCTGCTTTGTTTGGTGTTCCTTGATTCTGTCAGCTCATCCATCAGCTTCAATATCACAGAAATGGCACTTTAAACCTTGTGCTGCTTCTGTTTTCTCACTGCTATTGCTGCTGTCAATTTTAGTTCTTGAATAATAAGATTTTCTTGATGTTTTTGAACATTAATGCTTGTACATTTGCTGTCTGAGAGTTACAGGGAGCCTTAAAATACTCCCAAGATCTTGGTCTTTTCTCTGCTTTCTTTCCATGAACACATAAGACGACTTGCATTTGGCCTGGATGCTGCAAATTGCTTTTCACATTCTCAGACTTAGGGAGACTCCTTCATTGTCAGGTGCTTCTGCAAGTGTTACAGAATCACAGAACGGCTGAGGTTGGAAGGGACATCTGGAGGTCACCTTGTCCAAGCCCCCTGCTCAAGCAGGATCTCCTAAAACAGGTTGCCAGGACCACGTCTAGTAAGTTTTTTGTATCTTCAAGGACAGAGACTCCACAACATCTCTGGGCAACCTGCTGCTGTGCTTAACTTCACGGTAAAAAGGTAGGATGTTGTGGGAGACAGTGTTGAAAGTTGTACTAAGGTGAAGGTATACAACGCCGACTGTCCTCCATTCAGCTACAAAGACAGTCAAGTCATCATAACAGGTTATCAGGTTGGCCAAGCATGGCTTTCTCTTGGTGAAGCCATGCTGACTACTCCTGATCACCTTCTTGTCCCTCATGTGGCTGAAAATGGTTTCAAGGATTAGTTGATTCCTCAGTTTCCCAGGGATTAAAGTGAAGCTGACTGACCTCTAGTTCCCTGGGTCCTCCTTCCTTCCCTTCTTGAAGACAAGAATAACATTTGCTTTCCTCCAATCCTCAGACACCTCTCCCAGTCTCCATGATAATTCAAAGAGAATGGTCTTGCAATGACTTAGCCAACTCTCTCAGTATTCATAGGTGTATATCAGGACTTACATATGCCTAGTTTGTTTCAGTATTCCTTAATCTGATCCTCTTCCACTAAGGATAAGCTTCCTGTGATCCAGATTCCCTCTGGTTTCCAGGGCCTGGGATTTCCAAAGGCTGGTCTTAATAATAAAGATTGAGGCAAAAAAGTCATGCAGTACTTCAGCCTTTCCCGTGTCTTGTGTCACAAGGGCTCCTGCCCCATTCAGCAGTGGGCTCACATTTTCCCTAGTGTTCCTTTTGCTTCTGTTACAGAAGCCTTTCTTGTTAACTTTGACAGATCTCACTACATTAAACTCCAGGTAAGCCTTGGCTTTACTAACCATGGCTCTGCATGCTGAGATACTGTCTCTATACTCCTCCCAGGTTACCTGTCCCTGCTTCTACCTTTTTTCTGTGCTTGAGTTTTGCCAGGAGCTTGTTTTAATCCATACAGGCCTTCTGGTGTCATTCCTTGATTACCTGCTTTTTGGGATGTGTTCTTCTTGAGCTTAGTGGAGGTGATTTTTGAATACCAAGCAGCTTTCTTGGACACCTCCTGCCACCAGGGCCTTATTCCATGGCCCTCTGTCAGGCAGACTCCCTGAAGAAGCCAAAATCTGCTGCCCTGAAGTCTAGGGTTGTGAACTTTATTTTTTGACCTGCTCCCTCCTTTCAGGATCATGAACTCCACGATCTTATGGTCACTGCAGCCAAGGCTGCCCTCAGCTTTCACATCCCTCACCAACCCTTTCTGTCACAGAAATTTGTAATCATTTTATCTCTTCATAGGATAGAATGGAAAGCACATCATAGTTATTGTTGTTACTGTTTTTATTTCTTGATACAGCAGAGATTCAAGCTAAGACTAATACTTATTGTTATGGGAGCCTATGCAGTTTCCCTTTTAGTTTTCCCTTTCTAACTGGACAAATGGGGTAAAGTATCATGGTTTACCAGGAGACAAGAATTTTGTCCCAGAAAAAATATCTTTGTTTACCTCAGTTTTGCGCTTGCTGTCACTGTTTCCCTAAAATTCCTAACTTTCTTCCAGTATAGGTTCAGGTTACTTTCAGACAAAGTCAAAAAATGAAGCAGGAGATCAGTGGCCTAAAGATTTAGTATTGGATTTGAAGGAGCCAAGTGCTCCTTCATGAGCAGAAGCTGTGCTGGGGTTCACCATCTTCAGGCATTGAAAAATGTTGATAAGGCCGAAAGAGAACAGGTAATTGCAGAAAGATCACATAATTTCCTGACTCAAAATAAGTTGTCAATCACAAAAGTAGAAATAATTTTTCTGTCCCGTTGATTCTCCTTGAGGTATTGTTTTTTTCATGTTTTATCTTGTTAATTTCTTGCCTAAGGAACATCTAGGATAGGCAAATTTTTGTCAAATGCAACATTTGTGAAGATATGTCTGTGTTTTTATGTGTATGTACATTCAGTCTGCCCAACAATTAAACACTCAAGGGACAGAGCTGTCATGGAGAGAGATTTCTGCTCCTGGGACAGAAGACTATAACTAGAAGTTGTTACAATTAAATCTTGCAAAATCTTGGCCTTGATTTTTTCCACCAGACCTACTTTATATGTTCATTTTAAAAATCTTTATTTGTTCTGTCCTTTACAATGACAAGCTAAGCTAAAAAAAGGGTATTTTTGGTTCCTTTATCAGAAGTTCTCTTTAGAAGAGGACCGGTGTTTCTTCTAGAAATGTAATACACTGGCTTGTTTTGACTTTAAAAGCCTGCTCCTGAAGTAGATTAACCAGACCCACTGGGAGATGGAAGATGTGGAAGACTGAATCTTTGCTGACAACTTGTGGAAGATTTTTACTACAAAAATGTAATGAATAAATAATGAAAAACGTGACAGTCTATTGCTCTGGTTTATTGTAACATATTATTCATGCAGCTGGCAGAGAAGCACCCTGTAGTATAAGCCTGTATTCATTTGGGAGGATACATCTCTTATTCCAGAGGTCCTGACCTTACTCTCAAAAGTAGATAAAAGCAGAGGAATGGCAACACAATGTGTGATTTATTTTTCAAGTCGTCCTTAACAGTCTTTACTAGTATGGGAGGAAGGAAAAAAAAAAAGGCTTGGAAAATGAGAAACAAAGGTCTCAGAGGGCGTAGCTGGTGCAGCAGGGTGTGGGTGCATATGGCCACTATCAAGCACCTTCCAGGGGAGCAAGCAGCACTTGCCAACTGATTCTCACAGAAAGAGAGATTGATCTGTTTGCTGCTGATTGATGTAGATCTGTGTTCATTCAGCTTCTCTGATTACTTTTTAGTGACTGTCTTGTTGGGAAGTTTCCATGCAATCAGCTATGGTGGTGAGGTTTACCCTGTTGGCCAGGTGTCTTCTGTCAGAGAGTTTGGCGTCTTCTTACAGACAGAAGATTCTCTTCTTGTCTCCCACTTTCCTCACTAAAGTTTTCCTTTGAAAATTATTTGTTAACCACAACTCATTACTTCATCAGTAATTTGATTTATCTTTCTCACAGCTGAAATTCTGTACTGTGTACCACTGAGTGTCCTCTCGGGTCAAGACCAGCGAAGAAATTACCTTGTCCTTTAGTATATTGCATATATTTTCCCTGTTCAAGTCCATTAGGAATTAGTTCATTTATGTCTGGGAAACGGTAATGACTAAAAGCTAGAGGGAGTAACTCAGTCTGGGCCTCTCACACAGCAAAAGGCAAACTGCACTGCAATCATTTTACTGACAGAGCGTACCTGGCACCCTCAGTGTTTTTCACAAACTTGTTTAATTCTTATATTTATTTTCATTGTTAATAGGCATCATTACAATAATAAAGTGGCTTTTCTTAGTCACCATCACTGGAAAAAAGAGAGAACTTACAAAATGTTAGAAAATATTCAGATATTTTTATGTGTATATATATACATATTTATTCTTACCAGTCAAGTCACTTTTTGTTAGTGCCAGCAAACACAGTTAGAATTAACTTTTGCTAACAGACATCAAGTCTGCCTAAATTTGTTCATTTAGAAAAAGAAAGAGTGCAATTAAATCATACTTAATAAAGAATATTTGAGAAAGTCAGAGCTAGGTTATGATCTCAGTGAATACAGTACATCAACAGGATGGTTTACTGAACACATTATGTTCAAAGACCTCACCAGCAGAGAAAGAAATAGCAACTGTCCCTCATGTTTCGTAAATGTGACAGAATATCTAACATTGCAGAACTACCCTAAGGACTGACTCAATCTTGATGCCCTGTTCCTCTTTTGCACTCAGCAAAATGTCATCAGAGCATAAAATCTTGATTATATTTTGGATTTCACAATATAAGTACAGGGTGTTAAGCAAGGTGAGTTTTTTCTCCTTTCAGTCACAATAAATTTATTCCTATGAGCAGAAAACAGAAGAAAAATGAACAACATACAACAATTGTACATCTGAAATGGGACAGGGAGGAAACTAGTGTCATATAGCATTTTTTGTAACAGAGTAGAAACAAAGGTTTCATTTAAAACAATTTTTATGGGTTTGAACATTCAGCTTTCAGAGCAATTTTATGAGACTAGAATTATTTATTTTCTTTATCAGTTTTTGCAGTTTACAGAGTTTTAAACAGCACTTGGATGTTTTATATATTAGAGAATTATTTTTGTTTTTTGTAAATGTCCCCTTTTCTGTAAGAAATTTTTCACATCTGGACAGTTCTCTGCAGAAAATATTCTGTTACATGTAATCACCTCTGGTCTTACTATTTCATGTGTCTCTGGGGGAAAATATTGATAACCATAAGTGAGGTCTGTTCTCTAAATGAACATGAGTATTCCACAGTACTAGTGAATTTTGGGTGTCTCAAAAAAAAAAAACCCCAACCCAAACCTCCCCCTAATATTTCTAAGAAATATTCTTTTTAGAAAAATTTTTCTTTTTTTTTTTTGTGGAAAACAGGAGTTGCTTAAAGAACGGAGAGATGAATTACTCTTCTGTACATCAGTAGTATATAATAAGAATGCATACAGCAAAAAAAAAAAAAAATCTTGTCTCAGGTTGTGTCAGTTTAAGAAACATATTTTAGGCGATCTTGTGCAGACTGTGAAAGTATATTTTTTAGTTTTCTATACTTAGGTTTAATAACTTTCTAGCACAAAAAATATGAAGAATTACATGGGCCAGTTCAGGTTCCCCTGGGGCCTGATGGAATCCCCCTCTCCTGATGGGGAAAACACTTCTTTGCTCCTAATCTGCCACGACTGATTGAGAGTGCTTTAAACAGAATTCATAGGGGGAGAAGATACCATTAGGAGAGCTAAAGTTAAGCCAAGGGTTGACACAGCATCGCCTAAGGAGGGCAAAGTTGACAGGAGCGTTTACGGTGCTCAAGGGAACACGAAGGGCTTAGGTACAAATCTGAAATGCGTGTAGACCAATGCATGTAATATGAGAAAAAAACAGGATGAACTGGCAGTGTTGGTCAGTTCCCAGAGCTATGACATCCTTGGTATTAGAAAGACTTGGTGGAATAAGTCCCATGATTGGAAAGCTGGAATGGAGGGCTACAGGCTGTTCAGGAGGGATAGGCAGGCCAGGCAAGATGGAGGAGTTGCACTGTATGTAAGGGAGAGGTACAGCCATTACAGTTACCTTTGATGTGGTTGAAAGCCTCTATGTGAGGATTAGGGGGATGAAAAACAAAGAAAATGTCATACTGGGTGTCTACTACTGGTTGCCCAGTGAAGATGATAGCACTGATGAGTTATCCTATAGGCAATTAGGAGAAATGTCTGGATCGATAGCCTTTGTCTTTATGCGAGATTTCAGTTTCCCAGACATCAACTAGAAGTACCATATTGCTGTGACAAGCAAGTCTGGAAAATTCTTGAAGTTTGTGGAAAGTAATTTCTTGTCACAAGTACTCAGTGAGCCAACCATGAAAGATGCCCTCCTAGGCTTGCTATTTGTGAATAGAGAAGAACTCATGGGGGATGTGACGGTAGGTGGTTGTCTTGGCCACAGTAACAATAAAAGGTTTGAGTTTGAAATTTTTTGTGTAATGAGAAAAAAGGTCAACTGAGTTGTTACTCTGGATTTCAAGAGAGCAAATTTTAAGCTATTCAGGGAGCTACATAGCAGGAGCACCTGGGAATCTGTCTTCGAGGGCTTAGTAGTCCATGAGTGCTGGTCAGTTTTTAAAAATCACCTTTTAAAAGCACAGGAGCAGGAAATTCCACTGTGTTGTAAGTCAAACAAGGGGGGCAGAAGACCAGCTTGGCTGAACAAGGAACTCCTCGGGTTGCTCAAGAGGAAAAAGAAATTGTGCAATCTCTGGAAGCAAGGTCAGGCTTTGCAGAAAGATTACAGAGCCATGGATCACATATACAGGGAGAAGACACGTAAGGCTAAAGTTGACCTACAGTTGAGACTGGCCACTGTTGTATCAGACAAAAAGAAAGGCCGTTTAAAGTACATTAATAGCAAGAGGAGGTCCAAGGAAAACATTAGACTGATACTTGTTGAAGATGGTCACCTGACTAATAGAGATGAATAAAAAATGGAAACATTCAATGGGGATTTTCCCTCAGTCTTTAATAATACCAATAGACCTTGGGCTGCCTGGTCCTTTAGTTAGTCGGAGGACTATGACTACAGGAACCGTGATTTTCCATTTGTGGACACTGAAATTGAAAGGGACCAGTTGTACTGGCTGAATGTTCATATGTCCATGGGGCCTGATAAGATTCATCTGAGAGTACTGAAGGAGCTAGTGGATGTTACACCAGAACCTGTCTTGATCATCTATCAAAGGTCTTGGGATTGTGGGGAGGTCCCTGCCAACTGGAAGCTAGTGAACATTACTGCAATTTACAAGAGGGGCATGAGGGAAGATCCAGGGTACTACAGACCTGTTAGTCTAACCTCGGTACTCATAAAAATTATGGAGAAGATCATACTGGCTACTATTGGAATGCTTTTAAAGAATAATACAATCATCAGGCAAGGTTATCACAGGTTCACAAAGGGAAAGTCCTGTTTAACTAATTTGATATCCTTCTACAATAAGGTGACCCACCTCATGGGTGAAAGGAAGGTGGTGGATGTAGTTTTTCTGGATTTTAGTAAGGCTTTTGATACTGTCCCTCACAACATCTTTCTGGATAAGTTGTCCAACTGCGGGATGACCAGGTACAAGGTACTCTGGGTTAAGAACTGGCTGAACAGCAGGGCTCAAAGGGTTGCAGTAAATGGAGCTACATCTGGCTGGTGACTAATCACCAGCAGTGTTCCTCAGGGCTTAATTTCAGGGCCAATTCTGTTCAGTATTTTTATAAATGATTTCGATGCAGGAGTTGAATGCAACATTAGCAAGTATGCTGATGATAACAAACTGGGAGGTGCTGTTTAATCTCTTGAGGGATAAGAGGCCTTGCAGAGGGATCTAGATAGATTGGAGCATTGGGCAATCATCTATGGCATGAAATTTAATGAGTCCAAGTGCCAAATTCTGCACCTGGGCTGAAGTAATGCTGGACACTATAAATTGGGAGAGAAGCATCTGGAGATCGGCCCTGCGGAAAGGGACTTGGATGTGCTGGTCAACAGCAGGCTCAGCATGAGTCAGCAGTGTGCCCTGGTAGCCAAGAGGGCAAACCGCATCATGGGTGCAGCAAACACAGCATCATCAGACCATCAAAAGAGGTGATCATCCCACTGTATTCAGCACTGGTGTGGCCTCACCTTGAGTGCTGTGTGCACTTCTGGGACCCACAATTTAAGAGGGATGTGAAGGTACTCAAATGCATTCAAAGGAGGGCAACAAAGCTGTTGACAGGGCTGGAAGGCATGTGCTGGGAGGAGCAGCTGAGGACTCTGGTTTTGCCTAGTTTGGAGAGAAGGAGGCTGAGGGGTGGCCTCATTGCTCTCTCCAGCTCCCTGAGGAGGGGAAGAGGAGAGGGAGGTGCTGAGCTCTTCTCCCTGGGGTTCTGCAACAGGACATGTGGGAATGGTTCAAAGCTGCATCAGGGGAGGTTCAGACTTGACATTAAGAAGGATTTCTATACCAAGAGAGTTGTCAAACACTGGAACAGGCTTCCTAGAGAGGTGGTCAATGCCCCAAGCCTGACAGTGTTTAAAAGGCACCTGGACGATGCCTTTAGTAACATACTTTAACTTTTAGTCAGCCCTCAATTGCAATATATGATCGTTGATAGATCCCTTCCAACTGAACTATTCTCTTCCATTCTATTCTATTCTATTCTATTCTATTCTATTCTATTCTATTCTATTCTATTCTATTCTATTCTATTCTATATTATGGCCTCATGAGACAGTCCTTCTTTGAACACAACTATGTTTACATGTTGCCTCAAGAATCACAACCACATTCCCTGTACACAATCAGAGAGAGGACTAATGCAGTGATATGTACAGTCAGTGCCTCAGAGGTTCAGTCACAGATGCTGAGGAAAATTTGCAGTTAAATTGGTTGAAAAAAAATGATTGAAAAATCTGAATATAAGAAGTGTATTGCAGAGTAAAGATGGTACAGCCACACAGGCAAGGAAAGGAAATCTTAGAACAAGCAACCATCCAGAAAGAAAAGACATCACTTAGAAAGATATATTCTATTTGTTATCCCCAAGAGGGGAAAAAAGAGGAAAACTGTTAAAATAAATCAGAAGTTGTGAAAAAAAAAGAACATTGATGTTTGAAAGAAGAATGCATTAAGGAAAAGCTGGTTGCTGACTCCTGAGGTTAAGAAACAAAAGCATTTTTTTCTACAGCAAAAGCATTCTTGAAGACACAGATATGTTGGGGATCTTCAGCAGAAATTTCTGAAATATACACAGTAAGAAGCAGGAAGAGCTACTTCTGTCACATGGAGGTACCAGAGAATTGGGGAAACAAAGAAAAGGTACAGGGCCAGCAGCATAACACTGACTTTCAGAAAAAAGTATAGGCTGGCCCAGATAAACTGATTGTACCAGTCTGGTGTCAATATATTAAAAAGGTTGAGGCTTAATCGAGCTCCTCTGAGATTTTCTACAAGTCTCCAATGAATCTCAACAACAGACTTCTAGAATAAGATTGATTGGCAAAGTATATACATAATGGGATGCTACAAATAATGGGCAAACTAAAAAAAAATTGCAACTCTGGAAGAATCAGGAAGAATCTTTTTAACTGATGCAGACATTTTCTATCTGACTTTGCTGAGTTTTGTGATTTATGAGCTTTGAATTTGGAAAGATCATGAATAAACCACATGAAAAATTTTCGGTTTAGACTGAGTGTATACAAGTGTTTATACAGTCTGTAATTAATTAGTGGCTGAAATAAAGCCAAGTACAATTTATAGCTATGGGTACAGTGAATATTTAAAAATTTAAATTTATGGTCCAGGTTCTTACATGTGTTTCTAAACACAGAATACTATGAATTCAATAGATCTTCACCTGTTAAGACTAGGCAGCTGACTCCATATTTTTAAATGGAGGATGGTATCTGCTTAATGCTCTGTCCCATCATAGTTCAGAGTGAAAAAAGGCAGTGGTAAAAGGGATTCAAATATTTCCACTGGTGTTGTTTTTCACTTTTCTTGCCCTTGTAGGAAAGGCTGCTAAAGTGGTTAAGCAGGAGCGAATTAGGTTTCCTGCATTATTGGATTAAACCCACCTTTGTTCTCCATCTGTATTTTGGGCCTCAAGTTGTGCAGACCTTGCTGCAGAACCCTGAGCAACATTCATTAATCATTGTCTCTCTTGAATATTAATTCTCTCTCTCAGTGAGAGTACTGTAATCATTTTTACTTTGCAGACAGTTTCCTACCTGATAGGCTGCACATAGACACAAGAAAATCTGAGGCCTAGGACATTTTCATTACTCAATGACAACATATATGGTACAGGCTGGTAATTCCACTTCTCATGAAAAGTATTATAATGATTCTCTGTGTGCTAAGTTCTTCATAATTATCTGTTTTGTAGTATCCAGGGATGGGAAGAAGAGCAGAAGTGGAAAAGCAAAATTATGTCAATAATTCCAAGAAAGAAGGACTTCCTCAGAAGAAAAATATGCTAACATACAAAAAGACAAAAAATGGGGTCCAAAACATATGGCAAGGACAGACCATCTCAGAATATCCCATTTTTCCTCCACACACAAAACAGTACCTTCTTTCAAGGAATTCATAGGGAATCTGATCCAAGAAAACAAACACCATCTGTTGTTTAGCAGCTGTAGATATTGATGCTGGTGGTGATTCACTTGTGTAATAGGACAATATAGAAATCATTTAGCAGTCAACATAAATGGTGTCAGAAATGATGATCTGAAATAGCTGTATTCAAGAGTAAAATGCTTAATTTTGTACAAAGTGGCTATAACGTTATTAGGTTTCCTTGTAATAATCTTATGGAAGGTGAAGACCTTTTAATCACAAGACTGTGTTCATACTATTGTTCTACTGTTGCTTACTTAGTGCCTATGTGTTAGCAGCTCCTAGAAAGGCATTGTGACATCCTGGTGTCACTTGGTGATATCTTTCAAAGACCTTTGAGCATGATTTTGTCTTTTATGAAAAATATTATAGAGAAATTCTGGTCTGACTTATTGTGACTTCGTTCTGACAGCAATAATGGCCACCGAGAAGAAAATCCTGAAGGTGATATAGTGATAGTGAAATTATTATTTTATAATCCATAAAGTGGATCATTGATTTCTATTGAAACTAATTTCTGATGGAGAAGAAAAGTTTCAAACATGAGAGATTGAATACTGATATGTCTTGTTTATAGAAAAATTTGGTGCTACAGTTCATAAAGCTATTCGTTGAGAAGGAATTGTAAGAGGGGTTTTTTGCCATCTGGATTTTTTTTTAACTACATTTTGGCATGCGTGTGGAATGCTGACCCTGAATTGTGGCTGCACTAACAAGATAATAGCATGAAAAATTGCAAGGTGTTACAGATAGCAAAGAGGGGGTACAGGATATACAATTTAAACAACCTTCATTAGTGGCTGAACTAACAACATAATAACATGGGAAAGGACAGAAATAAGAAACAGTGTAACAGAAGAAGAAATTAACATGAATTTCTGATCAAGACAGAAATTACCAGGACAACTCTATCACAGGTAGTAAGTAAGGGTCTAAATCAGCAATATGAGGATCTATGGTGAAAGAATAAACAGGAGGGAGGTGTTTGAAAGAAATTACTGTGGTGATTGGGAAGAACTTGGAAGTGGGGAAAAAGGGGGCACAAATTGCTAGTAAGGTTTGGGGTCATTCCGAAACCATCTTATTTCTCATCAGTGCTTCAGAAAAGAACAATGATCGTGTTCTCTTGTCCATGTTTCCATCTGAATCACTTCTGCAGTGAGGGGGAGCCTGGAGGAGCAGGAAGAGGCTTGGAAGTTCTCTGGCAGGACTGATCCTGATTGTAAATACCACAGAGAGTCTAGAGGCATTAGTATACCCTACTGGTACCATCTAATTTTCTAAAAAGCCTGATGGTTTTCAGTCTCCATCTTCTTCATCTTTCATGAATGTTCTTAACAGTGAGCATGAAAGGTTTTTGTCTCAGCTGCTCTTTCATGGGAATGGCAGCAAGTCTAAGAAGTACCAAAACAAATAGAAGTGTCCCGTTTTTTGTCATTATTGTTATCACTGAGGTGTGTTGCAGGGAATACTTATACCTGCAGAACATGAACTGAACCTGCAAATTGTTTGAGATTGCAGTAATTTTTGTAAGGAATATATGATTCACAGAAATAAACAAAAAAAATGCAGTTTTGCTGAGAAATATACTCGGAGCACTGAACTTAGCAGCTACTTACACCACACTAGACTGGTAAGTCTTTTCCCTTGACGTATCTTAGATCACAGTCTCTGTATGAAAAAATCACTGAAACATGATATATTTTAGGTCTTACAGTTAAAATTTAGATGCAAATAAAATTTATAAATAAAATTTATATTATGGCATTATTCTTAGTTTAATTAATTTGTCTTCTGGATAGTTTTATCCAGAATACAATTAATTCAGTTACCTTTGAAAACTGCTCAACTAAAAAGTTATTTTAAAACAAGATTTTGAGCCCTTAAATTTGGAAGCCATGTACCCTCTGAAGGCTATTAGTGCAGTATGTGTAAATACGTGTCAATTTGTTTCTTACAGTAACTGTTGTTATGTTAGAAAGGACAAAAGGAAATGTGTAGAACCTAGTGTTACATTCATGTATTTTCATTATTTCCTTTTTCTTAGCGAGGTTCAGTGAAAAAACAATGGTGAAAAAACCATGCCAACAAATTTCTATTGAGGACCAGGACCATTTTCTTCCAGGAAAAAATGGAAACGTGTAGTTCAAGGGTCTGTGGTGTTGGGCCCACAGATTTGACCCTCTCTTTACTAGCCTGTGGTCTGAGGGTATGCACACAGACGTCCTACCTTTCCCTAGTATCTCCAAGCCTACTGGGCAGGGTGGATTTAACTCACCAGTCATCTGCATTTGGAGAACGCAGGTTGTTGAGCTGCCTCGGGACGCAGGTGCTACTTCTACCTCTATTAGGTGTTTCCCATGCTGCTTAAAGTAAGTACTGAGTAGTAAGTTGTGAGTCGTGACTAGTAAGAGGTAAGTAGTCTTCCTCTGCTTCCGTTTCTTTCCTGTGAACCAGGAGTAACACAGTCTTGCTAAATTTCTGTCTCCTTATTTCAGGCTTTGCTTAGAGAAGCAGCAGGTTTTTAGTATGTTTTATCTAGACCTTAAATAGTGTCTGGGTTGGGTCTGCCAATAATAAAAATAAAAATTAATAAATCTTCAAAAACTGTCCCCCAGTGGACTATGATTTTGGATACAATGCGTTGGAGTTAAGGCTCGCAGAGCTGTCCTCTGTAAAATCTTGATTTGTTGAATTCATAGATAAGCTATTGGTGAAGTAAAGCATGTTTGAATGATAAAATTACAAACAAATTTCAGGCAGGTCATGGGCAGTCCATGTAAACACATACAGCACCTCTCTGAGTAACTTACCAGCTTGCTTTTCTTCAAAACTGCATCAATCCTAGAGTGTTCACAATTGGATCATTTTGGCACCACTTTTTCTCTTCTCTAAAAGAAAAAAGAATTTTTGTCTACTGCATCTTCAGTTCTCCTTTTACAACATAAGGTGTATTGACTGAGTTGAGAAAGTTCAGTCACATTTAATTTATGAATTTTTCACATAAAGTGACTTTGCATGAATTTTCATGAGTTTTTTTTCAGTAACAACAACATAGTTGACTTCCAGTCTTGTCAGACAAAACAGTTTCTGCTTTAAAAGGAAGGAAGCTGTAGTAAATGTTACTTCCACTAAATCAATAACAACAACAGTTGGAGCACAAGCAGTAATAGGAAATAATGTCCCAATTTAATAGTGAAATAATGGTCTTTCGGAAATGGATGGGTGCATTTGTATAGCTGTGGTAACAAAAAAGCATAGCACAAAAGAGAAAGCTGAGCAAAAAAAAAAGTTGCCATATGTTGTTATAAAATGAGGAGATACATTCATTAAAAAAAAAAAAAGAAGAGGAGATTACCATGAGAGTATGAATCGTCCACAAGTTGTTTATGTTCTCCAGTGGACATTATGTTTATTCTACAGGAACTGATGAAAGTTATAGCAGAGATACAAGAATGAGAAAAAAATCCATTTCCTTGTTATATAGTTAATTTAAGGTGGACATTACAGCACATTTTGGTACCATTAATGTGACTGATGAATAGAAAAGATGGGGACATTTTCCCTTATTATTTTATCTCTAAATACCTCACTCCATAAACCTCCGACGCAAAACTGGAAGTAAGGGCAAGGGCTGCATTAAAGTTTCCATAGGATATCTATGCTCTTTGGTTCTGATGGATTGCTTCCTAATTAAGACTGTAGAAAACAGAATTGCGTTTTCAATGACTTCCTAATTCGGATCAGAAATAAGCATCAACTTCTGTTTCTTTTTCACTAGACCAACTGCTTAATGGTTCCTGCTCATAGAACAAAAGTGCCACAATCTTTCCCTGCTATAGCAGGTCACTATGCATCACAACATAGAAAAAGTTGTTGCTTATCTATATTGTCTAACGCCAGAAATAATCTTAGTTTAAAAATGTACCATGCATGCTTCCCTCCTTCAACTACTCTCTCATCTTTACCTTAAGAAATGGTAATTTTAAACATAAATACAGCAGGAAAAAATGTAAACTCTTGTCTTTCCTCTGTTACTGTACTTTTTTCCCCCCATGTCTAGACATTAGCCATCTAAGTAGCAGTGACAAGTAGTTGCAGCTTTAGTGTAACTGCTGGGCATTTAATTGGTGTCTTACATCGAATCAATAACTTTAAATCCACGTATATTTTACATTAGGGAACTTTTTTCACCTACCTTCAGGCATATTCTACATGTGAACCTACCGTGAAAAAATTATTTCTAACTTATCATAAAGTGTTAAAGTTTCATATTTGAGAAATAAGAAGTGTGGAGAAGCTAGATTTTCATTAAAAGAATAACTAGTCAAATATTATTAAACAAGTTAGTCATTCAGTGGCTAATCTGGGTTTGAAGACGTTAACTCTTACTGAGAAGTTTCCAGCAAAATAACTCATCATTTCTATTTCTTCCCAAATTGCTTGAGAAAGACTGGTAATTTCCACATGAATTATTTAATTTGTGAAGATATTTGAGGAGCTGTGATTAGAAGTGGATAAGGAAGTTTGCTTCTTTCAGCTTGCAGTCGGAAAAGTAGGTTGTAGTGCTCTACAGGTGAACTTAAGAGGTGACAACAGGTGATGAGCTGTTTTATTAAGGATGGTGACCTTATTTCCCCCACCATATAGATCCAATGTATCCTTATTTCTTTAATTAAACTTCCATTTTGGAGAACTGTTATAAAATCAGTTTTTTATGAAAGTGGGTAATTATCTCCAGGTAATCACCTTTGTGCTTCTAAGAATATATTTGGATCCGTAATTGCCTGGGTTGCTAAAGTTTCCATTTTTATGTGTAAAAAATTGCATGCACAGCTAGCAGAGGGAGCCAACAGAACACGATTTTGTGCAGCAGTGTCTGGGCTCTGTGTCCAGATCATTTAGGTCAGCTGGTAATGGGACAGGAGAGAGCTGAGGACATACAGGTCAGGGTTAAGAGGGCAGATCAACCTCAGTGATGTTGTGAGTGTCTGCAATAGACCTCCTAATCAAGAAGTAGATGAGGCCCTCTTGGGACAACTAGAAGAAGAACCCACTTCTCAGGCCCCCCTGGTCCTTCTTGGGGTGGTTATCACCCATGTCTGCTGGAGGAACTGCACGGCAAGGCAAAATCAATCAAGGAGGCTTCTGGGGTGCATTCATGATAACTCTCTAACACGGATGATCAAGGAGCCATCAAAGAGCTGTTCTGCAGGGTGTGATTCTTATAAACCAGGAAGGACTGGTCAGTGAAGGCTGGTGGCAGCCTTTAGCTGTAGTGACCATGAGATGGTGGAGTACAGGATCCTGAGAGGAAAAAGCTGGGCAAAAAAACAGGATCTCAATCCCAGACTTCAGGGGAGCAGTCTTTGGCAGGGAACTGCTTAGAAGAATCCAATGGGAAACATCCCTGAAGTGAGGAGTGGTCCAGGAGAAATAATTGGCTTTTCAGTGATTTATCTCCATTCTTGAGCTTGAATGGAGAAATTCAGCAAATCAAGGAAAGGTAGCAGGAAGCCTGTATGGATAAACAAGTATTTTCTGACAAAACTCAAATACAAAAGGAGGCATACAAGATTTAGAAGAAGGGTAAGATGACTCAGAAGAATTATAGACATTGCTAGAAGATGCAGGGAGGGAGGTAAGAAAGACAAACTTCATCGGATTTAGACTAGGGGAGGAACATAAAAGGCAAGAAAGGCTTCTCTATGTACATCAGCAGCAAAAGAAAGAGCAATGCACAAGAAAATGCAGAGGGCCAACTGGCTGGAAAGGAGCTCTGCAGCAAAGGACCTGGGGTTCTCGGTGGACAGGAAGATGAACATAAACAAGCAAGGTGTCCTTGCAATGAAGACATCCAACAGCCTCATGGGCTGCGTTAGGAAGACCATTACCAGCGGGTAGACAGAGGTGATCCTTCCCCTGGCGATCGCTCAGCCCTGGTGATGCCATATCTGGAGTGCTGGGTCCAGTTCCAAGCTTCCCAATACACGAGGCATGAACATATCAGAATTAGTCAAGCAAACAGTGACAAAGATGATGAAGGGACTGGAGCATCTCTATTATGAGAATAGACTGAGATGTCTGTGACTGTTCAGCCTGGAGAACAGAATGCTCAGGGGGGAACCTTATCCATGTGTATCCACAAATACCTGAAGGGCAGACATATACAAGATAGTGACAAGCTTTTCTCAGGGGTTAGGGACCAGAGGCAATGGGCAAATACTGAAACACAAGAAATTGCATCTAAACATGAAAATTCTTACTGTGAGGGTTACTGAGCACTGGTGCAGGTTGCCCAGAGAGGTTGTGAAGTCTCCATCCTTGGACATATTAAAAACCTGAACACCGCTCTAGACAACTTGCTGTAGGTGTCACTTCTTTGACCCAGGGTTTGACTAGATGATCTCCAGATGATCTGCCATCCTCAGCTATTCTGCATTTCTGTGCAGCTGACACATCTGAATTCTGTTAGAATGAAAGACTTTCTAAAAGACAGGCTATGGTGTTGAAATGGTTGCATGCTTTGTAACTTCGTTAGTATAACAGCATCTTTGGTTTAGATTGATCTTTTTGTCCAGCCAGAAGTGTGCCTATACATATTTGCTTATTTTTGAATCTGTTTGTGTATACTTGAAATATAAAAAAGTCATTTGAATTCTTTGTGTAAGAACCATGTTGTGGCAAGGTGCAGCTCAAAAGATAACTCTGGAATTGTTTACTTTCCAGTGCAACTTAGATTTTTGCACAGCTTATTTTAAATATGCATGAAGATCAGCTAAAGCAATACCTTTACAGGGTTCATGGAGAGTCATGACAGAGATGCTGTCAAGGGAATGACGGAGGTGATAATATTGGAGGGGAATGGGGGGAGGGAAGAGATTCACTTAAAAAACTATTTCAGTATAGGTCCAATGAATTCAATAAAACTTCACTGAAACTTCACAAAATCCTCCTGTAAGGATTTGGTCCCAAATATTGAAGTATTTGGGAATTCTGAAATTGTATCCACTGTTAGACATGATGCAAAATGACATTATTTCTTTTTTCTCCCCTTGGGCATGCTCCCCTTGTTTGCTACTTGATTCTTGCAGCTTGCTTGAAATCCCAGCTTTGCTGAAACTAGTATAACTTTTGGCAATCTTATTTCAGATTTTTAAAAAGTGAAAGTTCTTAGTGTCTGCTTAAGACAGGCACGCTATGTATGCCTGCTTCTCTGCCTAACTTTTTCTTTTGTAATATGAATTATTTTGTAGGATATTGTGATCTCAGCCCAGCAAACACGTTTGAACTAACACTTTGGGTAAGTTACATGTTTTAAAATACACGTACACATATTTGCAGGTCCCAAACTTCCAGTAATATTTTAAGTAACATACAACTGTAAAACATTCCTATAAGATACTTTAGTATTTATTATGTCATTTATGCCAGGAAAGATTAAATGAAAGTATTAGACAATAAATCATTAGAAAAGCTCACCTAAATTCTACTATGAAGTAAAAAAGATTACTTAAATGCTAAAACCCCCAAAAAGGATGTGGATGTACTCTAGTTAAGAA
The DNA here is from genome assembly GCA_017639485.1 of Pluvialis apricaria. Lineage (NCBI taxonomy): Eukaryota > Metazoa > Chordata > Aves > Charadriiformes > Charadriidae > Pluvialis > Pluvialis apricaria. The sequence continues at coordinate 72,445,423 of CM030044.1, forward strand.
AATAAAATGGCTACAGATGAAAGGCAAGAATCTGAAATGTAATAAACCTTTGCCAGACTCTGGTAGCAATATAATAGGAACATAAGGTTTTTTCCAAGCTTTTTTAATAAAGTGTAAATTGATTAAAATTTCCTTATCTATCAAATATCAGGGATTCGTTTTCATTTCATTAAAAGAATGTTAGAGCTAGCTCCCTTTTAAAAACAGAGAAATTAACTGAGAACACAGGATTTGTTGATTCTGGAACTGATTATTACAGTGCATGAACTAATGATCAGTGACTAGTGCTAGAATTAATTAATATGGCTTTTGATAAAGTTTGTGCATCATATTATCATATTATTATGTCTCTAAAACATAATTAATTTTTGCAAAAGTAGCATTGCAAGGAAGATTCTCTACACATATAAATCACCATAGCCTCTGTGGAGTGCATTTGTAAATAACATCTAAATATCTCACTCTATGTGTAAATTGTGTGTAGAATAGCTGTAAAAGGCCACTCTTTTCTAAATAAGCAGACATTATTTTTGCCTCTTTAACAAAATGTAGACTGAAAATATCATTCTCCAAATCAGTGAAAAATATTTCTAGTAAAAACACACTATATGAATTAGCTAGATTGACTTACTTTCCAGGGGTGTAATGTTTTACGTGTTACAAGGATATGAATTTCTTACTCATTCTAATACGGGCATGATCACTTCTGGAAGTATTAATTCACAGATCCACACCTTAGAGAACATTGAATCACATTTTTTCAACTAAATAAATAATTAAATTCACACACTGATATTTATGCCAGATTCCTGATGCGTATTATTCCACCAGAGATCCATAGACCATGAATATTTCAGACATCTGTAAGCATGGGTGATTTGAGGCAACTGAGCATGAGAAACTTTGAAACTGCAACCTCTTAAAACTCTAATGAGCAGCATATCCTTTGGATTAATTCTTATCACTTTGGAAACTGCTTCCTTTCCAAATGAGCCTACTCTGGATTTTGAAGTCTCGGACCTGTATTCTCAGGTGCCGTGAACAGCATCAGAGAACAACCTTGCAAATCTTGTAAATTATTTGTGGACCTCATATGACTTTTTGTTTTTCAAGACAAAGGGCAAAGTTCCAGATGTTGATGGATAGCATAGAATCTTAATTTTTTCTTTATTTATTTCTTTAATCTGTGTTTTTTAAGCATCATGAGAGGATACTTAATTTATAAAAACATGGAGGCGGTATCTGTGAGCTATGATTGTATCTATGCTGTGCTGCATAACTTCTCCAGGAAAACATGTAGGAGACTGAAACTTTTATGAAATTTAATAAGAAATTTTAGCTGGCTACTGCAATTGTTTTTATGTTATTGTTCCTATGTGGCCAGACACTTTTGCTTATTAAGCAATTACAAGGGAAAAACACTGAAAGAAGAATAAGTCTCAAGGTACTTCTTCGGCACATAGGATTTAGAAGTAATTAAATATGAAAGTACGTGAACTTGCTTTGGCAGGGGTGTTGGACTAGATGATCTCTGAAGGTCCCTTCTAACCCCTAATATTCTGTGATTCTCTGATTCTGTATGCTTTTCTTTACGTTAAATGCAAGGGAATGAATTAATTGAAATTATAAATGTACCAAAAAATACCAGCTCAGGTAACAGTAAGTCAAGTTTATTGGTCTAAGAAAGAAGCTAACACAAATGCAGGCTTTTTTGGTGGCAATATCTTGCGTTCTTACAAAACTGATTAAAACCCTTCCTTCCCTTATCAAGCAAATAGCGTGTATTTATCAAGCATTTCAGTACTAACATGAATTTTATTTGGCCTTGATAGCATTGCAATGCTAACATGCATTACATGTGTTTATTATGTTCATGGTAGGTCAACATTTGGGTTTTCAGTGAGAAATAGTAGTCCCCTCCCAGGAAGGGTTTGGCCCTGGCTCTTCCCATGTCCACAGAGTGGCTGCTGCACGTGCCCAGCCCACTCGTCTTTCAGCAAGCAGCAGAAATGCCTTCCCCTCCCTCACCTTCACAGACTTGTGTTTCCTCTGTTTTGCTTCCAGCCATAGACTCTTAGCTTTGGGGGGAGAGTATGGGGGGATAGGACAGGGAGAAGGATCCAAAGAGGTGCCTGTTCGCATCTGTGGCTGAGTTATGCTCTATTTGGTTGGTATGATTTTTGTTGACCCTAACTATTTTCCTTTCTGCATTGATCTCTCATAGCTGTGTTTTCCAGGTTTAAGATAGAAGAAAGAAGAAACAGCAGTGAGACAAGATTAATAATTGTTCAGAGGTGGCAGGAAAGAATCACTGAAAGCTATCTGGAAGTGTAAATGTTTCAACAGTTGTCTTTAAAATTTCAGTTATCTTCAATAACCATGTTTTCATTGTGAAGGAAAGAAACTAGGAATATCTTTTATGAAAGAGGCCGTAATTTTTATAAGTAATTGGAAACTGGAACTCTAATAAATCCTCCAATTTTAAGTGACATTACCAAAACTGTTTAACAGATATTTTGGTAATCATCAAACAGAGAGATTAAAATATTTATGTGCTCTTTGATTTGTTGAACACCACCAGAAGGATCTGCAAGGTCACTGGGCCACACCTCTCCAACACACACACCCAACCAGTTTGAGTAATGGTATGCAGAGAAGCTCTTGCTTATACTTCCTGCTGTAGCACCTAGTGTCAGCTTTGTTATTTGCCCCATTGGAGGGTCAGAAGCAGAAAAGTGTAGAGGGGTCGCACTTCTGGGGATGAGCAGACAGGATAGGTGACTCAAAACTGACCAATGGGGTATTCCATCCCATCTGCCTCATGCTTGGTGTAAAAGCTGAGGGATCAAAGGATAAACCTCTTTCTTCAATGGCCAGCGTCCAAAGACGACTCCGTCTGTTCATCTGCCTTTGATCCCGATTCTGAATCCAGATCCAGAATCCAGTTCCCATCCATCACTGAGTCCAGTCTTGGACTTCCCCAGTGCCAGCCGATGACATGGTCATCATCCTGGGAGCTTGATATGGTTTTGTATATATTTCATTATTTTCTTTTTATTTTATTATTAATATTTCATAAAGTAGTTTAATTCCTTCTAAACTCGTAAGTCGCTTTCTCTCTCTCCCTCGTCTCCTTAAAGAGAGAGAAGTGAGGGACAGCATTTGCCATTTGCCTCAGTGGCTGGTCCGGCCCAAATCACTGCAGAGTGTCACTGAGTCCAACCCCATCTCTCCTCAGCTGTAACTGGGGAAGATGCAGCTGAAGACATTTCAGAGTTGCCCCAGCTTTGCCAGCCTGATATTTCTTGCAAAGCTTCTTGACAGAGTATACCTCCACAGACATATACTCCATGATCAAATAATTTACAAAACTCTGTAGGCTTTAGAAAAATAGTTTATCATAGACTTTCATAAATGAAATTCTTTTAAAAATAAGCAAAATGTATACTATCTAAAAACTTGAAGCTAGCAATATTTCCATCTTCATAACTTTCTCTGAAAACACACCTTGATGTAACAAAATGATAAGAATCTTACCTTCCAGTACAGCATAGGCTTGAGAATCAGAGATCTGTCCCCAGTCTCAGAATCATTTAACAAATGACACTGAGGTTGCTGGCGTCTCCATTTACTGACAAATAATGTAAGTGATAGGGAAATCTCCTCTCTGCTACTCTTATACTGCCATGTAGACCTAGTGTTTTGCTGGGAAAATTGCCTAATTACACTTTGATGGGGAAACAGTAGTACCCAGGGCATCCTGAAGGGTGTGATAACATTGACAATTCATTTTTTTACCTTCAACTCGGTTTGTTTAAAGGTAAGTGAATATAAAACCACTTCTGGTTTAATATAGCTTGAATATTGTATCTTTTCTTCTGCTCTGCTTTGAAATCCTGCAAGACGTCTTTTTCAGGTTAGCCTTGCTGTTTTCACTTTGGCCAGCTTAAGCCATTCTCCTTTATTTTCTATCATAAACTACAAAGAATGTTAAAAACAACAACCAAACAAAAAAACCACACACAAGAAAAAAAAAAAAAAACAAACCAAAAACCAAACCAACCAAACAAAAAAGAACCGAAAACCACTCTTCATTTGGATTTGTAAAGCAAATGTAATAGGATTTATTTTTTTCCACTGGCATTTCCTTCACTTAAATGACAGTCATTCCTGGGTTTTGTTTATGTCATTAAGTTATTGGTTGAATGAGTTAAAGGCAATCATTAACTTGAACCAGGAAATTGCAAAGTGCCTTGAAGTTTTGGCTTTAAATGCAAGTATTTTCATGCCTGAATTTGATCTTTTTTCACTGAAGAAAACAAAAAAAGAAATCACATTTTACTTCCACAAGTCCATGGGTCCTGATGGGATGCACTTGCGAGTGCTGAGGGAGCTGGCAGAAGTCATTGCTGGCCACTCTCCATCACCTTTGATAGGTTCTGGAGAACAGGGGAGGTGCCTGAGGACTGAAGGAAAGCCAATGGCACTCCAGTCTTCAAAAAAGGCAAGAAGGATGACCCAAGAAACTAAGGGCCAGTCAGCCTCACCTCCATCCCTGGAAAGACGGTGGAACAGCTTGTTCTGGGCGTCATCTCCAAGCATCTGGAGGAAAAGAAGCTTATCAGAAGAAGTCAACATGGATTCACCAAGGGGAAGTCATGTCTGACTAATCTGATAGCTTTCTGTGATGGCATGACTGGATGGGTGGATGAGGGGAGGGCAGTGGATGTTGTCTACCTTGACTTCAGCAAGGCTTTTGACACCATCTCCCACATCATCCTCACAGGCAAGCTTAGGAATTGTGGGTTAGATGAATGGACAGTGGGGTGGATTGAACAGTGGTTGACAGAGAGAGCTCAGAGGGTTGTGGTTAGGGGTGCAAGTCTAGTTGGAGGTTTGCAACAAGTGGTGTCCCTCAGGGGTCAATACTGGGTCCAGTCCTGTTCAATATATTCATCAATGACCTGGATGAAAGGATAGAGTGTACCATCAGCAAGTTTGCTGATGACACAAAACTGTGAGGGGTGGCTGACACGCCGGAAAGCTGTGCCGCCATTCAGCGTGACCTGGACAGGCTGGAGAGCTAGGCAGAGAAAAACCTGGTGAGGTTCAATAAAGGCAAGTGTAGGGTACTGCATATGGGGAGGAATGCATGCATCAGTCCAGGTTGGGGGCTGACCTCCTGGAGAGCAGTGGTGTGGAAAGGGACCTGGGAGTTCTGGTGGACAACAGGATGACCATGAGCCAGCAATGTGCCCTGGTGGCCAAGAAGGCCAATGGCACCCTGGGGTGCATCAAGAAGAGTGTGGCCAGCAGGTCAAGGGAGGTCATCCTCCCCATGTCCTCTGCCGTGGTGAGGCCTCATCCGGAGTACTGTGTCCAGTTCTGGGCTCCCCGGTTCAAGAAGGACAGGGAACTGCTGGAGAGGGTCCAGCGAAGGGCTACTAAGATGATTAGGGGATTGGATCATGTTTCTTATGAGGAAAGGCTGAGAGACTTGGGTCTTTTTAGTCTAGAGCAAAGAAGACTGAGGGGGGATCTTATCAATGCTTATAAATACTTAAAGGGAGTGTGCCAGGGCGATGGGAAGAGTCTTTTTTCAGCGGTGCCCAGTGACAGGTACAAACTTGAACACAGCAAGTTGCATCTACATTTAAAGGGATCTTCTTTACTTTGAGGGTGACAGAGCACTAGAACAGACTGCCCAGAGAGGTTGTGGAGTCTCCCACTCTGGAGACATTCAAAACCCGACTACACTCAGTCCTGTGTAACCTGATGTAGGTGACCCTGCTGTGGCAGGGGGGTTGGACTAGGTGATCTCCAGAGATCCTTTCCAACCTGTGAGGGACTGGAATGTCAAATATTTGCCTCAAAGCTTGCTTGTGCTATCTTGCAAGGTGCAAATGACCGGTAGCAGCAGATGATTCTTTTGCAAATCAGGCGCCACCAAAACCAGCCCCTGTCTGGGCCGGGCTGGCAGCCCACAAAGGTCTTTTCCTGGGTTATAAAAAAGCTGTGGAAACACACCGCGGTGTGCACCCACCACCGAAGAATTGAGGACTGAGGCCCAATGAGACATCTCTGGGTCCATGGTGGTGACTATCCTTTGCTTATCTTCCTGAATGCTTGCTTAGTTTCCTTCTAATATTTCCTGCCTTTCCTATCCCTCCATTCTTCTATACTTATTCAATAAAAACAGCCTGATTGGTGGCATTTGACCTCGTTTGCATCTCAATCACACTCTTGGGATCATTGCAAACCTCCCCTGAGCCTGAAATCAGTCCTGGACTTATCACAACCCCTATCATTCTGTGATTCTGTGATTCTGTGATTCTGAACTAGCCAATTCAAACCACATGGATTTGAACTTTTAATACCACCTGTATTTAGGACTGACAATGCAGAAGTGTTGGCATTGTTGAATCTAAAAAACCTCATGAGTTCAAGAGTACAATTTTATGTTGCACATTGCTTGATAAATAAGAATGGTAGACGGGAAGTATAAAAAAGCAGTATAAATCCCTTTAGAAATGCACACTCTATTCCAAATGATTTATATTTCTGTAGGCCATGCACTCACCCCTGGAGCCTAGTTTGATCTTTGGCTCACTGCAGATGCTTGTGTCTTGCTGTCAACAGAGTTTTTTCTTGTATATGAACCTCTGTGTTAGCAGTGACAAGATAGTCTGTTGCCAGCCGTATCCTCAGGACTGTAAACTTTATTATAATTATTTTGACAGTAAAAAGGTTTAAGCTTTCTTTTTTTCAGTCTCAAAACAGAAAATAACAACAGCAACAAAAATGACTGGATGCGTAAAACAACTACGAGATTCTGGCAATTAATAGAATCATAGAATCATACAATAGTTTGAACTGGAAGGGACCTTTAAAGGTTATCTACTCCAACCCTCCTGCAATGAGCAGGGACACCTTCAACTAGATCAGGTTGCTCAGAACACTGTCCAACCTGACCTTGAATGTTTCCAGGGGTGAGGTATCTACCACCTCTCTGGGCAACTTGTTCCAGTGTTTCATCACCCTCATTGCAAAAAATTTCTTCCTTATATCTACTCTGAATGTACCCTATTTTAGTTTAAAACCATTACCCCTTGTCCTATTGCTACAGGCCGTGTTAAAAAACTTGTCCCCATCTTTGTTATAAGCCCTGTTTTAAGTATTGAAATGTTGCAGTAAGGTCTCCCCGGAGCCTTCTCTTCTCCAGGCTAAACCCCAACTCCCTCAGCCTGTCCTCATAGGAGAGGTGCTCCAGCCGTCTGATCACCTTCACGTTCCTCCTCTGGACATGCTGCAGCAGGTCCATGTTATTCTTATGTTGGGGGCTCCAGAGCTGGATGCAGTGCTCCAGGTGGGGTCTCACAAGAGTGGAGCAGAGGAACAGAATCACCTCCCTCAACCTGCTGGCCATGTTTCTTTTGATGCAGCCCAGGATAAGGTTGACTTTCTGGGCTGCAAGCACACATTATCAGATCATGTCCAGCTTTTTATCCACCAGTACCTCCAAGTCCTTCTCCTCAGGGCTGCTCTCAGTCCCTTCATCTCCCAGCCTATATTGATACCAGGGGTTGCCCCGATCCAGGTGCAGGACCCTGCACCTGGCCTTCTTGAGCCTCATGAAGTTCACATGGGCCCACTTCTTGAGCTTGTCCAGGTCCCTCTGGATGGCGTCCTGTCCCTCAAGGATGTCAACCACACCACTCAGCTTGATGTCATCTACAAATCCGCTGAGGGTGCACTTGATCCCACTGTCCATGTCATTTTTGGAGATATTAAACAGTACTGGGTCTCAATATGGACCTCTGAGGGACACTACTTGTTGCTGATCTCCATCTGGACATTGAGCCATTGACCACTACCCGCTGGATGTGACCATCCAACCAATCACCTCTAATTAGTTTTACTCTTAATTTTTCCTGATTTTCCTTTGACAATGAAACACAGATATGAATACAGCATTGTATTCATTATTTGTGAGCTGGAGGGATGCTTGGGGATTTTTGTAAAGCAAATACAAATTTCCTGACCAGAGTGAAAAGCAATTGCCAGTGTGAAACAACCAATATGACTGTCTTTTAGACCAACTTGTATTTGAACTTAAGCTTGTTAGGCCAGTTTCTGTACCAAATATGCTTTTTTGTGTAGTCACTACCACTTTATGAATATATAAATGGACTTTTATAAAAGCATATACTTGTCAGAAGAAAAATGTGATTTTCTTAAGAAATACAACTGCTTGAAGCAGAATATTTTTCTAATATATTACCGTGCCAATGAAATTTTTACTTTACTTTTTTTTATTGTTCTCATTCTCAACTTTATTCTCCCTTTGACTTAATTTACAGAGTGATTTTTTTCAATTAGGTTGTGATGCCGTGAAAAGCCGAAATCAGGACTCAATAGTCTTGGTGACTGTTACACAGGTATTCTTTATTGCAGCACTGGGCACGCAGAGGATCGCTCCTCCTAATGTGTGCGCCGTAAAGGGTTAGTTATACAGCTTATATACATGCCATATATACATATTCAATAGGTTTCCGGGAACTCATTACCATAGGTTACCTCCCTCCCCTGCATGAGCACTATAGTCTCTAGGTGGTCCTTCAGAGACTTCTGGTAGTCATTATTTACTTCATTTACTCCTCTTTATCACTGTATTCTTTTGGTGAACTGTTCTTTGTTCATTATCTGGTTGCCAAATCCACCGAGTTGGTTCTGGCTCGTTGTGTCTCAATGGTCTCAAGGTATCTTGTTCTCTTTGTTGGGTGATTGTTGTATTTTCACGCCCTGTTCTTTAGAGATAAAGCTAGCCCTGTTCCTTAAAAATAAAATAAGTTTCCTTTGGGTCCTCTCTTCAGTTGCATAAGAAATATATTAAAATTTTCATTATAAAAACATTTCTGAGGAGTATGACAGGTATTTTAGTCATCTTTGATTTTTTTGCATACTTGCAGATCTATGAAAACCAGAAAATCTTTCTCTACATTTACTTTCTCTATACTATTATATTCATCATAACTTCTTTCCCCTATCCCTTGTGCATCTTCTTTAATTAAATCATAAGAACTAGGATATTCTTACTGGTTTGTTATACAATGGTGCAGAAGTGTGGGATCAGTCAGACCCATGACGGAAACTATGCATTTTCTTAAACCATTTGTTTGTTTTATTGGTTTCAACTGTAACTTACAGAAATTTTTCAGACTGATATCCTGGGATCCCAATAACTGTATGTGTGCTGATACAATTAAGATCACTATTTACCTAAGCGTAGGTGGGTAAATAGATTTCTGTGCTCACTAAAAATCATTGCTGTCTATTTCATTTGTTTCCTTAATGTTGTCAATTATCTCTTTAAGCACCTCTAGAAGAGGAAAGACCTGAAAAGCATTTTTAAAAGAAGTATCCCATTCAGAGGTAAGCTCTGATAGTTCCCTGGAGATTACAAAGAATCTGATCACCTCAAAAATTAGGTCAGTAGGCTTTTTGCCACAGGAATATAGTCTTGCTTTTAAGTGCATCCTTCCAAATGTATTTTCCACTTATGCATGCTGTAATGTGTCTAGTTGATGTCACTAGAGATTGAAACTTTCAAGAAAATAAAAATGTCCTCAGAAGTGAATGTTATCTTCTTCTGTTGAGTTTCCCTTTCAAAACTGTGGTTGTGGCATCTTTGCAGGCTATTTTTAAGTTTGTTGAAATGCTACCTACCTGCTACTATGCAAACAAGCAGTTGAGGACATTAAGAAGGAGAGGAGCAAAGGATATAATACATGTCTTCCCTCTCTTCCAAGTAGGTGATTAGCCAGACAAAAATCACTATATACTGTCTTCTGAAGACCTGGCAGGTACTGAAGTACAGCTACTGACACCACCTCGCTGGATAGAAAAAACAGGTTCCCAACATTTGCCTAGCTCTTTTTGTAATGCAATCAATGTGTAGGGGTTTCTCTGGCTTTGTGAGGGAGGTGTTCAACAGCAATCATAAGCAAGAGAAGGGATAGGAACCATATATGAGCAATAGTATGCGTTTGAAAACTTCATAAAATGAAAAATCTAAATGTAAAACGTCAAACTTTGAGTCTGCATGGCCTTCAACTTTACAACTTAGGTATCAGCTCTTTTGCTGGTATCTGGCTGTCTTCTTGCAGCTGCGTGGTCTCCACTTGCCTGTGTACAGAAAAGACTGCTGAGACAAACTGCCCTCACGATGTGGCCAAGTCCTACCTACCTTTTCTTCACAAATTGTCACTCCATGGCAAAAGTACATCAGAGTTCCTAAAGCATCAAGGATTAGAAACATGAAAGCACAACAAACAGTTAAACTGAGACAATAACATGCATCCTTAGTCTCTAGAGCACAGTACTTCTCCATGCATTTCCTTCTGACCAAGCATCTCTTTCCCATCTTGTTTCATTGTATATCTGTTCTTCCTACAGACAGAATGAACAGATGTATGCTGCTAACCTTGCTAATGAATCTGGCCATTCAACACAACACAGAAATTGCAATACTGTTTAGACCTTTAGGTTGCAGTTTGATTTTCAGACTTTTACATTCTTGTCATGAATTATTTGTCAATTTTAAACTCTCTATTTTAATTTTCTCTACAGGAATGCTCTGCTGCCTCTCATTTTCTGTAATCTTACACTTTCTAAAGTTGTTTGCATTTTGCAAACAAGAACAGCACTATGATCTGATACAATCTCCTTCCCTTTACAGCCTGAATAGGTGTGAATGATAACACAAAGGCATCGCACAATGAGGAATCAAGTACAGTCTATGTGGATAAGACTTCTGTGAAGCTGGCTTTTGGAGCTGAGAATTCAGTATTTTAATTTATGACCTCTTTTCATTTTATTTTAGTGTCTTATTTTGCTCTTCTGTCACCATTCTCTGTAAAGACCTCAAGAGAAAATCATAGAATCATGGAATAATTTAGGTTGGAAAAGACCTTCAAGGTCATTGAGTCCAACTGTAAATATAACACTACCAAGTCCACTACTACACTACGTCCCTAAGTGCCACATCTACATGTCTTTTAAATACGTCCAGGAATGGTAACTCAACCACTTCCCTGGGCAGCCTGTTCCAGTGCTTGACAACCTTTTCAGTGAAGAAATTTTTCCTCTTATCCAGTCTAAACCTCCCCTGGCACAACTTGATGCCATTTCCTCTTGTCCTATCACTTGTTATTTGGGAGAAGAGACCAACCCCCACATCTGTACAACCGCCTTCAGGTAGCTGTAGAGCGCAGTAGGGTCTCCCCCTCAACCTCTTTTTCTCCAGACTAAATAACCCCAACTCTCCCAGCTGCTCTTCACAGGACTTATTCTCTAGACCCTTCACCAGCTTCATTGCTCTTCTTTGGATGTGCTCCAGCACTTCAATATCTTTCAAATGAAGCAGTCAGTTGCCTCTTGAATGTGCCTGGGCAGCCAAAATTTTGAGTTATTTCAGATATTCATTAAAATAAGATGTTTATTTCAAGCTGGTTGGATGAAATTAAAGGAAAACTACTCCAAACACTGCTTTAAGTATTAATTAAATACATAACATGCTAGCATAAAAATATTAAAGTATTAAAGTAGGTGTGACTTTTAAGATTAAGTGTGCTATCAACACACTATTGTAATCACATGTGCTTTGTTAAATGGTGCACTATTTTCAGAGAATAGTTTTAATGTTCTTCTTTTGCCTGGTGTGTAGAGAACCAATATTCCTAAACAACGTTTGGACTTCTATGAAAGCATAATCTGTTAAAACTACTAGGGAAGAAAGGAGAAAATTTATAATAATTATTACTCTTGGCAGTTTGGAAAGCTTCGTTTCACTGGTTATTCTAAAAGGAAAAAAAAGGTAAGAAACATTTCTGGTGAGAAAGTAGTAAATAGGCATGCTCAGGCTTATTTGAACTGGTCATATCAATTGCATTCATGTATCAAAGGCATTCATTTGTAAGCAACTGGAAGCCAGAATATAAAGTTTGCCTTAATTCAGAATAATTAGTCAATAAATAAGAAGACCTGAGACCCTTAACAGGTATGTCACTAAATGAAGAAATAAAGGAAGAGGGAGGAGGTCCTCAGGATCTACTGAACATCCAATGTCCTGTCATTATCATTTATTTGTAATGAATAAAAGGTTGTTATCATCAGTAAATTGGAATATGAAGAACAGACCCTGGTGTGACAACCACCTTTTTTCTCTGTTTCTTGGGTAGAAATAAAGAGTTTTAAAACAAGAAAATTCCTCCTTAATAAAGTTGCAGTTGCAAAATGCTTATACAGTTTACATTCACTGACATTGCTCTTGCTTCAGCCTCTTCTTTCTGTTTAAATTATGAAGAGAAGCCATGAGCTGTACTTCCAGGTACGTCAATAATGAAAACCTGTAACACTTAAGAAGGGCAGAAAAGAAATAACATGTAAGATAAAAATGCCAGGGTTTAGCAATTTCCTTCATTTCTCATGGAACAGGTCATATCCAGCAATATCCCCTAAACGGGCAAATGCTACTTAAAAAATTGTAGGACCCTGGATTTCACTTGCAGAATCCTGGAATTCTGGGAAATTCCAGAGCTCAGAAAACTGTGAATCTTGAACATTAATTTAAACAGAAAAGTGACTTTAATATTTGCATCATACAACTGGTCTAATGAAAAGTAAAATCATGCAATGCTGATAATTTAGTGAAGAAGAAAGCCTATATCCAGTTACTTGATTCAGTTAAACACATCTCACACCCTCTTATTCTTAAGCAATCTGGAAAGTTTGGATTATACCTTCAGATGTATTGACTTCTAAAGACAATGTCTTGTAAAAGACATTCAGATCTTTTTAACACCTTATCTTAAATGGATTGAAAATCAAATAACAGTTAAATGTCCCGAACCACAGAAAACAGAGAAGAAACTTCTTATTCTTAATGCAAGAATCCCTGCTCTTTGCTGTGTATTTTATGGGAGGTCAGCCTAGATGAGGGTCACTGATTCTTCTAGCCTTAAAATCTGAGTCATGAAATTTTTCCTAGAGTTGCATCAGTCACTGTAGATCACTAATATTTAAATCCTGAAACTTGAAACTAAACACTAAAGTAAATTTCTCTTTTCTAACATTTGAATGTTTAAATAAAAGATGGGTCTTGCTGGAGTGCAGACAGAAAAAATATTGTCTTACTGCAAGACTTACTCGTCTTTGGTTTATGTTTTACCAAAGGTCAGTCTAGATCAGGATAATTGTTTCTTCTTCTCTTAGAATTTAACAGTCTTGAAATTTCTCACTAAAGTGCACATATCTGGCACGAGTTACTATAGATTACTAATGTTTTACTCTTGAAACCATAAAAAAGTAACTGCAGGAAACCATAAAAAACTGAAAAGGAGCCTGCTTTGTGAAAGACACTAACATTTCTTCCAAGTGAGATTTTCAAGTGATTCAGAAAAGATTATACTATTTTGATAATAAAATTGAAGATCTGGAAAACAGGTCACGATGTTCACATCTTCAGAATTACAGCTATTACAGAGGAAAGAGAAAAAGAAGGATGATTGGATTTATAACCACTCTGATAATCAGAGTAATCGGGGATGTGTTTTCCCACACAAATGGGAAATGACATTAACACATGGATTCATGTGTTACCTTTGTAAAAATGCTGACACTTTCAAAAAAGGGAAAAAAGTTTCTCACACATCAAGGACAATGTAGAATTAAGCTCAATATTTTTATTGCATTTTCATGAATAGAAACTTGGAAAACAGTGAAGGCAAAGGAAATGTCCTGGAGAGAATGCATACTGCTTCTTTAATTCCAGAAAAAGATAGATTTAGCCTGAAGAGGAGTCCACCTACCACACACTCGTGTAAATTCTAGGTGAGGAGCAATTTACACTCAAAAAGAGAAAGCCAAACCTCTTGCTGAGTGTAGATATCTCTCCGTGTTCCTTGCTAGACACAGGGGTGCAGTGCTGAAGAAGAGTGAGCTGTTTGGCAGAACTGGTGCCTGAGTGCCTGATAAAATGGGATCATTTTTGCCCAGTTGTCTACCAGGGCTGTTTTTCCTAAGAAAGCAACGCATGACGCAGCAACTTCCACAGGTTCTTTGAAGCAAAAATCTGCAGAAATAACAGCTTGTCCCACGATCAGTCCAATGTGTTATCTCCATGTCTAAACTGAATGTTTGCTCATTTAATATGTAATAAGCTGATATACTACACAGACCCAGGAAGCAGACATTATTCCATTTTCATAGCAGTTGCATAGCACAGGGCACCTGCACAGGTATGGGTAACATTAAACCAGCTTCTTTACTTTGGCTTAATCTTTAAAGTTCACATTCTGAATATATTGTCTTGATGTAGCAATGCAGAAACTAGTGTCTCTAGTCATTAGCTACAAAAAACCCTCTGCAGTTTAGAAATCGAAGTTACTTTTTTTTTTTTTTTTTAACACTAATGTTAGAATGACACATCGGTATCCAGGAGAAACATTAAGCAGTGTATAGTACAAATAGAAGAAGGATCTGGAGCACTAAAAATCTAGGTTTCATCTGTGACCTGCTGAGTAACTTTGAACAACATGATGTATATCCTTTCCCTCCGTTTGCTGATTTGTATAATGGGTATAATGACTCTTCCCATCTTCTTGAATCACTTTGTAAAAATTCACTGTTATTTATTTATCACTTGAGTAAGGATACTCAAATGATCCCAAGTACACTCAGGATCACTTTTTAAATGGACTTGAACTTTTAACTATTTCTCATTGCTTTTTAAGCAACCACAGGTATTAAAATTACTTTTTTTCAGCCAATAATTTTCTTATTTTCCCCTCCAAAATATATTTAAGGAAAAATAATTTCCCAGTCAGCTCTGACGAAAATGAGACATAAAGAAAATATATGAAAGAGTCTGTTCGTAGAATTTAAACCTAAATTATTTATTCCACACAGAGAAACTTAGAAATCAAGATGAATGTTAGACATTGGGAGTCCAGCAGTCCATGAAGAAATATAGGTGATCAGGAAGGAGTAAGATTTCTCTTACTACAGTGCTTTACAATAGTTTTTTGGGTCTTTTTATTTAACAATTTAAATTTTTCCCCTCTTTTGTTGCTAAATGGGCACTATTTAAATATGTTGTGTTCACTGTTCTGTGTTTCAACGGACACTGTTGAAAAAAACATTTGCTGCAGTACAACAGGTAGAATACAACAGAAGATCACAGGCTATTTCATCACTCTGCCTTTGTCTCTGTTCTTCCTCAAATAAGAACTTCCAAAACTAGCATTTATTATGTATTGTACCATCAATACAGACAGAAAAAAGTTGAAACTGAAAAATAGAACACCTGTGCTAAATATCACCAAGCTGTGTGTAGCTACACCAGAAATCATCCATACTAGCAGCAATATTAGTTGAGCACAGATACTTATCTGAAGTCTAAAAGTTAGCAATTTATGTCTTTTTCAATCAATAGAAAAGGTACGGCTTATACATTAAAAAAAATAAAATAACATAACGAAATAAGAAAATTACTTCATTGCCATTTCACTGTCACCCAACCACTGCCAGGTCTGTTATCTCAGTATCCAACAGCCAGCTTGGTTCCAGCTAAATCCCTATTTAACTACCCTCACACTCCCACTCAGTAGCATGTGTTACAGAAGTCTACGTAACAACCTAAAATAAAAAAAGATTCTGCTCCATTTAACTGTAGCCTAACTGAATGTGTAAGTTTATTTGAAGACTAAAGAACTGCTCCAGCATAGTTTTGGGGTTTTTTTTCTCTCCTAGTCTTATCTGTGCATTTTATACTACATGTCCTTTAAGTACAGGGGACATAACAGTTTGAGTCACAAGAGATGAACAGAATACCTAATCTCGCAAATATTTCTGTTTGATATCTTTTTTTTATGAAAAACTGGGAGCGGGTATTAAGAGGTAGCTCCTGGATTCCAGTGGAGCAATGCCACTTTATATCAGTGGTGTATTACAAAATGATGCCAACTTGTACTCTCCATCAGAGTTTCTAGTGTATTTGTTCCCAGAGTTCTTAATGAATTTTGCAACCTGTAAAAAAAAAACCCTTAAGCAACACTGTTGATCCAGAAATCCATAGGAGAACAACACGGGGCAGGGCGGGGGGCCAGGCAGGAGAAGTGGGTACTAAGTCTGTGAAAGTCAAGGACATAAAATACTTGTCTGTTACAAAGAAGAAGCTCTATTATTCACTAAATAATCATGTTAGAAATATTTGGGATTTTCCCTGACAGAGAGAAAAATGTATAAATCAAGTTTGTTGTCTGATGAAATGTCAGAATTGCCCATTAAATGGAAATTTCAGGTTTTGATTAATTTACCGATTGGCAGGTCTTATCTTTCTCTTATTCTGCTACTACTTCTTCAGCAAGTAATAAGAAATGACCAAGTTCTCTACCGGAATTATAGAGATCCTAATAACATTCTGTCACAGTGCTCCTAAAAGATTCGATCTTTTGAGAGTTTATTCAGATAACTAGTCTGGACAGCAGAATAAATGGATAAGTAGTGGCAACACAGGGCAGCTGGCTTTGCTGCAGCTGTGTATCTTGCCCTTGCTATTCCTTCCTAACAGTTTTTCACTAAAAAGAGAAAGCAGAATTGTCTGTGTGACAAGATAATCTTTCTATCTTCTGCTTTTTTGCTATCAGCCACCTTCTCTTTATTGGCTGTGTCAGGTTTCTGGTGGTCAGTGAGTAGGAGGGGACTGGCTGAGATCTTTGTCATATCTGAGCTCTGGAAAGGCAGGAAAACAGGGGAAATGAAGCCATATCACTGCCTGGACTGCAAGACCTGCATGGAGGACTTGAGGAGGGATGGGAGTTTCAAGCCACTTTCATCCAATGCTGCCACTAGGTAAAGAGGGTACAAGTGGGGCAAAATCAGAATTCCTAGCTAAAACTACTATGTTTTTCTGGCATTGCATGGATTGGTCACGCAGTGTCCTCCCCACCACTTCCTTCTGTAATTAGAATGGTATGTAACTTGAAGTTTCAATGGAGACAGCCTATACCATGTCAAGTGTCCTTCTCAAAAGACTAGAAAAACTATCCCTCTTCCCCTTTCCTCCTGCCTTTGATGGTTGCTAAATTCTCACACTTAAGACATTCTTTTCATACAGAAACACAATTAACTACCTGTTTATGGCCACGCCTCTTGGAATTGCAGCTGGAACTCCATCTTCATAATGTCACCGCTGGTTGGGTTTTGGTTTTCTTTCCTTTCTTTCAGATTACACTTCTGCTTAGAAAAAAATAATATCTGTGCATCAGAGCAGCATATTAAGTCAACAGATATTAGAAATCAAAATGATCGATTCAAACTCATTCAACAGAAAACATTTCTGAGAAAAAGAAATAAGTGACCCATCACTGTAAACAAAAGAAGTTGTTTGTCCCAAATAGCCTGGTAATCATAACTCAATTTGACTCCTATAATATATTTACTATATCCATCATTAATCAGGTAGTATGTCCACTCCTTTCAATCAGAAACCATCTTCCCTGTGAAATGCAGTTTTCCCGTTAGACTAATAGCAGAGATTGCAAATCCAGTCACAATCCACAGACATGATAACAGAACTTATATATGCTGTGAATGACATTTCTCTTAAGTTCTGCTGTTTACACTAGCATTCTCTGAGTACTAGTGTCCCTCTCTCCACCTCCCTGCCTACTTGTAGCATCTTTTTATGTTTTCCCAGTGATTTACTGAAACTAAGCGGCTTGACTGAGGAAAACATTTTACATTTATCTTCAAGGGAAAAAACCTTCTTCTTTTTAAACTTAATCAGCTAGACTATTCAAATTTCTCCCTTTGTTTACCATTAAATTTAAAGTTGTCATGAATACATATGTCAACACCTACATTTTATTAGAATACCACTCTGACAGAGGTTACGGACAGAGTTTCTTCTATATGCTATAAGTCACCTCACACCATTTTCTTTTCTGTGAAGAAAATAAAATAATAAATTATAGTTGATAATTAAAACATGAGATAAATTGCTTGTTTGGAAAATATGCATGGCATACTTGGTAGATGCGTGGGTGTGAGGCTAAATTAGAATTGGTGGTAACTTTTCCTCACGTTGACAATGAACCAGCCGTGGCAGTTATCTTGGTTATCACAGTACCTTTGACTATTAAAACATGGTCACTCATTTTGCAATTGACTAAACCCTAAGACTTATGATCTAAAATATAAGTAGCACCAAATATTAACTCTAGAAAACAAGTACTTTTCAGCTCTGTCTTCTTCAGTTCCTGGCTAGGGTGCAGCAAAAAGATTAACATCTGATTTTCTTCTTTTTTTGCTTGGAGCCACATGAACTAAAATGAGTTTTGAACTCAAGGAACAGCAGCATTTCTTCTTCCCAGGCTATTTGACAGCTAAGAATTATTGAAGTTGAACATTATTTAAGACAGGAGTTTTTAAGTGTTCATATCTTACTTTTGGCTAAGTTATTTTACAGAATTATAGAGTGGTTTGAGCAGGAAAGAACCTTAAAGATCATCTAGTTCTAACTCTTCTGCCATGGGCAGGGACACCTTCTGCTAGACTAGGTTGTTCAAAACCCCATCCAACTTGGCCTTGAAGACCTGCAGGGATAAGATAGCAGCTATTGTGAAATTAATTTTTACCTCTGGAAAAATTAAACTTTAAAAAAAAATTGCAAAACGAAGGAAAATAGAAAACAAGGAAGAATTTATGCCATTAGTCTAATCCATTTTGTGTGGTGTTGAACTTGCATTGCTAGCAAAGACGGTGCTTTACTCAAACTGTAATATGGGAGTTGAAAAAAACATGGGGAAAACTTTTAATAATGAGTAACAAGCCAAAAGTTCGAGTGAAAAGTAGACTGAACATTAATGACATGGAAACTTTATATCATCTGAATTAAGTAATCTCAGCTACAGTATGCAAAGAGGTGGCACTGTGCAACTTAAAACAAACCCTGAGTCACACAACCCATTCAAGTATATAGTGAAGAGTACCTGACCCGTTCTTCAGCACCTACAGATAAAGTGAGGTGTGGAATACCTTTCATTTGTTAGAGTTTCAGGATATAAAAGGAGCTTAAAGTAAAACATGAAAGAATTGACTTTAAAACAGAAAACACATATGCAGAGGGAAGGTTAGTTTTGTGTTTTACAGCAGGAGCTAGGACAGTGTAAATCTGACTAAAGTTTCTTTCCATTACCTCCTTGGTCACCTCATTTAGCCCATTTCCTGTGTGTAAAATGGGAAAAATGAATATAATTTTTCATTGTCTTTAGTCTATTTAAACTTTTTTAAATGCAAACTGGGTTGTGTCCTCACAGTTTCAACAGGACCCTTGTTTCATTTGAAATTTCCAGAATGGGACTTCTGTCTGAATTAAAACAATAATAACAATGAGGTAAAAACACTATTCTCTGAGCATGCCCTCAGAAATTAAATCAGTGACAACTATTTTGCTATTTCTAAAAATAAAATATTTTCCTAAACTATTCAGTTACCGAAAGAACTTTGAAAACTAGAAAATATATTCATCGAGATCGTTCATCAATAAGACCAATGCAAACATTATTGGTAAACTATTGTAATATAAATTCATGCTAATAGAATTATATCCTCAGTTGATAATGCATTAGGTCAGTAACCAGAAGCATTAGGTAAATATTTGTTGATAATAAAAATAAAAAAGTCAGGGAAACCACGTATCTTTAACTTTGCCTGACTCTGCAGTGTTGAAGGAATGACTTTTGCAGCACATTCAGGCTAAGATCAAGGAAGTGAGAGGTCAGTTACAGAAAATGACAGTCTTCCTAGTCAACCATGACCTTCTTATTCATAGAGTAAGGCAGCTTTAACGGGTCTTCTGTTTATGTATGTAGAGAAAGTATCTCAGCTAGGTGTGTTCTAGCTTAAGGCTTTTAAGATCCAAAAGCTGTCCTATTCCTACCTTCAGCCAGGTTCAAAGGTTTCAAGACTCTGAGCATAGCTATACTGAGGGCTGCTCAAGCACAGCTGTATTACAGTTTGTGCGATGACACAAGCGTGTGTTTCAACTTGCAGCAGTAGACAGGCATGCATTCACCTGAGTGGAATTTGTCCCAGCGAATCCGAATGCTGGTCTGAAATTCAGGGCTTTAACTTCAGATCTTAAACCCATTTAACTGAATTTTTGAGAAAAAAAAATGTGCTTGCTATTTACATTCCTCACTCAGTGATTTGGTCCATTTTTTATTTCATAAAATGCATTTTAAGGTTATTCCCAAAATAGTTGAAAAAAACCCAACCAAACATTACTGTGTATTTTGATGAAGCCTCACAGATGTAGCAAACAATGACAGACTGTCACAGTTTAGTCACTAGGTAGTCTGGAAGGTATAGTGACAACAGCTGTAATACTTTTTCCAAGATAATGTGGTATCTTAGGCTTCCAAGTACTGTGTTTATTTGGCATAATGTGTCAAATAGTTTAAAAAGAACCCTGAGTCTTCCTGCGTGACAATTTTGTCCTGGAGTTTCTTTTTAAGTTAAGTTAGGTTCGTCCTGAATTACTCTTTGCATGAAATTTTCTATTATTTCCCCTCTAAGTGCTGAGACAATAACAAGGGTGGTTAATTAGTGCTTTATAGCATGAGTAAGAAATGTTGAAAAGTGGCTTGTTTTGTATGCAAAACAGTATACATTAGGATTGCCATATTCAATAGTCTTAACAGTCTTACAAAAACAGTGGAATGAAGAGCTATTCTTAGTATAGAGCTGGAAAAGATAAAGCTGCCAAGCTTTATGCCTCAATTTTCTGAGTCCAAAGGAATTTAGACATAGTTGAAAGTCCCTTTTTCAATAATAAAAAAATAGCATTTACTGAGAAAATTCTACCTTTTCAATCTGTTAATACTGTACTTATCTCTCCTTTGAGAATTAACTCTATTAACAAAGACATTTCACAGACATTTTCTTCATTTGTGAAATGTTTATTCTCACTTGAATTTTGTATATGTTAAGGTATATGTCACTGTTCTTTTTCTGCAAACCACAGAAATTACATACTCTTCCAGTAGCTGACAAAATTGACAGTGCGTGGGCTTTAGAACAGGAAAGAAGATCCTCTTCTGGCCAAGTGCCTGTTGGGAAAGCATGCCCCGTGCTTGCTCTGGGCCAGCCTTGAGAGATGGTCAGGACAGAGTGTAAATGAAGTTTCAGGTTCCAGGGGACAAGCACGTGGCCTTATGTCTGCAGACATCGTTTTGTTGCATAAATTATTCATTTTGCAGGATTTGACATGTGAATGTGTATTTCAAAAGGTAATTAAAGAAAGCACTGTCTGGGTTAGCAGCAGATACGACAGTGGTGACTGTTCCCACTGACAGGGCGAAGTTCTCCAATATGGGACCTCCTTGCAGTAGCAAACACTAGGAAACATTGGGAAAGCCCATCAGAGAGCAAAGGAAAATCAGCATGAGAATATCCTAGTTTATCATCCATTTCTGTGCCAATTGGATTTGATACCTTTCACAAGTAATTTTTCTTACCAGTGCGCAGAATTCCCTTTTGCTTTGTTAGGGAAAAACATGACTCCATAGCTAATTTTTTCTTCTAAGTCTTTTGGTCCTAGGGATACCACTTTATCTTACCTCAGGAAAGAGTCTGAACCTCGCAAAGACTTACTGTTTCTCTGATCACAACCATAGAAGTAGACCTATTCACTGTCTTGGAGGAAGTTGAAACTGGGTATATAGGATTTTATTCTTTATTGCCTCCTGATCCCTCTATAAAAGCTGTGTCCTAAGCTTGCAGTCAACTGATATTTTCAGAATAAATATAAACAAATAAAATAAAATAAAATAAAATAGAAAATAAAAAACAAAATTTAAAATATTTATTTTAAACTGTATCATTATTTGCACCAAGAAATTATTGTTCTACTTTGCTTCTTTCCAAGGTAAAGAATGCTTACTACTTTGTCTGAGATGTTGGGAAGGTGACAAGAAGGCATAATTAGGCCTCCTGACCTGCAATACCTACCTTAGGGTGAGGCAAGTAGCTTTCTGCAATGTGCTGAATAACACTGATTATATAGTCAGATCAAGCTGCAATTTTTAGGATAGACAAATAACCTTTAGGTGTTTCTGGAGAAGAACAAGGAATAGGGTATCACACCACAATCTCTTTTGGTTTTGTACTTCTTCCAGGAAGTTATGCACCAGAAATGCCAGATACTCCACCCTTAGATGGCTCCTGAGTACCTTCCACCCACTCAGGAGCTTGTGGGAACTTCCCATTTTGCCAAAAAAGCCGCACTAGCACAGTTGGACTAGATGATTGTTGTAGGTCCCTCACAACTGAACTATTCTATTCTAAGAGAAAGGGCAGTGCCATCTGCCAGGGACAAACTGGGGAATGTCATCTGCAAATATATCAGTTGCATTGGTAAAATCTTGTGAAGGATAAGGTTTGGGACTTGCACCTGAACTAAAAAAAAAAAAAAAATGTTGCTGACCAAAGATACTAACTTTGAAAAGCTTTTTTTTTCTTTGACAGTTTCCTTAGATTTAAAGTAATTACCTTTTTTATTTTAGTTTTTCTTCTGCCTCCCTATCTTCCACACTTTATTGGTTACGTTATTTCTTAAAAAGGAAACTCTGCTGTGTGGCATGTGGTGGTTGATAGAGCTGACCTTGTTATGGAGTCCCAAATCTTGCATATGAGACTTGGCGGGTGGCTCTTTCATCTCTTCGTCACTCTCTCTGTCTCTTTGTCACTCTCTCCATTGTTTCTCTCAGCCATCTGGAGATGAGTAAGCCCACTTATTCCCAAAGCTAGGATAAGAAGGAGACCCATGAAGTGCTTAGCCTTCCTAATCTTGTCTTTCAAAACCCAACATTTCTGTACTAGTTTTTTCTTCCCTCTTACTTGGTTGTCACCTGTAGAAGGCAATAAGTTAGTCACTGCTAGAGGTGATGCTGCCACGGCTCTAATGCTACAAGAGGAGAAATCCATACTCTCTGAACTGGAAAAGCACTCTCTGCGTGTGTCGTGGTTTTAGGCCAAATCGGCCACTGGGGACATAGGGGACCCCAGATGGGACCGACAGATGTTCCCCTCTACCCCTCTTCAAAGAGAGAGGTAGAAGAGGGAAAAGAGACATGAGTTTAGAAGGAACTAAACTACTTTAATGAAATATTAATAATAAAATAAAAAGAAATAATGAAATACATACAAAACCGTATCAAGCTCCCAGGATGACAATCACAACACCGACTGGCACTGGGGCAGTCCCAGGCTGGACTCAGTGACGGACGGGAACTGGATTCCAGATCTGGAGTCAGGATCGGGACCAAAGGCAGACGAACAGAGAGAGTCCTCCTCAGACGTTGGCCATTGAAGAAAGAGGGTTGACCCTTTGATCCCTCAGCTTTTATCCTGGGCACGAGGCAGATGGGATGGAATACCCCGTTGGTCAGTTTTGGGTCACCTGTCCTGTCCGCTCCTCCCTGCAGGTGCGATCCCACTGCGCTTTTCCACTTCTGACCCTCCAACGGGGCAAGTAACAAAGTTGGTTGGCCTGGGGTGTTATAGTAATAAGTATAAGCAAGAGTGTCTCTGCATCCCATGCCTGGGCATCAGCTATAAACATAGGTCTGATCACTCTGAGAGAGCGAACATTGTCTGCACAATATGCTGTTAATTTCAGTAGTTAGAAGAGGCTCAGCTAAGAAGCGAAGTTACTGAACAGAACTGGTCCTGTTTTACCTCAAACCAGGACAGCGTGAATGTGTAAAACACTCATTTTATGTTTTCCTCCTTTGTTTCTCTTGCAAAAGCTGAAGAAAAACAATTGTAAGTTTTTAATTTGCCTTAACAAGTTACGACATTTAATCCCATCTTTCTCTTAGTACAAAGGAAAATGAGGTCATTGACAACTTTTTGACAAAAGGCACGTCTGTCCCTTGCACAGTTGAGGGATGCCTTCACAAAAACTGGAAGTGCCCAAGGTGCAGAGACTGAAGACAGTCAGGTACAGAAAACTGAATAATCAGCAAACTGGACTAATACGACTTCTCAAAGTCTCTGAACTCTTTTCCTGTTTGGCAAACATCTTAAGTTTCATCTTGCATATTTCTATAATGCTCTTTTGAAAGACCACTTTGAAGTTATACTTCAGGGTCCAAAGAATTGCATGCAGTCTGTAATCCTCTGGTGTCCAACACAGCATCTCTGAAATTACCCCCCCCCACCACCTTATGTATTTATGCTGACTTCAGAGCCACCAGACTGAAGTTCAGCCATCAACAAAATATATGCAAATGCTAGAATATTAATGCCCAGCCTAAAGTACATGTTGCTTTGATCTTTGCTGTTTCTGTGATTTCAAAAGTCTCCTAGAAACTATTGAAGTGCAGCAGTGTGTCTTTCTGGACAGTTTTATTTCCTGCCTGCAAATCCCTTGATATTTCATCAACCTCTGATTTTTCATTTTGTAGTGTACTTATCCAGAGACACCTAGCCCCCATCAATGCATAAGTGCCTTGCTTGCACTAAGTGAATATGCTTTCCCATGGTCTGCATTATCTTCTGAAAATACTCTACATTATTTGTTTTGGGGAATTCCTGCAACTCTAAACTGCCATTTGCTGAAAGCAATGCATTGGTCCTTATTTTCACAGAATTTTCCAGGATCTTTATTTAAAGCATAACGTAAACATTTGTTTTAAAAAACAAAAAGCGGTTCCAAACCTGCAAAATAATATTAACACTAGCACAAGTAAAGCCACTTTGTTAATCTCAGTTTGAAATCAGATGTATTGCTCATACATCTTTCATCCTTCATTGTTTTTCACCATTGCCATACCATACCAAAAGGAACTAGAGCATGTCAAAAGTCCAGCTTCCACCATGGCCCCTTGTCAAGCTGCAGCTAATGCAGCAGGCCTGAATAAGTAATTCTGAATCCAGATTAGGTACATGAAACGCTTGTAGGCAAGCCAGTCTTCAGAATGCCGAATCACTGTCTCAGATTGAAAGTTCCGAAATGTTGTGACAGTTAGAGCAGATTGAAATAGAAGTAGCTAAGCTGTCGTATAGAAAATCCACAGGATGAAATCGAGTAGATGATGCTGGGATCTGACTGCCAAATATTTCAAAAGAAATATTTCATAAGAACTAGTTGATGACACTGAAAATATGTTATGATTTATTCTTAAGGAAATGTTACTTGCAAAAAGAAGGGGAAAGAGCTGTAGCTCTCTAAAACCTCTTTAGGACCACCCATTAATTTGCATTAAATATCAAAAAATCTAAAATATCATAAATATGTGACACGGTTTTGGAATGTTGAGGTCTTTTAAAATTGCTTTCAAGATTTAACATTTCTTTATGCCTTTAAATTGCTCTTACAATTAATGTGCTTCAGCTTCCTTACTTACACAAAGAAGGTAAAAACAGCTGCTTATATCATACTTTTTGTGAAGGTTTAGTTATTATATACTTAATGTTAATAACATGTTTTTGTATCTGGGATAGGAGAAAGTGCTTAGCATACAGATGGGGGAGTCTCCAAAATTTCCAGGTTCTTAGTATAATTCTCTGCCCAGAGAAGTTGTGGAAGCTCCATCCCTGGAGGTGTTCAAGGCCAGGCTGGACGGGGTTTTGAGCAACCTGGTCTAGTGGGAGGTGTCCCTGCCCATGGCAGTGGGGTTGGAACTCGATGATCTTCAAGGTCCTTTCCAACTTAAACTATTCGATGATTTTATGATTCTATAATTGGCTAGGTTGGGCAATATCTATGAGACTGTAACTACACAGAAAGGGAGTCCTTCATCTGGACTTGGAAGAAAGGCAGGTAAGGCATTAAAGCTGGGCAGTGTATGATTCCCATAGCTATTTTTCTCTAAAAGAACCTTCTTCAAGGATCCTAGAAAGACAGACGCTTATTGTATTTGACAAGTACTGTTTTCTTCTTTCTAACTAACATTTTAACACAGAATAAATTGCTGCTCTCTTCCACAGGCAACATCCCCAAAGTTTAAGCTTTCCAGTCTGCCTACTTGTCTCCTCGTTTTGTCAAGTTCCTCAAGAAGCACACACAGCCACATATCAAAGGTGACTAAGGCATATAACTACGTGTCAGTCATAGCTCATGAGAAACCCACAACCTGGGTGCATGACAGGGAAATTGCTTCAGCACTGGGGCATCACTGAAGCTTTCTGACTGAAGCTGCCTGTTGCGTAGCAGTGGCCTGCATCACTCAGTAGGTGAACCAACCCAGCAGCTTTACTTGCTTTATGCATCTTAAGACTGCCCAGCACACAAATAACTGTCTACTGCCTGAATGGCAGGGACCTTCACAAAGAAATAAATAAAAATGCAAATGTCAGTTTCGGTATGTAGAAATATACACAGCACCACAGCAAGTGGAAGATGGACAACTAGCACCCGTCAGCTGTGGTGAATGTTAAATCACAGACATAAAAAACCTAACCTGAATGCAGCAAGCTGTCTTTGGGCAAGGCACCGGTTTCTTCTACAGTTGTGCTGGGAAAAGGCAGTAAGTGATATAAACAAAGGCAAGTGAAATCATGGTTTCTGGGTGTGGAGCTTGGGCCTCCTGCTGCTTCCTTTGTAGCATGTGGGGTACATCTAGCCTCTGGGAAAAGCTGGACTTCCTCCTGCATATCCCTCCACAAGTTTCACCAGTTCATCCGTTTTCCCCAGCGAAGGGTTAGTAAAGGGTTCAAAGAAAAATGGTCTCACTCTCTAATCACATCATACTATCTGGAATCAAACAGTGACGATAAGTACTGAGACCCTGGTAACAATTAAGAGTATATGAACATCATTTGTCCCATTTCAGTAATACACATACTACCTTAATCCACGATCCATTTTGAACTGTGAGAAACAACAGAAAAGGTGTGGAAACTAATTTCCCACATTTCTGGAGATTCTGTGTTTCTGGAGGTGAGTCATTGTCATTTGTAATTAGCATGTAACAACTCCACAGCTATGCTGATGAACATCACAATATGAAATCATGTTTTGTAGTAGCAACCTCATTTCAGCTGTAACTAGATACTGAGCACAACTGAGAAGCAAAGTCTGGGGTAAATTCTCATAATGGAAGTTAACATTAACTGAAGTTTAACACAACTCAGGTTGAAATGAACTGATAATATTTACAGTGCTGGCTTTGTAGACCAAAGAGGGGTGAATTTTCTATTTTTTCTGAAAGTCTATTTTAACTGGTAAAACTTGACACAAATTTTGTGTCATTCTTGAGAGTGGTTTGTTAATGAAATCTCATAGAAGGTCAGCTGCTATATTGCAACACGGTAGAAAGTGAAATCATAAGATCATATCAGAGCTTAAGACAGTAGTTATTTGCTAATATCTGTCAGAGGCATTTTTATTACTTGCATACATAACCAGCCTTCTTCTGTACTGTAATGATCACAACAGGAACATGCTGCTTTTATTGCCAAGTGAATCTATAATGCATTTGTGGCTACTACCTACCAGCTAATCATTCAGAAGCTATTGTACAGAGATAATTTGTTTTTTTTTTCTATTAATCGCTTACAGAATCATACACAAGAATGCCAATTTACTTTGAAACCCTCAAAACAACATTTTCTCTGTACTTTCTAGTCTCTCAGACTCTGGCCTCTTGCTCAGCAACTGCTTAACATATTGCCAAACCAAAAGTAGACAGAAAAGAGTACCAAACTAATTAAGAAGAAACACCTCTTGCGTATACAATTTAAAAAAAAATATTTATTGGTAAATTAAATCTTGTAGTCCACCTCCAGAACACCATATTCTGAGCTATTACCGCATACGTTGATTGAACATCCGGTGTCATGCAAATTATTGTACCACAAACCTGGCAGTTACTATGGGGACAGGGAAGAGTAGTGGAAAACTGGCAACAGCGTTACAGAGATGGCTGTGTGCAAAGCAGAATAAATACATGGGGTTTTTTGAACCTGGATGAATTACTTGCATTGAAAAGCAACTTTTATTTTCAATAACATGCTAAGACCTCCTTCTTTCACTGCCAGGAGTGACTGACAAGTTTTGCTAGGATTTGCAAATATAGTTGTTCTTGCAGGACTTCCCAATAGAATTTAAGCTCCACCTAAGTGCCGTTATTTTGCCCACATTACTCACATCAATTACCCAAAGAAATGATGTGCACGTGGTGTGATTTTTCTTTGTGCCATGAACCAAAGTAACTTTTCTGCACCCTTATATATATAGAACTTGAAACATTTCTGCTCAGACTCCCAGGCTGAGTGTTTATGAAGTGCCATTTGAATTAGAGTTTTTTCCATGCCATCTCACAACGAGGAGCCTGCACTTAAGCCTGAGGTAAGATTTTGAGGACACCTTTGAGACTTTTGTTTGAGGTTTGGAAAACGTAGATGGAGTTCTTTGCTCTGCCACAGATTTCCTATGAGCCTACCAACACTCATTTGCTGTTTCTTTAATACAGGTAGAATAATATCAAAGAACAACTTTGTTCACTAGTCTTCTAATTCTCCATATCATTTTAAACAAGATCCTTGGCAAGGTTTGGCCAACTGCATGTTTATGGGCACATGCCAGGGACTATTAATAATAAGCAGAATGGATTAGTCCAAATCCATTTTAGTCTTTTCCACCCTGTGCAGTCCTGCAATATTAATCAAAAAGGCTTTGCATGCCTCTTCATGCCTTTATGAATATAATACATACTCATTTTATGCTACTTTGAAAGGCTGCCTCACACTGTTTCAGATGCTTTGAAAAAAACACACAAAACCAACCATTAAACTTTATGCTAATAAGGTCACCAAGGCCTATAAGATACAGAAGACTAGATTCACTATAGTTCAGACTATAGTCTGGGTGGCCTTCCCACCACGGAGCTTCACAGACAGAAAACAGTCCTTAATACTGTCCCACTTAGAACCATAGATTTAACTAATGTGTTCCAGTTTCTAAAGTGTAATATGTGCATAAAGCTTCTTAATGTCACAGTCTTTATATGAAGAGATGTCTATTTCAAATAATGAAATATTTCAGTAGTATTTGACCATCCTTCTATAGCTAAGAATTAAGAATTCTGAAATCTAGTGCATGTCTTCTGTAAATTCACTGATTCAGAAAGTGTTCCTTTGCTGATTTATTTAGAAGTAATACTTGTGCATCATAATTACAAAAGGAGCATCTAATAGTTTATGCAAATTCATTCAAGTACTCAGATGAATATTAACAATACTGACAAATACAATTCTGAAGCATTAACTGTGCTATAATACTTATACCGGTATAACTGAAGATTTTTTCCAGGGTAAGTGGGTACCTAGAAGTGTTTACAAGAATGAATGAGTGGGAGAGTAACAAAGATTAGTTGGGAAGCTCTAGTTTGGGCATGTTGGACTATGAAGAAAACCCTGAAATTAAACGAAAACTTGTGTCGGCAGGAGACTAAAGGATAAACGTCAAAATGAAGGTAGCATGTTGCTATGAAGAGTTTTGAAAATGACAGAGAAGCTTGGGTTAATGCAAGAAAAATGAATGAAGTTAACACGTAGATTTAAGAGTAAAGAGAAAGGAAAAAAGATGAACTAAGGGTCTGAATGAACTAAAAAGGGGCATTTCATGAAATGTATTATTTTTGCACAATTCTGTAACAGAAACTGCCACAGTGAAAGCAGTTCTGCTCATGCCTATTTATAAAGATAAAAGGGGCATTTTAGGAGAGGGAAAGCAGAGGGCATCTTACAAATGTCAAATTATTTCATCAGGGCAAAAAAATATTCAAATTTGGAACATGATCTCTGGCAGTCTTGTTATTTTTATAATTTAATTTTCCTTAATGTTAACATTTTTTTTATTCAATATCTATATGCAGAATATAATTTGTATACAAAAGTGACTCTACCTTTTAAGAATAGTTCTAAAAAGATATTTAAGGAAAAAAATTCTATCTGCTAAGGAGGCTGTGGGGTCTTCATCCTTGGACCTGACTGGACACAGTTCTCAGCAATCTGCTGTAGAACAAGTAGGATAGAGACCCTACTTGAGCACTGGGGTTGGACTAGAGACCTCAAGGGATACCTGCCAATCTTGTTGATTTTATGATTCTATGAAGTGTAGAAAACAGGATAAAACTGTTTTACCAGACAGTTACATTTTTTAGGTTTCCTATGTATCTTTTTTTAATAGGCTAAATATAAATAGACAGGAGAGGGGCAGTTTAGGAATAAAGCTGATCATTATGATCTGAGCAGTCTGAAATTTGGAAGATACAGATTTTTCTCAAAAAAGAGTCAGTTTTGCATGCTTCACTTATTCTTACAGTGCTACCCACCAGGTGATTAAAAAAAAACACACAAAAAAAAAAAAAAACCCCGAAAGAAGAAAAAATCCTCAACTTACAAAATTATTGTATTTTGAGCCGACACTGTTGTAGATTCTTTTTATACAATTGGGTGATGAATTTACCAACACAGTTTGTTTGTAGGCTATTTCAAATTGAATACATTTCTTTGCCTGTGTATATTAATTTAACAGCTTAAAATAATGAAATAAGAACAAAATCTGTTTGCAGTGAAAAGTAGACACATATTCACACTCACACCAGGAAGGTCTCCCAAAACAGAAATATGTCTACTTTGGCAGTTATAAAAATGAATGAAAAATGCTTTAATGCAAAGATGCTAAGATTTTGGGACTGAAAAACAAAAAGGATAAAGCATTTTCAGTGAGATGAAGATTGTTGTTGCAAGTGGCATAACTAGATCTGTTGTGTTGATGGTCATCTGGCAAAGGGCAGCACAGATGTGAGCTGCTGTGTATATCACAGCATAGTAAAATTTACCGCAAACAAGTTTTTAGTCTACTTTATTATTCCAAAATCACAGTTTGGTTTCATTCTTGAGAAAGATATTGCACTCATCAATCTGAGAAACCCTCTCACGATTTTGAAGCAATTGTTTTTAAGAGAGCTGGAAGGAAACTTTCTCCTATCTTTGGATACCTGCATAATTAAGGAGACTATGATATCTTAACTCAGATCTTTCCCAAAGAAGAGTGCTGCCACCTGTGGTCGTCTCTGAAATATTTATGGAAAAAACAGATGTTGAAAGAAATATAAGAGAAAGGGAGAAAGAAGTGAGGTTTTAATGCAATGCTTTTATTTCCCTTTTTATTTCCCTTTGGTTTACTCTGCTTTTCTTATCAATGCATTCCCAAATTTTTTTCCCACTTTTTCTTAAAACTTAGTCCTTATGGACAATACAAAACCTAGCATTTGCTTTGAATGTCTTCTGTGTGGGAGCTTCAGGATCTGGGTTCTTCACACAACTTAACTAGTTGTTTCAACATTATATCTACACAACTGGAGTTCAGTTTTCCAGGAGAAGTTCCAGAACAGCGTAGAACAAAGGTTGATCTCTGTAGTTCCCACAAAGACACTTTTTCCGAGAGTGACTTTTCTATTAATGTATCTTACCTTCCATGAGTGCTGTAATTTGGTCAGAAATATCCATTTCTACATTTTGGCAAGTGTAACTCTCAGTCTTAAAAATACCAGTATCTACAAAGAATGCTTAAATAAGCTCATGCAAGATTGGGGGTGGACAACACTTGAAGTCAGAGAGAGGAGATTACTTCAGGAAAATAGAAGGCTCAAGGGGGACTAAGAATCAAAGAGAAGGGTAGAAAAGGACACTTATTTATTGTACTTATTATCTCCCTTATGTACCCTGAACTGCTGAATACTACACCAGTACTCATTTTTTACACTATGCATAAAACCACACTAACTCCCTGTTACACGTTAACATCACAGACCACGTGCTGCTTTTGCATCACAAATCATAGAATCATAGAATCATAGAATGGTTTAGGTTGGAAGGGACCTTGAAGATCATCGAGTTCCAACCCCCCTGCCACAGGCAGGGATACCTCTCACTAGACCAGGTTGCCCAAGGCCACGTCCAGCCTGGCCTTGAACACCTCCAGGGATGGGGCTTCAACAACCTCTCTGGGCAACCTGTTCCAGTGCCTCACCACCCTTAAAGTGAAAAACTTCTTCCTAATGTTTAATCTAAACCTGCCCTCTTCCAGCTTAAAGCCGTTCCCCCTCGTCCTATCACTACATGCCCGTGTAAAAAGTCCTTCCCCAGCTCTCCTGTAGGCCCCCTTTAGGTACTGGAAGGCCGCAATAAGATCTCCCCGGAGCCTTCTCTTCTCCAAGCTGAACAGCCCCAACTCTCTCAGCCTCTCCTCATAGGAGAGGTGCTCCAGCCCTCTGATCATCCTCGTGGCTCTCCTCTGGACGCGCTCCAGCAGGTCCATGTCCTTCTTATGTTGGGGACTCCACAGCTGGATGCAGTACTCCAGGTGGGGTCTCACGAGAGCAGAGTAGAGGGGCAGAATCACCTCCCTTGACCTGCTGGCCACACTTCTTTTGATGCAGCCCAGGATACGGTTGGCCTTCTGGGCTGCGATCGCACACTGCTTGCTCATGTCGAGCTTCTCATCAATCATCACCCCCAGGTCCTTGTCCACAGGGCTGCTCTCCAGACATTCTCCGCCGAGCCTGTATTTGTGCTTGGGATTGCCCCAACCCAGATGTAGGACCTTGCACTTGGCCTTGTTGAACTGCATGAGGTTGGCTTGGGCCCACCTCTCCAGCCTGTCCAGGTCCCTCTGGATGGCATCCCTCCCCTCCAGCGTGTCTGCCTCGCCAAACAGCTTGGTATCATCAGCAAACTTGCTGAGGGTGCACTCTACCCCACTGTCCATGTCGCTAACAAAGATGTTGAACAGTACGGGTCCCCAGTACCGACCCCTGAGGAACGCCACCTCGTCACTGCTCTCCACTTGGACACCGAGCCGTTGACCGCAACCCTTTGAGTGCGACCATCCAGCCAGTTCTTTATCCACCGAGTGGTCCATTTATCGAATCCATGTCTCTTCAATTTAGAGACCAGGATATCGTGTGGGACAGTGTCAAACGCTTTGCACAAGTCCAGGTAGATGACATCAGCAGATCTTCCCTTGTCCACTGCCACTGTAACCCCTTCATAGAAGGCCACCAAATTTGTCAGGCATGACTTGCCCTTGGTGAAGCCATGTTGGCTCTCGCCAATCACCTCCTTGTTTTCTGTGTGGCTCAGCAGAGTTTCCAGGAGGATCTGCTCCATGATCTTGCCAGGCACAGAGGTGAGACTGACTGGCCTGTAGTTCCCCGGGTCTTCCTTGTTTCCCTTTTTGAAAATAGGGGTTATGTTTCCCCTTTTCCAGTCGGCAGGAACCTCGCCAGACTGCCACGACTTCTCAAATATGATGGCTAGTGGCTTGGCGACTTGATCTGCCAGTTCCCTCAGGACCCGCGGATGTATCTCATCGGGTCCCATGGACTTGTGCACCTTCAGGTTCCTCAGGTGGTCTCTCACTTTATCTTCATCTACAGTGGGCGGTGCTCCGTTTTCCCAATCCTCTCCTTTGCAATCTGCGTCTTGGGCAGTGCGGCTGCTGTCCTTGTCTGTGAAGACTGAGGCAAAAAAGTCATTGAGTACCTCAGCTCTGTCGCTGTCCCGGGTGACCAGTTCTTGCGTATCCTTCCGGAGAGGGCCTACATTTTCCCTAGTCTTTCTTTTCTCGCTGATATACCTATAGAAGGATTTTTTGTTTGTCTTAATGTCCCTGGCCAGATTTAGTTCTAACTGGGCTTTAGCTTGTCTAACCCGCTCTCTAGCTGCTCGAACGATTCCTCTGTAATCCTCCCAGGCTACCCGGCCCTGTCTCCACTCCCTGTAGGCCTCCTTTTTTCTTTTGGTCAGTTCCAGGAGCTCCTTGTTCATCCACGCAGGCCTCCTGGCTTTTCTGCCTGCCTTCCTCTTTGTAGGAATGCATTGCTGCTGTGCTTGGAGGAGGTGGTCCTTGAATATTAACCAACTTTCTTGGACCCCTCTTCCTTCCAGCGCTTCATCCCACGGCACCATACCAAGCAGATTCTTCAAGAGGCCAAAGTCGGCTCTCCTGAAGTCCAGGGTCATCAGCCTGCTGCGCACCTTCTTCGTTGCCTTGAGGATTTCAAACTCAACCATTTCGTGGTCACTGCAGCCCAGGCTACCCCTGAGTTTGACCCTGTCAACCAGCCCCTCCTTGTTGGTAAGAACAAGGTCCAGCACGGCTCCTCTCCTCGTCGGCTCCTCAACCACTTGGACAAGGAAGTTGTCCTCAATGCAATCCAGGAACCTCCTGGATTGCCTGTGCCTGGCTGTGTTATCCTTCCAACTGATGTCAGGGTGGTTGAAGTCACCCATGAGAACCAAGGTCTGTGAACGTGATGCTGCCCTTATCTGTCTGTAGAGGGCTTCATCCACTTGGTCTTCTTGGTCGGGTGGCCTGTAGCATACCCCCACTGTAACATCCCCTGCTCCCGATTTCCCTGTAATCTTGACCCATAGGCTCTCAGTTGGCTCGGTATCCTCCCCCAGGTTGAGCTCCATACATTCCAGCTGCTCATCAACATATAAGGCAACACCGCCTCCTCGTTTCCCTTGCCTGTCTCTCCTGAAGAGCCTGTACCCTTTCATGCCGACGCTCCAGTCATAGGAGTCGTCCCACCAAGTTTCTACGATGCCGATGAGATCGTAGCCTTGGAGGCGTGTACACGTCTCTAATTCCTCCTGCTTGTTCCCCATGCTCCGCGCATTTGTGAAGAGGCACTTCAGCCGTGTCTTCGTTGCGGCCGATTTGGTTGGAGCAGCTGTAATTCCTTTGTCCTGTACTAACAGTGCCTCCCGATTGACTCCCCGTTGGTCCAGGAGCTCCTAGCTCATCTACGTGAAGGTTTGGGCATACTGCAGCGTAGCTGGCACATCTTGGAGCTAATGGCTGCAGGCCCTCACCAGCGCCCTGTTCCCCTTTCGTTGATGTAACATCCCTTGGCTGTTCATGGGCAGCCCTGATAATACCCCCCTTCCCCCGTCGAATTTAGTTTAAAGCCCTGTTAATGAGCCCTGCCAATTTTTGGGCAAAACCCCTTCTCCCTCTCTGAGTGAGCCAGCCCCCATCTGATGCCAGCAGGCCTGATGCCGCATAGGTCATTCCGTTGTTAAAAAACCCAAAGTTGTGTCGTTGACACCATCCACGGAGCCACATGTTAACAGATTGAGCTCGTCTGTTCCTTTCAATGTCATTGCCCGCAACAGGAAGTAGGGATGAGAAAATCACCTGTGCTCCAGATCCCTGTAGTGACTGTCCCAAAGCCCTGATATCCCTTTTAATCATCCTTTCACTCCTATCTGCACATTCATCGCCCCCCACATGAAACAGGAGCAGCGGATAGTAGTCCGAGGGCTGCACCAGGCTAGGGAGTCTCTTAGTGATGTCCCTAACGCGTGCCCCCGGAAGGCAGCAGACTTCCCTGAGAGCAGGGTCTGCCCTACATATTGGGCCCTCAGTCCCCCTCAGTGCTGAGTCGCCCACGACTATAGCCCTCCTTTTCTTCCTTGTAGCAGCGGTCTTAATGTTTTGAGCGGGTCTTCCCAGTCCTGGCGTCTCCTGTGATGTATTAGGACTGTCCACCTTGTTGTCCTCCGGCTGTCCTGCCGTGCCCGTGCCTGTCGATGCCTGGCCCGGTCTTTCTTTCATGGAGCTCAAGGCCTGGGTCCACCAGTCTATTTCTTTCTCGCTCTCCCTGATACTCCTTAGTCGCTCAACCTCGCTCCTGAGCTCTGCCACCAGGCTCAGCAGATCATCCACTTGCTCACACCTGACACAGCTGTTGTTACTGCTACAACTTGCTCGTAGAGCAATCAGAGGACATTACTTTTCCTCTTGCAGTAGAGAACTCAAATTTGTTTCAACTGCAGTAGTGAGATCAAAGAGATTTTACGATAACTTTGGAGATATTAGTTTTAAGCATCTGCATTGACACATCTGAATAAGAGTTTCATCATGTTGACCTTTTCTTGGAATGGTTTTGAAAACCAAATGGTTCTTGTACAAATGTTCACAGGAAACAAAAAGACTGTGAAGATGAAAGCAAACCATTATTCTTATTCTAATGAATATTTTGAAACACCTTCTTTACAGATTAGATTATTTTAAAGGGAATTAAAGCTAGTGCTATATGGTATATATAATGAGATTATTTGTGCCTGTGTTCTTCTGAGCATGAAACACACACATTTCTGCCAGAAACCTGAACAAAACTGTTGCCTGCAAAGATCATTTTTCAAGACCCCACTTGAGCAGAGAATCTATTGTCTTTGCAAAGCTGAAAACTTCAATTGATGACTTTTTAATACACCTTTTAATACCCTCTTGTTTTGTTTGAACTCTGCTGAATTTTTATGATGAAAGTTAGGGATTTGATGACAAGAAACAGCAAATCATAACTTTAAGTAAACTGTGATGTGTAGCCATGAATTCAATGCATTTGTATGGATTAATGTGAACTAAAGTGAAAGAGAATGACAGTGGCTGAAGAGATGAAGGACCAGGGTAACTTACAGAGGGAATCTGGGCAAGGGAGCAAGGACAGATTGGGAAACAAGGCAGAAATAGCAAGAGTTATTCAAAGTAAACTGCATTTTTTAAGACGGTGTTAAGTAAAAAGAGATCACAAGGACTGTTTGCAGTAAAATATTACTGTTAAGAGAAAAATACAGTGAGGAAAAGTCTAATATTCCTAGAAATTCTAAAAAAGATTATGCTTCAGAAAACCTTGCCAACAGGAGTAGCAGAACCCTCATTTTTTTAATAAAATCTGAAGCTGGGTGAGTTAACCATGGTTTTGGAATTTATCACAAAAGTTTTGCACTGCTTTAGCTCAAATGTCCTTCAGTAGATAAAGAACAGTGATAACAATAATGGCACTGTCATTTCACATCCAGACCTGCAAGTGTGATAACAGAAATTCAGCTAAAAAAAGAACTCACCTTATTAAGCTGTAGCATTTTCTATAAAGATTCAGATATATCAATTCTGCCTTTAATATTAGCTTGATCTAACTACAAACAGAAAGCGAGGATTGAGGAATTTCTAATTTTCATTATCAGCTTTTCCTTTCCCATGCACAATAGATCAAGCCTGGTAGTTGGAAAGAAGCAAGATATGCAAGTTCTGTAACTAGTGTTGTCACGGCCCAGTGTAGGACCTTGGCAAATAGGCCATTTTTTCCCCTTTATCGCTGTTTGCCATTCTACATTTGGCCTGTTTGACTATTGCTGCAGCAGAAATGCTATTATCCATTCCATTTGCAAGTACACCTGTAAAATATTATGGACTGTCATCCATAACCTTTTCTTTTTACTCTTTTACTCTTTTAAGAGTTGACCCTGACTTGGTCTGCTTGTTAGGACATTTTTTGGGATGACCTACAACCACTGCAATTTTTTAGTAGCTTTTAGATTTCTCTGAAGCGACTGACATACCTTGCTTTGGAAATAACTGCACCAGCTGTTGAAATTACCATTTTCAACTACTTATTACTGTGCATCTGCAGAGATTATTTATCCTAATTTCTGCCACTGGTAAATTTGTCAGTCAATTCTGAACTACACTGGAGAGATAAACAGGGTTATTTGTAAAAAGTCAGTGAAGGTAAGTTGAACAATTAACTTTGCTTAAGTTGAATTTGGAAGCACACATCAGACCCAAGGTTTTGGTGTTTGCTACCCAGTGAAAAAAAACATAAGCCTGTTAAGGTGGTACTGTTGTTAGATAGTATAGCCGGATGAGGAAAATGACATGAAAATGACATCTGCTGTAATGATTGCTAGCTTGATCCTATAAATTACACTGATCTTTCCTCATCCTCTTTGTTGTAACCTATTGAAGAGTAGATACTTAGGCTGTTTTCAATCTCAGGACACAAAGCATATGCTAAATGGTGGCCACTGGCAAAGAATGGCATTTCTTTGTGAGTACAATGCACTGTGACTATTATCCTGCAGTTTAAATGAAAATGATGACAACTCAAAAACTGTACTGCAACGGAAACAGGTGTAACCTCTTTATAAGAAATTCAGGAATATCTTTACCAACATTCCCCTCAAAGGTTTTGAAAACATTATGTTTAACTAGCATAAATTAATCTAAAACAGCATTAATCTAACCATGTTGAGATGACATCATTTTGGATCCTTGTATTCTCCTATATCTTATAAGGAGAATAACCTTATTTCATGAGACAGAAATGCCTCCTATTTCCTTTCACCTGCAGAAGGTTTATTCATTATGAATAATTTATAGTGCTATTTTATTATTCTCCTGAGAAGGACATGAGTCTTGCATTTTGCCCTGTACATGATGGTGTTTTTAGCAATTCTCTAAGAGGGAGAAATCTGAAAGGAATCTGTTTTCCACTCAAACAGGGGAAGAGTGGAAATGCAGCCGACATAGAAAGTCTTTGCTATAGAGAAATTAAAGATCTCGTATTTACAAAGAGCCTACCAGGTCTGTACAGTAACATTTATTCAGATACTTCTGGAATCCATATTTTTAAAGCAATAATCAGTGCATTGAATGCATAAGATGTGAGAGAAAAAAAAAAAAAGAAAATAGTAGGAAATAGTATTCTGCAGATTTGAAACAGAATTTAAGCAGTTTCAGCTGCTAGATGTTTCATCTGTTTAGGAGTCCGAAGATTAGGATTTTTTTTATAGCTTTTATGTAGGGGTTTTTTTTTTTGGGGGGGGGGGGGGGGGGTTGGGGGAATTTTTGTGACATTTAAAGGTAAATAAAGAGTACAATTCCAGTACTTATAGTCTGATATATTCCATATCAGCTGGAATTGCCAAACACAGTCTTCTTGCATTCTCCCATGTCAGTATTCCCGCAAGAGAAGCAGAATGACTCAACTTGTTCTGGACTGTGCTTTCAAGCTGTCTGTGAGCAAAAAAATCTGAGTTTTGTCCACATAATCTTAAACAGTTACTTTTATGCTCTTTCAAAAATAAAAAAATGGTCTTCTAACCAGAACAGTAAACATGTTATAGTGTAATAATATTAATCAAATTCAAGTTTTACTAGGGTATTAGAATCAATAATAGAAATACTTTATCTGTGTATCTAACACTATTTTCTGAAAGAAAAACAGGTCAGTATTTTTATTTGATAAAATCATCGTGGCAAGTCTGTAATTGGAGAATTGAATCACCAGAAATATTCTTCAGATAAAGATTTCAGCTAGTACATGAAAACTGGGGTACTCATTGTATGGATGAGACGAAGTTTCTACCATTTCCAGTCATAGAGACCTACAAATCTTAAGTAGATTCAGGGTAACTGAAAGTAAAAAAAATATATATTTAATTGGATAATGGAGGAGGTTTAGAGATTATAATGTTGGGATTTACATGAAATTAAAGACAAGAAAACTTCATTAGATGAAATCAAGGAAGTTCAAAGCACTTCTCAAAAAATAAATGTGCACAGCTTAAGAGTCAGCATAATTCTTGTTACCATAAATAGCAAGCATTTTTTTAATTAGAAAATAAATTTGAAATGTTTTCTGGATTTTAAGTCAAGACAAGAGCTGTAAAGCAACAATTCAGATAGACTTATTTTGATTTCAAATGTGTGGATTTATTGATCACTTGTTAAATAAATGAAATGGTTAATTTACATATTAACACAAAATTGAATCAAATTACACATTTACCAGCAAGAAAAAAAAAATCCATTTTGGTTTATAAAGTGGTAAGTATTCTTTTGCTAGTGTTAACATTCACTTTTTAATTCAAGGCAATGTGCTGATTAGTGGAATAATTTAGATTTTTAAAAAATATGTTATATCAGTGGGGAAAGAAATTCATTTTTCAATAAGTTGTCATTCTCCTCCCTCCTCCCCCCCCCCCAGATATTTATGTTTTAGTCAAAGTAACAAAGTTTTCCTGTGGGCATTCATTATTGACATCATAGGTTCAGGTATCAAATACTATGTTCAACATGATATCCATCATATTGACCCCAATGAAACATATGTTGGCAAAATTAAGAGGTAAAAATGGGAAAAAGTCTTTGATTAAACTGTTCAAAATTCCATTCAACTTTCTTGTTGAAATGTCAATTCCAAGACAAATAAGTAAATGCAATGAGTCATAGCTCTTTTCTTTGTTTTGGAGGGGTCAGCAGTGGACCTAAAACAGGCTGCTTGCTTGTGAAACTGACTATGTGCCATTTTGGAAACTGGGCTATTCTCACTCATCAGGGAATGGAAGTAAAGTTTCAGGCATTGAAGTGCCTTTCCTAAGGCTTATTTCATTGCTAACTTGACATAAAAGCCAACCCCCAAAACTTCAGGTAACAACTGTTATGGGCTTTTCTGGATCTATTTGCTAAGGAGAAGGTACACCATTCTTTACTTCTTGTTTTTCCTT
The DNA here is from genome assembly GCA_017639485.1 of Pluvialis apricaria. Taxonomy (NCBI): domain Eukaryota; kingdom Metazoa; phylum Chordata; class Aves; order Charadriiformes; family Charadriidae; genus Pluvialis; species Pluvialis apricaria. The sequence goes on from CM030044.1 coordinate 72,485,866, forward strand.
CCTTTAAGAGCTTTTCTGAGGGGCCAAAACAGAGATTGAATGGCCCCACCCCTTGAAAGTAGTTCAGTTGTGAAAGCACAGGAATAGATTCTTCCCCTTTTATAGGCACCTGTTGTTACTTGTACCTGTGCTTAACAAAGATAGCAGTCCCTGGCAGGGAACAGAACTGTGAGATAAGTGATAGTTAAAAAGAAATATCCATAAATCATCCTTTTGGGCCTATTATTGCATGAAGAAGAGAAGAGAAAGCTTTGCCACACATAAGATTATTTAGTGGAAGTCACGAGGGAAGGAAATAGCTTTCTTCCCTTCCACTCTGATTACCTAAAGGCTCAGATAGTTAGGATAACTTTGTATGCTTATGCAAATTAAACCTTCTTTAGAGGTTCATTCACCACTAATTTTTCATTTGAAAAGCTTCTCAACACTCTGCTGAGCATAGTAATTTATAGCAGCAAAGTCTGATGACAAAAGCTCATTCTTCCTCAAAGCAGAACTTAGTGGATATGTGGATTTGTGAGTTTTTGTGTGCCTAATTTTTTTATTTGAATTTCGCCATATTTATGGTTTCTGTAAATCCTTTATGTTAGTGTAAGTCCTGCTAAAAATACTAAAAAGAAGGAAAAAATAAGTTGTATGAGCTTTCTTAAACATATTATTTTTCCTTTATTTTAAATATTTAATATTCCATTTCACATATGAAAATGTCATGCAATATAATTTTTATGTATGTGGCCCTTTGCAGACTGGTTATTTCTGTAGTAAGAGTGGCTAGAATTACATTGAGTGGAGTCTGGTTATTTTTGCTATTTTACTTTTTATACTTTATTGAACATTTTATACACTTTTCACATTGCCAGGGGAAGGATTAAATGATGAACTCTACTAGTTTTTGAATCGTCTTTTAAGAACTGATAGTACTGATGTCAACATCTCACAATTACTATTGTGTCAGTCCAAAAGAACAAATTGTATACTTTGAAATTTTTTAAAAAAACACCACACCAAAAAAAAAAAAATAATCAGGAATCACAGATATTACTATTGCTTTTCTGTAAAGTCAGTCTTCCCAGCAGTTGTTTGTATCTTGTGGCCAGAACAACGGGAGTGGGAAGTACTGAGTCATGCTTTTACTGGTTATCCAAACACCTCCTGTACTGTGTGGGGAATGGACACAAATTGACATGTGTTTTGACTGCATTTTGTGATGTGTTTTTCTGTCTCTGTATAGAAATACATGCTTTCTACTTCTTGGTCCTCTACAACAAGAGCATCAGTAGTATCTATGATACAGACAGATGATCAGTGGGAAAGAACAAAGCTCATCAACCATGAGGACTTAGCTGCCTTTCGTTTTTCACTATGGAAGGTATGCTTAAAATGTAAAATGAGTGTGTTATTAAGTATTTTAAGAAAGGACGCACATTTCTTTAACAGATACTTTCAACATGTAAAAGGAAATATAACTTTCTTGAAAGCTATGCAAAGGTGGGAACAAAGATAACTTTGTAAACACCGCTGAACTATTTATCATCTCACATAAGAGGTTACTTTCTAATCCCAAGGTAAATGGTCTGACTTTACTGCAATTGGGGCAGATTTACACCAGTTTAACTGAGATAAGGTCTCTCTATGTGTGTTTATCCCAGAAAAAAATGTCCTTTTTTTATATTCATCCATCAAAACATTGATCTGTAGGAAAGATTGTGCTATAAAGTGAGGTAAGCAAACAGATCTGAACTTCTCTATCAGTCTTATTGAGCATCATAGCAATTACTCTTGCTGTCAAGAGAAATAAAGTTTGATATCCTTTGAGTTTAAATGTGTCAAATGTAGTCTTCCAAAATATAATATAAACTGCAGACTCTAAAATCCAGAATGCAGGCTGGAATTCTCTTTGCAGCCACCAGTGGGATGCGTAGGCGTCAGACTTGCAAGCCGGCCTTTCACAGGAAGAAAGGAAATGGTACAAATATGCCACACATTCCTGCAGAAAGGTGGATCTCAAGTTGGGGGTGAGAGAGTGCATACTCTTTTGCATACTTTGGCCACACGCATAAAACAAGCAGGCATGACCACCTATTTGATATTTTCCATTTTCAGGACTTGCGTGGCTGTTTATTTAACATGTCGTTTCCCTACAATTTATTCCATCACTGGTTTAATTGCCTCCACCTACTTCAGGCTTTATTTCACAATAAACATCTTGTGAATCTGAGCTGAAGGGCTTATGCCTTTTGAAGGGCTTCTGGAAAACTACTAAATATTTCCACATTCAACCTCTCTTACCTTGGAGCTGTCCTTTTCCTCCAAGAACGACAACATAAATCATAACACAGAGCAGTGGAAATACAATTCCTTCAGCAATTTCTTTTATTTCCATTTATATTTTACCTGATTTTTTTGAGTTTCAACACACAAAAAAAAAAAAGAGAGAAGTGCTAAATATTAAACTGGTGGTCAAAATAGAGCATATTGAAAGAAAAAGTGAACATCTCTTGCTAGTTACCAGGAGCTTTGGTCTTTCAGTTTCTTTCTCTACAAGTGCAGATTCATTAGACCTCTGTTTTCCAGCTCCTAAGTCAGAGGCCTGCTTTAGGGGAGACACATAGCCCAAGCTAAGAAGCTCTATCACACATTGGGGGATGGTGGGAAGGTAGTGACAGCAGTCCCAGGTCTAAAGAGGAGTGAGGAAAGGATTCAGCAATGTGCAAAGCATTGCCCCCTTATTCTCGGTTGAAGAACATCCAGGTACAGACTGCAGATTTTCTACGGGTAGCACTTCTGTTCGTTTTGAGTACATTCAAACCAGTCTTTAAGTGAACATAAATATGTCATGCAGCAGAGATAAGCCTTATAGTGATTTCTGCCACTGGCTTACCACAGCTGTTTGGTTATGCTGCTTAACTTCTACGTTTATACTGAATGGAAATAACCGTACCTGTCAAGCTTGGTGATGTTTCTGAGGAAAAAATTTATTTTTATTGTCAATTGGTTAGAAATAATGCAGTGAAAATAAAAGAGCATAAGGTATGCTCCTTTAGCTCAAAATCCACTTGTAAAACCTCACAGGGTTCAAGCAGTGCTTTGTGTCCATGCACATTTTCTTCATCACCTCTATTCTGCTTCCCACTTAAACTAACGGCAAAGTAGAATGAAGAACAGACTCCAAAGAAAGATGGCCGATTTCATCTGAGATGCTTAAATTATGTAGAATAAACAATAGAATATACAAAAAGGAAAAAAATCTAACAAAGTAATGGGCAAATTGAAGTTCTCTTTAAGTCAATGAAGCACTCATTCAGACCCTAATGATCTCATAAATACTATCTGTCTCTAGTTTGATGAAATATAAAATAATGTTGTGTTTATGATTTGAAGAAAAGGACTTTTTTGTTTTAAACTATCTCAGCTGTACTGCGGTAGAAAAAATAATTTACACATCTTCCCTTCTTAGAGCAATTTAAAACAAGTCTTAGGCATCTAATAACTAAGAGCTTTTAAAGACATGCATTTAATAAGAAGGTAATATTTCTGATTTCCAAAAGTGTTTTGTAATCATGATCACTGAAGTATTCATTAAGTTCATAAAAACTTCTGATGGCTTATTGCTGTTAAGATATTAAGAAGTTGTCTTGAGAAGAAACAGGTCTGTAATGGTTCAGGAACATATAAAGAATACTGCATGGCCTAATACAAGGCCTTAGTGGAAATTAGGAGCAGGGAAAAAACTATTATTGCTGTCCAAATTCTAGTCTCCTACATGCTTTTTGATTTTATTGTTGTTGTTTCACTAACATATGGCTCAAATCTGCAGTAAATATGCTTAACATCTTGGTAAACGTGGTGTTGATTAAGATCCTTAATTCAGTATATGTGTGTATACATATATCTACTGTACCATAATGGTATAAATAGGATCAAGATGCCCTTTATTTTTTGATGGTTAATAATTGTCTTCATCCTGCTTCTAATGCATTTGTTTCAGCGCTAAATACAATTAATATTATTTCCTCAAAAGATGGAAAGAAAAAGTTCTCTGAAACATCAAGAGATCAAGCTGGGATGCAAACAACTCAATTAACATTTTCTATTAGTTGCATGTCTTTTTTTTTCTTGATAACCTTAACTGCAACACTGATTCCTTTCTTTACCCCCATGAAAAAACTGAGCAGAGATGTGGAAGGGCAGAGCAGAATATATATCTGCACAACATAAGTGGTAGAGAGAAAGTAGAAGAACAGGAGTTTTGACTTCCAAGATCAAGGCTTAGATGATGTATGAAAAAATCAGTTTCGCTTTGTGAAGAAATAAACCATTATTTCCTTTTTATACCCCTGCACTGATTTTGGTTGGGATAGAGTTAATTTTTTTCATAGTAGCTCATACAGTGCTATGTTTTGGATTTGTGACTCCCTGCAGGGATTGAACGAGCAGCTGTGTGGGGCTTAGCTGCCTACCAGGGTTAAACCACAACAATTCCCAAAATAACACAGCAAATTCTTATTTTTTTCTTTCCTTTTTTTTCTCTTTTTTTTAATTTTTTTTTTCTTTCTGTAAAGCCAAGGATATCTAGTTCAAAGGGGAGATCTTGCTGCAGTTAATTGTTGCTGTCTTAGATCTCAAATACCAAATATGTAACTAATGGCTACTCTAGGAAAGGGGTGAAGAAAGCAGATAGCTCTCTTGCCTGCTAGGCACACAGAATTTAAAATGATTGCTAGACCGTTCTTCAGTCAACACAACCAATCTATGCATTAAACCCATAGCTCTGTTTTCTCATTCAGGCTGGACCAGCAGTATTGAGATCAGTGAATACTGACCAGATGAATATCTGACCTCCAAATTTTGGAGGGTTTTGGGACACAGAGACCTAGCAACATGTCCAGCAGGGTCACAGTGATATTTTTTAATCTTTGTGATCTAGAGAGCAGGAACATTGTACCGAGAAAGAAGGCTGGTGGTTAGGATACTGGTGCTTAGAATTGTTTCATTTCCTCTGAACTGAAGATCTGAAAAAAAAAAAAAAAATATTTTGGAGGAGACAGATGCATGACATAGTTTGCCTTCTGTCCTATTTTTCTCATGGCGAAATGAACATTACACTGTCACAAGTGTGGAGAGACTTTATTATTAAATTTTGTAAGAAAAAGAGAACAGAGCCGAGCTATATTCTCTTAAAAAGCCTGGTCCTTCATACACATATCCCACTTCTCAGTTAAGTCTATACCATCTTCTAGTGATAGATGTGACTACAGTCACATAGTAGTGTCTGAGCCTTCCATACCATGCTTTTCTTCTCCATAGGATACACTGCCTTGAGCTCAGTCCCAGCTTAAACATATGTTTCAACCACATTATGAGCTGGGGAATGTGCCTCCTCCTTGGTGTAAGCAAAGAAAGCATGGTTCTGCTTGCAAAAGACTCGTCTGGCACCACTGCGTAAGGTTAACCTCTATATTTCAACTGGAATGGGGTCATACCTGCTACAGCAATTTCAGTGCAGCCTCGCAGCTGGCGAAGTAGATGTAATTAAACCTATTTGCTTCTCCTATTTTGACTTAGTCTGCTGAAACTGTGGAATCTCCCAAAGAGAAAACATTAAGAGTCATTATGGAATTCTACCACGTACAGCATTCATGTTGCCAAAGCTAACAATATTTGACCCGTAACACTTAGAAAATTCTCCTTTATCTTGTAGTAAAATAGGACTTGCAAGTTAGGATAGGGCCTAGAAATTTGCTGCGTTCCTTATAAACACAGAATAAATCCTAACTCTGCCTCTGAGTATATCCTGAGCCAATCATGCATGACTCTTATCGACTGCAGAATTAAATATAACGCAACATAACAAAGAGTTGCTGAGTAAGCAATACCAAATAATTTTCAGGACGTGTATTCACTATAAGTATAATCTCAAGAAGTACTGGGAAAGCTTTTCTCCCATGACAACAGCCAGACAGCACAGCTAAGCTAAGGGAGGTGGTGCCGAGGTTTCTAGCCTCCCTGGGATGAAGCCCTGAGCAACTTGGTCTGACCACACAGCTGGGCAGAAGCTCAGACTAGGGAACTCCTGAGTCCATCCCAGCCCAAATTGACATCCAGTGATACAGTCCTGAACGATTGTGTGATTCTGTGAAGACCTGTTTATCTCATTATATCAAAGAAAAATCCATCCCACGTTAAATATAACAGGTTGGTTTGTTTCCAGCAGTATCAAAATGCAATCTCCATAAAATCCTGTCTGCAAAGGCTGATGTAGTTTTGCTTCCTGTACTTGTCTCCGAACAAGCAAGAATCTGGCAGGAGGCATTGGTTTTGTAAATATTTGTATGGTACTCCTCTGACTGAGATTATTAGTTTAAATTCTGCTCTCTGCAGACATTTATGAAATCATTGCCTGAATACTCAAATTTTTATTATTGCTAATAATAAATCTGAAAAGGAGACTTGAGTGGGAGTGGTCACCACTGGACTTAGTTGTCATTTTTGCATTACTGTTGTCCACTGTTAACAAACAGTGACATGTCTTTTACAATGAGAGCCTGGTTTTATGATTATCTGCACTTTATCTGCTAAATCTGAGTGTCTAGAATTTCAGGTTTATTCTAACTTAAATTCCCCATTGGCTATTCTGGAACTCACATTTACAAAACCTGACCTTTCCAAAAGGTTTCTTACATAAACCTTTATCTCTAACAGTACAAGTCTTTCTCCTTTGAACTTGGGATAGAAGGAAAAGAGAAATTTTATTGTCTTGACGCTCCTCCAAATATATTCTTCTCATACAATATTTTGGACAACTTCAAATATCATTTTATATATAATATTTATATTCCCAAGTATCAAACATATCTCTCAAGTAAATAACCCCAAACTATAACACAAGTTTTCATTCCAGTGTCTTTTACAATCAAATTACTCAAATGGCCCATATTGATCATCCCATTTTAAACGATATTAATGTTATGGAAAGCTTGACTTATGGTATTATATTTTACAGAAAATTGCTTTAAATTATCTTTCTACAAGAATTGCTTAGAAATTTTCCGATGATAATATTCAATGGAGAGGTAATTTTGCAAATTTGAAATAATGAACAGAAGAAATACAAATTCTGAAATATTTCATTTGCCATTTAACAAAAAGTCTTAGCAGAACTAAAACATGTTGTTTTATTCCAGTGTGACTCTGGTGTTTCCAGGATATCACAGCTTGAAAATTCCAACAAATTTGATTCGACTGAATTACAAGTTTTAATCACTGTGACAATAAACTTCATGTTTATCTATAATACTACACTGCATTTATTTCTGAATAATTATGGACGTGTCCAACTTTAAACACAACTAGAAAAATGCTGTCTTGTTTATCTCAGTATTCACTCTTTGTGCGATGGTGATGAGGCTGCCTTACAGAAGTTTTGGAAGGATGTAGCTATTAGTTAACTATTAATGCTTAAAAGTCAATAGATTGGTAATTATTTTTGTAGGTCTGGGTTTAGCTATGTTGCAGTTTTGTGTTTGTGAAGTATTCTAAGTTACTGAAAGATACCTAGACTATATCTTACTGCGATTTGAATCAAGATCTGAGAATGTCTTATTCATTTCATTTGTAAAAGCACACAGTGTAGCGTTTCTTGATATTGATATTCTCTGTGAGTATATAGGAATAATGACCAAAGTAATTGTATTTGTCATTCCTCTGCTTCCTGTTTGGATCACAGTATCTGTTTTGCTATTCTACCCTCAGAGAAGAAACAATCCCTTTCGTTTTATGTATCTCTCTTCCCCTTTGTATTGCAGCATTTGCAATCAATCACAGCTCCCTCGTCACTTAGCAGAAGCCTGTACAGGAGGAAAGTCCAGTCCCTTAAGAGGAGAAATAGAGAGACTCAACAGTCTCAAGGAAGCTGACAACACAAACCAGCTTGCCCTGTTGCTTTCCTGCCTATAAACATTTTCCTGGCCATTTTTCAGGAATCTTTTTGCTTTTGTTCTGTTGCTACTACATACTTTGACAGAAAGCAAGCATTTAGATCACACATGGAAATAGCCTCTCTCACATGGTAGGGTACACCAATGGATGAAACCTTGGACCCTTTTGAAACAGAATCCGCTACTTAATGTGGCAAAACTACAACTCTTCAGCAGGACAATAAATACACTCCCAAGCCTCAAACAAGCAAGGTCTATGTGGCCTAGGAAAACACAGGTTTTAAATGGTCAGAGTGCCCTTACTTCTTTCCATTTATTGCGGCTCCTTGAGTGATTGAAAGCCTCACTGCGTGTCATCCAAGCCTTTCCATCCCTGAATAAACAGTAGTCGCAAGAAAGACTTTGGAATGTAGCTACAGAGACAGAGGACAGTTTGTGCACAGAAAGAAATAACTGAAACCATTAGTTAAATAATTATCTGTGAATTATTTTCTCATCTGCAACGCAAAACAATCTGTTCCTGCTGATAGTCCTGATGCCACCACATCTGTTAATCCAAGAACTGTTGCTTTGACATCTACATATCAGTGTCATTTATTAGTGATGGATTCTATTATGTTCCTCCTGCAGACCCTTATTTATCATTCATTTCTGACACCAAGGACATAATTGGAAGAGAAGCTGAACTGATTTGGTAGAATAGAATGAGTTCGGCCTGTAATCAGTGGAAGTCTTTTGGTACTGATACAATGAAATATTAAGCAGGTATTTGGTAGAGTAAAGCCTAGAAGCAATATCATTTCTATTCTAAGTTAGATGTCTCATTTTCAGAGTTATAACTTTTTTTATACCATTTCATGCATGTCATTTGAGTTAAAATATATCCAGTAAAACTTCTAAAATTTTTATAACAAGATTGCCACAGAATTTGTCAAAAAGAGACTTCCCATAGAAAACCTTGACTCTAAGTCTTGACTCTAACTTCTTTCCAAAAGAATTCACTTCACTTAGGGTAAAACTTATGAGCATAAAATATATTGATTTATGAAAGCTTTCTGGAGTCTCAAAGGTACACAGAAGTTCATAATCTCATGTTTTAGTTCTTCTCTCTACTTTCAGGATTTTCAGCTGAACTACACTTTTTATGATGAATCTCAGTTTCACCTACACTGAAATTCATTTGCCTCAAAGAAATATTGAGGGATTTACAAGGAAAAATTGGGGCCAAAAAGTTTGCCTGATGTATGGCAACAGTTGTACACAGCATACCTATACTTTAGTACTCCTTTGGGCAACAAAGCTTAATGGGACCTTACAGGTTTGAGAAAATCAAATATGGGGTTTCTATAATCAATATTATATAACCAACATAACACAACAAATATAAACTTGGCTAATAAGGAATTACAAATTGATATTACCATACTGAAGGAAAGTTTCATGAAAGGAATGTCTTTAGTCAGTCAGAATCTTATGCTATGTATTTCATGTTATGTTTACAGAGCCAATAGGGACATTTGGCACAATAAAATATAAAAGGTATGCTTTAAAGGAAGTGTTTGTAGCTTTCCTCAGAGTCATGCCTGCGTTAATGACGTCATCCTGCTTCTGCCACGTTATCTTACAAACAATGAACACCTGCTTTCTTCTTTTTGGCAAAGTTATTACATTTAACCCTGATTTCTGATTAAAGAAGCATGAAATTCCATATGTTTTAGCATGACTTATCAGATATTTTTCTAATAAAACTCAGAAATCTTAGTCTGATGCTCGCTGGTAGCTGTGGTGATGAAGGAATTCCTATTGACTTTAACCATTGATCCCTTTAACCAATACATCCATTGTCTACCTAATAGAGTTTTAATTTTTGAAATCATGTGAACTAAATGGGGGTTTTATTTTGGCTGTTCAATTTTGAGCTTTCAAAACATCAATTTTGTTTCAATATAAATAAGAACAAAACTCTGCTGTCTGTGATCTTCATGAAGCAACATCAAAGGTAAAAAAAAGGCTTCCAAAGTTCTAATTAGGATTATACTTAGGTAATTTTTCTCAAGAAAAAAAGCTTAATGTGTTTTTCAAAAATGAGAGGTACTGTTACAAAAGCTAAAGAAAAAAAACCCAACCTTCTATCATTCCCAGGTTTTTGTCTGTTTTTGAAACCAATTAATTTCATATTCCTTAGACATATCAAGTATATACAGTGCGGAAATAACAGCACTGTCATTTTGACTATATGAGGAAGAGTGACCAGCAAAAAGCGCTAAACGATCCTGCCCCACTGCTTGGCACTGGTGAGACCACTCCTGGTGGGCTGTCCCAAGACGTGGGCTCCTGGTGCAGCACAGGCCCTGATGCATAGCAGTGAGTTCAGTGGAGGGTCCCTGTGATGATCATTGTTGGAGCACAAGATGCACAAGGGGAGGCAGAAGGCACTGGGCTGGCTCAAGCTGGGGAAGAGTATGGGAAGGGGAGATCTCACTGATGTCTGTAAATACATGTTTGGAGGGTGCAAGGAAGGTTGGGAGTATGTGAAATGGCTGCACGTACTCAGAAGCACATGGTGGAAGGGTGAAAAGCAACGGCCACAAGCTTAAGCATAGGAAATTCTGCCTCAAAAATCTTTATCATAATAACAGTGACCAAACAGGGGCCCAGAAAGACTGTGAAACACCCATCCTCAGAGGTGATCAAAATTCAACTGGGAATGACACTGAGAAACCTGCTCTAACTAGCCTCGCTTTGAGCAGCAAATTGTACCTGATGAAATCCAGAGGTCCTTTCCAAACTGCCTAATGCTTTGATTCAATGATTAGTGGTCAAATCATGAGTGCATTTTGCATTTATCCCTGCAAGTGGAATACATTCCCTTTCTAGTAAAAGTTGGGGGTTTTTCTATGTAGATAAGAAACAAATGTAACTTAATTTTTTTGACTGTACACAGATAAAAGTATTATATCAGCAACAAAAGCATTCTTCTCTTACCTACCTATGCAACTGCCAGCTTGATTATTTACACCAGGAACTACCTACACTAAAGTATTAATTTGATTATTAGTGAGCAATATCACTTCTTTCTCCAGCATAGCACAGTCCCTAGTGTAAAGGTTCACAGAGGTGTTAACAACTTATTTGAAAGGTTAAGACTATGTCTTGGTAATTCAATACTTTTCTGAACGATGTCAGATATTCAGATATTAGAGGATAAACTTACCATCTTGCTGAGGCTATAGGCCACACTAATTAGAGCAGGTTAACACCTTCATCACTTCTCCTTTTTACACTGGGAATTGCTTTTTCAGAAGTCAATGTTGTCTTTTCTCTCCTTACTAAAGGTTAAGAGTTTACCAAATTAGATGCCAAAATAGTTTTCAGGATGTTTCCCCACTGGAATGGTATTAACTGGCTGAAACTACACTTGTTAAAAGCAAAAAGAATTTGATAGAATACTAAACATACTTTGAAGCTACCTAACTGAAAGAGATTTCTGCTTTAAACTATTTTCCCTAAAACGTATTCTCATTTTGAGCTAATTTTTTTGGTTAGGCTGTAGTAAATAGCTTTACCTTCATATTTTGAGTCTTTGAGTTTTCCCTGTGATGCATTGCAAGCTTAACATCTTGCAAAGATGTGCCTTTGATTTTTTAAAGGACTGACTTAGTTGTTTCCCCAGGCACAGTTTTATCTCTGATGAAGTCAAGAAGAAAAAGGTTCTCCAAAATGACTGTATATAGCTCCTTTGAAAGTAGGTGTGTGTCAAATCCCAAACCCAGAAACAGAATTTCTTACAGTAAAGTTCAAAATACGCCTTTCAGATCTTTTATTCTTCTCGCTGAAAACAAGAAGCCAAGAGGCAAGTCCTAAAACCCCCAAAACCTATGACTCCTGACATTAAGATACATGGCTTTAACTTAACCATTACCTTTTTTCTCTCTCATCAATCTAAAGCTAGATCAAATGTCAGTCTAAGAAGAAGTGCTAAAGTTCTCTTATCCATATGAATGTAAACCTAGAGGTCCACTCAGGTTAGCTGTGAGAGTGCACAGTTCTTCTGGGAGTTGTATATGTGTGCCTCCAGTATTTTCCTGGGCTAGTGCAGATACATATATGTTGAAAAATGTTTGCATATGTTGGGTTGTAATTCAGCTGAGGTCCATCATGATTTGTGTTTAATGGAATAAATATTTCTGAGGTTTGCCTCAAAGAGTTAACTGCATTTACACATAACAGCATTTTCCATCCTGTAAAACTAAAATATAGATTCATAGAATCATAGAATGGTTTAGGTTGCAAGGCACCTTGAAGATCACCTAGTTCCAACCCCTCTGCCACAGGCAGGGACACCTCCCAGTAGACCAGGTTGCTCAAAGCCCCATCCAGCTTGGACTTAATTACCTCCAGGGATACGGTTATAAAAAACCTGTTGTTTGAAGACCCTTGTGTAACAAATGGCTAAGGTACTTACCTGCAGGCTTGGAGACTGCAAAAAAAAAAGGTCTCTAAATGCAAGTTGTCTTTGTATATGTCATACCATGAACAATGAATTACTGTTTAAAACTGTCCTTTGTGAGTAAACTTCATCCCACATCTGAATATTGGCTTAATTAAAATCTCTATGTTCTCATGAGAAAACTATTTAACTTCTTTCAAAACCATTTCCTTTAAAAAATAGACCCAATCTATAATAAACCCAATATTAATTTCATTACCTCCTATCACTTACAGTATCTCAAAAATTAGTGGAGCAATATGTCTTATTTGGAAGACATTTCTGCTAGAAAGAGCTGCTTCGTAAGAAACTGATCACTTTGAAGTAATGAAAAAAAACCCCAACATACACTGTCATAGTCAAGATGTTCTTCGCCTTTATATGAATTAAGTTCAATAGGGCATTTTTGTCAAGTCTTTTTTCCAGCCAAGCTGGAATACGTCATGAGGAGCAGACGGGAATATATCTGTGGAGCTGCCTTCTTTGTGCAGATATTCCATATTGTGCTGATTGCATAGAATTATTAAGAAGAAAATCTGCATAATCAAGTTATTCTACCCAAATAATGGCTAGAATTACTGAAAATTTTTGTTACTTGTTGACACAAGTCCTCGCTCCTCACTTCAGGGAACACACATTCAGTTTCATTCTCACTTACTTGTTATAATAAGAGTTAGCTGGGAGGAGTTTGCTTGTAGCAAGAAACAAAACCAAGGCCAGGCTTTGGAGGTGATGGAAAGAAGGTTCTCCTAGACTTGCAGAGGACACTGTAGAATAGGTTCAACTAGAAAATTGCTCAGAATCAATAGCCTAAAAAACACATGTGAAAGCTGCCCATTTGTAAAGATGCAGAAGCTTTTCATACTTTTATCTGTAACAGGTAATGCCTGGTTTATATTTTTGAACCCTATTTCTTTTCTATAAATCTGAACCAGTAGTGTCTGTGTTATCTGAGACCTTCTGGAGAACTGGAAAGGCTTTTCTTTCCCTGGAGAAAAACTGAGCCTATACATGGAAAGAAAGTTTTAAAGGATCTAGGAGAAAAAGAGATGGACACAGGGACTGAGCAAGGGAGCTGCACTCCAAGGTAAGCAGACAAACTGTATGGATGAGCAGAGAGCCAAACCTCAGAAATGACATACTTCATGGGGTGCAGAGGACAACAGCTAGAGACTACATAAGCCAGGTACAGAACTGAAAACAAATCTGGCAGAAATTCTAAGACACAATGGACGATGCATAGTCCATTAAAACACCTTTTTTTAAAAAAAATGTTGTCATAAAAGACATTTATCTTTGATAACATCACTATGAGAAGAAAATCTAGGCAGCTGGACCTCAAAATTCTGGTTTATGCCATGTCCATCACAGTGCCTAGTGGTTTTCTAAGAGTTTCCCTGTTCATTCAAGCTACTTTCATTTCATTTTTATTAAAACAAAAAGTGAGATAATAGAAACATTGGTGAAAGACAGATTGCTATCCCTCTATAAAAGCATGCGACTGCTCTGCTTCAAGGCACACATCAAATCTCATTTAAATATCAGATATACATTGACTTAAAAATTAAGAACACCTGAGCACATACAAACTGTTAATGAAAAGATACACTGAATGGTGCTCTGCAATGGTTGCACCCTTAGGAACATCATAGTTGGAAAATCGTCTAGTTCTTACAATGTAGAGCTCACTATAGTGAATTACTTCCCTATTTATAGCTGCGTGTCATCTTTTCTTCCACTCCATTCCTCCCATTCCTGGGTACTGCAGGACAAACGCTTCTCTCGAGGAGGGCATTTTTTCTCAGATAAGTGAGGTATCTTTGTGTGTCTTCATTAGGATGAACTCAGCAAAGCTCCCTGACCAAAAGTATAATCCAGAAACATCTAAATCTGTTGTAAAAATCAGCAGAATAAATTATTACTGTTAGAGAAATGCCCTATGCAACTAAGACGATCCAGGAGATCCTTAGGAGACTGAAGTCTGATTTTATGCTAAGTTCACTAGATAAAGGAACAGTTTGTTATTTCTCCTTAAAGGGAACTTCAAAGGGAGCTTAGGTAATTTCCGGATAAAAACAGAGCTCTACTGTCTAAATACGCTTTGATTAAAAAAGGTGTTAGAAGAACATATTCTACCATGTACTAAAGAGTGTTATGCTTCATTCCTTTATGACTGAAAGGTAGATGGTGTTTGTGAGTATGCTATGTGCTAGCAGGTGAATTTGCACTGCTTAATAATTTTATTGTGGTACAAGTAGCAGAAGAACTCCTTCAGTACAAGCAGAAAACACAGCTATCATTTACGTGTTGTAGATCTAATAAATACTAAATTATATCTGCAAACCTTGCCTTAAACGCCATGACTAAACATTTTCAGATATGACCTGTATTCCTCATGTAAAAAAAAAAATTAAAAAAAACTTAAACTTGCCCAGAAAAATCCAAAATTGCTGAATGTTGATAAGAGCATCCTTGTACTGGACTTGCAGGGAGTCTAGTTAGGCATAGCACTGTCACACAACACACTACAGTCCTTCAAAGCTATTCCACACTTGTATCTCCAGTCATTACTGGATTAACTTTAAAACGTCTTACATTTTTCCTAAAAAGTAATTAGCAACTGCTCCCTGATCAATGTTTTTAACTATTTCCTGTCAAACAATAAGGCTTTAAGGAAAATATTTAGCTGCCTCAAAGATAAAAGCACATTAAATATGCATTGATTTTGGGGTTATAGCTAAGCTTTTTATACTGTGATGAAACACTCATTTTTTTTTTCAGACTTGACAAGAATAATGGGTCACATTGTGCCATCTGGCTTTTAAGGGTGCCTCCCCGCTAATCTCATGTTCTACTTTCAAAACAGATGGCACAATATGGCCCACTGTGCATTTTTTACATGATGGTTTAATATTAGGGTTGCTTTAACTTTTTCTTTTTTTTTTTTTTTCATCCTGAAGTGTTTGTAGTATTGTAGTATTGTCAGTGATGTACTAGGTAATTATTTTGTCACACAGGAACCCAGTTGTTTCTGATTTGTCTTAGGGTCATTTTTAAATTGTCTTTTGCAGAAGTTAGCATTCCACCAACTTGAAGTTTCAGCTCCTTTCAGAAAAGCTCAGCTGCATTTTCTTGCTTTTTTATTTATATACATACAGTATTGTCATCTTGACCCAAGTTGTCAGGCAGACCTGAGGCTAGGCTATTTAAAATATACAGAAAATATGTTTGTTGAGTTAAGGCAGCTCTGTAGTAATCCACTTTACTTATTTATTCATGCTTAGCATTACATTATTTTCATCTCTAAATACTTCTTTGATTATCAAAATGGTGAAGCACTGAATTTGGATGTGCATACTTTTCCCACTTTTGCATGGTTTTAGCATGAGAATAAAGAATTTAAGTCCCATTCTCTTCAGCATTTCCATATTAAACATATTAGGTTCCTTGTAAAAATCATGAACTGAAGGGAGGTAATGGAAGGGGTTAGTCATTCATGTTTTAGCACTAATTAATACGGAGCAGAGGCAATATATGCACAGAGTAACAGTACGTCCCCTCTAAAACAGTCTAAAACATATAGCTTACCGGTGTGAATTTTCTCATAAACAGCTGTCTGTGCTAATATACTCATCACCTAAATACTGTTATGTACAAGTGACCGTTATTACGGTATATTGGTAGCAAATATGTGTATGTAAGCACTGGGAGACCAAAAGGATTTTTCTTTTCTAAATGAGGAAAATATTCACAACCCTGGCCTCAGTCAACCACATGCATTGCTTTCTTCATTTTCCCTCCTCAGGGTCTCGTGCAGTGGCTGGGGAGTCTGGCCCAGCTGCTTTGGGAACTGCAGTACAAGACCCCACCCAAATTCACTGCAGAAAGAGTTCAAACCAAGGTTTTCCAAATGCAGAGTAAAAGTTCACAAAAAGCCGGATTTCCAGGCAAAGCAGTTTCCTACCAGCTTAGCTTTCAACTATAGGTAGCAGAAATAATTTTCTTGTGCAAAATGCTCACAGTGGTAACAATAAAGTAACTTTTTTATGGAAAGTAATGTGGGTTTTTACAGCAGGCTGAACAATTTTCCAGCCAAGAACCAATAGGCTTAATAATCCTATATTCTAAATGGTATTTGTAGCATCTGTGATTATTTTTATAAAGGTTCCAAAGTAATTTAGAACATAAAGTTTAAAGATTCTTCCATCTGTGAGGAAGAAAAGATTCAAAAAAGGAGCTATTATCTCCTGTATTTTAGTAGCAGCTGAAGTACTAAGATTCTAATTGTTAGCTCACAGTCATTTTTTTTTTTTTTACAGAGGGTTTTCAAAAGTATCTTTTATCTTCCTACACTTTCATTAAGTTAATTCCACACATTGGCATGAGATTAGTTCAGTCTTCAGCTGGAAGTGGGACGTTTCTGAGCAGGGTCAAAAGTCACCAGATGTAGTGTCAGAAAAAGAATGATAAAGACTATTCTAAAATAGCATTTGGTCAGAAATCTTGTCATCAATTTTGAATGACATTTCTACCAGGAACAGTGCAAATCACATCGATTCCCTTGCTGAGAGTCCTATTGACTTAGTTTGTTGCAGTCTGCTCAGGCTGGTGTGCACTGAAGCATATTTGAAAGGCCCTTCATCTCAGCTACAATATATTATTTAAAAATGTCAAGCCTGTTTTGCTGTTGCTGGAAAATAAATGATTCTGTCTGAGCTCCTAACATGTACACAGAATCTTCTCTCGCTAATTTTCTTAAATTATGTATTTCATTGCTGTCTGCTGCAGAAATAGGGTGACTGTAACATTTTCTTCTAGTGCAGTCTTTCCGTACTCACCTTCACTCGTTTGACTGTAGCTTTGAAATGCATTCATCCTTTGGTCCTCATTTCATAGGGATATATTTGGGTTGTATTCAGCAGTGAAATTTGCTGTACCGTTAGATGCCTGCATCACCAATCTGACTATTTTCAACCCTGGGACTCCCCACTTCTTTTCTGTGTAATTCAGGATCCCTAGTGTATTTTCTTTCTAAGTGGTTGAACTCAGAAAGCGTCAACCTTTGGAAATGAGTTTTCCATGTCTGCTACCCCAGAAAGAAACATCTTCTTCTGTCCTTTGTCTTGAACTTGGTTCCTGGTAGCTTTACTTCATGACTTTTCTTCTTGCCCTGGGAGAGACACTGAGCAGCTGATCTCTCTCCAGGCATCCTGTGCTTCTGTAGACATCTGTCATGTCTCCCCAGCAATCCACAAGTTATCTCTTTTTTTCTGTCTGAAGAGTCCCAGCTAATTTATTCATTACTTATGTGTAAGCAGTTCTATGCTTTTTCGTCATACATTGTTAGTAGTTATTTTGTCCTTGAACTCCTACAGACCTCTGCGCTGAGTACCATCCGGTTCCGATAAAATTTTTTTAGCTATTCATTTTGTCATTCATTCTTTGACATCTACTGCCATTTCATGAACAGATATATTCTTCAATGAGTCCCACTGAAAAATGGTTCTTGAATGGGGCATTTTTCCCACAGAGAACTCCAATGCAAAAATACATTAAGTTTCACTGCAACAGTCTTATCTTCTCTGAATGTTTCTTTTGTACCCTGATAATCAATTGGCTCTACAGGCTCTCTGACAGACTTCCTACTCCTGATGTATTTGAAGAAGGATTTAGTATTAGTTTTATTTTGCTAGTTGTTCTTCAATGTTGTCATTTGGCTTTGGTTTGTTTTGGGTTTTTTTTTTTTTTTTTTAAATCTGCCACCAGATTTTATGGTCCTTTCTATTTCTTCTTTATTTGTAAACAACATCAGCTTTTTGAAAGATTACTTCTTGCTTCAAGTTAACACCCCTTACCTTGCTGGGAAATCATGCTATCTTCCTTTTGCTATTTCTCAAACCTTTTTTTAATAAGCAGTATGCCTCAGACCTAGACCTGCTATGAAGTTCTACTATTAGGTGTGTTCAAGTATCCCCCATGCAGGGTCTGCAGTATTAACTTCTTTTTCACAAGCTTTCTTCTTTTTCTGTTTATTTTTCTTCTTTTTTCCTTTTTTCTTAAGGTCAGAATTATGGTTTTTTTCAATCTGTACAATCAGTTAATACTGTCATCCAGATCAGCAGATCAGTACTAGGTGATAAGTACTCAACTCCCTACCCAAGTTGTTTACTCTCCAGGGATTCTCTGTTACTCACTGAGGTGATCAGTTTCTTCGGACTTGATCTGGAAATCCCACAGACACAGAAAATTACTCAAAACTAGCATGATCTATTTCGAAGATTCTTGTATTCTTTTAATCTCAGGATTAGAATAGCACAATGATTACTTTCCTTCCATCAGTTTTATAGCATGTGTAGAGTGTTTTGTTCAGGTCCAAATAATTACTTCTCCTGTCTTGTTTTTAAGATATGTAGCACATCTGTAGAAGAATGTGTGCCACTGCTTTGGTTTCCTTGTTAAATGTAATTAAATAGAACTTTTTTACATTTCCCTTCAGTTTCTATTGCCTAATCTATCACTTACCTGAGAACGAAAAAATCCTAGTATTTTTTACACCTAATGGAAGCAACTTCCCAAACTGAGAGGTATTCAAAGCTGTCAGTCCTGTACTGCTGCCCTTGTAATTGAACCACTGATCAAATTCATTGCTTAAAAAACACACAAAAGGAGAGAAAGGGCATTCTTTACACTGTTTCAGACAAAAGTTTTGTGAACTCTTTTGAAATGCAGAAAGGAGGCAGTGGAAGGATGTAGTTATGCTGGAAAACACAAGGTTAAAGTGTAATTTCAGAATAGCAGAATTTCTAAAGTATCTGAAATATTTTAGAAAAGAAGATATGAAAAAAAAGAAGAATTAATGAGACCACTAGAGAACCATCAGCTCAGATCCAGGCAGAAGGGGTTGGAGAAGAGAGCAGCAACGCAATAGGCAGCAGCAGACCCTATGTGGAGTAAGGGAGAGGTTAGGATGTCACCCAAACCTTTCTTGCAGCTGATGCTGCAGTCTCTCCTTCAGACTGGTAGGTTCCTTCTACCATCAAGACTTTGAAGTTCTTTTATGTCTGCAGATCTGGCAGAGATCTGCAGTTTTGCATAATAAAAGGAGAACACAGTATGCAAGTTACACATTACAAAAATCACATTTCTAAACTTCTCTTGCCCTGTTTGTTTGACATAACTTCAAACTGAAAAATCTAGCTTGCAGGTCTGTGAAGACACATCTCTCCCTTATAGTTCAGGTGGAGAGTTCGCCTACGATCTATTCACCTTCAGAAGTTTAACGTGTTATGCATTTTGCATTCCCTAACATACTGTCTTGAGTCTTTCCTACTTCTTCACTCCTTGTACTCCTATGCTTAAAAATTCGAAACATGCAAGAACTTTTCCAATGTATCAAATTTCTAATTATCTTGTAAATAAAGACATTTTAAAAGACTTTTAAAGACTTTTACCTGTCACAGTTTTTAAACTGCCAAATATGATACATTCGAGGCAGCACACTTTGTACGTTCATGCAAGATTGTTATGATTTCTGAAGCCTTAAATAATTTTTTTTACAACAAAAGTCCTTGAAAAAATACTTCTTTGGTCTAAGTAAATAAATCTGAAAAGTGAATTTTTTGAAAGTTTTAAATTTTTTTTAAAAAGAAATTACTGCTTTCCCTTTTTATTTTATTTTCCTGTATATCTGCTCCCTTGAAGCATTCTGTGGAGACATGAAAAATAATTGCATAAATCTGACTCTACATTATCAATCTTATTCTCGTGATCATGCCTTCTACAACTAATTAAAATGTTACCAATTTTCAGAAAGATGTGAAGTTTCACTTTTTACATTGCAATTTAAACACAGCATGACTTAAATTGCGGTAGACTTCCTGAGTCACACTCAGGTATGGATTTTTCACCAGGCTCAGAAGGCCAGAGTCACTAATCTCCCTCTCCTCACCACTCTTCCCCTTGCTGAGTTTTCCTCCTGTTGCCTTGCATAGCGTGTATGATTGGGGCCAAAGGATCTCACTGTCAGACAATTGCTGATACGAGACTATTTTGGCAGCCTTATTATTAAAATACTGCTAAAAAACTTCTATATGATAGTCACAAGGATGCTGACAGTAAAATGCTGTTCAGACAAATAAGTTGATTTTCATAAATACATTTTAAGAATGGAAGGGACCCAACTGTGAACACCAAATTTGATTTCCTTTATGACATAAAACAGTAATTCCCATATGAACCCCATAATTTCTTGTTGAAATTGAAAGTTCCTTCCTCCTAGGATTTAACAGGCTGTGTTTTTGATAAAGTAGTGGGTGGCGATGCAAGCAAATAGATTTAAAAAGCAGAATGATGCTAAAGAAAGGGGAAGTGACATTGTAAACAGCCGACAACATTAAGTAATGCTGATGGTATTGACTTTGTGAGAAAAAACATTCAGACTTGCCATTAAATGAAGAGCAATATCTCAAGCTTTCCTAATCTTGTCTCACAAATTCCATCCAAATCACTTATACAGTGGCAATTACTTACTGTATGTAAGGGGGGGAAAAAAAAAAGAAAAAAAAAAAGAACGAAAATGAGAAGAAAATTGGTTTAGACCTGTTTAACACAACGAAGTTCATTTTAAGCTCAGCTTCTTTAAGCTGAGCAGAAGCTTGCTTTCAGTGATCCCATTATGCAGAGCCCTGCCGATGGGAGGACAGCCATCAGTTACTGAAGCAGTCAGAATTGGACCCAGTCCCAATGTCGTTATTGTTTCCCAAATCTGACTAAAACCAATTAAAAAAAAGAAACAAACAACAAACCTGGCATATATAGAGTCATCTCAGAGTATAGCAAACAAATATGATCATTCTTTTTAAATAAGTAGATGTTAGCCACTAGGTTATAAGTATATTGTTCAGGTACATACTATAACACTAAGAATGCATTATATAGCACTAAGTATCTACAGTTGCTTGTATACCTACAGATCTTGGGGACACCACAGGTAGAAAAGTTACACATAGATTCATTTCAATTAATTTAAATTCATTTGAGTGAATTTAATTAAAATTTACATCAAGACATTTAAAGCTCACAAAACACCTTGAAAAGTATGGGGAAAACATGACAAGATCCTGTGCTTATGGTAGCAGCAAGCCAATCAGGAAATCTTTCTGTCCTCACTTCTACCAGTACCTGTGCATGAAGGAACACACTGATGTCCTGAACAATCTGCCTGTAAGACAGAAGTGAGTGTGAGCTCCTGCATGATGGTCTAGACCCAGTGTTGGAGGTAACGATATGGAGAAAGAATTTGGAATGAGCTGCTGGAAGGGCAGCTTTCAAACTGGCCATGCTGTTGTGTCTCTGCATATGCTAGTGCCCATCTGAATGCAGAAAATGGACAAGAATATTTAGATGCAGGCACATCTTTACATTTTGGGAAGAAGTCTATCCACATCTTTTTCTTGAAGAACATCTTCAATACGTGAAGAAATCATGATCTGTGTGGACAACAAAACTCCCTACTGAAGTGCACTTTCCCTGTTATTCAGATGGATGGTCTGTCCATAATGGTGGGTTTTCTTCAGTGCTGTGGGTGTCTGCAGAGAAATATAAACAGCGTTCACTGATGTGCAGTAAGATGTTGATTTAGTTTAGGGTTAACCAAAGAGGGTTAATTAGAAAAATAGTTTAATTCACATACTGTATGGTATTTTTCATTTGTTACACTCAATACTAAACGTGTATTTTAGTAAACAGGTGATACTGATTTTCCTTGCCTTTAACAGAGATCTTAAATTAGCTCAAATTAGTGTGCAAATGTTGGAACGTGAAAGTAGATTCATAGGCAGTTTACAGAAAATAAGAGACAGGAAATATCGAAACAGATTAAACGGAGTAAAGTATCAGCAGAGCTAGATTCTACAGGAGATAGTTAACTCTTACCGTAAAAAAAAACCTTCCACACTGTGGACCTGGGGGTGTTGATCAACAACCAACTGAATATGAGCCAGCAGTGTGCCCAGGTGACCAAGCAGACCAATAGCATCCTGGCTTGTATCAGAAATAGTGTGGCCAGCAGGATTGGGAAGTGATTGTCCCCTTGTACTGGTAAAGCCATGCCTTGAATACTATGTCCAGTTTTGGGTCCCCCACTACAAGAAAGGCATTGAGGTGCTGGAGCATGTCTAGAGAAGGGCAATGAAAGCTGGTCTTGAACAGGGGTCTTGAATACAAGTCTTATGAGGAGTGGCTGAAGGAACAGGGTTTGTTTAGCCTGGAGAAAAGGAGGCTGAGGAGAGACCTTATCACTCTCTACAACTACCTGAAAAGAGGTTGTAGTGAGGTGGGGGTCGGTCTCTTCTCCCAAGTAACAAGTGATAGGACAAGACGAAACGGTGTCGTGTTGCACCAGGGGAGGTTTAGGATGGATTTTAGGAAAAATTTCTTCACTGAAAGGGTTATCAGGCATTGAACAGGTTGCCTAGGAAAGTTGTTGAGTCACCATTCCTGAAGGTATTTTAAAGACGTAGATGTAATGCTTAGGCACATGGTTCAGTGGTGGATTTGGCAGTGTTAGGTTAACGGCTGGACTTGATGATCTTAAATGTCTTTGCCAACCTAAATGATTCTGTGATTCTATATCCACTTTTGAATAACTGTATTTGGGGAGGTGTGGAAGGAAAAGCAGCAAGATAATGCTGATTACAATTTTGAAAACACTTTAGATATTCTAATACTTGCATTATGTCTTGAACTCTTAAAACCAAATCTTTGGCTAATACTTTGCACTGTACAGGTCCAACTAGACAGCAAGTCTTTTTTGAGTTAGATGAAATTTATGTGTCAATGTCAAGAATGATAGAATCTTCTTTTGATACATTTAGGTATTTAGCATACTGTTCGTAAACATCTTAATGATGTTCAACCTAGCTAAATAAGCTAAATGGCAAAGTTGTTTCTGTCTGTTTGTTCCATTTCCGACTATACTTCAGAATATATAAGATCTTGAGTATTGTCTATTTCCCTTTTCATGTGAATGACTGACAAATATAAAATCCACCCAGTTTTTTCCATTTGTGATAAACATTTTTTGATCAAGCCAATGACCATGCCAGCAGTGAGCTCATTCACGTTCTCACACACAGATATTAATTCACGCATTAATTGTGTATTCATTAAATAAAATTAACATTTGCTGGTTTAAGACTTGTATGATCAGTTTAAACCTTGCATAAGAGGGAATCAAGTTAATAGCATAAAATCCTGCCACCATTGAGGGACAAAGGAGTTTGCCATCAGTTTGTTCTAGGGACCAGCAATGATGCAGTTAGCTGCAAGGCAGCTAATTTCAAATGTTTGTTGAAATGGGTAACAAAGAGTCTGCTGTCTTCACAGTCTTGCTTCTACCACATTGTACTGAGAACTTTTCTTACCGTAAGTCAGCTTCCACATATCACTTTGCCAATTTATTATGAAGTTTCTTTTCTATTCTCAGGCTATCTCAGCATATATCCAGCTGACGGAATCACGGAATCACGGAATTTTCAGAGTTGGAAGGGACCTCTAGAGATCATCTAGTCCAACTCCCCTGCTAAAGCAGGATTGCCTAGAGCACATTACTCAGGACTGCATCCAGGCGGGTCTTGAAAATCCCCAGAGAAGGGGACTTCACAACCTCCCTGTGCAGCCTGTGCCAGTGCTCTGTCACCTGAACCGTAAAGAAATTTTTCTGTGCATTTGAACAGAACTTCCTATGTTCCAACTTGTGCCCTTTGCCCCTCGTCCTGTCACTGGGAACCACTGAGCAGAGTCTGGCTCCATCCTCCTTCAACCCACCCTTTAGATACTTGTATGCCAAAATAAGGTCTCCCCTCAGCCTACTCTTCTCCAGGCTAAAGAGTCCCAGCTCTCTCAGCCTTTCCTCATAAGGGAGATGCTCCAATCCCTCAATCATCTTTGTTGCCCTACGCTGGACTCTCTCCAGTAGATCTCTGTCTCTCTTGAAGTGGGGAGCCCAGGACTGGACACAGTATTCCAGTTGTGGCCTCACCAGTGCAGAGTAAAGGGGGAGAATGACCTCCCTCGACCTGCTGGCCATGCTCTTCCCTGTGCAGCCCGGGATTCCATTGGCCTTTTTGGCGACAAGGGCACATTGCTGGGTCATGTATAATTTACTGTCTACCAGGACCCCCAGATCCTTCTCCTCAGAACTGCTTCCCAACAGGTCCACCCCTAACCTATACTGGTGCCTAATATTCTTCCTCCCCAGGTGCAGGACCTTGCACTTGCTCTTGTTGAACCTCATTAGGTTCTTCTCTGCCCAGCTCTCCAGCCTGTCCAGGTCATGCTGGATGGTAGCGCGGCCCTCTGGAGTGTCAGCCACCCCTCCCAGTTTGGTATCATCAGCGAGCTTGCTGAGGATACACTCTGTCCCTCATCCAGGTCATTGATGAATATATTGAACAAGATTGGACCGAGTGTTGACCCCTGGGGGACACCGCTGGTTACAGGCCTCCAACTAGACTCTGTGCCGCTGATCACAACCCTCTGAGTTCAGTCACATAGCCAGCTCTCAATCCACCTTGCTGTCACCTCATCTAGCCCGCAGTTCCTCAGCTTCCTAATGAGGATGTTATGGGAGACAGTGTCAAAAGCCTTGCTGAAGTCAAGGTAGATGACATCTACGGCTCTCCCCTCATCCAGCCAACCAGTTATAACATCATAGAAGGCTATCAGATTGGTCAAGCATGATTTACCCTTTGTAAATCCATGTTGACCACTTCCAATAACTTCCTGTTCCTGAACATGTTTGGACATGACTTCCAGAACACCTGACAAGCCTGTAAAATGGCAGCAACACAGAAACCCACACAATAATTAATAGGGGGATTTAAGGACGTTGCCTATGAGAAACAAAGCAAAAGAAAACATTTGTTTAAAAACCATAGTTTATAGTTTTTCACTCTTATCTCTGAGATCAGACAGGACATGGAAACTATGAGTTTTCCTGAAACAGGTGCATTTATTTATTTGATTAATACATGTCTATTTACAAAAGTACAAACTAGAAAGAATAAACCAACAAGGTTTAAAAAAAAAAAGAAAGAAAAAGAAAATTTCCCATTTTAATATTAGCATTTTATGACCTTTACTGATTCAAGTGCATGGTTCTTTTGTCTGTATCTCCAGTAGAGTAAAATAGGTTAAAACATGACATACCACTGGTCTGCATGAATAGAGGCTGATGACTTAAATTAGATAGTGTGTGTGAGAGTGTACCATTTATGTGAAAGCTATACCAGATGGTTAGGGGTGGATTTAACTCACTGTAAAGAATTTCATACAAACTATAAGAATGTGAACACATAATAGTTTTCACATAAAAAAAACTAACAACCCTGTGGTTTTTAATTTATTATTTATGTACAAGTTTTCTATAAAAACAGGACATTCGGAAATATACAATTAAATTGAAATACTAATCAATGAATTTCACCCAGACATGGGTCTAGAGGACAGTTATTGCACAATGTTTTCTGTTTTTTCATTCTGTTAATTGATGACACCTATGGGGTTTCCTTAATTATTTTTTTACAGGAGTAGAAGGCAGTATTTTCTGTAATGTTGATTGCTGCATAATTTTTAGAAAAGGTTTTAAGTCAGGTATAATTTCTTTGCATTTATTCTACTCAAAGACTTTATGGTGCTAATATGGAAAGTACTCCCAGTAGGCCATTGGTCCCTTGGTGACAGGACAATGCGCAGGACAATGTGCTATTTTGCACTGTTATTTTGCCAGTGTCTTTAAGTGCACTACCCATTGTAGTGGGACCAGATTCTTTACTCTCATGAGGGTTGTTATCCCTGTGTTGAGTTTGGGTCTACTTTATCCCAAATATATATCATGTGTATACAATTAATCTATTTGGAATTCCTAGTATTTGGCTATTCATGAATAACAATAAGGGTGGACAGAGTAACTCAAAAGCCCTCGTAAACCAGAGTAGTTTAATAACAGTAGCAGAACAGGAAAGGAAAGAAATGTGCTTATATGTAGTTCTCTTTTGCCTAACAGTCCAGCACATTCAAGTTTTGCCACCCTCTGAATTCCCAAACAAATCTCCATGCACTGAAAAGGAACAACTCTGCAGATAAGAATGTATTTTTTTCCATAATGTTTTCTCAATTCAGAATTGATGTGGTGAGCATCTATATTGTCTTGTAAACTTACAATAGCAAAAAAGTCAGAATACTCATAAACTCCATAATTTGAATTCCTGTTGTCTACAACAGCCTCATGTCATCTAATGATGGCAATTGTAGGATAGAACACTTGTAGTGGAAACATTACTAAACATACACCAGGAACTACAAATAAGTTTTTTCCACTGGTTACATTAAAACAAAACAAAACAAACAAAAAAAAAACAAACAAAAAAAAAAAAAACAAAAACCAACAAAAAATAAACAACCAAACAACCAAAAACAAACAAACAAAAAACACAAAACACAAAACAATCAGCTTTTGGGTACAGCAAGAACTTTCCATGATATTTATGAAATAATAGTAAAGAACCCTAGTTACAGACAAAACACCCTTCAGGTCATCCTTGTGAAAGACAGACTTCCCTTCTCATCCACTTCTGAATCAAGCATATGAAATATTTGATCCTTAAACTTGTCTTATGAAGACATTTATCAAAATTGCTTGGTATATATATGAGATTAAGTAAACATCATAATGGCATTCTGTCAGTTCTCATGCATGTAGTCCTCACAAAGTTCAAGCTGAATTGTTTTGTTTAGGCTTTTCTGAATTATTATCTTAGTTGGGGTTTTATATTTATTTATTCACATGAAACTAGTCAACTACTTAAATGATATTTCCAATTAATTTCAAGAAATTTAGTGATCTAGGTACTTTCCCACCAGTCTGTGAATTAAATTCTGAATAAATGTATCTACTCACAGCTTGTTTGGGCTATTTAGACTTTAAATATTAGTATCACAATCTTAAAACTGGAGAAATGGAGAAAAACTTCAATGTCTCGAGTTCTCTTTTCCCCAGAAGGAAACAGAACATTGATCTCATCAATCTCTGTACAGTTGTTTATTATCCGGATCCTCTCTTATGAATGTTGAAAGTAAGTTGAACTTATCTGATACACAGCATAGCCAAAGTCCTGTCCCATGTATGATTTCAAGGAGTAAAATATATACAAGTATTTTGTTTTCATTGGTTTTAATATGCCATGTATGCAGAGTAGAGTCTCCTTAATGACTTGTCACATTAGAATTTTCCACCTTTTCCCTAATTTCAGATGCTATCCGTTATAAATTCCTCCAAATACTTAGTCAATAGTAAAGGTTAGGAATTTTCACTTGTTAATTTGTTTCAATATAAATTGTCATATCTTGGTTGAACAGATATATTTCATAGTTAAAAGCTTTCTTCATGAAACCACTGAGGATAATAAAAAGGTATTCTTCACAGATGATAAACCCCTCTCATAGAAAAGTAAATATTTATAAAACAACAGGAAACCTGAAGCTTTGCAAATTCTATGGACAAAGATGAATTTGCATGGAGATTCAGCTGCAGCTGTCCACTGGTTTTCAGAGGAAAAATAAAACTGCTTAATTTAATCCATCTGCTCCTTGGAATTACTCCTGTTTCACTGGCACTGATGTAGTCCCACAGCCCTGCATATTTCACAGTTTCTGGTTTAAATATATCTCTTTTCCAGAACTAGTATTTCTAAGTTCTTCTTTTCAAAGAAACAGATACAGCTAGTTTTCTTCTTTTTTTTTTTAATCTTATTGTTAATAAGGTAACTCAAGCAGTGAGTCCATAGTATATACACCAAATTTTTAATTTAAGTTTTATATTCTGAATTGCATGTTTTTAAAAGTGGAGTAACTGTCCTTACTTCATGCAACATAATATTGATTTAGCATTAAGGAACCTGCAGCTTGATCTTTTTTGGCAATGCAGAACTTAACTAATAAAGCATATTCATGCATTAAACTTAAAACATTTTCTTCTACATTATTTTTAACCCGTAACATATTTTATATTAAGGAGTCTACATACAGAATGGTTCAGGAATTTGGCTAAAGTACAGAGGCAAGAATTCAAGCTTTCTTCCACTTTTGGACCAAAAGGTATTCCCAGTTCATCCAGAGGTAATGGTGTGCTTACACATTTGATGTTAGGATAAAAATGTATCTGAATATCAAGCTCTCTTTGTACTATTTCTCATGTAGATGGATATAACTGAAGTTTACACTCAGTGAATATCATGTACTATGTCTTTCTAGGTTTGGCCAGAAGTGATTTGAAACAATTTTGGAAAAATGGTGGTAGGCTATGAATAGCATCCTAGATCAAAACGTAGCAAACCGTTAAGAAGTTTCCTTATTAATACTTTTTAATAGTTACCTTACAAAGACTTATGCTTTATTTTACCTGTAAGTAAGACAACTGGTGAATTGTCCTACTGAAGTCTAACCTCAGAGTTATACTGGAAAAATGTGCTTACATACTTAAAAGATGAATGAAAAACAAAGAATGACTGATGAGCTTCAGGTTTCCTTCCGTTTTGAAGCCCCTAAAAAGGGCTTTATTTAATTCAACAGACTTCATGAAAAAAAAAATCTAATATAGAATCTTTTGTCATTGATTTTGACTGATGTTAAAATTTGTATACGAGGATTTTCCTTTCTTTCACCCTCCTTCCTTCAGCATAACATGTGCTTCCAAGTTTTCAGTGCTAACATTTAAATGTTTAATTTTGTTATGATTAAGGACATAAAAAATGTGGCAAAAGCAAAGCAAGGTCTTTATGGAAAATTACAAACACTCCAACAAACTTATGTAGGAGTAGTAAAAATTGGTAAAATTTACAATGCGTTAAAAACACATATGTAAGCTACTTCACTCCCTATTACAGGGCACACTCAAGTCCAAAATGTGTGGAATATTTATTAGGTGGAAATACTAAGTAATAATAAGAAAAGAATATCAGTTTCCCACAGTTGGCAATCCTCCCAAAGGATGCATACACTTAGCAGCATTTGCACTTAAATCACAAAACACTGAACCTGAGACAGGAATGTAACAGAGATGTGCATTTCAATCAATTGTACACCTTTTTCATCACTACTCTATTTAGTGCTTAGACAAAACAAGTGAGTAGGCCTCTCACTTTCATTTAAAAAAAAAACCCACAAGGAAACATAGATGAGGAAGATTGCAGTACCCAGCAGTTTCAATATAAGGGTGAAAATGTTTTTCAGTGCCAAATTTTGGCTTCTTGCTTTCAGCTATGTTTAAATCTGCAACCCCTTCCATGCTTTTACTGCTTTTGCTCAGATTTAAGAAAATTAAAAATGAAAATGAACAAGCAAAGACAGCAAATAGAAAATTATGCTGAATACCGTTGGAAAGTTAAAGGCAACATAAAGCTGAGGGGAAGCAAAGGAAGTTACCATGTAGCTTTAATTACAGTGTCGTTACTTAGATATAAAAATATTTCATTTAAAAAGCATGTTAAAATATCGTTGAGGTGGCAGACAAAAGGACTGAAAAGCAAGAAAATTTCAAGGTTAAGCTTTGTCACGATAACCTCAGCTTGTTACCCTTTTGAGTGCTTTTCTACTGAATCCTTGAAAATTTACAAGTTACTTGATTGATCTAGCAGCAATTATATTCTTGCAATGGAAATGTATTTGATTATGATTTTAAAATAAATCAGCTCTTTACATTGACAGTATTCTTAAATACACAATTTTAATTATGTCATCTTGTGCGGAAGAATTAATCCTCAGCCACATTACTTATGAACATAGAGATTTTGCAATATGCATTATATATCTTCCCCTTACACTAAGCGCAACATCTTTTTTTTTGTTCAGGAAAGTCCTTCAAAACTTTATCTTTGTATAAACTTCAGTGTGTTGGGTTTTTTTTAAAATTCTTTGAAATTATTTTTCATTCTGACAAAAAAAATAAGAATGCATATAGCACACTTTGTATCCACTCAAGGTATAAAAGATTGTTTAGAAGAATAAATAAATAAAAAAAAATCAGAGAAAGTACTCAGATTTAGATGTACAGCTTTTTAAGGCTGACTGCCTTGTGACTTCTTGCAAAATCCACCCCAGTATTTGTTGTATTTTCCCGGCTGCCTGGGTTGATGTTGACTTGGACTTTTGGAGAAGAAATAGTTTCTGATTCTTTGATTTAGCAGGCAAAGCTCCTTAAGGAAATAGTTGTTCTAGAGAAGTGATTTGATAACATTCGATCATATTTTCTATGTATTCCATGCATTTTCCATGCACTTTGTGCAGGGAATAGAATTACCTGGAAAAGTTCATGAACTCAAGTCATCTGTATTATATTGATCTGTATATCTGAGGAGATGCATCCCTATATTCAGAAACCTGAAATTTAAAATCTAAACAATGCCCTCCTGTGAAGTGGTCAAGTAAACTTCACAGAGTACTATGTTACTACAGTGCAGTGGGACCTTTATATAACAGTTCCTTTCCTCATTTGTTGCTAAAAAGGCCCTAAAAGCAGCAGCAAATATTCAGGACAAATTTGCTAAGCACTGCTCTTTTACTCAGCATCACCACAAACACTGTCATGTGAATAACTCTGACGTATTTTCTTTAGCCTGCTTACAAAAGGTAATATGTTACTGGGTCTCAGAGTACACAAAATAGTATTACTGACATGTATCAATAGTTAATATTGATACCAAAGTTTCGGTTTTTATCCCTATTAGACTAATATTGTGCATCCTGGCCGCTGTTTTGTGATACTCTTCATATGTGTCTTGTCTCCTGTTTTTTTCATGCATATGTACTGTGTTATTTATAGCTCTTGCCATGTTACTCTTCCATTCTTTTGATTACTTAAAGGTCAGGTACCACTGTGGTGTTAAAATATCCATCTGTGTAGATTTTAACTTATGAAAGGCAAGTTCTGTTTTCCATTAATTTTACATGATTTTTAAAACACAAAATCTATGATTTAGGTATTCTGCAGAAGGAACAACCCTTGCTCTCCAGCTCACTGCATTTTTTCTTCAAATTTATGGACTAAAGCTTCTTAAAACTTCAACATGTTTCATACCAGTGCAGTAACTATGTATTGGCAAATGAAGGAAATCATAGTGACTTGTCTGAAAAGGCTACAAAATGTCTTTGGAACTAGATCCTAAATACAGTCTATATTTATTTGAAGGTTTCATTGTTTTTTTTCCAAAGGATTTTCTGTTTTTACCAGTTTTTTGAGGACTGACTTTACAAGCTTGGAAATATATTGCTCCAAGAAACAAGAATAACCTGCCCTTAATTATGACTAAATGTAAAGATCTGATTTAGATGAGGTTTAGTAAGGAAAATGTACAAGATTCTTTATTTTTTTTCTTGAATGTTACATACCTATAACTTATTTATGACGTACTTCAGTGAGAAACGTTCTCAGAATGAATATATTGGGTCCCACTTAACAGTAAGGAAAATATGCACATTGCTATAACTAAAAAAAAAAAAGCCACCAACAAACAAACACACAAAAAGAAACCCCACTTCAGTTTGGTGAGTAACATTTTTCAGTGCTGCAGGAGATGCTTACATACAGCTGCCATTTACTGCAGTCCTTGCTTGTGTGCTCATGCACCATTTGGAGAATATAACTTCTATGTCCTTAGGCATTCCTCAGTTTTATGACAGATGGCCTGCTGTTACTGTTAGCTTTAGGGCAGAAACTGAGAGATCATCAGCCTTTGGTAAATCTCCTCCCACAGGTGGTGGGAGCTTGCAGCTTGCACATTTCATTTCTGAGTGTGCACAACAGTTGTGGAAACCAAGTGTAACGTAATGAGAAGTTAACCAGAAACAAGAACCTGAAGAAATGAGGTCAACACAAGTTGATTACCAGAATATTGTCTTCAGTCCAAGAAAGATACAGCATAAAAGTGAAGGAAGGGACTCCACAAGTATGTCTATGCTACACTGATGAACAAGGTTAAATCCAGACCTTGCAAGTGTGATGGATTTTTCACTTGTGATATGTGAATTACAACTTTAAAAACAAACTGCACAGATGTTCTGCTGCAACTAAACTTCTTATGCTGTCTTCTAGTCAACATTTAACGAATTGTTCCATTCTGTCAGCTTTTAGATTTTGTGTGATAGCAAGCTGAGTTTTTAAAAAGATAATAATGCAAGGAATAATACTGAAAAAAAAAATTCTATTGTATTTTTCCAATGAATTAATTAAGGCTTGTATTTTAACTGTTGTCTAAATATTTCTCCAAGAAAACAGGTAATTAAGCAGCAGTACTTAGTAAATTAAGACTGATGCCATACTGAGAAAGAATATAGAACATAATATATTTAATAAAGTGATATACTTCAACATGTGTACTCTTGTAACCAAAAGATATTAATGGAACAAAAGAATAATCAGCGAGAAAGCTATTACAAAAGAGTAAACCCATGTAAAAATGGCGAACGGTGAGTAGGTTCTTCCAAATCATGTCTCTGAGGAGGTAGTGAAAGTTAGGTCTGGACATCAAAAGAAGGGGGGGTAGGGATGAAAAACAGATCTTCTTTGGCAAGGCAAAATGAAAGGTATTGCTTAAGAAAGCAGAAGTAACAATGCCCTGGAGCACTTCAGCACTGTGTGTATTTTGGCCAAAGCCGAGCTAGAGCATCACATACAAACTTTTGAGGCCTGTTCCAGGGGTTACAGCATATGTAACTGTGTAGACAAAGGGTCTGAACCATTTTGCACGGCACTGAGTGTCAGCAGGCTCAGCCATACAACCTAGACATTCTTGGAATATTCCTTAGAATCATAGAATCATAGAATCGCTGAGGTTGGAAGGGACCTTTAAGATCATCAAGTCCAACCATTAACCTACCCTGACAAAACCCACTTCTAAACCATGTCCCTAAGTACCACGTCTACCCTTTTTTTAAACACCTCCACAGATGGTGAATCCATCACCTCCCTGGGCAGCCTATTCCAATGTTTAATAACCCTTTCAGTGAAAAAATGTTTCCTAATATCCAGTCTAAACCTTCCCTGACATAACTTGAACCCATTTCCTCTTGTCCTTTCACTTGTCACCCAGGAGAAGAGGTCATCCCCCACCTCTCTACAACCTCCTTTCAGGTAGTTGTAGAGGGTGATAAGGTCTCCCCTCAGCCTCCTCTTCTCCAGGCTAAACAACCCCAGTTCCCTCAGTCGTTCCTTGTAAGATTTGTCCTACAGACCCCTTACCAGTCCTTGAATGCTTGAGCAAGGACATTAACTCATTAAAGCTGTCTCACCCATAGTCTTTGGTGACAGTGAATTAACTTTGGCAATGGCATCAGCAAGCACTAGCATTATGATTCATATGCCACAGAGTTAAAACATTGCATTGAGCAGTTTCTCACCATACCATATGTGCATCTGTACTACTGTCAAATTATCCTTTAGAAATCCTGACCAGACTTTGCTTCAGCCTTAACCCTGTAAGTCGGAGAAGCCCATTTTTTCCTTTCCATCAAACTTGTAAACAATAGGAAAGCAAAGACAAACTGTTTATTGAATCAGTGCTAACATCAGTGAAATTTTTGACATGTTGAGTTAATAACTGGATTTTTTTCTCTTCTCTGCAACATCTTTCTTCTGTTTGAGCACAACTGGGATATGAGTTTCAACCTGAAACGTTCAACATGACAAAGGGAATTCAGTCTCTGTCTTTCAAGGTGGGAATTCAGTCTCTGTCTTTCAAGGTTCTTTTTGCTTGTAATAGGCATATATACGGAGTATTGGTTGACAGCTGGCTGAATATGAACTGGCAGTGTGCCCAGGTGGCCAAAAAGGCCAATAGCATCCTGGCTTTTACCAGAAATAATTTTAAAAAAAGTGAAAAAATATGCAAATTTGAACATTGTTATTGATTCTTTTTGTTCAAGAATTCATAGACAACATCCATTAAATGCAGGGGCTCCAACTCTAGTTCCAGCTCTGGTTATCTGTCCTGGACTCCTTAAATACATTATTGGGAAAAGTTCTAAACTGTGGAAAAACGAAGAACAGCCGTCTGGTCCAAAATTCTGTAGCTAGGTCACAATTATAAAATGAATCTAGAAAGTTTGTTTCATTAGTCAGCCCTGAATTTTGAAGTAGTTGCTTGAAATCTGAAAGGGAGGTTCAGTTGGCAAAGTGCCCTTGGTCTCTGAATGTCAGGAGTCACTGTACTTTAGATGAGAAAACAGTGTTGGAATTTTAAAGAACAAAAGCCTTATAAGGGTTACATTTTGATTGACGAGTAACATTATGACTGTTATTATAGCAGAGACCTGGAAAACTGTAATAATTAGCCTGTCAGCTCAATTGTTACTCTTCATTAAAAATGAATATGAGGGAGCAATTAATCTCACATATTTAGCATCATTAGGCCATTCTGTTATTGCAGTTGTGTGCAGTTCAATATCTCAATTAATCTTCAGAAAAGTATTATTTTCTAAATTAAGTCTTCACTTTCTTTATTTTGATGATGTACTCAAAGAACAACATTTAAGTTTGTACAGATTCCAGACAAAATAAAATTGTTGAACTGGAACCAAGATTGGAAATACCATCCCAGGGTGTACAATTTGACACAGAGGTCA
The DNA here is from genome assembly GCA_017639485.1 of Pluvialis apricaria. NCBI lineage: Eukaryota > Metazoa > Chordata > Aves > Charadriiformes > Charadriidae > Pluvialis > Pluvialis apricaria. The sequence goes on from CM030044.1 coordinate 72,520,966, forward strand.
TGACTATTTCTCAAATAAGGCCTTACATAACTAACTTCACTGCAAGGACTAAAAATGCAAAAAAGTTACTGGCAATGTAGAAAGAGCTTAGGGTTACACAAGTGAAGGAATAACTGGGCTACTGTGTATCTTCCTCTGCCTTCCTTATGTTTAACTTTGTAGTTGAACCAAGTGACAGTGGAAGAAATTTTGCAAAGCAAAAAAATTTAAGCATGAAGTTCCAAATAAGTTGAGATGAACCCAACTTATGTGTGCCCTGTAATGAATACAGAGTATTGTTGATAAAATGGATGAATCTAATCAGGCACTGGATGTAATTGATAATTTATAAGTAATTAATTTTTTCATATCTTCTTTAACCAGAAAACAATGGCTTTGTTTTCTGGTTCCCAGAAACAGACTGTCCCTCAGGAGCTTATCTAAGGAAATTACTCTGGTAGCTGAACTACATACTATTACCAAATGGCAATTGTTTCAAGAAATTGAGATATACTTTAAATAATTTATTCTGAATACCTGCACAAATAAGGACCAAGTCTTCAACTGATTTTGAACTCTTACAGACTCAGCAAGAGTCTACCAACTAGTTCAGGAAGAGAAAACCTCTTCTCATCTCATTGTCCTTGTACATCATTGAAATAATTATTAAATATTCCTGTTTGTATGCAGTACAGACTGACCATTTCAGAAGTACGTCTCTGGGGAATCATTTACACCAAAACCAAACCCCAAACCAGATGCCCCAACCAGTTTTGATGAAAAAAACGTTTTGAACAAGTTAAGAAATGAAGCTCAACAGTTTTTTAAAATATCTTAATCTTTAAAATTCATTCAATTCAACAGTCCATCTTGATTTTAGCACTTCAGGAAGAGAGAAATCAATTCACCCTTTCTGTCAGCTAAAAAAGTATCTACAGAGAAACTAACTGGTATTGTTTCCTGTGTTCAACAGATGCTACCTTCCATGTGGGTAACATCTGAATTATCTGAAGAGCTGTTGAAAAACAGAGAACATTCTGCTATGACTGTATACATTAGTCTTTCATTCCTGGTGTCTACTACAAACTGAACTGATTAAAAGAGCAGCCAAACACATCTTTTTTTGGCAGAATTGCAAAATATTTCAAGTTCAGTGTAATCCAGATGACACACCAGATAGGTTTTAAGCTATCATCAAATGCAAGAGCCATCTAGACACCATTTCTTTCTCCGAAATAGATATTTTTTTTTAAATTTGCTTTGGGAAAGCTAGTCTGAGATGTGTATGCATGCCTTTCTCAGAAAAAAAAAATCGTCTATACAATAGAAGTACCAATATTCTTCATCCAAAAAGTTTTCTGTGTTGTATTGCCATTAACAGATACAAATAGTCCAAGTTAGTCTTCTCAAATAAAGAATTTGAAGTCGTCTGCTCACTGAAAAGAGAGACAGAACAAAATTAATTTTCCCATTATGATCCAGTAGAAGGAGAAAGATCAGATAGTACAGATAATTTAATTAGATTAAATTTAATAATAATAGCTCTTCTGTTAGGAATTTTAAATGAAAACCTACTTAATAAATATTTGCCAAAACAAGACACTCTGTAGCTACAAAGTCCCTTGCTTTTTAGGAAGCACACAGCTAACCCCGCAGAAGGAGCTGGGAATCCTCAGCCTTTATAAAGTTCATTTCAAAGGCTGCTGGGTACCACTGTCACTAAAACTACTTTACAAGCAGAAATACAGCATCCAAACACAGGTAACCTTTTCCACTGTTGTAAACCAAATCATAGATATGCTGAAAGTTCTAGAAAAGTACCTCCTTCCTACTTGCAGGTGGCCAGAGTTGCATAGCTACTTTGCTCGGTCTAGCTTGGTTCAGCTATCCACATCCAAGTCGACCGGTTGTCTCTTTGCCTAGTTCTTACATCAGCTTTGTCATATGCAGTAGACTTGATGGGTTAAGTGAGGAGAAGATTGGAGCAGGACTGTAAAACAAAACATTTGGTACCTGAAAGTGTCTTGTGTAAGGCAGTAAACTGAGCATGGAGTATGACTGAGCCTCGGACTGAAATTACCTGATGGGCTTCCCTTTCTAATAGAATTTTCAGATGAAGAGATCACAAAAGTCAAAGGAAGCCTGAGTGAAATCCAGCTTTCAATGGCTTCTGAAACCAAATTCCTGATGACACAGGAGATACACAAAGTCAGCCTTGGTGATCAACACTTTCAGCAGTAAACTGAAAACAGTGTTTCATGTTTACAATGAAGGGAGGTAATGAGCCTGCAGAGAAGAAAAGTCAAGTTTGTGAAACTGGTAACATGTTCATCTTACTTGGTTGTGAATTACTGGAATCACATCATAGTACCTGCAGATACAGGGCAGGTACTTACAAACACCACAGGAGGTGTGGTGGCACGATAACACAGATAATAATGGCTAGCACAGAAATACTGATTGTTTTCCCCTCTGCATTTAGGGCCTGAAAGTCAATGAGGTAAGAGGTGTCAGTATGTAATTCATAACGTCTAGGTTACATTTGATGGCTGAATGAAAATCTAAAGAAGTGAATCTGTGCCTGAGACTGAAAAAATACTAATGGAGGCATAAGTAATAATGAACTGAAAATCATCTTCTTACTTCTTTCTTTCTCTGATGATGCAGTCAATAACTCCATGCAGCTGGATTTGAAATAGCTTTTTATCTGGGTAAAAAACAAATACTGTTATAGATGACTGATTATGAAAACAAAGTAAAGTAATCAAAATGTAAAGGCACAAATGAACACTTTTTGCTTACATAAAAATAGAAATGTAAATTACAAATCCCCACCTCATAGTAAGTGACTATGCAAGATTATACATGTTGTGCAGCTTATTTAGGATCAAAGTAGTAGGAGGCTGATTTTTCAGAAAGGAATCACAGGTTATTTTCTTTGACAAGTATTTTTAGACTGAATAACATGCATATTTATTGAATGTGACTATTGATTGTCTTTGAATCAGGGCTGAATTAAATACAGACTTCATAAAAAAATACTCATTTTGAAGTCATTTTTTTAATAGTAAGCAAACATTTGCTTTTAAGAATGAAGTGTTGAAAGAGACCTAGGTAAAGATTATGCTAAACTGTATTTTCTTTACTGAACTCAGGTCTTGCATTATTGCCCATTCCTACTTTAAGTCGCAGGCGTATCCTTTTCTATAATTCAAGATATTCCTTACTGAGCACGAAAATCCAGTATCTTATTTATTGTTGTGTAAACCATTTTCAACACAGCTGAAATTTGAGTGAGTGGAGAAATGGATAATGTGTTTGTACTTGAATAATTTCGGAGTGTTTGTATTGTTTCAGGTTGGTTCAGGCTTTCTCTAACTTGCCTTTGCCAGATGTCACATTTATAGACAAGATTTTAAGGAGTGCATCGTCTGAGAACCTTTCGTTGTAAAAGCAGCAAAATAAAAAAAATCATTCATATTAGCCGCGTGTTATTACCGGGTTTTTACAGAACTGATCTGGAGGTGTGAGGATTTTATGAAAAAAAAAAATTAGTTCTTTCTTTTGTGTTAGTTTGCCATGTATCAACTTCCTGTCTTGTGCTGGGGGGAGCACTACAGATTATTATTCTTGATGGGACTGCCAAATGACAAGGAATTCCACATGAAAGGCTCAGCAGCCAGTGAAATTGATTTCATGAAATGTCATGAGTATAAAAAATCTAAGATGATAGTAGAAGAAAGTCGTTATACCTCAACAACAAGTTATTTGAAAGTTAAATCCTTCATAATGTTACAGTGATGCAGATGGGTTAGTACATAAGAGTCAACATTACCAACAGACACCTCATTGCTCTCACATTTATTTGTAATTCCCAGCACAGTAAGAAATGCATTCTTGAGATTAGATGTGTACAGGAACTATGTTCTTAAATGCTTACTTTTAAATAACATGCACAGTATTACTTTGTAATTTATTGATGCTCCCCTCTATTGAACTTCTTGTCCGTTTGCTTGCTGTTAAGCTACTGAGATATACATAACAATAAAATTATTCTCTGTACTTGCCTGGTTAGTAAAATCAAGACCAAAATGAATAAATGTCAGATTCTCTGTGCTAACAAATACTGCAATGCCATTTGCTGACTATCAGAGACAGCTTTTGCCTTATTAGAACAGGACCATTCAAGCTTTGAAATGTATAGTTACGAGATTTGTCAGTTTAATATCAAATACACAGTACGAGTTAACAGTGCATGGCAATAGAGATTTTAAAATACGGCAGTAATTAAGAATATAGTTACCCATTCTGTAAATCTCTCTTTACAACTACATGTACTACTTCATTTAAAAGAGAGCAGATGTGGGCTGCTCTAGGAGTTTTCCTCTCAATTGAGTAATTCACATGCAGGTTCTTATTGATTCTGAGACAGGGTCTCTTATGCAGAGTAATGCTGAAAGTCCTGTTGCTGAAGTCAATCATTTAAAGTAAAATAAAATCAGGTTTGCTCCTTAGAAAATGTGGAGAACTCTCAAAAGCTCTGTTTTGGCTTTTTTAATATTAGCATATAAGTTAACAGTAGCCTATCTATCTCTGACATGAAGGTATTTGTCCTGAGTGATCAAGAACACTTTTTTAATGTTCTCTCTTCCTTAGTCAGAAGCAAGGACTTGTATGTCCTCTAAGGCAACTGAGACAGCTGTCCAAAGGAAGAAAAGCATGGAAAAGTAGAAGAAAAAAAGCTTGTAGAGAAGGAAAAAATACTTTGGACATAATAGGTGAAGAGGGAGGAGCAATAAAAAAAATAATGGGAACTGAAATGGAGAAAAATGAAATGAAAGGGACAAAAACAAGTTCTGGAATTGAGATAAATTACATTTTGCAACACAAATATGTCTCAAATAAGAGACATATTTGTCTCTTATATCAATAAATGTACTGTTGCTTCTCTCTACGAGTGAAGTGCATCACTCCACCTGTGACATAAGTAAAGCAAAAGCCTACACACACAAGCAAAGCAAAACAAGGAATTCATTCATTACTTCCCATTGGCAGGTAGGTGTTCAGCCATCTCCAGGAAAGCACAGCTCCATCACACGTAACATTTTCTTGGGAAAACAAATGCAATAACTCTTAATGTCTTCCTTCTTCCCCCAGCTTTATATAATAATCATTACGTCATATGGTATGGAATATCCCTTCGGCCAGTTGGGATCAGCTGTCCCAGCTGTGTCCCTTCCCAACTTCTTGTGCATCCCCAGTCTACTCGCTGGTGGGGCAGCATGAGGAGCAGAAAAAACCTTGACTGCCTAGCAACAACCAAAAACACTACTGTACTATCAACACTGTTTCTTATGCCAAATCCAAAACATAGGACTACACCAGCTGCCAGCAAGAAATTTAACTCCATCCCAGCTGAAACCATTACAGTTATGATAAAGATTGAGCCTGGAACTCTTTGTGTATATACGCCTCCTCTGCTTTTTCTGTTTTTTCTTTTACTTTCTTTTTTTTTTTTCATTTCACTAAGAAGACAAATATGTTCCCATCAGCCACAGGCACTGGGAGTGACTGCCAGAATGGCATTCAATGCTTTCTTTGCTTTGTGAAAACCATCTGATTTATAATATCTATCCTCATTACTGCTACCTAATAACATAGAATCATAGAATCATAGAATGGTTTAGGTTGGAAGGGACCTTGAAGATCATCGAGTTCCAACCCCCCTGCCATAGGCAGGGACACCTCTCACCAGCCCAGGTTGCCCAAGGCCACGTCCAGCCTGGCCTTGAACACCTCCAGGGACGGGGCCTCAACAACCTCTCTGGGCAACCTGTGCCAGTGCCTCACCACCCTCAAAGTGAAAAAAGTCTTCCTAATGTTCAGTCTAAACCTGCCCTCTTCCAGCTTAAAGCCATTCCCCCTCGTCCTGTCACTGCATGCCCTAGTAAAAGGTCCTTCCCCAGCTCTCCTGTACGCCCCCTTTAGGTACTGGAAGGCCGCTATAAGGTCTCCCCGGAGCCTTCTCTTCTCCAGGCTGAACAGCCCCAACTCTCTCAGACTCTCCTCATAGCAGAGGTGCTCCATCCCTCAGATCATCCTCGTGGCTCTCCTCTGGACCCGCTCCAACAGGTCCATGTCCTTCTTATGTTGGGGACTCCACAGCTGGATGCAGTACTCCAGGTGGGGTCTCACGAGAGCGGAGTAGAGGGGCAGAATCACCTCCCTTGACCTGCTGGCCACACTTCTTTTGATGCAGCCCAGGATATGGTTGGCCTTCTGGGCTGCGATCTCACATTGCAGGCTCATGTTGAGCTTCTCATCAATCAGCACCTCCAGGTCCTTCTCCTCAGGGCTGCTCTCCAGCCATTCCCCACCGAGCCTGTATTTGTGCTTGGGATTGCCCTGACCCAGATGTAGGACCTTGCACTTGGTCTTGTTGAACTGCATGAGGTTGGCTTGGGCCCACCTCTCCAGCCTGTCCAGGTCCCTCTGGATGGCATCCCTCCCCTCTAGCATGTCTGCTTCACCAAACAGCTTGGTATCATCAGCAAACTTGCTGAGGGTGCACTCTACCCCACTGTTCGTGTCGCTGACAAAGATGTTGAATAGTACAGGTCCCAGTACCGACCCCTGAGGAACGCCACTCGTCACTGCTCTCCACTTGGACACCGAGCCGTTGACTGCAACTCTTTGAGTGCGACCATCTAGCCAATTCTTTATCCACTGGGTGGTCCATTTATTGAATCCATGTCTCTTCAATTTAGAGACCAGGATATCGTGTGGGACAGTGTCAAACACTTTGCACAAGTCCAGGTAGATGACATTGGTTGCTCTTCCCTTGTCCACTGCCGCTGTAACCCCTTTGTAGAAGGCCACCAAATTTGTCAGGCATGACTTGCCCTTGGTGAAGCCATGTTGGCTCTCCGCCAATCACCTCCTTGCTTTCTATGTGCCTCAGCAGAGTTTCCAGGAGGATCTGCTCCATGATCTTGCCAGGCACAGAGGTGAGACTGACTGGCCTGTAGTTCCCCGGGTCTTCCTTGTTTCCCTTTTTGAAAATAGGGGTTATGTTTCCCCTTTTCCAGTCGGCAGGAACCTCGCCAGACTGCCACAACTTCTCAAATATGATGGCTAGTGGCTTCACGACTTGATCTTCCAGTTCCCTCAGGACCCGCGGATGTATCTCATCAGGTCCCATGGACTTGTGCACCTTCAGGTTCCTCAGGTGTTCTCTCACTTCATCTTCATCTACAGCGGGCGGTGCTCCGTTTTCCCAATCCTCTCCTTTGCAATCTGCGTCTTGGGCAGTGCGGCTGCTGTCCTTGTCTGTGAAGACTGAGGCAAAAAAGTCATTGAGTACCTCAGCTCTGTCGCTGTCCCGGGTGACCAGTTCTTGCGTATCCTTCCGGAGAGGGCCTACTTTTTCCCTAGTCTTTTTTTTTCTCACTGACATACCTATAGAAGGATTTTTTGTTTGTCTTAATGTCCCTGGCCAGATTTAGTTCTAACTGGGCTTTAGCTTGTCTAACCCGCTCTCTGGCTGCTCGAACGATTCCTCTGTAATCCTCCCAGGCTACCTGCCCCTGTCTCCACTCCCTGTAGGCCTCCTTTTTTCTTTTGGTCAGTTCCAGGAGCTCCTTGTTCATCCACGCAGGCCTCCTGGCTTTTCTGCCTGCCTTCCTCTTTGTAGGAATGCATTGCTGCTGTGCTTGGAGGAGGTGGTCCTTGAATATTAACCAACTTTCTTGGACCCCTCTTCCTTCCAGCGCTTCATCCCACGGCACCATACCAAGCAGATTCTTCAAGAGGCCAAAGTCGGCTCTCCTGAAGACCAGGGTCATCAGCCTGCTGCGCACCTTCTTCATTGCCTTGAGGATTTCAAACTCAACCATTTCATGGTCACTACAGCCCAGGCTACCCTTGAGTTTGACCCTGTCAACCAGCCCCTCCTTGTTGGTAAGAACAAGGTCCAGCATGGCTCCTCTCCTCGTCGGCTCCTCAACCACTTGGAGAAGGAAGTTGTCCTCAATGCAATCCAGGAACCTCCTGGATTGCCTGTGCCTGGCTGTGTTATCCTTCCAACTGATGTCAGGGTGGTTGAAGTCACCCATGAGAACCAAGGTCTGTGAACGTGATGCCGCCCTTATCTGTCTGTAGAGGGCTTCATCCACTTGGTCTTCCTGGTCGGGTGGCCTGTAGCATACCCCCACTGTAACGTCCCCTGCTCCCGATTTCCCTGTAATCTTGACCCACAGGCTCTCAGTTGGCTCGGTATCCTCCCCCAGGTTGAGCTCCATACATTCCAGCTGCTCATCAACATATAAGGCAACACCGCCTCCTCGTTTCCCTTGCCTGTCTCTCCTGAAGAGCCTGTACCCTTTCATGCCGACGCTCCAGTCAGAGGAGTCATCCCACCAAGTTTCTACAATGCTGATGAGATTGGAGCCTTGGAAGCGTGTACACATCTCTAATTCCTCCTGCTTGTTCCCCATGCTCTGCATTTGTGTAGAGGCACTTCAGCCGTGTCCTCGTTGAGGCCGATTTGGTTGGAGCAGCTGTAATTACTTTGTGCTGCTCTCCAGGCAGCATATATAATGATCTAAAAATGCTACTGACTTTTAACACACTAGCTAAAATTTAAAAACACAAGATAACAGTGGTCATTGCTGCTAACATGATAAAATTACTGTTTCCTAGGTACCTGTATATATTGCCTTTGGTAAATTTGTCACACTGGGGAGGTCCAGTATGAGGTGTATGAAGAACGTAAATGTCTGTTGAACCCTTTGAATGCTACTTATATAAACCTATGAGAGAAGAGCTACTTTGTTTAAAACAAAGACAAATAGCAATAAGTCTGAAAACTCTGACAAGTTACTTGTTAATCTGGGGAACAGATTAATTTTTGATCTTCTAATATTTTATTATTTTTACTGACATTTCTCAACATATGGAAAACAGATTTTCCTAAAGGAGATTAATTAGGCTATATTTAACAAAAGTGCTTTACTTCCTTAAAGAATAAAATATGCATTTTGGATGCTTTTTGAAAAAAAAATGGCTTTCATTAAAAAAATAATCTTATTCTCGAACACAGTACTGTATTAAACGCTTAGTGAAAGATTATTCCAGGTGTACAGCCTTATCCTACGTGGCTTACGCACAGGACAGCTTTGGGTCATAATAAAACGTGTTTATGAGTAAGATGTATTTATGAGTAAGATCCACTAAAACGAATTCTAAGAATCTATCTGAAGAATGTAATAATACTCTAGGAAACTAGAGAATGGCTTAGTTGTATCTATTTCTCTTATTTTTATAACAATGTTTAAAAATATCTTTTCAGATACTTAAAGACTTGCTTGAGTCTTGTGTTCCCTGCTTCTCTTTAAAAAGGAAACAGCTCTTTTCATGCAAAGGGAAAACCAATAAAAAATGCACCTTTTGTTATATAAAGCTCTTTATTTCGTGCTTCAATTCTTAAAAAAAATTCTGCCTTCTCCAAGCTTCCACAGCTTCCAAATATCCTTCTATCTTCCTCTTGCTATGTTAGACACTTCTTTTGAGCTTTCAGCTTTTACTTCCCCTATTTCAAAGGGTCTGTTAGGGCAGCAACTGTTTATTCTTAGTGTTTCTTTTTGATGTACCATTTGCTTGTGTGTTCAGTAGTTCTCAGGGAGCAAAATCTGCCTTCCTGTTTTAAGGTTTGATTTAATCAAATAAAACTGGAATATCATTGGCCTTGAACTTTGGGAAGTACTGTTCCTTTGTAAACTGAAACATAAAAGCAAAACTAAAAGTGAATCTGGTGCAGCAAGAAGAGGAGACAGAGAAGACTCCCCATTATGACAGCCTCATTTTTTTCTCCCATTTTTCATAATTTTCAGTAAGATGCTTTTTTTTTATTTTTCCAAATATATGCATAAAGCATATTGACCTGCAACAAGAACTGAAAGCTCCATCACTAATGTTCATGCTTAAGTTTTTGAGAGTAGAATGTGACTTGTCCAGACTGTCAGTATATAATGATTAAATGGTCCCCAGAAAAGAGTGCTTACTGTAATTACAATATAAGGCTAGAAGGACAGATTATGACAGTCCTCTTGGCTGACATAATTTAGAGTTGCTAAAACTTTCAAAAACACTGCACTTCAGTGAAAATTTATGTATTGGGTTTACATGGCAAGGTTGTGGTGGCAGAGGTGGTTTCTGTAAGAAGACACCGGGAGCTTCCCTCATGGAGACAGAGCCTGTTCCAGCCAGTTCCAAGATGGACTTGCCACTGGCCAAACCTGAGCCCATCAGCAAGGCTGGTAGCATCTCTGTGATAACATATTGAAGAAAGGGTAAAAAACGCTGCATAACAGCAGCTGGGAGACAGGCGTGAGACTATGTGAGAGGAACAGCCCTGCAGACACCAAGGTCAGAGAAGAAGGAGGGGGACATCATGCTCCAGGCATCAGAGCAGAGATTCCTCTGCAGCCCCTGAAGAAGAACATGGTGAATCAGGTTGACCCCTGCAGCCCACAGAGGACCATGGTGGAGTCTTTCAATAATTAACAGTTTTATCATTAAAAAGTCAAAATCAATTAGCCCGCATTTTTTAAAAAAAATCAAATTGCAGTAAGAGGCAACTTCATGCAGAATTCCCCTTAGCAACAAAGAAGCTGAAATGAAGATTGACAAAATGTAATAGGATGATAAAACAAAACATGGAGACTGTACAGTTTGCAGGGGGAAATTTTTACTGAGATGACCTTTAAGAAGAGCTGATAAAAGGAAAGTGCTGCCAGTTAAATGTTAAGGCCATCTTATGTCAAAATATTTGTAAGCATGCCAACAACAGGGAGGAGGAAGTTTTTGATAGATTCTGTTTTAAACAAACTGGGACACAGATGGACTTATGTCCTGAAATTTTGGTTGAAATAGTTGAATGTGGGTTTATAGACAAAAACAAGCTCTTGCAAAATCTGATGTGCTATGGGTATGCTCAGAAATGGAGCAGTCTCCAACATGCAGAGAAGTATGCGCATTGCCTGGTTCATATATTGAATATTGCAAGAACTTGAAAGAAGAGATGAAGAAGACTTGGAGCAGCCCTCATAACCTGTGTTGTTCTTCCCTTCCACTGAACATTTGTGGAGCAGTCAAGCTTGCATGCACAGCTATAAAGACAGAAGAAGAAATGCAAATAAATATTAATGTCTTTTATTTTTCTTGGTAAATACAGGTAGAATGAAACCTGTTTTAAGCATGTAAAATGGAATGTCAACAATGTTTGTGTACATTTATTCCAGCTTTTACTCCTGAAAATATTTACTTAACTCTGCCTAAGTTCTTGTATCTCTTTCTCTTCTTTTTTTAATTTAACACCCTTTAGAACCAAAAGTGTAGATTAGGATGGCAAAGTATTCCCTCTGTCCTCTTATTCCCAAATTTAAATGACAGTTAAATAGCGAATACTTAGAGCACACCCTTTCAGTCCCTGAAACTCTACTTTTGATAACTGCCCACCCATGCTAGACAGTCATCTCTCACAAATTGCCCTCTCTAAAAAACTTTTATAAGACTGTGCTAGCTATTAAAGTCATTTGTAGGTCTGTTTGGTGTTTTAAGTAAAAACAGTATATAGAAAATTACAGAACACATTTTTATCATTCTTATGCAACTTAAAAATTATAATCTGTCACCTTTGTAGTGAAAAGATAACATTAATAGCTTAACTGTAACTCAAATAAACCTCTTAAAATGCAACGAAACTTTGGTCTTGCTTAAACCCTGAGCATAGATATATACCTAATCCTCTGGGGAGAAGGGTGAGTTCTCAAGAGTATTTCCATCCTCTGGACAGAGCTGGCATTCAAATAACATGTTGAACCACAGTAGCGAGGAGGACGGTCTCCTGATAAGGCTGAGTTTGTGCAGAAGTCCTCGAAAGGATGCTGCTGATGGGGCAGTAACCCAAGTAGGCAGAGTTCTCCTTCCTCCATCCCCAAAACATGACTGCATCACTCTGATAGAGTGCCAGACCATGAGAGGTAGTTTCTCACAAAGAACTGGTGAAAATATTAGTAACCCACACAGATTCATGCAAACTGAACTCACATGCTATGATAAAGCTCTAGGCTCCACTTTTTACTTTTCTTACTGAGGATTTAATTTACAATACCATCTCTACATTTTATCACTTGTACTTTAAAAGACCATGAGCAACAAATCACTTAAGCAATTTATTGAAAAGATAGAAAGGGGAGGGAAATGGGGCAAGGGCAGAATGATGAGTTATGAACTGATTCCTTTAGGTTTTTGCCTGGATGGCTCCATGTTCAGTATGACTCAGGAGCTGGAAGGCAAATCCAGATACATTGTAAACCACTAAGAACTCAAGCTCAGCTACCTAAAGGTATGTCCTTATGGACATACTTGATGAAAGTCATCATTCTAGCACGGTGAAAATGGACTTGAATCACTAAAAGTTACTTTCACCTTCTTATTTGGTTGTCTTGCCAAAATATAAGATAGATCTTGTTCTCAACAGTCACTTGCTGAGAAGTGCTCAAGATTGTAAAAAATCAACTCTTGACAAGTGTATTTACAAGCAATCTGCATCTTTTGCAGTAAAATGCTGCCCTGAATGTCAAAATCTACATATTAATTGATTTCTATGCACTTGCCAAGACACTTAGGGAAGACTCCTCTTGACAAAGAGTTAAATGTGTTTACCAAAGACAGAATAAAACCTAATAAAATAAAAACTAAGTGCAAGATTTCTTTGTTTCATTACTGCATCATGGAAGAGATCTGTTACTGACGAACTGGAGGGACTTCAGGGTTTTTTTAACCTGGCGACATATGGGGGTCTTTTTTCGGTAGAGATGCATCAGTTTGAGGTAATTCAGGATGTGGCTCTTGGTTGCAACTTAGGTGAGGCCGTGCTGTAGTGCTTTAGATAAGAGAAGTCTGCTGAGCTCTCTGCATGCTTTGACATAACCCTGTTATAAAGGCAGGCATAGATTGATGACTATTGCTGACAAAGTGAGGGGAAAATGATGCTGGCACCTGGGAGGGCTGAGTTGGGAGGGCAGTTATGTGAGCACAGAAAAGTTGTTTCTCCAGTACTTCTCACTGCAACGTGCCAGAATGCTTGGCTAGTGGGATATAATAAAAGTCTTTCCTCAGTGATGGCCAGGGTGAGATTTATTCACTGTGCTGCTGTTTAAGGTACACATAAGTTTCCTTCCTAGGCTGCCAAAACCTCCAATTTATCCCTGAATGGTGGGGGAGAAATAGACTGAACATGTATAAACTTAATTGGTGAGAGTTGAACACTGTGTGTGTTACAGTTTAAAACAGAAGATATGCAGCAGACACAAATGCCCTAAAACTGAGGAACAAGATTCTTAAATGCCATTTAACTTTTTTCCCCTTTTTCTTATTTTCCTTAACATTTTCTATTTTGTTTGAAAACAAGGTCACCTGAATGCTGGCTGATCCATCTTCTCTGACAATTTGTTAGTTATGGCCGTGTCCAGCTTTATGGAACTTTTCATCTATGCAGCTCTGTTGTATTGTGAAGAACTTACATTCCTGATTTGAATACAGAATACAGCATTAGCAATAAAACCAGCCTGAGCAACTTGGAAAAAAAAAAAAGAACATGAAGCAATGAGTTCAGGTACCATAGAGAACTAACAATAACAGCAACTTTATCCTGCCTGAAGATTATTAAAGTCATAGAAAACGTTGTCTGTTACAAGGAAGGGTTACTAATCCTTTAAAATGGTAATTTCTTATTAAGCTGTATACCTCCAAAAAACAAAGACTGAAGGAACCGAATGACAAAATTAAATAGTTAAGTTAGTTTGACAGCGTACTATCATTTTAGATATTTAGTATGACACATGAATTTTAAAGGAAACCCTCATAATTGCTTTTACCCTAAGACTTTTTTACCCCTTCAAGATATCCGTGTAAAAAGCCTTGTGTAACTAAAATATAGTCTTAAAATATCACAGGACATAATGTGGATGAAAGACTCACAGAAGCTTGTTGCCACAAAACTTATGTATTCTCAATGAGTTTCCTTGCAATGCAAAATTTTGGAGAACTTGGGTGCTAATTTTTTAGAAGAGCAAATTAAAAGAGCATATTAAGAGAGCAAAAGGCAATTAAAGAGCCGTTACATGATTCACTATTTACTTTTGCAGCATGGCTCCCTGAAACCTGGAGCACAGTGCAGACTTCCCGTGACAGCTACCAAACAGCAGAGTAGAGCTTTATTCCTGACATGAGAAAGAGGAAACTGAACTGCAATTAAAGATCCCTTGAGGCTGCCATTAAGTTAGTTCACATCCACTTCTCCTTACAATAACCCATTTTACTGAGTGCATCTTTCTTGATATTTTATCTGCGATATTGCTCAAGAGTGAAGGATTTCATCTCTTTCCCAACATTTCTTTGAGCAGCTGGCTTCTAAGCTTGATGCAGACAGATATTAAATGTCCAATTAAAACTGTATCTAAAGATGCCTGTTGCATCTTCTTGTTTTGTGGAAATTGCATTCCCATTCCATTTTTACCTTTCTTCTGTCATCTTGGCTACGGAAGAAGAAAACAGAAATGACTTCTCCTTCAGTAATAGTGCTCTGCATTCTACTGGAACAACCAACAATCCCCGGAAATGTACTTTTAATTTTTGAAGTCCAGAACTGATTATTCCTGAAGCATCCAAACAATTAAACTTTAGTTTGTTGGCACTCTCTTAACATTGTTAGGTCAGTTAAACTAATAATTTTCCTGTTCGTCCTCCTCTCTATGCATGCATATCTACTGTTCAAAATGCATTTGAAATGGCTTGCGTGAAACCCCACTATCTTTACAGTGTGTCTTTGCACCTAGGTACCAATAATAAGATTTATTTCTGTGCATCTTTGCTTATTAAAGGGGTCTGTTCTGTGCATTGACAGAATTCTGAGAAGGCAGTTCATCATATTTGCTTTTAAATGCCTTAGCAGTCATTGCTTCACAACCCTTTCAGAAATCTGTTGCTAAGTCTTTGCACTATGTATTTGGGTATTCTGTGCACTTCTTCGTACTTGGTATATTACAAAAACAAAGGGGAAAGAACTGGGTTTCATTTAAGGTTTGTGTAGCTTTCTTACATTTGAGGTAAGGAGTGGGGATCATTTTACTTGTGGAGAGCAAGCCACCACTGCAGAAAGCATGTTCTTTTAACTTACTGTTCAACTTTGCTCACTTGATATTTAATAACCGTGGGTATAAATCAAAGTAGCCATATGTTAGCCTGGTTTTTAATCAGGGAAATACCTATGCAAGGTACAAGACGGTACCACATAGTTTAGAGAACAGTGATTCATAAAGGAATTTCATATGAAATAAAATAGTGGTAACCTTGTAAAGATCAATTTGTAGAAATCTTAGACAGCAGAGACATTGCTTGCCTATTACGAAAAAAAAAAAAAAAAGACTGATATTCCAGAGCAAATTAACTTTTTTCTTACGCTTCTGTGTCTTGGGGCAATCTTACTAGAGGGTGCTCTGTTGTTGATCCAGGCTGCTTTTATTCCTGAGTAGGTGGATGGCAGAACTGAATATTTGAAAATAAGTACTCACCTTGAACGTGCCTCTGCCCAGAATACCCTTCTGGCAACTTGTATTGCCATAGCAGGTCTATGGTTTTCCTCCATAGACTACAAAATACATAAATTCCCAGAACTCTGTTTACATGTGAGAATATAATGTTTGTTAATGTCTTAAAAAATAAAAAATTTAAATAAAATAATATAAAATGTGCAAAAATTTTTACTACTTCCACAGGATCTATTGATTGATTGATCTGTTTGAGTTTTACGTTTAAGCAAATAGTGCGCTACTTACTGTCCTTTCTGTTGTTCATTACCCACAGCATTAACTCACCGTATCAGCTAATGGTTTGCCTCCTTTTTTCTTTACAGTTTTCTCCACCTTATCCTTATAAATAAGTGTTTGTATGCATGATATTAATAAAATTCAGTATTCACATCACCACAATAATGGTTAATAAGAGAAAGAAAAGTAAAATGTAAAACCAAAATTGTCCTGTAGCTTAGGACACTTTTATCCAAAGGTGATTATTCTCAAGTAATTCTC
This sequence comes from Pluvialis apricaria, assembly GCA_017639485.1. Taxonomy (NCBI): domain Eukaryota; kingdom Metazoa; phylum Chordata; class Aves; order Charadriiformes; family Charadriidae; genus Pluvialis; species Pluvialis apricaria. The sequence goes on from CM030044.1 coordinate 72,537,096, forward strand.
AATATTTTGTATAGGATTACAACTGTTTAAAACCTCTTATTTTCTTGATGTCACACTGAAAGACGAGAAAGAGTGTGTAAATTTTCCAAGTCACCCAGTTTGTTTCTAGATTAGCAATCTTGTAGTCAAAATGAAGTGTGAAATTTTAAGGTTTAGAACACTCACAATGAACAGAAAACAACACCTCACAATGAAGATGGTCAGGGAACATCCAATACATACAAATAACCTCAGATCATGGAATACACTACATTCTCACCCATTCTAGCACAACAAATATAGTTTGTGACATACAGATACTATTCTTTAAGGTAAATTAATATAATTACACTAAACATAATTTCAGACTTTTCTACATCTTGTGTGATTTAACCTCCTCAGCTGTCATGGAGTATCACTTAATTGGATGTCTAAGAAAGATGTTCATTGAAAATACTGTTGCAGTTAAACAGCAAATTTTCCCTTCAGTAAAAATTAAATCTTAAAATCTTCCTAGATATTTAAATAATAATTTGAAATTAATTTTTTGCTAATTTTTGGAAAAGTGGGAAGTGCCAAGCTAAATCTTAAGCCGTTGACATGGTTAAATATTAATGGTGTAAACCAATGACTCTTGACAAGACTTCCATTTCCTTGTAAGTAAGGAACCATAGTAGTATATTTCATCCGGTAATTCTATCCCAAATTTTCGTAATACAGCTGTAATGGGCTTCATAATATACAATCTATTGGTGCTTAAAGAAGCTGATTGGTTAGTATCATGACGAGTGTTTATTACATAATTGTACTACTGAATAATCTGTAAAAACAATGACAGATTACTGAATTGCAATACATTCCCCCCCAAAAAATGAAGTGGATGTTCAGTCTTTGTTGACAGATATAACTCTGACAAATTGCATAGCATTTTAATGACTGCCATGATCAGTATTCACTTTTCTAACAGGGAAAAAAAAAGTTTTCAAAATTATGACGTCAGTTTGTCTGCCACCGCTTCTATGTGTGACACATAAACATGTTTTAGTTTTGCTTTCAATGTATTATATACAATATATTCACTAAAGAGCATATTGTCCTGAAGAGAATCTCAATTCCCTTCAAAATTTTGTTTTGCAATATTTAATTCAGTTTGGAGTTCACAGATCAAGGCATAGCTCTGAAGATTAAATTACTGTTTCTAAGCATTTTGGGAAGATATCCAGGCATCTTTTTTCAGTGATGTATTTAGTATAGGAATTAAGATGTTCATAGTTAAACACTAAATTTCTTCATTTTTTTCTGGCTTTCTCTTGACTTTTGAAACACTTTGCTGCATGACTAATTGTGTGCTTCTTTGGAATTAAAAATCCTGATTTAAATGTTCATATTTATGATTTTTTTTTATCATCTTGAAAAATCTCCGATAGTTTTTTAGAAGATTTTATTTTTTCTTCTGAACACAACTTCTGTATGATATCAGGTATTATCTTACACAGCCCAAGGAACAGAGACAGGAAGCAAGGGAGTGAATAACTGGTTTCCAAACTGCATTTCACACTTTATTGAAAGATTAGGAAAATGAGAATTCAAGAAAAAGCAAGTTTAAGAGAGTAGAATAAGGCTCATCAGACTAGCAACTTCAGTCGGAAGACTATGAAAGTGAAGTTGTCTTTGGGTGTTTTTTTTTTTAATTTATTGTTCTGTGTTTATCTTGTTTGACAGTTTTGAAATGCCCTTTATTACCCATTTAATTTTAATACCAAAAACTTCATCACACAACTTAACTGTAAAAAACCTTCCAAAAATGTGAAAATTTGTCATTATCCATTGGTTAAAAGTTTAGTCTCCTCTTGACTGGTGTTCATTTCAGTGTAGAGGACATCTAAGTAAACATGCATGGATGCTTGCAGTTAGCAAATCAATATCAGTTTTTAATGCACAGTAATGGAAGCAAATGTCATCAATTCAAACTGTTCAAACTGTTATTGCATTCTTACTGAGGACAGAGAGTCCTGTTACAGGACATTCAGCCTAAGCACTTGCTGCAGATATGTTGATTTCCTTTCAAAAAAAGAGCAGCTAAAGACACTGCAGAAGAAGCAGAAATTGAACCATTAATAGAGCATAGGTCTTCTGAGTCCCAGTCAAATGCTTCATTTCTTCAGCCACACAAAGCTGTGGCTTCCACACTAGTCAATAATTACCACACCCGGAAAGAGGCCAAGTGAGCAAAATGTGAAATTTAGTAGAGATAGAAGTATGCAGGCGACAAAAACTTAGCTTTTGACTTGTGACGTAGCCTATCATAATTATCATAGTGTTTTCCAGAAAAAAATCTGTGTTTAGCATCCCCAAGTTTAATAAAGATTACATAAGTGGCAAATATACCAGCAAAACTCAAAAACAAAAAAAAAGTCTCTCTCACCTTTCAAGGTCCTTCCACAGGTTTTATAACAAATGACAAAAGAGATAGAGTCAGACAACTGCTGTAACAGATAGGAAATTCACAAATGTTCCCAGCTTTTTTTAAACTCATTTTAACCATGAGCTACATGATTTATTTCAGAGTAAAAGGATTAGTGAATATCTTTTGGTTGGCAGATGCAAAAAAAACCCCTCCATAAACCCATTTCTCACTCCTAGGTGTCACCTATAAAATTATCTGCAATAGGAAAACAGCCTATGGAGTAATGGATGAACAAGATACAGAAACATATTTAGTCAAGTATTATATCTGCATCAATGCTCTTCTGACAATAAGAACACTGAACACAGAACATTTGAGCTTAGATCAGCTTAGACACTTGGCCTGTGACTTCTGTAGCATATGATGCATTATGGCTGATCGTCTGATACGGTTCCACTACAGGAATCTTTTAAAAGAAAGCTCTTCAAGAAAAAACACTAATGAAAAAGCCCACTTTCATCAACATTTTTATTTTCATCCCATATAAGGTTTGTCTACCTACAGCGAAGCACGGAGATACTTGGGCAAGCTGCATATAAAGCTATCTCCAGTCCTGGAAAAAGCCTAGCTAAAGCAGCATCGTCCTCCAGAGGATCTGTCCTGTGTTAGCTGGATTTCTCCTAAGCCTTTGGCAAGCAGTAAACAAACTCAGTTGAAACATGTCTAACTTACTGGTCAGCACGGACATATTCAAATGGGAGAGAAGAGGATGCTAAACAACTCTGGGTCCTCCTCCACAGCCTGTTTGACTCTGTCAGTGTCTGCAGGAAGAGACAGCAAAGTGTAGCTGCACTGCAGTCAGCAAGGACCCATCAAATCTCTCCGCACTCTTTGCGGTTCCACCTTGACACCAGCAGTGAGGAAAAGCTGTGCAGCCTCTGGCTGTAATACAGTGATACAGGCAAGGAACAGCCATGTTACCAGGATTTAAAGCTCACAGTAACATAAACTCATGCAAGGAAAGAAATAAAGTCAGTCACATAACATCTGAGCAACTTCCCTTATTGAAACTGAAAATGTTCTTATCTTTAAAATTGCGTGTCTATAAAACCTATTTTGAGAAAATTAAAAACTGCCATGAAATTCATTTTTTCAAGGAATGTTTACCATGGTCTTTGGTTGCATCTCTGTGTAACCTTTCCTCTGTCTAGCTTTCTCTAAGTGGCTTCCACCAGGAGGGACCTTCATCTGAGAAAGCCGTGCTTAAAATTACCTTAATTGCAAGTGCAGGCACAAGTCTTTCCAACTTCTTTACCATCTGTCATTTCAGAGAAGAGTCTCCTTCCCACTCCCTCAGACTACCCTTGATGAGATGCATTATAGAAGGTTAGTAAAGCATTGAAGAGGATGTGACTTCTTTTCTCTATGGCCTATTTAGAGCAAGAAAAGCTTTGCTATTGAATTGGCTTTCTAGAGAGAAATTGATAATTTTAGTCTTAAAATTATCAATTTTTATATCATTTAATGCAAAAAAAAATCATTAAAAGTGTGCTACATTTTCCAAGGTTTTCTGCTGTAGTATAAATAGAGATATTGAAATACACTTGCATTTTCCAGAATTTTCAGTTTGATTTTTAAAGGCTATGATAATTTGGCCTGATCTTTTCTTTAGAACTGTTGATATTAAAACATTTTTCCGTCAAGTGTGTAAATTAAAAAAATCCAACTGAACACATGTATCTTTACTTAAAAGCATAATTCAAATATATTAATATGTATATTTTTATATTTTCAGAACTTTCCCTCCAAAAAGTAAACTAAAAAATTGGTGGGGATATGCTTCATACAGTGGTTTAGCTAATTGGTACTAAAGGGTTTAACTGGGGGTTATTTATCGGAATAGTTTAATTATTATCAATTTATTTACTTCCGTTTCCCCTTCCATGTGGTCTTTGATTTCCAAATCCACATGAAGATCTCTATTTGTAACCATGTTTTAAATTAAGGGGCATTTTTAAGAGCCATTTTCTCAAAATGTTATTAACTAATAAAAAACTGAAGAGAAAGGCTCATAGTCAAAAAGATTTTATGCAATTTTATAGATATTTGGAAGAAATATTGAATACAGTGAGCAAGGAAGAAGGAGGAATATGGCTTTGTGAAATGAGTTTGTGGTATTTTTAAGTAGTGAAATCTCTCAGAATACTTATCTAACTACATTTTTTTGATTGAAGCAGCAAATTTAGATTTTAGATCATCTGGTTATAACAGGAGAATACTGGAAGTTGTTTGTTCTTCTTCCCTGACAAATAACAAGACAAAATTTTTGTATTGCATAAGTCACATCATAAATTTTAAGATACATAGTATTCTTAATTATCAACCAGTCACAAAGGGACTCTTTCAGTCACCACACGGCACCACATTGTTCTGTTGTGGAAGAGCTTCATTGTTATATTGTTTCATGTTCACCTCATCACAAGAAGACAGTGAAATGTTGTTCATTTTAGCAGCTAAGAGATAGTTTTCCCATTCCATGTTTCCCATCTTCTCTCTTTCTTTGTCAATGAGTAAGACAGAATTGTAAGTGATCACACACTTAATAATTGACTAGCTGGATCATACACTATGAAATTTCTGGGAAAATTAGGGCATTTGTTACAGACAGTGTCTTTCCAGGCTACTACTTGGCCACGGATACTGAATTTTGTTTCTGCCCATTTCAGCTCTAAAAGAGAACCCAGTTGCCTAGAAAGGATTCTAAGTTGTTGACATGATCTGGAAAAGTGGAGAGTCAAGTTCTTGGTCATTATATAGGCAGAAGAAACATTGAATTAAGGTGCCACTCAGTGATGCTGCCTACCTCTGCTACTAAAAGTGGGATGCATTTGGCACAAGTGAAGTAGTACAGGAAAGACAAGGCCTTTCACTTCAATGTGCTGAAATTAAGGGTATTTAAGTTTCTTTTGGGACTGCTGAGGCAGGCACTTTCTCATCAGGTTGTAAAAATACAGCAAAGTAATGTGTGGAAACTAAAAGGGGAATTCGAGGGGTCATTCCTCTGGAGAAAAAAACCCCAAGTTTTTCTTATATGTGTCATAATTTATATGGGTATACATCTACCTTTTCTGTGTCACAGCATGGCTTGATGCATAAAAATGAGGAAAGAGATGCCAAAGCAGAGGTTACAGACTCTTGATTTGATACATTGATTTGGCTTTAAGTTCTAGTATCATTTAGCTAGTAAAAGTCACTAATGTCTGCCCTAGAAACCTCCCCCTGTTATTTCTGGATATGAATAATCCAGTCTTCTTATTCAGAAGATCTTCTTATTAGAAGTCATTAAAAATTTTCTTCTATTTTTTTAACAATAATACTATGGGGCAAACAAATGCCTTTATTTGAAAAGCAGCACTTAGTGTGGTGCAGTTAGGGGAAAACGAACTGACGATAAGTTCACATATCAGAATCACAGAATCATAGAATGGCAACGGCTGGAAGGGACCTGCAGAGGTCATCTAGTCCAACTCCCCTTCCAAAGCAGATTTGCCTAGAGCAGGTTGCACAGGAACGCATCCACGTGGGTTTTGAATATCTCTAGAGAAGGACAGTCCACAACCTCTCTGGGCAACCTGTTCCAGTGCTCTGTCACCCCCAAAGTAAAGAAGTTTTTCCTTATGTTCAGTAACATGTTTCCTCACAAGAGAGATGCTCCAGTCCCCTGTTCATCTTTGTAGCCCTCCACTTGACTCTGTCTTGTAGTTCCTTGTCTTTCTTGAACTGGGGAGCTCAGAACTGGACACAGTACTCCAGATGCGGCCTCACCAGGGCAGAGTAGAGGGGGAGGATGACCTCCCTTGACCTGCTGGCCATGTTCTTTTTAACGCACCCCAGGAGACCGTTTGCCTTCTTGGCCACAAGGGCACATTGCTGCTTCATGGTCAACTTTTCCACCAGGACTCCCAAGTCTTTCTCTGCAGAGCTGCTTTCCAGCAGGTCAGCCTCTAACCTGTACTGAGGCATGAGGTTATTCCTCCCCAGGTGCAGGACCCTATACTTGCCCTTGATGAACTTCATTATGTTCCTCTCCACCCAGCTCTCCAGCCTGTCCAGGTCTTGCGGCAGCACAGCCTTCTGCTGTGTCAGCCACCCCTCCCCGTTTTGTATCATCAGCAAACTTGCTGAAGGTACACTCTGTCCCTTCCATCCAGGTTGTTCACGAATATGTTGAAGAAGACTGGACCCATTACTGACCCCTGGGGAACATCACTACCTACAGGCCTCCAACTAGACTCTGCACCACTGATCACAGCCCTCTGAACTCTGCCATTCAGCCAGTTCTCAATCCACCTCACTGTCCACTTATCTAACCCACACTTCCTAAGCTTACCTATGAGGATCTTATGGGAGACAGTGTCAAAGCCTTGCTGAAGTCAAGGCAGATAATGTCCACTGCTCTCTCCTCATCTACACAGCCAGTCATGCCATCATAGATTCAAGCAAACAGAAAATGATCTTTCTGATTTGTTAACAGGTGAAGACTACATGCTTTACTTATCAATAATTAATGCTGAAATTATTTCTCTTGTTACTGTAAAGTCCAGCAGACAGACAAGCATGTTCTACATCTATGCCGGTGGTTTCATGTGATTGAAACTTAGAAATATTTTAGTTAGTATTGTTAGGCCTATACTGCTCCTAATTCATTAGGTTATTCCTCCTTTTAACCAGCAGCATGTATAAAGTAACAATCAGAGCAAAAACCCATGAAATCACTGCTGTCAAGACCTTGCGACTTTCTCAGTAAAATAGGTCAAGTAAGATCATAGAATCATAGAATGGTTTAGGTTGGAAGGGACCTTGAGGATCATCTAGTTCCAACACACTTGTCATGCGCAAGGACACCTCCCACTAGACCAGGTTGCTCAAAGCCCCATCCAACCTGGCCTTAAACACTTCCAGGGATGGGACATTCACAACTTCCCCGGGTAACTTGTTCCAGTGCCTCACCACCCTCACAGTGAAAAATTTAATCCTAATTTCTGATCTAAATCTCTCCTCTTCCAGTTTGAAGCCGTTATGCCTCGTCCTATCACTACATGCCCTTGCAAAAAGTCCCTCTCCAGCTTTCTTGTAGCCCCCCTTCAGATACAGGAAAGCTGCTGTAAGGTCTCCCCGGAGCCTTCTCTTCTCCAGGCTGAACAACCCCAACTTTCTCAGCCTGTCTTCATAGGAGAGGTGCTCCAGCCCTCTGATCATCTTCGTGGCCCTCCTCTGGACACAATGCCCAAGATTATACTGATGCCTAAGTGACATTACAGTGAAGTGGGGAACAACTCCCTTGCTTATATTATTAGAATGAAAGGAGAAAAACTCTTGCTTATATCTGCTGTCTCCTGAAAAGTAGGACCTGCGCTGTGTTATTTAGTGTTTTTATTGTACTCTTACCACCCCTGGGCATTTACTGAAACTATAATTCACAAGTTGTTATATTAACTGCCAGGCTGATGATGCATTTATTTTGCAGCCTCAATTCTATATGGAAACAGAAGGGCACATCCTTGTTTGTTGTACAACACTGTAAATCCGTTGGTTTAAAAAAAAAAAAAAGAAAATGCTGTGCAACTTTACCCTGTTGAGACAGGGACCAAAGGCTAATACTTCACTGTTCATAGCATTTGCTTCAGTAGTTAAGATTTGGTATTTCAGGAAAAAGTGAATCAATGAAGACTAAGAAACAAATGCAAGAGATGTTAGATTTTAACTAATTATTGAGAAATAAAAGTAATTAATAATAGTGCCAGGGTGTGTGTTGATTTGAAAAACAGTGGTGGAAGTTTTATAAAACACTAGAACAATGGCACTGGTTAGACCAAAGGGCTGAGTAGTTCAGCATCTTCTCTCTAACAATGTTTAGGAGCGGATTCCTAGAAAGAGCAGCAAGAAAAGTGAGCAGTATAACAGCTTTGTCTTGATCTCTGTCCCAATCTTTGACAATGTGTGACAGGGACTTCCTGGGTCTGAGGTGACTTCTGTGTGTTCCATTATTCTCAGTGTGTTCTTTCTGCTGTACAAAAATTTCTAACATTTTACTGATGAATAGCAGAGTTTGTCAAAATTTAGGATTAGTCTTCCATGCAAAGATTGCTCTTGTTTTAAGAAATTTTGGTTGAATCAGAAGAGAAGAATGGAAGAGGTGAGTTCTTTGATATGGATGTTCAAAATTCTAATAATTGTTAAATTTTAATAATAATCATACAAAAAATAAAGATTATATATGCTTTATCACAGTATTTTTAGTGTAAACATTTGAAACAAAAGTATTGAAATAATTAAAGGTATAACTAGAACATTTGGATAATAATGATAACAGGAATCTTGTTTTTTTAAAAAAAATATTATTATTACTATTATTATTATTATTATCTCATGAGAAATAGCTTTGTTCCCACAGAAGGTTTGATTTGGAAATTCTGGCAATTTCCAGTAAAAGAAATGTAACAGAAATTTCCAGACTCTGAAGCAAAAAGCTTTTCTCCCTGATAGCATTCTGCATTCCCTTACAACTACCTTATTTTTACTTATTTTATCTGAACAGTAGTTACTGTTTCTCTTTTGCTTTCCCTTTAATAAAAGCTTCTATTTTTTTTTTTTTTTTGTTTGATTTGCTTTGGTTGGGGTTTGGGTTTTTTTTGAAGCATGTTAGTATATCACAGGCAAATGGAAAGTTTTTCCTTTCCAGTGTCTCAGCTTTAAGAACCAGGATGCTCCTGTACCCACTGATTCTGCCTTTAGGCAAGCACTATTTCAAACTTGAGTATCATTTAGTCAAAGTTTGAATGAGGGCTAGAGATCTCAAATGTGATTCCTTTTCACTGGGTGCCTGAAAAAGGAAGATCGAAACAAATTATTGCCCAATGAAGAAGAGAGTGACACATGAGCTCAGTCATATTATCAGACAACAGAAACTCCTCCTGAGGAAGAAGGAAAGAGAAACCAAGACTTTGCACTTGCCAGTAACAGGACAAGACTCTATTCTGTTCCAGCTGAAATTAAACAGTTTGTCTTCATTTTCTTGTTGGGGTAGCTGGCATTTTATGCCTCAGCAGTACCTAGATAAACCAGTTCTTTTCTCTACCTAAGGTAAACCAAATACCATTATATTTCACAGTTTTGTTAACTCTTTCATAACTCTGAGGCAGCAACAACAAAAAATGTTTTCTTTCTTGTACTTTTATTTTAAATATATGTTCTTAATGGTTAAGACATCAACTTTCTGAACAATTAGTGTCAAATATGATTATTTTTTTTGTCTCCATCTTAGGTATATATAAGGCCAGGACCCAAAATCTGTATAACTCAAATTTTATTTTTTATGTGGATAAATTTACTCTCTATTCTGGATTTTAAGCCTTTCCTCCTCTAGGGTGATAATATCATCAATACTACTATTACTACTACTGCTACTACTACTATTACTACATGTTGTTGCTAATATAGTAGCAGAAACATGGTTGTCTCAGGACAAATTAAAATTTCAACAAAAAGGTAGGCATAGAAAAAATTAACATTGTCATTAACAGCTAGAACAAACTGTTAAAAGGAAAACTGGGTTTTATTTCAAATTTTGGCATTTTTAAGCATAAAAAGGTTTTGTGGGAATAATTAAGCAAAGGCTTAATGGTTCATAACATACAGAGTCCTAATAACAATAGCATTTGGGTTTATCATTCTGCATCTAGGATTACCAGGTTACTAAAAACATAAACTAACTTGTGGTCTCATAATTAGATGCAGATGAAATAATATGAGCAAAAACATACTTCCCATTCTCAGAAAAAAAATTCAGACCTAGAGATTAGTCATTCCTTAGATTCCTTACCTACTTGGCGGTAATTGCTAACATCTCCCTGTTACGATGCCTTGAGCATAGACACAGGCATAACTGGAAGAATATCATATACAAGAGCTAAGGCTGTGGACCATGCTGCCATGAGAAACTGATCATCTATTACTGTCATTTCCCTACCAAAGACCACTTCTGTATCCCAAAACCAAACTGGTAAGTGTTGGTGAAACTACAGCAGATGCATAAAATGTTCACTTCAAGATGCTTTTAGACATGTAGCAGTAGTGACGGCCAGCAGAAATTCTCTTCTGGTTAGGGAGCAAATGCAATAGCGAAGGGATCATTCCTTGGGGTTTGGCTCTGCTGAAGCTGTTTTCAAGAAAACTGCAGCATCAAGCCCACTTTGAGTGATCTTAAAATTTCAAATTTGCAATGTCAAATTTGGACTGTCATGGCATACAGGCCCAAAGTCAACTTTTTATGGTGCTTAGCTAAATAATGTGTTTAACTCAAATGGTTATATTCTGTAACACAATTGTTAACCACAGCAGAGTCATCTGAAGTTGCCTATACTCTGGTTAGCTCTTTGGGGAAGGAAGCCCTCCCAGTTTCAGTTTACCAGAAGCCTCTATTAACAGTGGAAGGATCTTCTGTGTACAGGAAAAATCTCTTAGATGTGCTTTTGATACTCATGGCTTATACAGTAGTCAACGATTGTTTTAGGAGAGTTTTAGGAGAAAATCTGTCACTGCTTGCAAACACTGCTGAGGTAATATTTGCAAAGTTCAAGAAACAGCTTTCAAAAATCTGTCATCCTCAATGGGATGACAGGGATAAAATTTCTCAAATGTCTAAGAACAGTGTTAGAGCCAGCTTCTTAGACTTTTGTAGCACAAGTAGCAGAGCTGATCAAAAGGCATGTTTAATTGGGTTTTTTTGGTGAAAATCTTGGTAGACATTATAACTAACATGATTTGTATAATATGTCTTATTCTACCCATTGCTTAAAAAAAAAGGGAGAATTTTCTGATTATAACCTTCTCCTATTCTGACGCTACTTGTGAATGACACCAGAACTAGATCCAGTGTGCACCATGGGGAGCTAACAAAATTTGTCATTGTTGTTATAGCACAGGAAAACTAACAAGGTAACTGTATATTACAATGTACTCTCAGATTTCAGAGACTGTCCAGTCATCAATACATTAGTCTTATAACATTATTGCATTACATTTAAAACTAAATTAAATTAATACATCATAAACAGGACTAGTTGGAAACTGACAGACCAAATAATTTCCTAGATAAGAGAGAGAACAAAAACTAGTGCTTTTTTTTAAAAAACTTTCTTGCTTCCATTAAAAAATTAAAACACAACCAGGACTGCAATTCAGAGTTTAAATGTAATTTTCCTCTAGCCTCTGACCAGCACAGAAATACTTTCAACAGTAAGAAAGTCAGTAGATGAGATAAACACTGAAGTTCTTCTTAAACTTTAAATATGAGCATGCCCTCATGGCACCCAGCAGTAACTCTGCCAAATGCATGTGAGTTTATTGTCAGGTCACTAATGGTACTTATGAATTGAAGGATCGTATCAGCGAAAGGTTAAAGCCTGAACTGCACTCTGTTCCATCAGTATAGTCCATGAAGTCAACGTGATTACTCTAGTGTAATGTTATCTCTCTCAGAGCCTTGCAGATGAATTCTTGGAAACTTTACTGTATACACTAAACCTTGTTCTGCAGCAGAGGAAGTCCTATTTCTTTCTTACAGGCAGAGAATAAGCTTACACAGATTGTGTTTCTCACACTTACATGCAAAGTGAGTGATGATGTCATGACTCAGAGTTAGGATTTCCCAGCCGCAGTGAAAGCCTAGAGTGCAGAGATAGTCTCAGGCTGCAATGGACTAACAGGCTAACCCCAACAAAGCCCCATGTTAGGCTGTAAAGAATGGAGTCGGTCCAGCCAGAATGGACTCACAGACAGTTCTGTATTGCAGCAAAAATGATATAGAAATCAACTCTACTCTGGGCAGAATCTTTGAAGCTATTAATCCGAGACCCTTGTCCAGCCTGATCTCTACTTAACTGTGATTCCCACCCAATTCAAGTCATTTGGAAATGAAGCTCAGGTTAGAGCAGGAGAGTCAAAATGTAACCTTACCTCCTCCTTCCTGAGACACAGTAAATCACAGGCTTAGATCACCAAGGAAGACACAATGGATTTGAAGCTACTTATCTTAATACAATATATTTACAATTTTCACCCATTCCCATCATTTTTCTCTGAATTAGCTAGAAAAAATTGGTACAGAGACTCTTTATATTGAGACAGAGACAGCTGATACCCCTTCCCAACCACTGGGTCATAGTCCTCTTTCTTCCACGATTCTAAAGCAGCATTAAAGTTGAGAAGAGGGTGTAAAGGTATTTGCTTTATGACAAGATGCTAATAAGCAATGGTCTGGAATAAAACATGTCATCTTGCACATAGTGAAAAACATGATAAATAAACCATGGAATGTGGAAACAGCAGGTAGAGATGAAGTGAGTTATTACTCAGTAGTGAGAGGAAAAGGGAGATGAGAGGAATTAGTGGAGAAAGGACAGTGAGATGAGTACACTTAAACTGCAAGTGTCTAGCCTGAAAGATACCACATTTAGTGACTGAAGACAGGCAGTAATAGATCAGGAGAAAGAATGTAGTATGTTAGAGTAGCACAGCGAGAAATGGGAACACAGACACAGTTTTCATCATGGTTCAGAAAACATCACTCAGACCAGTCATTCCCTACTGCAGTGTCACGAAGGCAGCAGATGGCAAAGTGCTAACTGCACCAGAAGGCTTTAAGAAATACTGGGGAAAAAGGAAAATAAGTTATATGCATTTGGGGACAATCCAAGATTGAGGCTAATGAGTTATTACTGGAGAAGGGAGGCCTTCAACTCTTGTGGTGCAGAAATTAAAACTACAGTGGCAAGGAAACAAAGTGCTTTTAAGCTACAAGAGGCCCTTGACAGAGATAGTACTGTGACTGAGTTCATAAAGGAAACTGACAACTGTACAATTAGCATGTTTTCAGAAAACTCATCCATGCAAACGGGAAGCAGAGGAGGGGCCCTGAAGTCTGTAACAAATCAGCCCACATCAAAAGGAAACCTCAGGGCAGAGCATGAGCCCTGCAGAACTGTCACATTTGTTTCACCAGCTATTTCGCTTCTGCTGCTGCTGCTTCTTGTCAACCTAAACTGGATCTTAAGCTAGATGAAGTCAGAGGAGGTTATTTGTGGCAACATCACAGGAGGGTTAGAAGAAATCAGGTTTGGGGGAATACCCCACCACCCCGTGCCCTCCAGTAGACTGTTGCTGATGGAAAGACCAAGAAATGTATCACTCAACCTCTCTGAGCATCACTGATTTTCAGAAGCATTTCACATTCCCTTACGTAAAGGTCATAAGTGATAAAGTGCTAGTATTTCTGGGCTATGTTTCCTTACCCTTTTTCTTTACCCAGTTTTAATGAACCACCACCATCTAACTTTTCAGCTTGCTTTCCTCATGTCTTTTAGCAACTTGGGACTGCAGCCCCAAACTACTTGGGGACCAGTGAAATGATTAAAATAGTCTTCTATCTCTGCACATACTCAGATCAGAAAGCCACACCGCCTGACCGTTCAGCATTTTATCTCAGCCTGTGGAATTTCGTTTCGTTACTTCTTCACCTGTTATTTTTTTCAACCTGTGTCAATATGTTTACATATGCATACACGGTAAAGAGTCCTAATTTAATATCAATTAGCTTAATAAAAAACAGATTACTTATGGAAGTGTGAGCTGTCACACAAAGAATCACCATATACCGCTTATCAGCTAAATGTTAGCTAACAACCTTGTGATAACACAACGTGTAATGAAAATAGTTTGGAGAATGTTACTTAAAAGCACTAGGAGTTGGGGTACTGCTTTGTGGACATTTTTTATTTACACACAGTTCTGGCTTTCTGGTCTATATATTTTTTTCTGCACTCATAACCAGGAACTGACACAGGTTACATCTCTTTAGTAGTCTAAATAAACGCCTGCAGTTCTCGCAGATGTACCCAGCATTGTACATTACCAAACCATGGTCATGACAGTAGCAGAGCCACTACAGAATGGACCTTAGAACAAACTATGCAGCCACAAAGCTTCAGATGAGTTTTGCAGTCTGTTTCATCACAGACTGCAAACCTATTATCAGAGCCAGAAGAAGCTAATTCAAAGTTAGGTGAAGTAAGTTTCCATAAGCCACAGAGATTTTTCTGGACTGCAGGACAGAAATATCCTGAACAGCTACCAAAATTTACTTGTGGCATTTGACAAGTTATTCACTTTTCAGCAAGAACATTTGGAACCACCATGATTGTCGCTCCAAGGGACAGAACAACGTGCCTGGGGAGCTGGTCAATGAGGAACAGAGATTTGTTTAAGGTAGGTAGTGTGAGGGAATCTTTATTTGTGGGTCTGCTCTTGCTGGTAAAGACCAGTAGTATATCCTAGCAATTTCTACTCATGAAGAATTAACCTTTTCACAGGATGTGTTTCTTACCCCCACCAGTGTTTGCTTATCGAGGAAAAAAAAAAGATCCAAAATGACAAGGACGTTTAGTCAAGAGTCCCATGTCACATTAAAAGGAATGTAGTTTCGATATTTGTCTGTCAGAGTCCCAGGACTTTCACTGATTTATCTATCAGAACCCCAGCAAAGGACTTTCACTGAGTCAGATTCACAAAAATCAAAATTAGTTATTTTATTGAGAGCGACAGAACAGATTCGAGATTGCCATTGAAGAATTCACTGACTATGATAGCACTACTAACTAAGGTTAATATTGCTAGCAAATAATACAGCAGCCCGGGGGTAACATTCACCAGAGGGTGAAAGGTGCAGCGTTTACCCAGAAAGGCATCACTGCCTGGGGTGAAGGAAGAGAACGCAACCCGTCAAATGGTCCATCAGGTATTGAGATTCTTCTTTCCCAATTTAATAGTCATTTTCTCCTTCTTTTATCCCCAAAATTGCAAGGTTCCCCCCCGCCTCCCCCCAGGTGATGTGTGGTATGATTTGGGTGGAGACACAAGTGCCATAGTCATATATGTTTAGCATGATCTCTATAGCCTTTATTAGCATATGCAGTAGTGTCAACTTTAACATGCATTTCACAGGTAATGAGGCAGAGGTCAGTCACCAGGCATGATGGCCTTTCAAAAAAGCAAAGAACTGCCCAGTGCCTGTTATCTTGCCTTTGCTGACGAAAAGCAGGGCTGTCCTGCCTACACAGGACTCCGTCCTTATCTGCATCCCGTTACAGCCGGGCGAGTCTCCTCTCCCCTGGGTTGCACAAGAGACAGCAAGGCCAGTCTTAACCATTCTTCGAGCACAGAGACTTCATCTCATTATCCAAGCTCCACATCCCACCACAGCTTCTTGGGCAGTAATGACTAGAAATAAAAATAATTTCTTTATTTGGAATTGGGAAATTTAAAATGAACTGAACAAACCGATTGTTTTATTATGAAAGAGGGAGGATGGGATGGAGGAAGAGTGGGAATGACTGCTCCATAAATTCTTCCTTTACAAAGAAGCTATGTCAGATTTAAAAGCATAACAACACAAGGCTGTTTAAACAATAATGTAACTGTAGGAGACCAATAAGATGTTCCAAAATTCGCTCACGACAAGCAAAATTAGCAAAAGGAAACCAGTAGTCCAGATGGCTCTTATCACAAACAGACCAGCCATGTCCTGTTTGCGACAGGGGCCAGAGGCACCCGGACCTTGCCGAACTAAATGGGAACCCGAAACTTGCTGAACTAAGCTACAAGATGTGCTAAAGTTGTCCACCCATGTGGTGTACATGACCACCAAGGGGTACATCAGGGGCAACCATCTTCTGAGATACGTATTACGAAAAGATTGGCCAAGCAAAAGTGGTCTCTATACTGATTGGTCAAGTATTGAGCAGACTTTAACTATAAATTAGTACCACGTCCCTCCACAATTGGGATCCCAGGACTCCCACCACCATTGTGACCAGAGGATCATGAGTCAACAGGACACTGCTGATGCCAAGAGGACCATCGAGATGTCAAAAAGGGCCTATGGTGGTGACTATGCTCTTGCTGTGCTCTGGAATACTGCTTCTCTCTCCTGCCTTTCCCCTTCTTCCCCCTTTACTCTAGTGCTCTTTTCAGTAATCAAGGCTGGGAGATAACAATAAAGTTTTAGCAGACGGCGTCTGACCTCGTGTAAGTCGTAATCTCATGAGTGGAATTGTTATGGGTCCTCCCAGAACCACCCCACCATGTACCAGATCAGGACATGACAGTAACATATGTAAAAAATAAAATTTCATTGACATATATTGTTGGATGCAACAGGTAAGGTTTTTAAATGTTACAAATATTTAACATAAATAATTTTCAATAGTGGCCATAGTTGACTAATCTTACCTTTACAAAGAGATGACCAATTCTTTTTTGTGGATTTATTCCTTCTATGGCAAATCTTTTTATCTGAAACATACTTCCCTTTTTTTACTGTCTATTCTCTTACTTTGCGTCTGCAAGGATTTAGTGCACTGACAAAAAAATTTCGTATGTTTCGTTAATTTCCTTATATTTCGTCATTTGCTAAATCTCGCACAAAAGGAAGAGGAGGAATCCAGTTTGATCATGCCAATAATATAACTGTTTTATGCAGCTTTTCTCAGCAGAGTTCTTTATATACCATTTTAGTTGGCTTGGACAATCCAGGTGCTTCTGAATCTTCAAACACTCTGTGTCCGGAGCTCTCAAAACCCTGACATTTGCGTAGAAACTCATTTTGGTGTTAAGAGCTTAACTGAAAGCTGTGTAAAGCAAGGATCAGGACCTGTTATGAATTCCCTTTGGTCCATTTTTTGACATATAAAATATGATGGAGAATGTAAGACTCAGTTTGCCATAAAGGAATATATTAAATAGTTGTTGACCTCACATCACTGGTTTTGGAGATGCAATCTCTTTTCGAGAATTAATTAAAGACATAGATGAAATTAATGATAGAGTGACAAAAGCTGGAGAAGAAATTCAGATACACAACAGAATACATGGCCTGAAATTCATACTATATTGGGCTATGTAAGAGTTAAGTAAATTATAATCATCAGCCTTCATTTTGAACTATGTGTCAAGTTTGGCTTTCATACTAACCATGTTAATTTAAAAAAAAATTTACATAAATTTTATTAGAGTATTTTGAATATTTGGGGGTAAAGTATGCTTACCACCAATACGTTTCAAGAAATATGGGACTTCTGTGCTTTTTAATAAAGCTATAAACTTCTTTAGATACAGTATAGCCTTTGAATTTCAATAGTTGTAAGTGGTATTTTAACTTCTGCAGATTTTGAACCTCTGTTGAACTACTTTGCTGTAAATCGCCAAGAACAGGTGTACTGTTTTACTAAGCAAGACGAAAGCTTCTTAACATTTCTTCCAAATGTTTTTCTTGCTTCTTATTCTACTTTTCAAGGTAGTATGGGGTTGAAAACCTAGAAATAGTACTAATATGTTAGCAGACATTAATGCCATTCTTATTTTCTCTTACAAAATGCTGTTTGCATCATCAAGATCAAACATTTTAAGTTCAAGCAACATACATTTAATGTCATTTGTAGTGAATCTAAGAATCGGGTGCAAAACCTTTGATAGTTGTTGGAAATACACGCCAGAGACTCCTACATATTTTGTGTCAGGTCACTGCAGTGCAATTTTTCATGCTGTTCATTTACAGGAGTGAATTAGAAGTAAAGATAATATTTAAAAGTATGACGTTATTTAATTGTTACATTTTAATGGCTTGTCAGTTTAATAATAGTTTGTGATAAGTAACTTTAATACAAGGAGTGCTTTGTAACATCACAAAGACTGAAAGGTTATCATGACAACCATTCCACATAGTTCCTACACAGCTGACTCTGAGGACACTTCCTGTAGTTTACCAGTAGTTATTATAAGAGTCTCAAAGCTGTAGAGGGGCTGTGCGTTAGGTGATTGTTCATATTTCCTTGCTGTATGCTACAGTAAACTTTCCGAGTATAAAAAAAGATTTGGTAGTTACTCCACATTGAAGGATACATTTACATATATTCTGTGCATCAGAAAAGGATGTGCTGATCTCTCCTTTGCTTGGAGAGTTGTAGTGAGAACTGACGTTGTACCTAGCACCAAAGGTATTGACTGCTTGCAAATATATGTATATTAGATATCGGTAAACAGCATGGCAAGCCTTGCAGTGATTTAATTCTGTAATTAGATTTTTATTAAATTAGTGGGCAGCGTAAATCAGCAAAGATTTTAGAATCTTTGAACATGATTGCAATAGGTGGTGCCAGGCTGCCTACTAAATGCAGGATTCTGATGTGGTGATTTAAGAACTCTGAATCTGAGTTTATAACTATAATGAGATGAATTAGCAAGTATCAGA
Organism: Pluvialis apricaria; assembly: GCA_017639485.1. Taxonomy (NCBI): domain Eukaryota; kingdom Metazoa; phylum Chordata; class Aves; order Charadriiformes; family Charadriidae; genus Pluvialis; species Pluvialis apricaria. Next base: position 72,555,845 of record CM030044.1, read on the forward strand.
AGAAAAATGTTAGGAGGGAGGGAGAAAGATCTGTATGTCATTGTTAGCATGTTAGCCAGCTACTACAGACACTGGTCTTAATCAATGTGTTCCATGGCTTGTTATATTTCAACCTAATCCTTTTAAAGAAAATCTTCTTAAACAAGATATGTGGTTTATAATATTGATCAGTCCTTCAAGTACTGTCTTTCTAGAAAAGATTTCAGAAAGACCAATAGCAACTGCTAAAAAGAATTAAGTCATTTATGGTAAAATACCAATAAGTAAGATCTCTTCACCAGCTAACAAAGATTTATTTTTTCTTTTTGGCATTTGAAAACATCAGAATACTTATTTTGTATTTTTCTTAGGTTTTTGTGCCAGAAAATAATTATTTCACACAGGTTCTTGACTCAAGCATTATCCAAACAAGGTCGGGGGGGGGGGGGGGGGGGGGCGGGGATGTAATTTCCCAAAATGGGACTTTTCCAGTCTAATTTTCACAGTGCACACTTGCTGAAAAATGTGAAAGTTTTCAGCATAGGCATTGTTGTTTGTAACTTTTGTCAAGTTATTCAGTCAGAAGTTTTAAACAGGCATAATTGTTTTCACTGTAAATAATGCATCAACAAAAGCTGCTCCGATAACTCAGTTTCATTTCTCAAATTGCTAGAAAAAGAAATACAACACCAACCTTTAAAGAGTCCTATTCTTTTTTGAAATATCCCTGAAGCTGCAGCGGCAGCAAATAGAACAATAATTTTTGTATTGTCTTGCACCAGAAGCAGTATCAGTAGAAGTGCTTTCTGCATGTGTTTGTTCCCATGCCCATACATACAGCTTATCTCCTAAGCCCCTGGGAAAAGTACTGGTGAACAATCAGGCATGCAGCTGTTGAGATCATGAGATAGTTCTTGTCAGTTTCATCCAGTGGTTGCTTGCACTTGTTTTTGTGTGGGAGGGCAGCTGGTGAAGCAGTTAACACCCTAGAACATTGCAAGTTTTGTTTTAACTACTTATTTTACACAGCAGAAAGAAATTCCTCAACATGATGGATGCATTAGCTCTGAACTGCGGGAGATCTCTAGGACAAGGCTAGCTAAACATGTTTCAGGAGAGCCACTAATGTTGGTGATCCTATTTCCAGGCAAAGGAACTGCACAAGAAAACCTTTTGATTTGCCTGTTCCAGTACTGTCCACCACCTAGATTCCTTAACATAAAGACTTACAATGCCATCTGCTCACCAGACTGTTTCTAATGAGGGAAGTACTCAATGGCTCAAGGTACTCAATGATTATTTTGCATCGGTCTTCGCTGGCAAGTGCTCTAGCCACACCGTCCAAGTCACGGAAGGCAAAGACAGGGACTGGGAGAATGTGAAATTGCCCACTGTAGGAGAAGAACAGGTTTGACACTATCTAAGGAACCTGAAGGTGCACAAGTCTGTGCCACCCGATGAGATACATCCACAGGTCCTGATGGAACTGGTAGGTGGTGTTCCCAAGCCACTGTCTATCATATCTGAGAAGTCGTTGAAATCCAGTGAAGTTACCGCTGACTTGAAAAGGGGAAACATAACCCCCATTTTTAAAAAGGTAAAAAAGGAGGACCCAGAAAACTATAAGCCAATCAGACTCACCTCTGTGCACAGCAAGATGATGGAGTAGATCCTCCTGAAAACCTGAGGCACATGTAAAACAGAGGAGTCACTGGTGACAGCCATCATGTCTTCACTAAGGGCAAATCTTGCCTGACAAATTTGGCGGCCTTCTATGAGGGGCTTACAGTGGTAGTGGACAAGGGCAGAGCAACTGACATCATCTACCTGGATTTACGCAAAGCATTTGACACTGTCCTGTGCAACATTCTTGTCTCTAAATTGGAGAGACATGGATTTGGTAGACAGACCACTCGGTGGATAAGGAGTTGGCTGGACGGTCGCACTCAAAGAGTTGCGGTCAATGGCTCGATATCCAAGTGGAGACCAGTGATGAGTGGCGTCCCTCAGGGGTCAGTATTGGGACCAGTGCTGTTTAATGTCTTTGTCGGTGATGCGGACAGTGGGATTGAGTGCACTCTCAGCAAGTTTGCCAAGGACACCAAGCTGTGTGGAGTGGTTGACACGCTGGAGGGACCTGGACAGGTTTGAGAGGTGGGCCTTTACAAAGCTCATGAAGTTTAACAAGTGCAAGGTCCTGCACGTGGGTCAGGGTGATCCCAAGCACAAATACAGGCTCAGTGGAGAATGGATTGAGAGCAGCCCTGAGGAGAAGGACTTAAGGGTGTTGGTTGATGAGAAGCTCAACGTGTCCCAGCAATGTGCAATTGCAGCCCAGAAGTCCAACGTTATCCTGGGCTGCATCAGAAGATGTGTGACCAGCAGATCGAGGGAGGTGATTCTGCCCCTCTACTCTGCTCCGGAATACTGTGTCCATCTCTCAGGGGGCCCCAACATAAGAAGGACACAGACCTGTTGGAGCAAGTCCAGAGGAGAGCAACAAAGATGAGAGGGCTGGAGCACCTCTCCTATGAAGACAGGCTGAGAGAGCTGGGGTTGTTCAGCCTGGATAAGACAAGTCTCTGGGGCTTCCAGTACTTAAAGGGGGCCTACAGGACAGATGGGGAGGGACTCTTTATCAGGGAATGTAGTGATAGGACAAGGGGCAACAGTTTTAAACTGAAAGAGGGTACATTTAGATTAGGTATCAGGAAGAAAATCTTTACTGTGAGGGTGGTGAGACACTGGAGTGAGTTGCCCAGAGAAGCTGCGGATGCCCCATCTCTGGAAGTGTTCAAGGCCAGGCTGGACGGGGCTTTGAGCAACCTGGTTTAGTAGAAGATGTCCCTGGCAACGGTAGGGCTGTTGGAATTAGGTGATCTTTAGAATCCCTTCCAACTCTAACTATTCTATGATTCTATGACATGAAGTGAGCTTTAGCACATGTACCTCTCATGAAGAAAGTGAGTCCCTGTAGATGGTGCAGAGGCACAAGGTCTAATTAGAGTGCTAATCCTCCAGCAGTGCGTTCCGCTGATTTCCCCCCCGAACATCTGGATTTCTGCTCCAGCAGCTGAGTATTCCTACTAACACTAAGTGAGCATTTTTGGACTGTGTTTGTTGTAGGCAGCTGGAATACACTACAAATACAAACATAGCAATAATTGTTACTTCCACAGTATAAGGCAGCATAGAAGCTTCACAGGAGAAATCCCTCAACTCAAATAAGAAATTAATTTTGTTCTATTTTTGCATTATGACTCAAACATACAGATCATCTTCCTCCCTTTGTAGTAGGAAGAGATTGGAAAAGATCTGTAATAAACAGTAGTTTCTATAAGTTGAGAAAGATCCCAAGGTTTCTAAAAGCATTTTTGTGTGGAAGCAATGGAACAGAATTTATATTCTCCTTTGTTCAATACTAGTCCTAGTTGCAGTTCAACGTCTACAGGCTTAAAATCCAAAAGCTAAAATAAAATGTAATTGGATAAGTTTTTTTCCCTTATTTAACTCACTAACTCTTGAAGCATAGTTTCCCCTACAAACTAAGCAACATCTTCATGATTCCTAAAAAAGATCAGTACTCATACATTGTTTTCTGCCATACATGTTCTAGGGCTACTCTAGGGCTACTCTAGGGCTATATTTTAAAATATAACAATACCAGTATTCAACCCTCTCTAAAAGTCTTGACATTTGTTACTGTTTGATAACGTGAGCTAGAATTCTATGGAAAGGACATTATTAAATTAGATTTAATATTTATCAAAGTCCAGTTAAATCTCTCACAAAACTTCCTGTTACAGCTATAGTTTATATAATGTTTTTTCCTAAGTAGAGGGAAAACGATTAACTATCTGGAATTAAGACAATTCATCCTGTATGTGAAAAAAATAGTCATATTTTGCAAATATAGGGTATTGCTACAGGTCATACTGCTTGTTTCTCAGAAGATTATTAAACTAAGGAAAATAAAAGATGGAAATAATATTTATATTCTAAAGGAAAATCCTAAACCCTAATTCTGTAAACACTTTGACATACAGTCAAACTTAATTAAACCTGAGCTAGAGTTTGTTTGCTGTGTATACGATATCAGAGTTATTAGAATGGGCAATATTTAAATCCACAGTTAAAATATAACCTTATATATGTGTGAGGTAATTGCCTGTTCCCAAAACTATTTATATATATCACAGCAGTCTGATAAGAGGAAAAGCTGCTTCCCTACAGTGTTCGTGATTGTTATTGAAAAAATATGTCTCTTTTGTCAAACAAAATAATTGCTCAGTCACCTATAGGTTTCTTTTGTTCATGGCTAGATTGTTTATCTCTGCCTTTGCCAGACTTTCCTTATAACATATTTTTACTTAAAATGTATCTATTCCTTTTGAATGGGTATAGAAAAGCGTATTTTCAACATATATTTTTAAGAAAAAGATAGATGTTATAGTTATTATTATTCATTTTATGCATAAAATATAATATGTAATTGTGATGATGAAATATTTTATATGTCTATGTGAAAATGCAGCATAAAACTCAATGTTGAAATGCTATTGTTCAACTTTGACTTTGAAGGAGTGTGTAGGCTCCACCTCTCTCTGCTGACATTAGCCAACGCTTTGTTTAGCAAGCCTTTCTTTGGCACAGTCATGATAAGAAAGCATTTTGTACCCTGTTTTCTTCCCTCTGAAAGAACATTCGCTTAAGCAATGAATGCTTTTTTGTTGATTAATGTGATGAGTGTAACTCTATTCAAATGTACATTATTCCAAACCAGGCGAAGTAGACTCCCAGTTTAAGGTACCATGAGCCCGAATTCACCACAGAAATAAAATAATTATAAAACTATTCACCCTTTTAACTTTGCAAAGTCTTTATCTGTAAATAATTTAGATAAAATTTACTTTACAGCAATTTTTACATATTTTTACAATTTTTAAATGAATTACAATTCATTGTGGTTTTAATACACAAACTGGTCGAGTGGTGATGACAATGAAAACTTTTTCTGTTTTATAGAGTAAAGAAAAAATTTATTAGCCTTACCCTATATATCAACATGAAAAAAACTATGAGGTTATTATTTCAAGTAAATGTGTAATGGGAGAAAATATATTTTTATTTGTTAATAGATTTCATACTCATTTCTATTTCTGGTGTTATTTTGAAAGCAGCTGACCAGTTAAATGTTTACATTAAAGCTAGAGCTATTTGAGAAACTGCACAAAAAACTTCAATCTTTCTGACAAATTTTAGTGTTTAGTTTTAATTTGAAAATGTAATGTAATAGTTTATTGAAGAAAACTTTTTTGGTTAGCATTGACAAGCAAACATGATGTGAAAAGAATTAGTTTCAGACTATTGTGAGTAATAATTACTTGTACTTTATAGTGCCAAAACCAGTTGAATGAATTAATGTCAGAGTCAACAGTGTGACTCTAATCCTCCTTCCTTCTCAGTCTATGATCCAGTCACAACATGCAAACCGGAGGGAAAAGGTTTTAAATATATTAGGCATCCAGTCAATAGTCTTTAAAACCATAGTTGCTATTCTGCTGCTGCAGTTCTGCAAAACATTCAGCTTAAAAATTACTCAAAATCTGATTGTTGAGCTTCTTTCATCCTGGGGTATTCTATTTGAAAACTTACAGCTATAATTATCACAATGGGAGTGTCTATAACGTTAATTCTGTTAAATATCTGTGCTTTATATAACAAAAAAGGATTATAAATTCTGTTTTCAGAAATGGCTGCAATCTACATTCAATAACATATATGGTTTATAAGTACCTCTGATTTGAAATACAGTGGATGAATTTTTAGACACCTGAATACATGACCCTCATTGCCTTTGTAATTAAACACCCTAGTGCTGTAATTATATAAAATTAGTAAAAAATCCATAGCATTATCCAGTATTTAGCATTAAGTATACCTATCCAAGCATGTTTAATGTTTGTTTCAGCTAACCTAACGTGGAGCCTTCTATGCTAAGTAATACAGGATGCATACTTATACGCAAACAAATAAGCTACCTCAGGAGGATAACTCCTTTTATAGTTGTACTTCTATGTTATGAACTGAATGCCCCCCAAAATATTGCGATTTTGATTGTTCTCCTTCATTAAAAGCAATTCACAGAATATACAGCTTCTACCTGCATTTTCAACATCAGGAAGAGATTCTGAATAAGCACTACCTTGAGGTCACTGCCTCCATCAGCTCAGATAAGTTTGCAGGATCAGTGTTATCACCTCCCTAATGATATACATATATCTGACCTGAGCAAAGTTGTTACTGAAACTAACGTAACTACCAAGTAATTCACACAACTGCCTGGGACCTAAGCAAGCTTGTTTACTTCAGGACTTCCCATATTCCTGTATTTTTCAAAACAAGCAAACAATTCCTCATCCTATTCGGCTGGCAACTTCAGTGAGAAGTCAAAAGACCTGCTCAGCTGGTTTATGGTGATAATGGTTTCTTAGGAAATACCTATTTAAAATATGTGTGTCTCACTTGCTTCTCTCTTGGAATTTCTGGCAAAAGAAATTGCCCAGAGTTTTATATGGCTCTTCATAGACTGTAGGTTTTCTTTACAAAAATTTTAAGGGGAGGGTTCAGCTGGCTGGCCACATTTGACAGATTTATCAGCACAACTAATCTGTTAGTCCTTAGTGAGCATGAAAGTTTAGTTAAGTATGACAGTTCTTTGGTTTTAACAGTATTTTCCAATTTTTTTTTTCATTAAATGATTACAAAATCACTCCTGGTAACCATGCAATTTGGGTATCACGTATATTTAACAACCCTGTTTCAGCTGGCACGATTTTATTTTTCCCTTGTGTTTATGGATTAATACAATAAATATTTGTTTGCCTTGAATTACTTTCCTAAAGACATATTAAGGGGAACAAAAATATATTCCTTGTCTGTGTCTATGATGTAGGAATTAACATTATATTTCACAGCAATTTGAGTTTAAGTTGTTTAGGGAGATAATTCTGAAAATGAATTTGAGTTTTCAAGGCAGAAAATAGACAGATAGTATCCATTGAAATAAAGGGAAAACATGCATGTTCATCCACCGGAATGCTTTGAAAAGCTCAGCATTAGTAATTTTTATTAGACCAATGTTTACAAGAAGATAATTGTCTTTTGTTAATGGTTCATAGCCAAAACAGTCCCCATATGGGATACAAAACCTGCTTTTCATCCTTAAGATGCACTTCTTGATGAACTTAACTTCAAATAGCATTTCCAAAAGGCACAGGTCGATATTCCATAGTTGCCTCTGTATTTATAGCTGTGGTATGAGAACTTCTTTATGAACCTGAGGCTCTGAGTTGGATCAAAGGGGCTAGAGAGTGCCCTTGCCAATCTGAACATTGTTTATTATTGCTTTGAAGCAGAAGCAATATGAGGTCTTGTTGCTGAATTAGGACTGTTGTTATTTTCTTTTTACTTTGCTTGCAAAAGAAAAATGGCATCAATTTTATTTTTCTCTGAAGGCAAATATTGCAAGGTTTTTACAGTAATACAGGCAGCTGAGTAGTCTCAAAGGTCTGTGAAGGAAGGGATCTTGCTATTCAATTAACAGTTTAGATATTTTTAAGCCCAATTACCTGCAGAACCACAAAACCACAAAACTAGCACAAGCTTAGAGACCGACTAATGACTATGAGCTCATATAAAGAATGACCCCAACGCACGGACATTTTTAAAGTGCATTAAAGAAATAATAAAAGAGGAGTTGAGTCTCTCCCCGACCAGTGTGCAGAGCCCACTGAGAACTGGCTGACTGCAACTGACCAGTGGGACATAACCCTCCAGTGACAGCACAAGAAGATGAGATTTCCAAGCTCCATCAGTATAGCAGTTCAATTAGCTGAGGATCCTTGTGATTTCAGCAGTCTGTTTTTAACAGTGGCCTGTACCTGATCGCCCACAGGCAAATCCATGAACTAAAGTAGCACAAAGTTAAATGTTGTACTGTCCACAACATCTTTTTAATGTTGCTTACACTCTGAAACTTGAGGCAAGATACGTTTATTTATTTATTCTGAAAATGCAACTTCAAAAAAATCCTAACTGTGGCAACGGACTGAGACACACAAAGCCTCATTACATATATTCCACTAATGGATGTATTCTGCAAATCAGAGTGAATTTCTGTCCCACTGGAATTAAGACACTTTCAGGATTTTAAGCAATGTGAAAACTGAAATGCTATGTGTTTCTGAATGAGTAATGACTGATCTTTTCTTCTTTTCTAATAAGGCTGAGTTACGGCTTATGTGGCTCAAACCAAATGTTACAAACCAAAGGTGAAGGAACCTTTGAGTCTTTTGGAATATATAGTAAGCACTGAAATACAGAGGAAAATATGACATATGGAAAAAGTGTTGCAGTGTAGGCAGCTAAGTAGAAGAATAACTTATTTTAAACCATTCTTTCCTTGCAGATTTCATGAAATGGTCAGGCACTGCTATGATCACTGATGATACATTCTTCTGTACTGTCATCCCACACTGGCACCCATTCAGCTTTCCCAGTGAAGCACTATAGTATCACAGTGCCCAGTTTTCTTCATAATTAAGACAGTATTCAGGATGTCAGTCATATGACACCGTTACCTGCTTCGGGCTAAAAGACAGGCCTTACAATGCTCTGTTCAGAAATGTCAGAATCAAGTTATTAGCCACAAAAATTAACTGCAGCAGCATGTCTGAATCTTTGCATGCAGATGTGCACACTTTTAACATAGTTAGACAATGGCAGAGGCAAGGTACAGAAGACAAGCAAAGCTTTGTTGTTCCCTACCCTCCGAAAGCATATAGAAAAACCTTGCAAAATGAACTGATACAGAAAGGAGGTGGGATTGTCACGCTTGTATCATTTTACTGCTGTAGTAATGGATAATCGCACTAAAGTCAATAGAAACAACACCCTTAAAGATGGATTGTGCTATTACATCACAATGCTGAGGAGGAACGGCAGTGTGGTGGGAACCTACCTTTCCACCCATTTCCTCCTCAAGCATCCTGTCTCCAATGGCCTAATCCTGCTCTGCAACTTGCTCAGTGCTGGAGAAGAAGGGAAGCATAATAGGAAGCATACCAGTAGTAGTGATAGTTGTATAAATCCAATTCTGATAATTAAAGCTGACCTGGAAGACAAAGCTATCCTAGGTATTTCCAAAATTTTTATTTTTACATAGTAATTTTTTAAAAGACAAACCCTGGAAAGAATCAGCTCAACATGAACTTCTAAAGGTAGAACCCTGTCACTTCTATTGGCTATTACAGCAACTATCACAAGCTACAGAATAAATATTATTAATCTTGACTGTCAGTATTTTTATAGACTATATTTGCCCCAGAAGTTTCAACATGAAAACATTCATGGCTCCAGTACTTCCCTGCCATTGTACTGTAAAATTCAGAAAATATTTTGTCTCAAGACTTTATTCAGAGAGTAGTCCTGGAGCAAGAACTTGACTTTATGTCCTGTTGCAGAAAAAAATATGCTCTTAAGCCATCTGTGAGAAACATATGCTTGCTTAAGTCCATCTCTATTCATTTACCACCCTTTAATATGACTTATAGTTAAGTGACACCCTGACTACATTTCTTTTTCGTGAAGTAAGGCTGTCTTCTGATAAGAACAATATGGGAAGAATTAGTGATATAGATTAAGTGTATCTTGTGAAACTCACTTTGCTTTAATTTTGAATTTAATGCTTTATCATTTATTACTATCTTTTGATCTCTTAATCAAGGCACTACCAGATTAAAAAAATTCAAATCATTCTCTTTTTACTTGTCCTCTCTTCTTTTATCTTTAATCAAATGTGAACAATAGCACTAATTTCCTGCATGTTCTCTTCTATTTCTTCATCTAAGGGCTTTAAGTCACATTGTTTAGGAAAGACAAGATATTGTCACTCTGAATTTTGCTAGTCAGATTGTTACAAACCCTATAGCTTGTCATGAATTACCACTCCAAATATTCACTTGAAACAAAATCATGTAATTTCACAAATACAGGCTGATTGCACCGTTATCTACAAATCTTCTAGACACCTGGTCCTGATTCTCCATCACTTCGTACCTTGAGTCATCATCCCCAGTGACATTGAGAGAAAAGTGCAACCTAACGTACAGCCATGGAGATCAGACCCAGAATATCCATTATTCCCTCTTCTGAGGCATAAATAGGAATCAGAAAACATGGCCTGCCAGTCATATTGGTCTAGGACAGGGGAGAGGGGATCAAAAGAGAAAGTGGAGAGAGGTTTTTCAACAGAAAACTTTTGCAGAATGTGTCCACATGGACTGTTTTTCACATTGAATACAAAGATGTGAAGATTTTGGTTAAGAATGAATGGCAGCATGCTTCCACAAACTCACCATGAACCTCGATTCACCACTGAAGAGTTTTTCATGAATTTTTTCTCTATTTTTGGTGGAAACATCAAAGGTCCTCTATCCATTATCATCACATATGATACGGTAAATTAAATTTATTTGAATTAGAAGCAAATACAGTACAGACCAGAAAGATCAAATGATTAAATGTATATTTGGCAAATACAGTACAAGTTTTGCAGGCACTTAGCACTTTGACTTCGTATTTCCATACACATAAACTTCAGTGGAAATATTCAGTAAATAGGATTATACGTTTCTTTAAGCCTCTGCATTTTCAATCAGGTATTTGTGTTTGTGGTTGTGTGTATGTATCTAAATAGAGTTTGATTTATTAGATTTGGTTTAGTATGTTATATATATAGTTCATATTATTTACGTTTATACATATTTAGGTATATAATACATAAAGTAGTAAACATTAGTGTAAATATCATTTCTCTTTCAGTAAACAAATATTTTTTCCATTGCCCATTCTGTTTCAAAGTTTTGCTTTGCTTTTTAAGCAGAGCAAACAGAGATATTATTACACACAGAATTCCTCATTAGGCCCACCAGAAGCACGGAATTTACAGACTAATTTAACTCTTGTCATGACTCTGTGAAATGAAGCTCCGTTCTGCCAGAAAAGGAAAACGAAAAGAAAGAATCACTGCACAGTGCTGCCCCTTGCCTGACAGACTGTCACATTGGAAGTGGATTTGCCTACACCTCTTCAGTGTCCTTATAGCGAGCCAATCCTACGTCAAGCCCCTTCACATACCTGTAGACCCACAGGCCAAGAGGAAAATACACCAATTTCTGTGTGGCAGCAATTTTATCTTGACATTTCACCCCCATGGCTTTCTGGGAAGAAGTTAAATTGGCCCTAGCATTTAAGATCAGAAAATGATTGGCTCTGGTTCTTCAGCAATGTTATAGCAAGTCTGTCGTTAACAAGAGGGAGAAATGCACTATTTCATATTGCATTAATAGGTCACATTTCATCATCCCTTAGGGTATTTTATTCAGGCCATTAAACATTTCCAGTCTTGTTCTGGTCTAGTGTAACAACAAAAAAGCCTTTCTTTTATCAATCGCTTACTTCTGTGGACTGTTCTGTATGAGGAAAGCATTCAGCACCATAACTACTAAACACTCTGAAAACTGAGGTATCGGGGAAATATTGCCATTGCTTTAAACTCACAGGACTGAGGTAAAGCCTGATTCAGGAGAACACCTTCAGACAGGTCATCATGGTACTTTCTTACAAGACCCAATTTTAATCTTTGTTTTAATTATAACTAACTGTGTTTACATATGTAGTATCACAGTATCACCAGGGTTGGAAGGGACCTCTGAAGATCATCTAAGTCCAACCCCCCTGCCACAGCAGGGACACCTACAGCACATTGCACAGGACGGCGTCCAGGCGGGTTTTGAACGTCTCCAGTGTGGGAGACTCCACCACCTCTCTGGGCAGCCTGTGCCAGTGCTCTGCCACCCTCACAGTAAAGAAGTTCCTCCTCATGTTAAGATGGAACTTCCTGTGCTCCAGTTTGTGCCCGTTACCTCTTGTCCTGTCACTGGGCACAACTGAAAAAAGACTGTTCCCATCTACCTGGCACACTCCCCTTAAGTACTTATAAGTATTGATAAGATCCCCCCTCAGTCTTCTTTGCTCTAGACTAAAAAGACCCAAGTCCCTCAGCCTTTCCTCATAAGAAAGATGTTCCAATCATCTTTGTAGCTCTTTGCTGGACCCTCTCCAGCAGTTCCTTGTCCTTCTTGAACCGGGGAGCCCAGAACTGGACACAGTACTCCAGATGTGGTCTCACCAGTGCAGAGTAGAGGGGGAGGATGACCTCCCTCGACTGGCTGGCCACGCTCTTCTTGATGCACCCCAGGATGCCATTGGCCTTCTTGGCCACCAGGGCACATTGCTGGCTCATTGTCATCCTGTTGTCCACCAGGACTCCCAGGTCCCTTTCCACAGAGCTGCTCTCCAGGAGGTCAGCCCCCAACCTGTACTGATGCATGGGGTTATTCCTCCCCAGATGCAGTACCCTACACTTGCCCTTGTTGAATTTCATCAGGTTTTTCTCTGCCCAACTCTCCAGCCTGTCCAGGTCCTGCTGTATGGCAGCACAGCCTTCCAGTGTGTCAGCCACCCCTCCCAGTTTTGTGTCATCAGCAAACTTGCTGATGGTACACTCTATCCCTTCATCCAGGTCATTGATGAATATATTGAACAGGACTGGACACAGTACTGACCCCTGAGGGACACCACTTGTTACTGACCTCCAACTGGACTCTGCACCACTAACCACAACCCTCTGAGCTCTATCTGTCAGCCACTGTTCAATCCACCCCACTGTCCATTCATCTAACCCACACTTCCTAAGCTTGCCTGTGAGGATGATGTGGGAGACAGTGTCGAAAGCCTTGCTAAAGTCAAGGTAGACAACATCCACTGCCCTCCCCTCATCCACCCATTCAGTCACGCCATCGTAGAAGCCTATCAGATTAGTCAGACATGACTTCCCTTTGGTGAATCCATGTTGACTACTTCTGATAAGCTTCTTTTGCTCCAGATGCTTGGAGATGATGCCCAGAACAAGCTGTTCCATTATCTTTCCAGGGATGGAGGTGAGGCTGACTGGCCTGGAGTTTCCTGGGTCATCCTTCTTGCCCTTTTTGAAGACTGGAGTGACACTGTCTTTCCTTCAGTCTTCAGGCACCTCCCCTGTTCTCCAGGACCTTTCAAAGATGATGGAGAGCAGCCCAGCAATGCCTTCTGCTAGCTCCCTTAGCACTCGTGGGTGCATCCCATCAGGCCCCATGGACTTGTGGGTATCCAGTTTACTTAATTGTTCTCTAACTTGTTCCTCTTCAACCAAGGGAAAGTTTTGCTTCCTCCAGACTTTCTCTGTTACTTGCAAAGTCTGGGACTCCCGAGAGCTGGCCCGAGCAGTGAAGACAGAAGCAAAGAAGGCATTCAGCAATTCTGCCTTCTCTGCATCATCCGTCACCACAGCACCAGTCTTGTTCAAGAGCGGGCCCACATTTTCCCTGGTTTTCCTTTTATCTCCTATATACTTAAGGAAACCCTTCCTATTGGTCTTGACATCCCTCGCCAGGTTCTATTCCAAAGCTGCCTTGGCTTTTCTCGTTTCTTCCCTGCATACCCTGACAGCATTCTTGTACTCATCCCAAGTCATCAGCCCCCTTTTCCACATCTTGTAAACTCCCTTCTTCCACCTGAGTTTTTTCTGAAGATCCCTGCTCAGCCATGCAGGTGTCCTTCCCTTGCCTGATTTCTCGCTCTTTGGGATGCACCTATCCTGAGCTTGGAGGAGCTGGTGCTCTGGTGCTTGAATATCAGCCAGCTCTCTTGAGCCCCCTTACCCTCTAGAGCCCTCTCCCATTTGATTTCTCCTATCAATTTCTTGAAGAGATCAAAGTTAGCCCTCCTGAAGTCTAACGTTTCAACCCTACTTGTCATTTTGTTCATACTGCACTTAATCCTGAACTCTATCTTCTCATGATCACTACAGGCAAGTCTGCCCCCGACCTTAACATCCTCCACCAGTCCCTCTTTGTTTGTCAGTACTAGGTCCAGTAGTGCACCTCTTCTTGTGGGCTCTTCCACCACCTGAGTCAAAAAGTTATCATCAATGCACTGGAGGAACCTCCTGGACGGCACATGCTGAGCTGTGTGGCCTTCCCAGCAGATATCAGGGTAGTTGAAGTCCCCCATGAGAACCAAGGCCTGCGATTGTGAGGCGATTCTCAGCTGTCTGTAGAAGGCTTCATCAGCTTCCCCATCCTGATGAGGTGGCCTGTAATAAACACCCACAACAGTGTCTCCCCTGTTACCCTGCCCCTTAATCCTTACCCACAAGCTCTCAACTTGCTCTTCGTCTGCCCCCAGGGACAGCTCGATACATTCCAGTTGCTTTTTCACATAAAGAGCAACTCGCCTTGCCATCCTATCTTTCCTAAAGAGAACACAGCCCTCCATGACAGCGTTCCAGTCATGCGAGCTATCCCACCATGTCTCAGTAATTGCAATGAGATCATGGCCCTGTGACTGCACACAGATCTCTGACTCCTCTTGCTTGTTCCCCATGCTGCGTGCACTGGTGTATAGGCATTTCAGAGAGGCCAATGAGTGTGTAGCCTGAGAGAGGTGGTGCGCCTTCCAATTCTCAACAGTACCAACATCCTGCCCCACAAGTGCTGAGCTACTACACTCAGGTGCCTCTCTGGTGAGCCCAGTTACATCCCCATCCCCCTTCCAATCTAGTTTAAAGCTTTCTCAATAAGCCCCGCTAACTCTAGGCCTAGAACCCTTCCCCCTGCGAGACAGGCTTTTCCCATCTGCTGCCAGCAGCCCTGGTGTTCTGTAAATCAGGCCGTGATCAAAGAACCCAAAACCTTGCTGGTAGCACCAGGTTCGGAGCTGGTCATTGACCTGCTGGCCTTTCCTGTTTACCCCCTCATCATTGCCCACAACTGGAGGGATAGAGGAGAACAAGGCTTGTGCTCCCGGTCCCTTACCCAGTTGTCCCAAGGCCCTGAAATCTTTCTTCATTGCCCTCAGTGTTCTTCTCACTATGTTGTCACTTCCTACCTGAAAAACTAAAAGGGGGTAATAGTCAGATTGTCGTACCAGGGAAGGAAGCTTCCTCTTAACATCATCAACCCGGGCTCCAGGGAGGCAGCAAACCTCCCTATATAGCGGGTCTGGTCTACAAATCGGGCCCTCCGTGCTCTTCAGAACTGAGTCACCTATTACAATCACTGGTCTTTTGGTTTTTGCTGAGGCAGTTTTAAGTTGGGGGGTGGTCCGACGAGGCCTTGATGACGTCTCCATACTGGGAGGATTATCATCCTCACTGTTGCTCAGTTCCTCTTGCAGAGCGCTATATTTGTTCTGCAATGGGACCTCAGAAGGTGTAATAGTTGGCAGGCTGATGTGCCTGCGGCGCCTGTTGCGTCGGGCAGGAACATCTTGCCATTGTCCCTTTTCGTCTAAGCTACCAGGTTCAGCCAGTCGGGGAGAGGAGGGGCAGGTCTCTATAGCAGTGGCTCTATCTGCCTGTTGGGTTTCTGTAACGGTTGACAGGGTGTGACTCCACGCATCAATCTCCCTCTCGCATTCCCTGATGTCCCTCAACCTACTTACCTCCTCCTTGAGCTCCATCACTAAGCGTAGGAGCTCCTCAACCTGGGCACACCTGCCACAGGCATGCTTACCATTACCTTCTGACACTGACATGAGAGTAGGGCACACCCTGCAGCCCAATGCCTGGGTGGCAACATGCTCACACGACAGCTCTGTCTGTGAAGCAGCATCAGAGCTGGTGCGTGGATGGTTCTTTGGGGCCATGGTCTTCTGCCGGGTGGTTACCATGATTCCCTGACCACGCTGGTAGGGCACCTTTCCGTGCAACCTGTCGCGCCCTGTTAGCCTGGTTACTGTGCCCACTCAGGGGGGTCCGCCCTCCTGTGGTGCTCCCAGGTGACGTCCCAGGTGCTGTCCACCGGCTGCCCACGCGCTTGGGGCCCAGCGAATCTCGCTGTGCTCCTTCACAGCTCTTTTTGAACTGCTGTGCGTGCTGCAGGCTCTGCCCCTGCCACCTCAGCAGCCCTCCCTCAAGCTGCCAGTTCCAGCGGGAGTACGAGGACCAGCTGGTCGCTTTCTCGAGCTTCAAAAGCCCCCAAAGAGAGCCCCTTGCCGGCCCTTTTTGCCTCCGATCCCTTTTTTGCCACCTCCGATCCCTTTCCCCAGTGCAGACGCACCTGCACTGGCACTGGTCTTCTCAGTATATGTTTGTATAGTATAGTATGAAGATACTATGCCTGGAGTGTGTGCATAGGTGTGTATATTATTATATGTGAATGAATGTAGATACAAATACATTTCAAAAGCAGTAAACTGAAGCAAAAACTGTTGATCCAGTATCTGTTAACTTTTTTAGTCAAGAAGCACAACTTTTCTTTTTTACATAACAAGTATAAATTATAGGCTTTACTGAAAAAAGGAAAAACAGAAGGAATATGTAATAGCATAGCAGAATTTGTAACAAAACTTCGAGTAAAGATGGGTGTACAAATGTGATGGAGACCACAAATTGTGCTGGAATTTAGACCACATTTTTGTGGAGCTTAATGCTTGTATATGCTTGGCTATTGTAACGTCATATTGGCACAGTGTATGAGCAGAGGCTGGGATGCTTTTTTTTTTTTTATTTTCTTGGTTGTGGACTTAATATCTTTAACCATTATGTTGCCAGGAAGTACATTACCTTAATAATTCATAGCTAACAAAAGCTTTCTCAGGTGCCTTGATGATAAACATGCCTGTCCGCATTTTACACTTTCTTTAAATAAGTAAAATTTTGTGGCAAGTATATTGCTAGAGTAAATCAGGGAAAGTAAATCTGATCATAGGAGTTGTAAATTTTGAGCCTTCTCAGAGAGAATAAGCCTGAATCTCATATCAGTGACACTTCCCTACTGTGACTTTTTATCATATTCGGATATAAATTTGAAACACTGGAGTCAATCCTTTGGATGTCAGTTTAAATTATACCAGCATAGTTTTTCCTTAATATGAATATAAAAAAATCATATTTTTGGTGCAGCTTGGGGCAGAAACTTGGGGCTCTTTCTTCCTGATTCAAGATGCCTTTGTATTTTGCCATGTGCCTCCAATGGCACCACATTTCTTGCAGAGACACAGAAGCAGCTTGTCTCATACGGCTGGAAGGTAGTCTCAAATGGCTGGCACTAAGGCACCACTGTTGCCGTTTCCTTAGTACCTCCAAAGCCACTCATAGCCTTCAGACTGAAGTAAAAAGTCTGGTTCGTCACTGTCATAAGGACAATTTTCTAGAGCCTTGAAAAACATGGACTCCTAGACACTGCGTTTTCACAACTTTCATTCTGACAACTGGAAAATGAAACTTCCAGAAATGTTGCTGGCTAAGCATTTGCAGTCTACCGATTCTGCTGAAATAAGAAGAGTTTTACAGGTACAAATATGAAAAGGAAAGGCTGCTTGAATCGTTACTTGCTGTACACTGGCGTAGGACCACTGTAGTTGATTGAACTATGCCATTCACACCACTTGAACATCTGACCAGTGGGAAATTTACTATACTGGAACCTGTTGATGGACAACCACTGATGTACTTGTATCATGGCAAATCCTAATGGTACCATAATCAAGAAAACTTACAATTTTTCATGACATGAGTTTTTCCCTACTTGAATCCCAAATGGATTTCAAAGGAGGTCCCAAGGAATGTATGTCCTCGTTTCCATTTGTATTATATATGCATACATATACACCACAGAAAGATCATAGACTTGACTGGTTTGGAAGCTGTTTTCTTTTGCAAGCCATACTGCAAGCAAATTACTTCCTCTTAATTAATAGCTGTGCAGTATTACATACCATTATCATATGAGCAACTCATCATCTCCCCCAAGTGGATGACTACATTATATTACCAGTAGACTCTTCCAGGCCTATTTTTAATCTTCTTATGTCTTCTATGTTCTGATTCAATTTGAAGCTTGCATTAATGAAACTGTTACTTGTCAAAAACAAACAACCAAAATAAGTAAATGAACTTATCACTGAAGAGAAAGCAGTTCATTTGCAACTTTTTTCCATACAGCAAACTTTACCTGTATTCATTCATATGCACATATATATATGATACGAATTAAATGATGGACAAGAAAACAAGTAAGGATAATTCTTTATCAAAGTTTTCTTCATAAAATTTCTTAGCTTTTGCTATAATCAAACACAAGAAGAGGCACAAACCTCCTGAAACACTGGAGGTTCCTTGCAAATACAAAGCAGAGTGACTGAGCAATGGCATAGGTTTCCCAGAGAGGCTGTGGAGTCTCCATCCCTGAAGACATTCAAAAGCCTACTGGACATGGTCCTGGGAAACCGGCTGTAGGTGGCCCTGCTTGAGCAGGGGCATTGCACCAGATGACCTCTAGAGAATGCCCAATCCAGCTCCTTTAGCTTACAATAATGTGTATAATTTATTCTAGAAGGACATGACACTGTTAATAAAAAGTGACACAGTCTTAACTGTGTCACATTAATACATCACTCTGCTACCTGAGTCTTTCTCACAGAGCTATAGAAAAGTTTGTGTCAGCTAACAGTAACATATCCTTCTGATACTCCCTTCTTTCCATCTGCCAGTGCCCTTTGGCTTGGAAAGTGCTTCAACCAGCACTGAGTTCCTTCTGTTGTATTTTATCCATCTCTCCATTACTTTTCAGGATAATTTTCTGGCTGCTCTGAGAGGGAACTAATACATGTATCTTCTTCATTGCACAAGACATCAAACCAGGAAGGCAGAAGAAGAATACAGGTACGACAGCCACTGAGACATAAAAAAGCCGTCAGCAAAGCAGAACTCTACTATGATTAACTGACAGATGGATAAAACTTTCAGGTGAAAGGAACTGGGATGCTGTTAGTAAAAAATAGTATATTAGGATTACACATTTTACAACACCAGGCATTTTCAGCAAGTAAAGATACTGCAGTGATTAAGAATCTTCTAAAGAGATCTTAGATGTGTCAACAAACATGCCTTTCATGTGGATCTAAAACTGTATTTAACAAGGAGCTACCAACACTATTGTCATGTGAAAATGGCACCTGAGAACATTAGCTTAATATTTAGTTAAGGATTTAAAATTTTAATCCTGGAAAATGATTAAGAAATGTTGATAGTAAAAAGTAAGCAAAATGTGGGAGTAGAAGCTTGTTAGTTTGGAAACAGACAGAGGTATGCAGATAGGTGGTATGCAGAAAGTATGACACTGTTGGAGCCAAAGCCCGTTGAAGTGTATGGAAAAAATAATTCTTCTTAATCGATTTTGGATTAGACTGCTGTTGGCTCAGTATGTCATGGTAAAAAATTCAATGTCAGCCCTTACTCCTCCTAAAATTGAAGTACCCCTCACTTATAAGTGGACCTTACAGGCTGAAGCTGTAAGTGGCCCTTAAAGACTGCAGATAATCTTGTGTTACCTCACTCTGTGTACTACATTTTTTCCCAGAGTGGCAATCTAGCACTTGTTCTGTGGTTTCACATTCATATGTAATTTGCACTCGCAGAGAGGGTTTGAAATAGCAAATAGCAAATTGGAGCAGCAGAATTTGCATGCGCTTTGCTCAGCTGTAAATGATGACACAAGGCAGTAAAGACTTAAAAGCTTTGTTTGAATACTGCTGGGAAAAGAAGGAAAGGAATATAATCCTGAGTTTTGTGTATGACAAGTGTAAATGAAGTATTATGTAAATAAAACCTTGCTTTCCTAACCTACAAAAAATAAGCAGATTACATTTCCTACTGCAAGTTACTAAAAAGTCTTTTCACCTCTGGCAGACAAGGAATACCCAATTCAAATCCAGAGGCTTTTTGTTGAAAGCTTTTTGTTTCAATGGTGTAGTTAAGGACGTGAGTGATCAAGTGAAAATGTTTCCATTGCTTTTTCTTGAGGCAAAGAAGTCCATTGTGTCAGTGGATACAACAGGACACAGAGAGAGAGGGTTCAGTGTTTTTTTTCTGCAGCTGAAGCTACCCTGTTCATCTGTCAGTACTGAGTGTTACCATCAGTTTTGCAAGGATGACAGATGTAACAGATTGAGAGGCAGAATAAATAAATCTATGCTGGTGTCCAGATTGCTATATCTGGCTTAATTAATTATCTCAGGGAAATGGATAGCTCTGCACTACGTCACAGATGTGGCAGTAGCTGGAAAATTGACAAAGCCCTTGTATTCCTTACAGCAAGTCCAGGAGTCCCTTTTATGTTTGTATTTATTCATTTATTAGTTAGAGAATGGTCATTCCATTCACTAAGACCAAATATCAGAACTCATTATTCATATTCAAATTGCAGTGTTTTGCAGTGTTTTACAGTGTCTGTGATTCACTTTCCCATTGCCACATCGTTACTGAGATATCTCTCCAGACTATGTTTGCCATAGCACAAAGCGGTCTTCCTTCTCAGTGTAGAAAGGGCTGTTTGCTCAATTACAATACGTATTTCCACAGACAGCCCAAAAGAAGAAAATTGTTGACTAAAATCCATGGACCTCTGCGGCACTGTTTTGAAGTAAAACACACAGGTTTATGGGGTAATATGTAGATTGGGATTTCAGTTATTCAGTGGTGTACTAGAACACGTTAATACAAAATAGATATATTGTAGAAACAGTGTACAGTCTGTTACTAAAAAAGCAATTTTTCATCAAAACATTGTTGATGAAAAAAAGACAACCTACCCTAGTATTACAGACTGCTCGATCATCGCTTTAAAACTATTTTGGAAAAAAAAATGTTGTAGCATACAATGGATAAAACAGACATAGATTTTCTTGTTAAATTTTGTCTTTAATAGTAGGAAGGTAGGCAGCACATTTTTTTTTTAAGGGAGACAGAGATAATAAAAATACTCTTTTAAAGTCTGTATCCACAACCGACTGAAGATAAAAGTCAGACTTATAGTTTGGGGCGACTTTTTTTCTTTTCAGCATATAATGTCAGGCCATCTGTCAGACATATAAAACAGAATATTAGCATGAGTTCTTTACATCCAGAAGGGATAGTTTTCATAGCATTCGGTATTTCTTAAAGGGCAGAATTATGTGGTTGCTGTGGTCAGAAAAGTAACAATGACACTTCTGTGCAGAACACATTGACTCTTCGGGTTAGAACTTCCTCTGGGGAAAATTTATGTTGTTAACTTGACTTAAATTGAGTTATATTGATTTACGTCAGTATTAGGCTCTCTGTGTATTCAAGCTATATCAATTTCTTTTACTGATAAAACCAAGTGTACTTTGTACACCACAAAAAACTGGGCACAAAATCATGTGAGAATGATTCTGAGAATCATTACAGATTTTTTAATTAACCTACTTTTCTTCAGCAAGATAAGACTGAAAGATCTTGAATTTATTTTCTGAGGAGAGAGAAGGAAGAAAAGGGCCAGACTTTTCTACAGCTGAAACAGTAACTGTTGCATCAACAGGATAGCATGGGGATTTCTGAATGGTGTTTAAACTATTTTGCTTATTGAACAGTGGGTTTTTTGTGTTTTTTTTTTTTAAGCTGAGATTGATGCAACTAGAATATTCTTGCTACCAAAGATAGTCCTTGACTGATTTGAGTATATGCATACAAATACATAGACATATGTATGACATCTGTATGACAGATGATATGCTAAGCTATCATCTGTATAGCAATAGCATTACACACAGAGGAAAACTGTACAACCAGGAATAATCAAGTCAGATGCTGAAAGTTTTATTGGGCATCACTATTAAACATATAATTTTTAAAACTTCTGCATCTATAAAATATCCGTGTATGACAAGTATAAATGATGTATTATGTACATACTTAAATACACTTTAGAATTTTTCTAGAATCCATATGTGATTA
Organism: Pluvialis apricaria; assembly: GCA_017639485.1. Classification (NCBI taxonomy): domain Eukaryota; kingdom Metazoa; phylum Chordata; class Aves; order Charadriiformes; family Charadriidae; genus Pluvialis; species Pluvialis apricaria. Next base: position 72,577,746 of record CM030044.1, read on the forward strand.
TACGGAAAAGTTTATATCAGCTTTACTGTGGAAGAGTATATTAGTATATTCCTAACTCTGGCTGATTTTTCAGAGTCTTTCCTCTACCTTTATATATGGAAAGTTTCTTCCTTCATCTAGCAGAAAATACACTTTCAAATAAACAAAGACAATTTTCTACTATGAAAATCAAATTAATCTGCTATTCCCTTAATTTTAAAACAGCAAAAACAATCCAGCAGACAGTGGACATGGCCATGGTAAAAAAAAAAAAAATGTTATCCCACAGACTATCTTACAACCACTTTTTAATGAATATGTAAATGTTAGTGTGCAAGCAATTTTGCTAAGACATGCTTCTTAACATAAGTGGAGGCTTAATAGTGCCAAAGCCTGAAGAAGTCTGTATGAAAGTCAGAAATTGTAGATGTGGGAGGTGGGGTTCTTTTTATTAAAAAAATATTTAGTAAGTGAGGCAGACATTTGAAAATATAAGATTAAATTCCCAAGGGATAACATAAGCAGATGTTTCCAAATTCCTGACTACTTTCAAATTTGTCCTTATTTTATAATTCTATACGTTTTACCTTACACAACAGTTCACACATCCACTCAACCACTTAGTTCCCAAACAGCTCCCAGCATTGTCGTTGTTCTCTCATGATAGTCCTTCATGATCGAGATCTATATTGCCCAGCAATCATTCCTTGGGAACTATCCATGCAAAGACAGGCAGCTGGCAAGGAGCAGGGTGACCCATTAAATTTCATTGTCGTTAGGATCCACAGAACTGATTTAGACCTTCCTTGCTACAAGTTGATCATTTGTTTGGTTTGGTTGTTGGAATTTCTTCCCCTCTGTTTGACACCACACATTTCTTTTTCTAGAAATGTAAATATTGTCTCATTAGAGAATCTGGGGAAAAGTTCTAATAAATCCACCCCAAAATGCTGACGACATTCAACAGGATTCAGCAGAAATGGGTAAAGTTTTACTCAGTGACTCCCCAGCAGATAGTACAATTCACTCTGAAGGAAGCTGAGACGGATACAAGCAACAATAAAAGAAATGCTCCATGAGCCCTGTCATCAGTGTAAAACTGTGGACAATTCAATTTATCACTCTTCTCTAGAGGAAAGGAAACAGAAGTGGAGAAGCAGCATCCAGACTGTAAGACACACAGAGATAATATAGGGAGAGAAAAAAACTACTCATTATTTGAGACCTATGTAAGCCTGAGACAGAGATGTTGGATCAACTTTTCCCTCTTGCTTGGGAAGCAAAATTAGTTTTGTGTATTTCTAAGTCCTTAAATATTTTTAAGAATTTCCACATTGGGGTTCCTCTGAGTTAGGATGAAATACACATGCTCAGTCCCAAAGAGATTTGATCAATTTAAACTTTGCAGCCAAGCATCTTTTAGGTGGAAAAAATTCTCTGAAAGATATTAATGAACACTGCTCATAACATCTGCCTCTGAGAAAAAGTAGAAGATGGTGTTTTTGCTAAGCTGCCCAAATCTAGCTTTGCAGATAACGCTTCATTTCTGTCCCAGCACTGTCTTTCTCCTTGCAATGTTTTTAGCTTCTTCATTCCCCTCCCAACCCATTTCATGAAAGATGGGCACAAAAACCTTCTTTTTCTACCACTCTTTTTGTAACGATGGAAAGGTTTTGTGGGTGGGAAATACATATGGTCAATTCTGTTTTCTAGGGAACGCATAGTATGATGAGGTATTTGCTATAGGTTGTGGTAGACTAGAAGCAGTAAGACATTCATATCCAAAACTACAGTCATCTGAAGTGCTTTCACTAGTAATAGGCAGGGAAGTAAAGAGCAGAAGCATAGCGGATTCCAGGCAGAGATGCAAAATCTCAAGTTTTGGAACAGCAAATACCTTTATGCTTCCTTCTTTTCACTCTTTCAGTTTTGAAAACCTTAACACTCTTGCTTCTTTTGGATTTAGTTGGTGCATGGCAGCCCTTAGTTTTGTAATAATGCTTTTTTGGCTTCCTATATCAGGGAGTACTGCTTTTATGACAACCTGTTTGTCAACACCCCATACTTATAGCATACTCAAAATGGCAAAATACTGATAATGTATTGTGCAGACACACAGCAGTATCTCCACTTGGTTATCAGTTAGAATCACAACTAATATTAGCCACATTTAACCATAAATAATGAACCATGCATATTCACTTCACTAGTGTTAGACTAAACATATATGAATCTTGAAGTTCTGGCAAACTAACGAAATTGCACTTCCACCACCTTTTTTTTTTTTTGTAAGAATAATGGTTGTTTCACCCAAACATTTAAAGGTTTACTTGGATTTTAATTTCAGCAAACAATACTAAATGTACAAAAAAATTTTTATTAAGGTTCTATATGCATACTGAATAAAAGTGGGTTTTTTTCTTGGCTACTATGCTTGATGGAGCTCTATTACTTTCTGCAATTAAGAGCCGTTTTGCAGGATTACTTGGAAAAACAGCATATAGCAGCAAACAGCCAAGGACACTTCTAGGTGAGTAGAAGACAAATTCAGTCATTTATTCAGCTCTTAAGTTCCAACAATTGCAGTCAGATTTTTCTGCTGTCATGGAAATGAATCACAAAGTATGCTTCTTTGAGAAGGTACCATGTGTGATGTAGCATCTGCTATGGTAAACGTGTTTTTTATTGACTATTGAAACTAACACACTTGATACATAAAATGACTGTCTTTACTCCCAATAATGCTCATGGGCTGCAATAGCACCTCATTCCCTCAATTTTCCAAAGCATTGCTGGATATTTTTCTTTGTTTTCTTATTAGTATCTTTTTATTTAAAGATGTACATATTCACAAACTGGTTTACACAACATAATATTAGTAATTTGTAAGGTGATTAACTGTAAAATTCTATATATCTCATTTTTCCTAACTCTTACAAGTTTTTATAATATCATTCTGGGATACTCTGAGAAGATATTTTTCTCTTGTTGGTTTTATTTTTAACCTGACAACTGAAATCTCACCTCCAGATATTAAAGTCCTTTTAGGACTTGAAAAAATTAAGCTGCTCTGCTTTGTGGAAAAACAGTAATGAGGAGCCGTGAGTTAGGCCAAAAGTAAAAGCCCTACACAAAGAACTGGGAACATGTGCAGCACTGGTAAATTTGAAATTAGCTAGTAGGAGACTTCAAGAAGAATTTAATACATCGATTTTCCTCAGAACACATGTGGCAGAAGGTCTCGATGTTGTGGATTCAGAGGACTTTTTAAAAATATCTTTTGATTAATATTTTCTTTTTGTTTATTTATCTGCAATAGCTTTATACTAAAAGATTGTTGACCTTTGTGCCTGAAGGAGTAGTTTATTACTTCATCTTCAGCTAGAAAAGATAAGAAGGAGCACAGAAGGTGTAAACACGATGGCCACATTAGTTCCTTCCATCCCTAGGATGGCCTTTAGCATTTCGAGAATTCTCATTGAACACTGAACAGCTCTAGTGCTAAAAAATAAAATGGCAAAGGGAAGACTAGACATAAACTAAAAGTTTTAATGGAAGTCTCAAGTTGAGTTACTTTTTACTTACTGTGATAACCCAGGTTGAAGTATGACAAGTTGGTGTTCATTTCATTAAAAACTATGTGAAAAGATTAGATAAAAGTATATTGTTACTCTATAATTAGAAGGATGTATTAGATCGAGAGACAAACCAAACACCATAAGGTACAACACGCACCACTAGGCACATTGCAAAAATATTACAACCAGCCATGAAACTAATATTTGAATAAGTAACTAGGAAAATGAAGAAGCTAACAAATGAAGATAACAAGATATAACCAGAAGACTGGAAAAGATTAGCTATGAAGAATGACTGAAATAATTTCAGGGTTTTTTTTAAGCTATAGATGAAAAAAATAGTAGGAGTTAAGATGATTTATTTGACTGTGTAAAACATTCTTGCAAGCAAGAAGGAACTGTGCTGTTCCCTATGCACCATATAAACCTTGAGGACCTATGGGCTCAAGCAGAAGCAAAGGAAGCCTAGGATCAGTACGAGAAAAGTGTCACAGCTAAGGATTCTTATAAGTAACTGTAGATTTTGCACAATCAAAGACAGACATTTAAGGAAAATCTCATTCCACCTTGAGATAGCAAGGTCGACTTTCAAGGGAGTTTCAAACAAACCATATTTTTTATTATTCTTTAACTGCTGAACTACAAATAATGTTTTAAAAACTTCAGTGCATTGTGTCATTAAATCTTGTCTGAACCAGTTACATTTGATTTTGCTAAGCTTAAAATAAATGAACATTATAAATCTTTCTTTAGCAGCTCAGGGAAATTTGCTCTAGATGATGTTTAGTTTAATGACAAATGTGAACTTTCTGTTCAAGTTCTATCAGGATCACAGTATCTCTGCTGTTTATTTGAGACATCAAGCTGAGGTTAACACTCGTGTTCTTTAAATGGCACACTTTATATGATGCACGTTTTCAGGGAATTTCTCAAAAATGGAAGCTTTTACAATAGCAAGCGTTATAGTATTTTGACAGAGTGGATGCAAGGGCTTCTAATAGTTTTACAAATGTGACTTTATATCACATACTGTGATATAAAGTCTTCCTTATACCTTTGAAGGAGAAGACTAAAATCTTGTGATATTTCTAGGAAGGCTAAAGGGTATAACTACTAAAATATTTTCAGCTATTTGTTACTAAAAGAAATACAAATCTATATATGTGTAAAGGTAAGTTGAAAGCATTTATCCTTTGTCACTAACAAAGAGCAAACTAAAGACAATAAGCAACCAAGCTGCTCTGTAGAGCGTGGAGGCTATAGGAAAGATAGGAAGAGTTGGCCAGATTCCCAGAAGCAATACCAATCCATACTTAGTTGGATGGGAAAAATATATATCTTGTTTATTTTCAAAAATATTTGACAGAACTCTTTTTTGAAAATTTGTTTCACTATCATCTGCTGAACATTTAAATACCTCCTTGGTTTTACAGAAACAGGACAGAGTTATCTGGAAATACTTTGTGGCAGAAATTCAGCAGATAACAAAATGATTTTTTTATGTCAGCAAACTATGATTTCTTGGGGAAAATTAATCTCATGTTGTGTGCTTAAGCACAGACACAGACCATTAAGTGGAAAAAAGCTGTCACGGTACCAAAGTTAGCTTTGGAGGTCCTAGCGTCTTAGAAATACCCTCTTGGTTCACTTGCTGTTCAGTCCTCAGCAATCAATGTCTCAATGGATGCCAAAGGGACACCAGTGCCTTTTCTTTTCCAGCTATATGCTCCAATGCTACTTACCAGTGCATGATCACATTTGTACTCTGTAGTTGCCTTCAAGATCTCTGATAGACTATTGATAGCTTAGTGATTGCAAGTGAAAGCCCAAAAAGATGAGCAAATATGGCAGTTGAGAAACATGGACACATCATATGCAGCACTGCAGCATGTAAGAAAATAATATATACATGCTTCTGATCCTATTGTGGATGCTTCTGATCAAATTTACCTGGCTCCTTGTCAAGGAGAAGAAACCATATTCCAGAGGCTATTTACTGCTAGCTTTTTGCTGCCTAATTTTATTAGAGTTTCTTTTGCAAGATCAAATTGTTTCTAAATGTACGCATGAAGATCTCTTCAGCAATGGATAAAAGTATCCTAATGAATACCAGGCACTTAATTAAGAGAAGGGTTTTATTTGTTTGTTTGCTTGCTTGTTTATTTTCATAAAGAGAATCTACTTTGAAGACGCACACACAAAAAAAAAATGAAGGAGAATACTAAATACATATACACAAGGTGGAGTTAATAGAGTAACCCTTTCAGTAACAAGTACAGATTTTTCTCCTTTGTATATGAGGAAACACATGCATCAAAGCAGAGATTTTCACTGACGCTAGGTATATACGTACATGTGTTTGCAGAGAAGGGGTAAGGCAATTAGCGAATAACTTTTGACTTTTGTTTGTCCTGCAGTAATTGATAATTAGAGGTATGGGTTCCTAACGAACTCGGTTATGGCATTAGCCCTTACTTCTCATTGGCCAACCAAGTCAGTTAGAATAGGTTTCGTTTCAACATCTGCAGGTTATTCACTCATGTATTACCCATTCATAGCTACCCTTCAGTGATTTAAACACAACACTACAGTCACATACAGAAAACCAGAAAGATATCTTGCTGTTAAATTCCATGTCTGAACACAATGGGGAAGGCAGGCTAGTAAACCAAACTCACCACAGAAAAATTAAAAGTAATTTGATTGTAGCTGAAAAAAGAACATGATATATCAGAATATGTATCTCTCATAAAAACTGTTTTAGAACATGACTCACTAATGAAGCAATATTTATGCCCTTTGTGTCAAAGACCTGGAAGGAAATTTGAAATATCATGCAAAATAATATCAATTAAGCAACTATTAGTAAAATTCTCTGAGTTTGAATTTAATATTTTAAGAAAAGAACTTCTAAGTGAGTTTGTGAGTTTCATCGCCTTTGTATCTGAAGCAAGAGCCGAGTTTAAGTAGCTCATTTGTGACAGCAACTTCTCATCTTCGTGCAAGGTAAAATGTATGAGCCATTCTTCAACATGATCTTCCACCTGATCTTCAACCCTGTCTATGCTATGTTGCCCCCACCATTTGTAATCTTGGATAAGGGATGTTAGAGGTATGTTCCTGTCTATTCCTTTTAGTATTTGCTTATGAATCCGATGAATTTGTCTAATCCTTTCCAAAGTTTCTGACACTCTCTCTCTCCACATCATCCAGTCTAAAAAGTTACAAGTTTATTATCCACTGTAAAAAAATAAATATTTTTTCTCTTTTCTGCTTTAACAGGATTTCACGTGTCAGTAAGTGCTGCATCATTTTAGTTCCATGAAATTTGGTGAATAACAATTGCACATTCATATCATTCACTGCTTTCATAATTTTGTTAAAATTCCATTTCATGGTCCCTCAGTGGGATTGCACTTGTTTCCAGGTAGGCTGATGAACTAGGGCTCTTGAGAAGGCTGGTAGACATCAGCCGAAGAATATTAATGGCAACTAGTGGAGTTTCCTCTATCTATGCGTGTGTAATTGTATACAGATAATACAGATTTTTTCTCACAACACTAGTCAAAGGGGGAAACTGGAAGTCGTTATTGCTGAAGCTGACAAAGATATTTACTGAGACTCTTTTTAAAGCAAAGCAGGAGACACTGAAGTGATGGTAGGCCCTGCCCGCTTTACTGTTGTAGTTGGTTTCAAACTTCCAGGTAGACATGAAAGAGAATATTCACATTCAGCTTTTCACACAGCATAGAAGAGAAAAGGTTGCAGTTGTTCCATGTTTTACAGAACCAGTATGGTTACTAGCAAGTCTTTCTTCTTTAGCTACATGAAGCTTTATACATGCTTGTCATACTGTGGTACTGAATATGGATTCAGTACTGCAAATCTGGGGTTGCACACCTATTTATATTACTGTAGGCATCAGTCATGTTCATTGTTTCAATTCTGCAATGAGCAGATACATAAGAAAAATGAGATTGCTATGATACTTTCTGGTGGAAATGTCTGTTGTTTTTTTTTATAAAGAATGTCACCAAAAAAGGCTTGGGAAATACATTTTTGATGTTGCTATTCTCCACTACAAATCTGCTGAGTTATTACTGAAGGGTTTCCTCCACGGTTGCTTCTGGCTGTTAGGAAATGAATAGAGAGCTAGTATGGTGACAGTGGTGATAGAAAAGGCAGAGGTGTAAAAATTAGGCTATATACAGGTATCTTGCCACTTTGGTACCAAGCACCAGAGTTTGATTCAGAGGCAGGACACTGTGGCTGCAGATTTGTTACAAGTGCCAATACCTGCAAAAAAAAAAAAAAAAAGGGTTGCTGCAAGCCCTCTCTCCAAAGACAGACAATGAATACCTAAGAAATGCCATGTATTATAAATATGTATTTTACAGTCTTTTAACCAAATTTTCAATGTTATTTCTTAGGTTCTGCTTCCTTCCATGTATTGGTTTTCTATATACACCCCAACACTTGGTTTGGTTGTGAAATGAGTTTGTCTTCTCACTCATGTGCCTGTTAATAGCTTAGTACTCTGCTACAGTCAAAAGACAGAAGAGATAAAGGGTACCATGATTATAAGAATGATATTCAAACACATATATATGAAGTCTTATGTTAATCTCTATAAAATGCATGAGTACCCATAATGTGAATTTACATTAAGTTACAATCTTCAGGGCGATCCAAACACAAACAAACAATGGCTTGGACCAACACAGGTAGGAAAGTAATTTTTTTAATTCTTGTTGGAAGACAGCCCAGGCTGGCCCTGACACTAATAAATTAAAGTCCGTTAGAGAATTTGAGGGTATAGTAATTTGCTCGGATTCTTCATGAAAGCATAGTTGACTGAATGTTTAATATGACATAAACATCATAATTGGAGAATCTGGATGCTGATCTCATTTGAGCTGCCTGAATGAGAATTGAACTGCTTGGAGGAAAAAAAAAACCAACAAACTGATTTCATCATACACAGGTATGTACACATACACACACACACACACATATATATTGTTAGATACAAACATACAAATATGGATTCTTTTCACAAGAAATTTATCATCTGGAAGGGAAGACGTTTACTGTTTGCAGTAGATTTATGCAAGATGTATAGACTGGAGAAGCAACAGAACTGTTTTACTCACATTTTCTTGTCTGAAAATTCATCCTGAACTAAATTCTGAGTTCTAGAGTTAAGGTTATTAGAGTTTCCTTTTTCAGTTTTGTTAACCTAAAAGGTGTCCTGAAATTCTCTTCATTCAGGCTTCTTTCTTGTGAGATTTCTATAATCTCCTGATTTTCATATATTTATTCTATGTTTAAATGAAGAGAAGATAAATGTTCTTAAGTTACAACCAAATGGAATTTCATTCTGGAATGATAATTTGTCACAGTAAAAAGAAGTATGACTAGGTAAGTGTTCTACTCCTGGTTCTGTTAGGTTTTTTTTAAATATATTCTTCTCTGTAATCTTTTCAAACTAGCTTCTGTACACTAACTTCTGTTTTATCCACATGTTATCCATATCACAGTTAACTTCTCTTTAGCTCTACTGTTTAGGCTATGTATTCATGGTAATCCCTGTAATCTCTCATCTTTTTACCAAATCACTGACAATAGACAAAGACATTTGAGACTTAAGTCAAGAAAGTTACAGTATGTATGGTTGAGAATGGTATGCTTGCATCCTTCCTCCTCTGCTAATGCAAAGCTCTGGGTACTCCTGGTGGGCCGTATATTGAGAACAGGGAAGATTTAATTACTTGAAGATTGGACAGCATTGATATAAACCACTTTAACTTCACTTTTTCAAGTATTTCTTGACGTGTCCAGCCAATTGCCAAAGACTGGTATATGCACGATTACATGCACGCTGAGTCTGAGCACGTGTTTTCTCTGTGAGTTCTGCATATTTCTCTCCTCTATTTTTGTCTGCTGCACTTCATAAAAACTGAATGCAATGTGAATTGTGTCTAACTAGTAGCTCCCTTGGGGATTAGTTTAATTTTAAAAAGCTGTGCTTCTCCTTTGAGACTCTCATAACACATGAACACACTGAAGCTTTTTTTAAAAAAGACATCTGAATTAATATAAACCTTAAGCCAGGATTCAAATTGCATCTGCCCTTCCCTCCCTTTTTTAATCTAGAAAAGGCTTTCATATAGCCATTGAAACTGTGGTGTCTGTAGGGTTTTGCTATATTCTGGGGGTTTTTTTTGTGCTGTATAATCTGCTGGCTTCTAAAATCCCACATGAATACTTTGAATATTCCACTGCGTTTGTGCGCACCCTTGCACATTTTGACGGTCTATCCTCAGTGCTACCAGTAAGAGACAAATCCATGAATCTGTTGGTTCCACTCAGATAAATCAGTTATTTACAAGGCATCATGTTCTATTACTGCTGAGGTTCGTGGGTTTTAATCCTTTCTTGAAATGTAAGTATGTTGCTTTCAGAGTGCACGCTTTGTGCCCTCTGCATGTGGATTAAGTCCCATTGATAAGTAGGTAGAAATGTACATACTTTAAAAACTGCAGTGTTTAAGTTGTAATGTAAATTACAAGGAATGACAATTTTAAATTGAGTCATCTTGCATTTTGACTGCTTAAAGTCAGCTAGAGCAGGTCATCTGAAAAGATTTTTTTTCCTCTTTGGATCGTGCAAAATGTCTTTTTCCTGCCTGAATTTGGATAATATATTTTGTCATTTTACCTTGAGAAATTTTGTTTTCTGAGAAGACTAAAAATACTTGGACATTGGAGTGTCCAGATAATACTATAGATACTATTTTAAAAGAAATATCTTAAAGAATTAGACACTTGTTTATGTTTGGAAGTGTCCAAAGCATTGTTGCTAGATCATTATTTCCTACTGACTATTCATATTCTAAGACCCTTTTATTTTAAAGCTATACTTTCATCAAATTGAATTGCATCCCAAGTGTAAAATGTACTTGCATAACTGTTTGAAATGCTAGACACCTAGCTTAAAAAAATGTTTCACTTTGTTTCTTTTAATTTATAACATGTGTACTTTATCATCTCCTCAGCAATATTTCATTGACACCATATTTGTTCTGCCAGTAAGCTTACTGTCAAACATTTGAAAAGAGACACTTGTCAGTAATGAGATTTCATTATTAAAGCTCTAATTTTTTTGTGCTGAGAGGTATTGTCTCTGCTATGCGGAAACCTGAAAATGCTTATGTATGTATGAGGTAATTATATTCATGTCAGCAGTCCCATTGAGTTAATGAGATTATTAACAAGAGAAAAGTTGCTCCCATTTAGGTGTTTTCAGAATTAGACCATATTCTCTGTTTCTGTGTTTTCAAAATCTAAGAAGCTGTTTAAGCAGCTCTTTCCCCCCTGGATTTGCTCATTCCTAACTGTTAGACCTATATGTTACTGAAAAGTGGTATCCAAGTCCTTTAAGCAGCTTTAAAGATCTAAGCCTAATATACTTGGTATATTCCTATGCTACATGCCTACATTAATGTCATCACTTTCCCTGTCTCTGTACTGATTTTCATAAGCGTTGCTAATCAGTACAACAGAACTATACAATTTTTTTTTAATCTCAGGAGTTCTTAGCTTGTCTTATATGTGGTCCCACATTGTAAAACATAAAAAAACCCCACCACAATTATCTCTCTTCGTTCACAAAAAAATGTTTCTTATATTTGTATGATTTTGGTTTTTTAGGTGTCTGCTGCTGACAGAAGTGGGACTATGTTGCTCCTGCTGTGAACCAATATAGGGGTTTTTTCTGCCTTTGTTTTTTGGGGAGATCTTGAATTTCCAAATCTTTCTGAAATTCTGTGTCTCTTTTGCTGGCTGGATACCCATTCAGCATAAAATGTCCCAATTATGAATTCAAGGTGAAATTACTTCATGGTGAATTTGCAAATTAGAAATAATATCCAGCATTCTGCAATTACCAGATTGTGGAAGATCTATGCTTCAAATACCTGCAGATATCCTGAAAATCACACTTTTATGACAGAAATAGTGATAAAATAGTGGATTTTTCCCCCATGTAGAAATTGTGCTCATGATTGCAGATTACACAACAGATAAGAGAATGATGTCTCACTGTGATGTGTTAGCTTGCATCCCTCAATGCTCTAAATATCAGTGTTGGCTACTCTCTTATTTAATGCTTACAGAAAGACACTTTGGTACAATTTTATTTTCTCCTGCCTTCAGACAGCACACAACTCCTTTCGCTATTTTCCCTTCATCAGCAAGGTCTCCCAGGTGTTTTTTTCTAGAGGCAAGGTTCAGGAAGAATTACCAGTAACGAAGGAGATCCTGGTTAGGAATCACTTGAGAAAACTCAACCCATGCAGTTTCATTGGACACGATGGGCTATATCTGAGGGTGCACAGTGAACTTGCCAATGTCCTTGCAAGGCCACACTCTCTATCATCTTTGAAAGGTCATGGAGGTTGGGGGAAATCTGCAACAACTGAAGAAAGGGAAATGTCACAGCCATATTCAAAAAAGTCCAAAAGGATCACGTGGGAAAGTGCAGACCAGTCAGCCTCACTTGGGTGCCTGGGAAATCATGAAGGAAGTCCTTTTGGAGCATATTTCTGGGCACATGGAGAACAAGAAGGGGATGAGAAACAGTCAATGTGGATTTACCAAGGATGTACCATGCTTGGCCCTGTAACAAAATGGCTGGATTTTTGAATGAAACCTATTGTATCCTACTCAAATTGTAGTTACGTTTTTTGTAGGTTTTGCTTCCTAAGAAAGCCCTGGACCAAATTTTTATTAAGTGGAAAGGTGGCAGGCAAAATTTATTCTACCAACTGTAGTATAGATAGTCTGTATGTCTTTGGGAGGTTTTAGAGCCAACAAAAGAAATTATATAAAAAGATCTTTATTTACCTTTACAGTAAATAAGACATACCCATGAAAACAGCCAAAGGGATACAGGGCTGGATTAAAAATCAACTTTGAATGATACCTTTCCTTTCTGCTCAGGAAAGCACTGGGCTTTAGGAGACTGCAGGAAAGATCCTGTCTAGACCTCCTGGAAGAGCCGGGCAAAGGTTGTTCCTTGAACAGCTACAGCAAGAAAGCAATTTTGTCCAAGAGAAGTGAGGAAGAAGTCATGTTGTTGAGGTTTTGCAAAAAACTGTTGTGGTTTGGGCCAGACTGGCCACAGAAATGAATGCTTTACCCCACCTTTCCCTGAAAGGGAGAGGAGGAAGACAGAGAAAGAAACTTATGAGTTTAGAAAAACTAAACTACTTTAATGAAATATTAATAATAAAATAAAAAGAAAATAATGACATATATACAAAACCGTATCAGGCTCCCAGGATGACAATCATGTCACTGGCTGGTGTGGGGAAAGTCCCAGACTGGACTCAGTGACAGACGTGAACTGCATTCCGGATCTGCATTCAGTATCGGGATCAAAGGCGGATGAACAGACGGAGTCCTCCTCTGGCACTAGCCATTGAAGAAAGATGCTGACCCTTTGATCCCTCAGCTTTTATACTGAGCATGAGGCAGATGGGATGGAATACCCCGTTGGTCAGTTTTGGGTCACCTGTCCTGTCCACTCCTCCCCGCAGGTGCAATCCCACTGTGCTTTTCTGCTTCCGACTCTCCAACGGGGCAAGTAGCAAAGTTATTTACCCTTGGGTGTTATAGCAATAAGTATAAGTAAGAGCCTCTCTGCATACCATGCCTGGGCATCAACTATAAACATAGGTCTGATCACTCTGAGAGTGAACAGTGCCTGCAAAATATGCTGTTAATTTCAGAGAGTTCAGTTAGTTACAAGAGGCTTAGCTGCAAAGTAAAATTACTGATCAGAAACTTGGTTCTGTTTTACCTGAAACCAGGACAACAAAGAGCAATATTTCTTCTGTGGAATTCAAGGCACATTTACACTGCATATTAAGAAATTTGCACTTCTTTATGGATAAAAGTTAGTAACTTTATGGTGATTAGTATGCATTCTGAGCGAGCTTGGATATCTTTAACAGTGTGTATTTTAACATTGTGTATTTTAACCTTAGTCTCTGTTATTTAGAATTGATCTACTGCGATCAGACTAGATTGTTTGGCTAACTTCCATCTCTGCCTTTTAATTTACACAGTTATCCTGAAATATCTGTAAGGGGTTAATTGAGACAACACTGTGCAGCACTACAGGAACTGATTGCTTGGGCTGCTTTAGAAACAATATATGAAAGATTTCCCCAAAGGCTGTGGTTTTCAGTTTGAAGCCTGGAAGAATGGAACTGCTGCTGTGAAGCAATGAGGACTGTGTGAAAAGACACTCTAGAAGTGGCAGTCCCTCTTGAAACAGCTTCTTATTCCTGCTCGACAGATACATTTTTCAGCCTGCGTATGTCTGGAAATCACAGCATTATCATACTGTCTGATTTACCAGCTAGCTGGGAAATAGAGGAATTAAGACCATTATAAAAATGTTGTTTTTTTCAAGTTGGAGGTCTGAATCTCACTAAATAGCATTTAAATTTACCTCTACTATTATGTTACCATTGCTTTATATGTAGTTTGGGGAAAACAAAGAAAAAACAAACCAAAACAGAAATGACTGTTTTGATAATTTACCCTGAACCGTAAAAGTCCTAAGTGCTCTATGCCATCCACTAGCCAAAAATAAAGCATTCCTGCAATTTACTTCTTTAGCTTCATGCCCATTTCAAATCATGGTCTTATCTTGTCTAAACATTGCAGGCCTTGGATGCACACCAAGTAGATTTTTCCCCATAGTAGTATCCATTTCTAAATGGCCTTTAGCTTCTGTGGCAAAGATGAATAACTGTGTGATGAAAAATAGGTCAGATTTTTTCAACCTAGAATTTCCTAATGACAGATTTTTTTTTTATCCTTCCCCCCTAGAATAAAAGAAATTTTGACTGGCAATTTAAAAAAAAAAAAAGAGGAAAAAATATCGTCTCAGCCTAAAGCTGTTCCCAAAGAATGAAGTACGGTCTAAATTCTTTATCTTGCCTTTCCCCTAACATCTTTCCAAGCTCAGTTCAACAGTAAAATTATCTGACTTTGGCAAACTAGGGAGTTAAAGTCCTAGTTTAATGGAAACAGTGACTTGTCTTGCACTAGCCTCTAATGAATGAGCAACATTACCAGTGACTTATGACAAATTTAGGGATGGGGTAGAGTGAAGGACCCAAACCAATAACAATTACCAGTCTGGTTCACACCAATGCCATCAGCACAAGGGATAAGGAAAACAAAAAGGCTATAGCAAAGGTAAGAAAAGAAGAAAAGAAATAGCAGTAGAGGGTCAGGGAGTGAGCCTTCAGGAACTGAGAAGGAAGGTACAAAAGAAAAAAGGCAAAGAGGAGCACAATAAAGCCATTGTTGCAGAAGAAGCTGTCAAACCTGTAGGAAGTTTGGGATCCACTGATTTTGGGATCCACTGAGTTAAGAGAACTTAGAAATGTGTTTGAAGGGATTTTACCATTTATTGTGGCTGCATGTGTTGCAAGGGTGAATGTGCTTTTCGTACTTATGGCTAACTGTAGCTACGGCAGTAGATTATTGGGTTTTAAAATCTCTGCTACCCATGATGCAATGATCAGTAAAAATTCAAGATCTACAGGTATCACATGATTTTGCTCTTTTTTTTCAGGGATGACAAAAGAGTCATATCTCACATCAGTTTCATCTTTCAGACAATTTTGTGGGATTTCAAGCACATCTCTTCAACACTGATGTGAAAATGAGGTGTTACAGTGAACATTTTCAGTTTCATGTTACAGTCAGGCTTTGCTTTAACAAAAAAAAAAAAAGTTCATGCAGAGTTCTAACATCTTGTTTCTAAATGTTATGGAACACCACAAAAATCTGACATCTGTGCTGCACAGGTTCATTTGCAAGAGATTTGCACCACATTATCCCGTTTTAAGTTCTCTGAACTTGTGTTTTTGTGCACTCAAGGAAATATTTCTTCCTCTCTTTGCAGCTGGAGCTAAGACGCTTCTTCAGAAAACCCCAAGGATTAGTTTTTCTAGTGTTTCTAGTGTTAAGGCAATGTTGTGGTATAGGCCAAATTGGCCACTGGGGACGTGGGGCACCCCAGATGGGACCGACAGATGCTCCCCACTCACATCTCTTCAAAGAGAGAGGGAGAGGAGGGAAAAAGAGACTTGTGAGTTTAGAAGAAACTAAACTCCTTCAATGAATTATTAACAATAAAATAAAAAGAAAATAATGAAATATATACAAAACAATATCAAGCTCCCAGGATGATGATCACAATACCGGCTGGTACTGGGGAAGTCCCAGACTGGACTCAGTGACAGACAGAAACTGCATTCCGGATCTGCATTCAGTATCGGGATCAAAGGCAAACAAACAGACAGAGTCCTCCTCAGACATCGGCCATTGAAGAAAGATGCTGACCCTTTGATCTCTCAGCTTTTATACTGAGTATGAGGCAGATGGGATGGAATACCCTGTTGGCCAGTTTTGGGTCATCTGTCTTGTCTGCTCCTCCCCGTAGGTGGGACCCCACTGTGCTTTTCTTCTTCCGACTCTCCAACGGGGCAAGTAGCAAAGTTGGTTGGCCTTGGGTGTTATAGCAATGAGTATAAGCAAGAGCCTCTCTGCATACCACGCCTGGGCATCAACTATAAACATAGGTCTGATCACTCTGAGAGTGAACAGTGTCTGCACAATATGCTGTTAATTTCAGTAGTTGGAAGAGGCCAGCTAAGAAGCAAAGTTACCAAACAAAAATTGGTCCTGTTTTACTTCAAACCAGGAGAGGCAAGAGGTTCTTATTAAGCAAAAAGCAAGGGATCAACAAAGAAACTATAGTCTTCATGACCTGGTATGGGGAGGTCACTGAAATGAAAGAAAAGATACAATTGGCCTAATTAATTTCCTATAGTGTATTTGGCAAGATTTTCCTTTTGCAACAGCTGTGCCACCAGCCACAGGTAGAGGTAGCACACACACACACTGAAGAACCACCGAAGTTTCTTTACCAACCATATGGTATGAATAACAGGGTTTTTCTTCTTCAGCCTTTGCTTCGTATTCACCAATAACAGCTGGCCCCACCAAGCTGCACTCCCTGCTCTCTTGCTGCCACTTATTTCCAGGGCTCTGCTTGCCGCTGCAACTACAAGTTCAAGCCTGTGATGTTTCTGCTGCGGTTTTCTTTGCTTCCTGACCTGGACAGAGAAAGAAGCTCATTAAGACTGCCATGCAACACATCAGAAGGTAAAAGCACTTACTGTGTCCTTTGCAATATTGTGAGGGATGATGACTCGCAGAGATGAAATATACAAATAATATGGCTGCAAAACCGTAGTTCAGCTTTCTCTTCCTTTTTCTTCCCACACAGTCACATCAGGTAAACTTCTCCACTTTCATGCATGCAGTAGGTTGAACTTAGAAAGAAAAAAGTCCTATTTAGAAGAATTTAGAATTGGAATGAAAATAAGTCTGTCATCATTGTATCATCCATCATCTATGTGCCCTTGGCAATTTTGTTTAGTCATATGTCAAAACTAAGTGAACCAGAAGCAAACTGAACGAATAATAAACTGGAATGAGAACAACAAAACAAAAGGAAGAAAAAAGCTAAAAGGCTCAAAAAAAATCTTGCATGGGACTTCTTTTTCCACAATAAATTTTTCCAGTGTCACTCTACTGTTTCTAATTTGATTTGTTTTTCTATTCAGTTCTTTTATCTCTGCTATTGAAATACTCTGAAAAAGTCTAGATCACACCACCATACCTAGTCTCATGTTAATAGTTTTTAACATAGGAGATTGTAGATACACTGAATTTATCCACTACAACACTCAATACTGAAGCTGAGCTTTCAGGATCTTATCATGCATAATTAAATGTTGTATCAACACAAACGTTGTTTCTCCCTCATTCTGCATGAGTACACAGTGAAGGTTTAAGAGTACAAAAGAGACATTTTCCCCAGATCCATATTTTACTTCCAGCATCACTATACTTCTTGTAAAGATGAAACTGTAAAGGGAAACCCTCTGAATCCCTCACCATTTTGTATAACTGTCCTTAAATGCTAGATTTCCAGCACCTTTTTTCCTTCCTGCTGTGATCTTGGAAGGTGACCTAGGGACCCAGATCACCACAGCTGTCTAGTGACACATGATCTGAAGGATGACCAAGTTCTCTCAAAGGTCACTCACTCCTCCTTGGGAAGTTTCATGCACTCTTACTACCACCTCTTTGCTGCTGCCTCCAGCTATCAATATCAATTCTGTTTTGTGGGAGCAATCCCAGTACTACCCACCACAGTCTCTTCTGGTGCTCAGGCCAGATTCTTACTGCTGTATCCTATGCCAGGCAGGTCCTTGATTAAAGAATGAGGGCCTTCAGATCCTCTTAGACTGCAAAAGAAAACTCTCCTTGGAAGAAAATGATGCCTGCCTACCCTTTCCTGGTAGTGAGCGACATGTGTGCCAGGGTGGAGCCTACCCCCAGCCACTGAGAGCAGTGTAGAGCAGGTAAAGCTGCCATCCTGCCTTGCGATGACCTGAGATAAGGAGCAGCCTTCCTAATCTCCTGCCTTCTTCACTTTTCACAAGAGCTGCATGTAGTTTCTGAGCTGCCCTCACTCTACAGTCCTTTAACGGTAAGTGCAGTATCTTGACAATTATGCCTCTTCTGGGGAGGTTTAAGTTTGGAAAATGCACTCATTTCACTCTGGCTTTTCTGCGACAAAATCCATCGGTGTTTATTGCTGCGAGGCTGCATTTGATGTAGAGATATAGACCTCTGATGCTGCAAGGAGACAGGTGAGCAGGCTGAAAGGCAGTTGTGTTGAAATCTCTTACTAACTCCTCTCAACTTTCCTTTAAAATCTTCAGCAAATACATCTAATTTCATGTTAAGTGTGTACAAATGTGTGTGCATTGCAGCAATATGTTGTTGGCCTGAGGGTGTTCAGATGGTTAATTAAAGACCTTTTTTGTGTGACTGTTAGTACCCCACTGCATGGACACCTGATGTAGCCTTTTGTTAGTGAACCAACAAAATAAATATGAATAAAGAACAGTTCTTAAAAGCAGTAACTGTGTAATTCAATAATTGGCATGAAAAGTGCTAGAAGAGCAACAGGTGTGAAATCTCTTCCAGTCAAGGCAGCAGAGGACTGGGAATCTAGTTTTAGCCCCTAACTCGGACAGAGAACCCATAGCAATGTGCACACACCATAGATTCCCCTAGGCCCAACCTTTTTTATTTCTAGTGGGAAAAAGAGGTTCTGTATCTTTCCACCTGCATTGTTCTCTCCTATGTAATTTCAAATTCTTTGGGACAAAGGCTTGTGTTTACCATATGTCTGTACGCTGCCTAGAACAACTGGACTCTGGTCTAGATTTGCCCTGTAGACATTCCCATCATTTGAACAATTCAAGTATTGCTATTTTTTTTTTAGTTGTTTTAATGCGATGTGTTCCCCTAAGGGAATTTATACTGTTCTTGTAGTTCTCCTTCCTATTGTTGCTCATTCTTAATCCACTTGAGTTTCACTCCCATCAGCAGTGCATTCAAAGGCACAAATAATTACACCTAACAATGATGTCCTCTTTTGCCTACTGTTTTCCTGTTCGTTCTTTTTTTTTTTTTTTTTTTTGAGACTGTGATCATGTCAAAAAGAAACTAATAGCTACAAGTCAGCAGCTCTTAGCAGGAGATACGTGCCAACCTTTCTCTGCAATGGATGAAAACCATATACCTGGGTTGACTGTTGCTTAGTGACTTGTATCTCTGCAGCAGAGAAAAACACAGTACTCTGGAGCCTGCAAGTAAATAGATTTACATACTACAGTGTCAGGTTATAGGGTTTTCAGTTGTTCTCTGCCTGCACCTGGATGCAGTTACTAAACAGGAAATAATTATATGGCCAATAAGCCTTAAAATATATGGGGTCCTTGCATAGCAAATACCTTTCCCTCCAAATACAGAAAAAGGTATTCCCCATAATGAGGACACATTCTGAACAAAACGATACGTGGTTTGCATGGAGACTTCTAAGCAACAGCAAACTGGCTTTGCCTCTGGAGCACCAGAAGCAGCTGAACTCAGTATCAGGAACTAGTACAGTGCTTTTACCTGCTGGGCTGACACAAACCTGGAGGAATGGGACGGTCATTTGCTGAGGTTAGCACCTTGCAATAAGTCATAAAAGGTAAGTCATCCACACGTGGTCTGGTACGTTTTTCAGTCAGGTTTTTCTTGCATTGCCCCAAAGATTAAATTCTCAGCATTGCTTAGAGACTGAGGGTGTAGATTTCAGTGAAAACTAGCAGAAAACTAAAAGAGAATAATACTTCAAAACCAGCACCATTCCCTAGCTGAAGTCCCTTTCTGAGGTGTTAGGAACATTTCTGTCTCTTACTAGCAGATGTTGTTGTTTCGGATGAATAAACACAAGTGATACCAGGTAGGCCTCACGGATAGTGCTTTCATTTCCAGTTGTTCTGGTTTTAACCAAGTGCCTGATGTGACGCAGCCTGGTCCGTACAGAAGACATGGTGTCTCATGTGGGCCAGCTTCCACTGGTGAGGCAGGGCTACTTGTTGGTTCCAGGGGGATGTACAGGTGAGAACGTGGGGTTAGGGTCACTCTTTCAGACCCTTCCTTAGCTGCCAAAACTAACTTCTAAAGGACACATTCTGCAAGCTTACCCACCTTGAGCAAATGCAGAATTTTTCACATTATTTTGCTGAGGGAGTAGTATTATGATGAAGGCGACAGTTCCCAGAATCTGTCTTGAGAAAGCAGAAGATGGCAGTGATGACGGGGATCACTTTCCATCATGTTTGACTTCCTTGTTATATTATACGTTGTAGACATGTTTGAACTCCTGTAAAGAGAATAAGGCTACACATTACGTGGTTCCAAATGCCAAAGCAGGCACTAGAAATAAAAAAACGAAAGCATTTGTTTTTGCTATATGATGCAACATTTCACCAGAATATTCCTGTTATCTTTATTACCAGTAAAATAGAATCAATGTATGTCTAGGAGAAATTATATAATTTTATCTTTTTTCCCTCCCTTTCATAAACTATTATTTTTCAGTGGTGCAGAATGATCCCTTCATACAATTTTACCTGGTTGCCACATATGGATAGAAGCTATTGTTTAAAACCATTGCAAAAAAACAGGTGGTGATTATTTCCCACCCTGCATATCTGTAATTTTCATAGGCTATCACAAGCCACCAGATAATTCAGAGTCCATGGTACTTTTGAGGAGACAAATATACCACTTTCATGACACATACGCAATTACTTCTGTAGGAGGCTTGTGCATTTTTTTTCCCTGAGAGTTGCTATTATCATGCTTACTCCAAATGAGAAGCAGCCAGATACCAGGCTAATAATGCTGGTACTGAAGTATAATTTGTAATACATTGATGACTATTTTGTTTGAGGAAGTAGGACAAATTAGCCAAAGGGGTGAAGTCAATATGAATAAGTTACAGCTTATTAAGGCTCCATGTGAATTCTCTCATTCAGAAGGAGAGCAATCGTCACTATAGCCTAATCCCTAAGAGATTTCAGCTCTACTGAACTGAAGGCATGTGACTTCCAAGTTAAAGCATCTACACAGGGATTCAATAAATGCCTTACAGTGGGATTAACCTGTGGTGAAATAAAGCATTAACTTCACTCTTTTCTGAAGTATTTCCATGTAGAAAAACCCTATTATAATTGTAGACAAAACCAAACACGGCAGCAGAATTAGGCTTTCAAATGACTGCTGACATAAATGTGGTCAGACCCTGTCAGTCAGCAAATTGACAATGAATCCCATTCCTCCACATCTAATTTTTCTAAATTTGAAGTTTCCATAGAAAATAAAACTCAGCAAAGAGGGCTTTGCATTGCTTAAAATCATTCAGTTAAAGTTGGCTGAAAACAGTCATTTTGAAAATTATTTTGGCACTTTTTGTGTATCTGGAGGGAATGAGGCCATGAGTGATGGCAGAGGCCTCCTCTCTTGAACATGCATGAGGAATAAAATAAAAACCACAAAACTATAGGGACAAGGTCAAAAAAAAAGTGCAAACTCTCTGACTTGTAAAAGCTGTAGGGAATAATTGTAATGTTGTGTTTGCCATCACAATTTAAAATATGAACTAGAAGCAATGCAAGTAGCAAAATGCACTAGATATTAGTACTCGCTGACTGAGGTTCTAAGCTACTGAATTTTGTGTTGGGTCGTTACAGCTTCCAATTAATTAGAAATCTGCACATTCAAAGTAACTTTTACTGGAAAAAGTTAAGAGGTGTGAAATCATCAACAGGAGTTGCCTTTAAAAGTTAAATAGCTACATTCTAGGCTAAATAAAAAATAAGTACACTTTCTAACAAGGTGCAGTGTAATCTCTACTTAGACTTATTGCCAATGTGTGGTCCTTTGGCATTTGTTTAGAGAAGATGATTTTTGTGTCATTATGAGTGCAAATAAAAATGTGTCTAGGCATATAAATAAATAATTTATCTGAAGTTAAACCTAAAAGTCTTTAAAGCCACAGCTTTCTTGTTGCACCCAGGTGCATGCTATAACAGAAATAAAAATAAACTAAAAACGAAACCCCAAACAAAAACCTGTGTGAAGTAACATACTTTATGCATGGTCCTTCTCATTACACAGAAAATCAAGTTAAAGCATTAGGAATTCTGACCTAACAAAACAGACTTACTTTTGCCTCACTTGCCTAGTAATGTATAGTATTGGGATATCCCGGGGTGTTTTTTTCCATCGTTAAAACATTGGCAATAAGTTTTGTATGCTTTAGGACTGATTGAGCTTTAAAATGCTAGCAGCACCATGTTCCAAAGAGTGATCAAGTGCCACGCAGAATCATTTAAACAACAGTTTGTTTTATTGCAGTTGCTAACATCGCTGAGTCTTCATATGAGCAGTACAGTGCTTCAACTTTGTTTAGGTAAATTGTAGATATGTTTTGGGCAGATGACCTCCTAAACATAGAAGATAAATGTTTTCTAAATTTATGTATATTAGAATTGGAGCTGAACTGTCTTGTAAAGTTGTGAATTTACTAGTCTTTCTGATACCATTCAGAGCAGCTGGAGCTCAAGACGTGGAATTTGTGAGTATTACAGCAAAAATACAATGTATTTGTCAAAAGTCCTTTACAATACCACAGCAGGAATGACTAATTGCGGGTGTCCAAGCAGGAATCTGCAATGATTTGCATACAGCTCTGTTATCCCAGCCAGTTCGGAAAGCTAGGGGAAATAATCAGCCCTTGGCAGACCACAGGACCTGGTGGTCTGTGACAGAGATGCCAGTCCATCAGTTTCACACACCTGTGTGGTGAAATTGCAGCATGCCAGGAGCAGAGAGAGGCTCCAGATATGAAATTACTCACCATGTGCTTTGTGTCTCCCTAGAGATGTTACAAGAAGTCTGCAGCTCATTTTGGTGGAAGCAAATCTGCACCATCAGTTGACCATATCAAACCTGTGTTCAATCCGCCAAAGGCATTTTTGTGCTGCCCAGCACTGCTCCATGGAGAGATCCTCTACCCAGCTGGGGCGAAGCTGGTGGCAGAAGGAAGAGACTAGCACCCTGAAGCATCGTTCCCATGATAACCAGTGCTAAGGTATCACACTGGCACGGCTGCTCTACCTTCGCAGACCTGGGGTGGCCTTTCTGCGTGGCACCTACCAGCCACATGTGGAATCTGTCTTGCCTAGAGTCAGCTGAAGGATTTCTGTACTACCTCCCATCTTCCAGGTGCCACCCGAGAGCACTTTGCAGGTCCTTATAGCTCATGCAGACATGGATGACACAAGTCAAGCTGGTAGCCCAAAGTCTGTCTCCAGCTATTCCTGAAGCAAGGCTTAGCTAAGGAGTTTATGGCACCGGCAGCACTGTTGACTGACCTGTGCATTGTTGAGGGGAGAAGGTTATCACATTCTTCCCAGAACGTCTGTGATGTTCTTTGTCCTGCTGGATTGTAAATTCTAAAGTAATGAGTTTTAGTAACATCTATTTGGTCACAAAGCATGCTCTGCCTAACCTCGGACAATGCCTTTCTCTGATAGTAATGTTTTCCTGCACAGTTAATATGAAAAGGTAACATGAATTGGTGAATTACATGCTAAAAATATGTGAAAATTCAGATTGCTGTAGTCAAGACTGAGGGATGAATGTGGTCTGATTCAAATGCATGTGTAGGCTTATTTCTCAGCCAATTTACTGGGTTGAACAGAAGTCAACAAATAGGAAATTTGGATGTAACTCAACACATGGCATCATATGGCCAGAATTGTCAAGTCTATATTACCAGTATTTAAATGCTTCCCTTAAACATAAAAATATTTAAATTTCAGAACTACTGAGCATTTTACTGACTGTTCCACTGACTGAAGTCTGCATCGTGTTTAAAATTTATATATCTGACAGGTGACTGGGTAGAAGTATGAAAGAATGAACATTTACCAATCAGGTAAGGCATGGCCACACAACAAAGTAAGAGTTAGCTGCATTCTGCAAAGTCCACCTAATGCTGTAAACCTCATAACACTGTAATATTGTTAGAAGTTAATATTGACACATACAGCAGAACGTGTTTCTGTAAAAGTTAACAGACAAAGCTATAAGAAACGTGTATTCAAACTGATTTTTGCTACTATTGTGATAACTCAAAACGATCTTCAATTTTTCATTATTTATTTTTGGGATAACATATTAAGTCCCTTGAAATTGGGGCATTTATGATCCTATTGCAACTAATATTTCTTTTAGTAACCGTTGGGTTTTCTGTAAAATATGGTAAATATCTATTCTAAAGCAATGCTGTAACTTTTGCTCTTTTTGTAAAATATTTGCAGATCTTTTTTTGTTGCTGTGTGAAAATTTCTGTTGAACTGACACTAAGCAAATTATACTTTTTTATTTGTATCTCAGTCAGGATCAGGAATCTCCTCCCTGAGAGATCTCTCCTCTTTCCAATTTTAAGATTGGAAAATCTTAAAATGAATAAAAAACAAAGCAAAAGGTTTTGTACTTTTTAAACAAATGTCAGAATTAATAGAATCAAGCTGCATATGTGATTGTATTGCTATGTGCTCATTATTAAAGCAAGCTTAAACATAAACTATAGATCTATACCATCTACTATACCACCTGTACAAGGAAATCATTCTTCAGAAATTAAGGAATTTGTACTAACAAATTTAGGCCATCAGCAACTTAAAAGTCACCCAAATGAAAAAGAATCTCAGAAATATAATCTTTTTATATTCAAGGAGTTTCAGACCCAAAAATTACTGAAGCTTGTCTCCTGTACATCCAGTTACCCTCAAATATTGAAGATGTCACCAGGAAGACCTGTATCATGCAAATGTGTATTTAATAGCTTCTTTGAAGCCTAGTATCAAAAAAGTTTCATCATCAGAGTTGATTGTCTGTCCACTTGAGCACAGAATTATGTGGCTTAGCATTGCACAGAATAAATATAATGAGCCTTGAAACTTGAGGACAGTACCAGAAATAAACTACTTTAGACACAGTTTCAGTGATAAATTGAGGCCAAACTGGGTCTGTTGGAGGAGCAACCAAGCTACAAGGAGATGAATTATCTATTAACACTCTCACAAGAAAACCTGCTTGGGGTAGAAGATTAAATACAGTGTAATACATGATATAACAACAATTCATAACACAAACTGAAAGGCTGATAAGTATTGTTGTGTTGGCATTTGGCACTTTGCATTAGATAAATACTATTAATTGATTTGGATTTGATATGGTCATTAGCATGTAGCCTAATTCTACTTTTATATCCTTATTCATCAGGATTAAATCTAGACAAGTCAGCAGCAGCACACTACATTTTCAGTGCAAACAAAAATTGAATTACAAAAGGTGAGTTATTAACAGGAAATAAAGCAAGCAAATGATTCATTTTTATTACTGGAGCCTCTGTCCTGAAGAACATGACATGTGTGAAAAACCACTTGCATATGGTTTCCCTAAGAAAAGGGTTAGACATTTGCCATTGAAAATTGAAGATGTGTAACCTTCTGCAGAGTCTGCCATGGACTGGATCTTAGTTCTGCAGCCACAATTGTGATTCTTGAAGCATGACTCATATGTCACCAGAGATAACTAGTGGAAAAATGCACGAAATCAAGATTATGTGGTTTTAATGGAAGTCTTTATCAAATTAGTATAAAATTATCTTAAGTTTTTCTGTTTTAGAATTACTCTAGATTTTGGTTTTCAAAATATATCATTGGTTCCCAAGGCTAGCAGAGTGGGGAAGCCATACGCAAGAGTGAGATTTTATTCCCTTGTGAATAATGGGGCTGGCTGTTATTTTAAGGAAAAACCTGTTATCTTGATGTTAAGGGGCGGGGAAAAGGAAATTAGCATAAATATTAGCAATCACTATAATTATGTTTCAGAGTTAAAAAATCATTTGAATGGACAAAATTGCTGAATTTCTCAAGCCTTCAGGCTGTGTACAGACTCTGGAAGTCTGGTTATGTTGGTTTTGTTTATTCCATGAGTTGTGAAGAAACACTTATAAAACTAGAAACCAGTTTTTGTTGGAAGATCTTGCTACAAAACTAATGCTTCCCAAGAAGGGAATGATAGAATAAATGTGTCACTGAAAATATAGAGGTCTGCTTCTCGTTGTTTCAGAACAGCTGGTCATTCTGCAGTGTGCTCACCAAAATATAGTTCTACAGTTAACTACATAGTTATTGTCAGAACCTGCCATGATCACTCACTATGTAGTTCTTTACACAAGAAATACCTCTTCTGTTCATAATCATTCCTGATGAGGATCAGTAGCAGAGCCTGGATGTAATTAACATGAGGCAAAATCCTGGTGGGGGTGGGAAGTCAGTAAATCAACGCATAAAGTGTGTAACTTTAAACACAGATGCGATTTGAGGACTAGTAGAAACCTTTATTTCACCAGCATGGTAAAAAAGGCTGAACAGTCCAAGTTCCACTGGTAAACAATGAATAAGTACAAAACAGAAAGAAGTCAAGCCCACAAGATACAGAAGCAGTGTAAACTGTTTTGCAATCCCTGCCATCCTGCACATCCTGTGACAACCAGAAAGCAAATATCCCAGAAATCTTTATGAACATTAGTACCAAAATAAAGCGCTCATGATAATCTAATGTAACTGTTTCCAAACTTTCTGCTCCCCCTTTTTTCCCTGACTAAGTTTCAATATTTTCAACAAAGTCAGTCCACCATAAGACCTCAGTATATCTGTTTTCTATACACTGTAATTTCAAAGCAACAAAATATAGCAGTATTTAGGGAAATTGTTGGGGGGGGGGGTTATGTCATTATTTTATATCTTCTTTCAAGGAGCTTTAACTAGATTTCACATACTGCGGCAAGCAGCACTTTTGTTTTCCTCTCCTAAAACACTAGCAGTTTTCTTTCTCACTTTTAAAAGTATTATTTATATTTCAATAGCTGCCTGATAGGAGGGCAGCCAGAGAGATATTTTGGCTCCAGTCATAGAATCATAGAATCACAGAATCATAGAATGGTTTAGGTTGGAAGGGACCTTGAAGATCATTGAGTTCCAACCCCCCTGCCATAGGCAGGGACACTTCCCACTAGACCAGGTTGCCCAAGGCCACGTCCAGCCTGGCCTTGAACACCTCCAGGGAAGACGCCTCAGCAACTTCTCTGAGCAACCTGTTCCAGTGCCTTACCACCCTCAAAGTCAAAAATTGCTTCCTAATGTTTAATCTAAACCTGCCCTCTTCCAGCTTAAAGCCATTCCCCCTCATCCTACCACCACATGCCCTTGTAAAAAGTCCTTCCCCAGCTCTCCTGTACGCCCCCTTTAGGTACTGGAAGGCTGCAATAAGATCTCCCCGGAGCCTTCTCTTCTCCAGGCTGAACAGCACCAACTCTCTCAGCCTGTCCTCATAGGAG
Organism: Pluvialis apricaria; assembly: GCA_017639485.1. Classification (NCBI taxonomy): domain Eukaryota; kingdom Metazoa; phylum Chordata; class Aves; order Charadriiformes; family Charadriidae; genus Pluvialis; species Pluvialis apricaria. The sequence goes on from CM030044.1 coordinate 72,605,288, forward strand.
AGGTGCTCCAGCCCTCGGATCATCCTCGTGGCTCTCCTCTGGACCCGCTCCAGCAGGTCCATGTCCTTCTTATGTTGGGGACTCCACAGCTGGATGCAGTACTCCAGGTGGGGTCTCACGAGAGCAGAGTAGAGGGGCAGAATCACCTCCCTTGACCTGCTGGCCACACTTCTTTTGATGCAGCCCAGGATACGGTTGGCCTTCTGGGCTGCGATCGCACATTGCTGGCTCATGTCGAGCTTCTCGTCAATCATCACGCCCAGGTCCTTCTCCTCAGGGCTGCTCTCCAGCCATTCCCCGCCGAGCCTGTATTTGTGCTTGGGATTGCCCCGACCCAGATGTAGGACCTTGCACTTGGCCTTGTTGAACTGCATGAGGTTGGCATGGACCCACCTCTCCAGCCTGTCCAGGTCCCTCTGGATGGCATCCCTCCCCTCAAACGTGTCTGCCTCACCAAACAGCTTGGTATCATCAGCAAACTTGCTGAGGGTGCATTCAATCCCACTGTCCATGTTGCTGACAGTTTAACAGCACAGCTCCCAGTACCGACCCCTGAGGAACGCCACTCGTCACTGGTCTCCACTCGGACATTGAGCCATTGACTGCAACTCTTTGAGTGCAACCATCCAGCCAGTTCTTTATCCATCGAATGGTCCATTTGTTGAATCCATGTCTCTGCAATTTAGAGACCAGGATATCGTGTGGGACAGTGTCAAACGCTTTGCACAAGGCCAGGTAGACGACATTGGTTGCTCTTCCCTTGTCCACTGCCGCTGTAACCCCTTTATAGAAGGCCACCAAATTTGTCAGGCATATAAGTCCTATAAGAGGCTTTTACTAACTTTTTGTAGAGAACACCGGATATTTGTAAATTTCCTGTCGGGCAGCTTGCTTGAGTAGTCTGGAATTGCATTAATGTCCAGCTTTCCTGGCCCACTCGGAGCTTGTCAGCTGTGTGTGTAGTTACACCTTGAGTCACTCTAGGACCACTCGGCTGTAGCCTTGTGAAACAAAGAGGTGGCAGCTGATGTCTGCATCCAGGTTTGAAAGTATCTGGATGAGTCTGGTGAATATGCTTGGGGTCACTTGATACGGTGGGGCAGTTTGGGGAAAGTAGCAGTGTGGAAGTGTACCCCCCACCCCCACCTTCCCAAGTTTTTTTGTGTTACAGAGCTAAGAAATGCTTTGATTGTGTACAGCTCATTTTCACTGGTGCTTGTGAGGTGGTACTTAAGTTGTCGTGTTGCTGCAGGGTGGCTGTGAAGCACAGTTTTGTGACCACCCACACTGCCTTCACCTTTACTCCTAGAGACAATGTGAAAGTCTCAGCAAGAGGCTGTGGAATGGGCAGATACCTCAGCTTCAGCTGGTGCTTCCAGGACCTTCCAGTACCTGTGCATGAGTAGCCCTGGGCTCCTCACATGGGACAGTGGGACTTTTCCAACACACAGTTGCTGCCACACACAGCCTCCTGTGAGTAACACTTCTGCCTTGTACTCTTCAGCCTAGGCACCCTTGCCGTACCTCAGGGGCTGGTGATTTAACTGTCCTACTGCTGTGACACAAGGGCAGTTACCAAATAGGAGGCCTCCAGTACTGCAGAGGGATCTTCTGCAGAGGACGGTTACACAGAATTCCATAATTGGTTCTGGCACTGTCTCATCTGTTTAGTCTTCAGCTTGGATGAGCGCCTGTTTCCTGGTCTTCTCTCGTACTAGACCCAGTAAGTCCACACTTCCTTATACACTGTTACTGGCTAGTAAGGATAAATCTGCAGGTGATGAATGGAGGAGCCAGTGATGTAAGTGCCTGGCCAGCCATGGCTCTTCAGAATGCTTCAATGTCTTATGTGACATGCAAATGTGCTTAATTTCCCCCCATAGCTGCAGGTGGCATCTGATTATGTGTACTTTGCCTTTCTGCTGCCAGCAGCCTGTCACCTGTGCAGCCACTGTTTTTCCTAACAAGCAACAGAACCTACAGCCAGAACGTGCAGATGCACAGGTGCGTGTAGGGGGGAGGAAAGTTAAACAGAAAGTTTTTCATTCGTGTGCATAGCATAGCCTGCAATGCACAGTGGTGTGTGGCCACACGCAGTCCATACATGTCTCTTCAAGCAGTGCCTTGTTGCAGGGACTCCGCAGTGTCTGAATAGTTACAGCGTGACTTGGCTGATTCCTGGAAGAAAAAACAGCAAAAAAAAAAATTATCAGGTTTTGTCCTATGATTGCAGATGGCCCTTATATCCTTCACCTTTTTCACTGCTTTTTTACTGGTAAAGTGTCATGTTGCCTATATTTGACCTCCTTGCTGTCTTGTTCGGCTTCTGTATTTTCAGCGCAAAGACAGCTTCTCAGGAAGATGTTCAGGAAGACATTTCAGTGTCCAGTGCATTTCCATACTAAACTTTGAAGAGTCTTCTGCAAAGGTGAACCAAAGAGAAATTAGAAAAGAGGACAGGCCTAGTCCTCATTGCACACTCCAAATGACTTTGTCACTGCCCCCCATGAAGATCAAATCAATACTTGGGCCGGTAGTGCCCTTGCTGTTGGCTTTTCATAGTGTGGTTCTGCTGTAAAAGATGTTTCCTTCCATTGTGAGAGTTGCCTGTTTGAGTCCCAGGGTAACCACAGCTTCCTCAGTCCAGCCCTGACACTTTGCGAGAGTGGAAGGTGTCACAGATGCATTGCTGCACCAGAATATGTGCATGCAAGAAATCACCTGCCTCCCCGCCGCTTGGTTTCTTGAAGACATTCAAAAAATGTTACTCTTCAGTTCAGTTACTTCAGTTACTACTGAAGAGAACAACAGATCTCCTCCAGTGCTGGCTTTCTGAGACTTTCTGTCCCAAAAAAATACTTTTTCCCAATCAAATACCAAAGTTTTGCTTTGGAGGCTGAAGTGTCAGGACATGGTAGTCATGTGTCTTGTCCTGCGTGAAACTGTAATGTTAACGACCAAATACAACTGGCATAGACAATTAAGGGTTATCTGCCAAAGACCCTGGGCAGACACTCTTGACCTTGCTTGTCTTACAAAGAACCAGTATCTTAGGTTTGGCCTACCTGGGTGTTATTAGGTGCCTGGCTTCAGAGTGGAGCAAGAGACAGCATTCCCTTAGCCCAGGCTTTGCATGGCTTTCAGAGCTGCTGTGGTTGCAGAGGCTGGAATGCTGCTTATGGCATGTGCAAGCATTTTAGCTTGGGTAGCTATAAGAATATTTGGCTTTTATTATGGGCATAATGGTTTTCTTCTGATGATCTATTTTACTTCCCAGTATGGTGTTTGAAGGAAACCCCTCCGCTGCCTAGTTTATTCTTTGTCTTTTTGTTACATAAGAGTATGCTAATGTTTGCATGGAACATGCAAGAAAAATCTAGAGACACACAGACAGATGACTTGTGTGAGTAAGTACTAGAAAAGGATAAACTTACTAATAGTACAAGTTGAGTGAAGTATTATGTTACACAATTCTGTCTGAAATTGACATGAATCACTTGAAGCTACTGTCATCATACTCTGTTTAAGGAATTTTTACTTGAGAATTCCAAAAATATATTTAGAGAGTGTTACCTTTTCAATGTTCAGCTCTTCAGATTGCTGCTTGCATTACTTAATGCAGTTTGAGCTACATTGAAACTAATGTTTTGATGCATTAAAATTGGAAAATGTATAAAGAGCTTCATTTTTTGTTTGTCCCTCTGAATAAAGGCAACATATAATCCTGTCTTTGTGCAACTGCGGAGCAAATAGTTGGGCATCTGCCAATACACAAAAGGGAACAAACCCAGTTTTGCTATTTTGTATTGGCCAGAAACAATCTTGCATTTGTAATAGCAACGATGTATTTTAAATTGATTAAACAGAAGTTGTCCTATGCAGAATTAGGAAATGTTTTTGTGATTACATCTTTCGCATTGCCTAAATAAACTCATGATTTGACACTGCACCTTCCTGGACAGCTTTTACGTGTTCTACTCCTAAAAACTTTATTTTTAAACTTAAGGATACAAGGGTTTAACCAGTTAAAAGGACTGCAGAACTTCTTCTTCCAAGCGAGTAATGCTTATTGCTCCAGACAAGTGAAACAGTTCAGAAAATGCATGCTTTAAACACAAAAGAAATGTCTATTCTCATAAAAAAATAAAAGGGTGCTCTCTCTTGAGTAAGTGCTGAACTGTTTTGTTGGACTGGGACCCTAAATGTTAGTTTCATTGAATGATTTGTTTATGTTTCATCATGTCACCACAACTGCTCTACTTTCATTAGTTAGTGGACACAATGCAATTGCCCAACACAACAATGACAAGCACTTCTCTTAGATTACCTAAAAGGTATCAGGTCTTTCCATGCTTTGTGATGTTCCAACAGAACATGAGTTTTAAATCTATTTGGTCAATAGACTAATTAGCCTAATTGAGTTAACAAAAAAAAAAAACAACCACAAACCAAAAACCGGAGTCTTTCAAACAGTCAGGAAAAAGACATATATGTGGAACAGAACAAGTTCAAAATCACAATTTATGTCACAGAAGGGAGAGGGTATTGATCCCATGCCAGATAGACTGATACAGGCAGGTATCTTTGTCTCAACTAGAACATCAGACAGAAGACTGTGGAAGTAAGTGTACAATTTACCAAAAGCTGTAACTAGTCCTCAAGCAGATAGCCAGAAAAGAAGGCTTTGAAAACCCATGGGAAAATAATTCAATTTCCTTAGACTGATAAGGTTGGTACAGGATTCCCTAACTATACTCACTTATAAATCATTTTTCTTCAAGGAGCTTGCCTTCCGTTTTTTAAAATGTTGTATAGAAAAGTATGTAAGTATAGCTTCTACTGTCCATTTGAATAGAGCCACAACATAATGAACTTTAATGAATAAGATACTTGCCTAGCAAAAGGTACAATAATCTTAAGGATCTACATTTGTGCAAAAATTTATAAATTGCATTTCCCATATGTTCATTAAATAGTTTGTCTTTTGTTAAAAATAATTCCAAACATTTGCCATAATATTAAAATGATGTGTCGTTCTGGTAAGGCCTCTGCACAGTGCATTCAAGGACTTTCATCGTTCTACAGGATAAAGTACAATTAATCAAAACTTGCACTTCTAAAACAATGTATATTTATTCAGTTAATTTGAGAGTGGAAATGCAATTTACATTTCTATTAATCAGTTAATCTGCCTTCTAAATAAAATGATGAAAAAATGTAGCATGAAACTGGGTTTTTTTTTAGTGTTCAGACATTAGGTTTAAATCTGTGAATGGAATAAAAACCCACTGTTCTTCTGAAATAGGTTAACATACAGTGCTCACAAAATTGTGAAGAACACAAACCATAGCTCTTGTCACTCTCAGAGTTACTTATTTGACAGGGAGGAGATGTAACTGATGAAAACAGTTTTATTTCAGTAGGTTTCTGATTGCAAATCTATACGCATGATTCTATTTCCAATTAAGAGCCTAATCTCAAACCAGTGACAATCAGTGAGCCTATTTCTGTCTGATACCTGGAGTTTAGGACCCAATGCAACTCAAAAAACTGAATCTTTGCACATAAAACATCTAAACTCTGATGAGTGAGGGACCGAGCAAAACAAAGGAGTGCAGAGGATTCCCCTAAGCGCAAGGCCCTGTCTGCAGTCAGTTTATGAAAGTGCCTTCCAGTGATCCTCCTGGCAACTGCTTAGAAGGCAATGGGAAAATGCCTGAACTGGTTTTTCTGTACGTAGTATAGGTGAAGGCCTAACTTGCATTTATCAATGTAGTTAATAAATATAACCTGTTCTCATTCAGCATTAAGACAGCTGAAATGCTGCTGCCTTTGATTGCCATCATAGAATCATAAAATCATTTAGGTTGGAAAAGACCCTTAAGATCATCAAGCCCAACCATACACCTAACACTACCAAGTCCACCACTAAACCATGTCCCTAAGCACCACATCTACATGTCTTTTAAAATACCTGCAGGGATGATCAGAAGGCTGGAACACCTCTCCTATGAGGAAAGGCTGAGAGAGCCAGGGTTATTCAGCCTGGAGAAGAGAAGGCTCCGGGGAGACCTTATTGCGGCCTTTCAATACTTAAAAGGGGCTAATAAGAAAGATGGGGACAAACATTTTAGCAGGCTCTGTTGTGATAGGACAAGGGGTAATGGTTTTAAACTAAAAGAGGGTAGATTTAGACTAGCTATAGGAAAGAAATTTTTTACAATGAGGGTGGTGGGACACTGGAACAGGTTGACCAGAGAGGTGGTAGATGCGCCATCCCTGGAAATGTTCAGGGTGAGGTTGGATGGTGCTCCAAGCAACCTATCTAGCAGAAGACATCCCTGCTCATTGCAGGGGGGGGTGGACTAGATGACCTTTAAAGGTCCCTTCCAACCTAAACTACTCTATGACTCTATGGAGACTCAACCACTTCCCTGGGCAGCCTGGTCCAGTGCTTGACAAACTTTTTGGTGAAGAAATTTTTCCTAATATACAATTTAAACCTCCCGTGGAGCAACTTAAGGCCATTCCTTCTTGTCCTATCACTTGTCATTTGGGAAAAGAGACCGACCCCCACTTCTACAACCTCCTTTCAGGTAGCTGTAGAGAGTGGGAAGGTCTCCCCTCAGCCTCCTTTTCTCCAGGCTAAACCACCCCAGTTCCCTCAGCCACTCCTGATAAGACTTGTGCTTGAGACACTTCACCAGTTTAGCTGCTCTTCTTTGGATGCACTCCAGCACCGCAATATCTTTCTTGTAGTGAGAGGCCCAAAACCGAACACTGTACTTGAGGTGTGGTCTCACCAGTCCTGAGTACAAAGGGAAAATCACTTCTCTAGTCCTGCTGGCCACACTATTCCTGACATAGGCCAGAATGCTATTGGCCTACTTGGTCACCTGGGCACACTGCTGGCTCATATTCAGCTGGCTGTCGACCAACACCCCCAGGTCCTTTTCCGCTGGGCAGCTTTCCAGCCACTCTTCCCCAAGCCTATTGTGTTGCATGGAGTTGTTGTAACCCAAGTGAAGGACCGGGCACTTGGCCTTGTTGAACCTTATACCATTGGCCTCAGCCCTTCGATCCAGCCCATCCAGATCCCTCTGAAGATCCTTTCTGCTCTCAAGCAGATTAACACTCTTGCCCAACTTGGTGTCATCCACAAACTTCCTGAGGGTGCACTTGATCCCCTTGTCCAGATCATTGATAAAGATATTAAAGAGACCTGGCCCCAGTACTGAGCCCTGTGGACCACTTGTGTTAAATCCCCAACTGGATTCAATCCATTCACCACAACTCTTTGGGCCTGGCCATCCAGCCAGTTTTTATCCAGAGAAGAGTACACCTGTCCAAGCCATGCGCAGCCGGTTTCTCTGGGAGAATGCTGTGGGAAACAGTGTTAAAGGCTTTACTAAAGTCCAGGTAGACAACATCCACAGCCTTTCCCTCATCAACTAACTGGATCGTCTTGTCATAGAAGAAGATCAGATTAGTCAACCAGGACCTGCCTTTCAGAAACCCTTGCTGACTAGGCCTGATAACCTGGTTGTCCTGCAGGTGCCATGTGATGGCACCCAAGATGATCTGCTCCATAACCTTCCCCAGCATCGAGGTCAGACTGACAGGTCTGCCATTTCCCGGATGCTCCTTCTGGCCCTTCTTGTAGATGGGCATCACATTTGCTAACCTCCAGTCAACTGGGACCTCCCCGGTTAGCCAGAACAGCAGATAAATTGTTGAAAGTGGCTTAGTGAGCAATTCCACCAGCTCCTTTAGTATCCTTGGGTGGATCCCATCTGGCCCTACAGATTTGTGTGTGTCTAAGTGGTGTAGCAGGTCACTAACCATTTCCCCTTGGATTATCATAGAATCATTGAATCATGGAATGGTTAAACTTGAAGGTACCTTAAAGATCATCTAGTTCCCACCCCTCTGCCATGGGCAGGGATACCTTCCACTAGACCAGATTGCTCAAAGCCTCAAGCAACCTTGCCTTGAACACTTTCACGGAGGGAGCATCTACAGCTCCTCTGGGCAACCTGTTCGTGCATCTTAGCACCTTCACAGTAAAGAATTTCATCCTAATATCAAATCTAAATCTATTCTCTTCCAGTTTGAAGCCATTGCCTCTCATCCTATCACTATACTCCCAGATCAAGGGTCCTTCCCCATCTTTCCTGTAGGCTCCCTTTAAGGAAGGAAGAAAAGAAGGCTCCGGGGACACCTCATAGCTGCCTTCCAGTGCCTAAAGGGGGCCTACAGGAGAGCTGTGGAAGGACTTTTTACAAGGGCGTGTAGTGATAGGATGAAGGGGAATGGCTTCAAACTGGAAGAAGGTAAATTTAGATTAGATATTAGGAAGAAATTTTTCGCTCTGAGGGTGGTAAAGCACTGAAACAGGTTGCCCAGAGAAGCTGTGGAAGCTCCATCCCTAGAGGCATTCAAGGCCAGGCTGGATGGGGCTTTGAGTAACCTGGTCTAGTGGGAGGTGTCCCTGTCCATGGCAGTGGGGTTGGAACTCGATGATCTTCAAGGTCGCTTCCAACCTAAACCATTCTATGATTCTATGATTCAGGGCTGCCTCCCAAGGGACTCTGTCAACCAGCCCCCTAAACAGGCCAAGGTCTGCCTTCCAGAAGTCCATAGAACTTTAACGAAACCATTGTAGGAGTAGAAATTATTTTGTCAGTTGTCCTGTGAAGGACCATTCCTGATGGCAGCAATGGGTTCAATCTATAATTCTGTCTATCTCACATTCTTAACTCACTCCATATTTTTATACTTTCTTCTTCATTGCCTAGTTCATGTGCACTTCCCTCAGATTTTAATACAATCTTTTACAGGTAAAAGGGCTGAAGAAGTGCTGTTGTTGGGGGGTTTCACTTCCATTGGACAAGTTTCATGACTATGAACTACAGAATTATTGTTTCTGTCCATAGGAGAACTATTTTTATCCATAGTAATAAGCATAATAATTAAAAAGGAATAGGACTGTTAAGGTTTGCAGCAGAGTCAAGAGAGTGGCTTGCTGACCTTTTGAACAAATAAATAACTTAAATTTTCAGGAAAAAAAATAGAAGAAAAATAAACATCAGAGCATCATTCAGCTGCTTCACATAGGAGGTTTCTTACAGTAAACCAGGTAAACAGTTGTGGCATAAAAGCAAAAATATTTAATTTTACAGATTATTCCTTTCTTAACCAGCTGAAGGTAGATATTTGATCCTTATGAAAGGAAACTATTTTTTGAAACAGGGAGTGAAGCAGAGTTACATAATCCGTCAGTTCTTTGAATTTGTCCTTTTAAACAAAGCTTTTGCTCTTCATAATGTAGGAAGCAGCTTTGTAAAATACAAAGGTACATATATAGGTTTAAATGTCTGACATATATGCATTTTAATAATAAGAAGTCTTGAATCTGAGTAGCTATCATGAATTTAAAATGGAAGGATGAATCTAGAACTGTTTAACACTGCTGTGCTAATCCATAATTGGGTGGATAGTATTGCTTCTCTACAAACATGCATTTATTAACTGCAAACTGCAAACATTCCTGCAAGAAGAAAACTACGGAATACCTAAAAGTATGCATAACTAGGTACAGATCAGGTAATGTAAAAGCTAAAAAAATTCCTCTTAGAAAAATGTCCTAAAAATGTTCTAAATCACCCTTTAAATAAGTCTATATTAGCTGTCGAGCCTGTGTGCATACAATGGCATCACAACAGATGTCTCGTCTGTTAAGGAGTTGTCTCAGGTGCAATGCCATTGATAAGTGATTATATTTGAATTACAGTATTGCTTGGCGATGTCTTCCTTTACCACTCTTGTACAAACTGAAAATATTTTCCATACAATGGTTTGCTACGTGACTGACAACTATGTCCACTTTTAAGACACCCAGCATCATGGCAGGCAGGTGTGGGTGTTGGTCTGTGTTTTTCTCACCTGGTAATCACTGAAAAATCTCTACCGATCCTAGTAACTAGGGCGAGTCTCTGCAGGGGGAACAGGGCACAAGTAATTCCGCTGCCTGAAGTCCCATATCAAGTCATGTTCCCTGAGCAGTTCTACCACAACTGCAACCTTCTTCTTCATCGCTACATGGCATTCAGATTTATCACTTCTAATGCTCTTCTTCATTAATTGCAGACTTGAAAGCATCTACCTAAAATCTTGCTATAGCTACAAAATACCTGATGGTGATAAGAGTAGCACGTGTTCAGTGTTATACTTGTTTAGGGCTTTTGCCTTGTGAAAACTATAAAAGCTTAATCTTTGGAAGTTCTAATTTAATTACACTTTGCATAAAGAAATTCTGTCTGAAATGCTTATATGCTAATCTCCTCCTCAATGTCAATAGCACTATTATTTTTTTTAATTAGCTACTGTATGTAAAATTGCTTATTTGCAAGTCTATTTCTTTGTTTTCAGGTTCCTCTGTATCTGATAAGCAGGTCATGTTTTGTTGCTTGTGGTTTTCTTTTAAAAAAAAAAAGTAAAAACTATTCTTTCAAGCTTTAATTTTTCCTCATATGATGTGAAATTAAGAAAGCGCAGAAAGTACATGTATACTGTGTATTGTATTTGCTGGAAGTTTAAATTCTTGCTTAAATATAAACTGTTACTGAAACCTTAAAGGCTATATATCCAGTGTGAATATGTATTCTTACTAAAAATATAACTTATTGCTTTATATTACTACCCGAAACACAGAGAACGCACTTCATCAGACAGCTGAACCCCTAGATGAGAAAACTGGCAAAACCAAATCTTGTATGGTATCCTTGCCAACAGTTGTGTAGCTGTCATCTGTTATCTAAGAATAGCAGTCTGATACAGCTGATAAGATAGTGCATGAGTATAATTATCATTTCACTGAGTGTTAGAATTGAAGGAAAACTGTTAATGGAAAAGCAAAGTGACTAAACAGTTTCAGGATGACATAAGTAGTGGAAGGAAAGCTGTATCTACTGGAGTTCTCATATAAGAAAAGATTACATATTTGATAATTTTAGATACTTACATAGACTATTCCATTTTTTTTGGACACTTGTCAGGTTCTTTCTTTCTAGATAAATAATATTGTGCTTTAAGATTATTTTGCATTTGTCTATGCACCATTTGCACTATTTGTTCCTGCAAGAAAAGAAGTGCAGGTAATGAAGGTAAGTCAGGCCACATGAACTAACTGGTATTGACCTCAATATATACCCTCAGGCAATCAGAATGGATCAAAAGTACAATTAGCCAGGGACTCTCATATATGCACTGCCATAATTTGCAGCTTGAGGAGGAAAGCAGAAATGAACATCTCCACTTTCTCATCTGCAAAAGAAAGATAGCACTTTCATATGCCTGCTTCTCTAGGGATATTGTTGATGGATTATGATAGTATAATTAATTTGCAGCAGTGTGTGTTGTAATTTTTTTTCAGAGGCTTCTATGAAATATCAGTCTGCCTCTTCTTCATACAAAAAGTTGTAGCTAGTAAGACCACATTATGTGACTCCTCATATGAACAGTCAACTGAAGCTGCAGGCTTGCACAAAAACTTCTATTGCGAGATTCTGGGCTAGTTGTCATAGCTTTGAGACTCGTGACTCTCTTCTATGCTTTAAAGTGAAAGAGAGGGGAAAATACTTTCAACATAACAAACTATATTCAATATCACATGATCATCTTAGAAAGTGGCGCACAAATATTCTTCCATTAGAGGATGGCTTTTCTTTAGAGAATCTCTTGTATTACACTTAACCATTAATCACGAATTAATTAATCATTAATGATAAAGCAAAAGTGCCATTTATTTTATGCAAAAGCCTATTTGAGTAAACATCTTCCAGAGATGTTCTATGTTTATACTTCTTAATACATGTTTTATATTAAAAGATGTATTGAAGCATTAAAACTGGAATCTTAAAATGAACCACAGTTTGTTTTAAGAATTGTGATTGTATTAAGAAATTCTTGTCAGGAGGCAGAAGTAGGAATTAATCATCTGTGCTTGGCAGAGATCCAAAATGACAAAACTGCTATAGCAAGAGGAGGGATTTTAGCATCCTTACACTTAGACTTTAGTCTTTGCAAAGCCATGCTTCAAAAAAAAGAAGACTAGTATGTCTTGTGCATTAAAGAGGGTGCATACTGAACCAGCAAGAATGATGTAGATCCACAGCCTTGATGTCATCAGGGTTGTGGAGTTAATGATTACTGCATTTTTTCCTAGCACTTTTCTGTAATTTTATGTAGGGTTTCTATCCTTGCTTTGGTTAAGTCTATTATTTCTGGGAAGCTGAAAATTTTATGGTGATCAGATCCTTTAAGACAGTCTTAATGGGATATAAGCATGTGAGAGTGGCAAAACGTCTGGCTCAGACTACTCTCCTGAGGCTGTTATGAAACACTCATAGTCTGAATTAATTTGTACCACACTGTTATTCAGCTGGGCCAATTCTTATCCTACACCTGGCAGTAAAAACTCAACATCTACAGAATGCTCATATATCTGCACCTATAGATGCTTCCAAATTAACAATATTTCACAGCAATTAAGCCTTTAATTATTTTAGATAGGGAAGAAGGCAAGGAATCTTAAGTAAAGACTGTTAGAAGTTCACCTAAACATGCGAAGAAAGACTGAGTGAAGTAACATGAAAAGCTAACTTTGAAAAACTGCTTTCATAACGACTGAGTTACTCACATTTTCATGTAAAATGAAATGAACCTTAGAGTTGAGTTGCCCTTTTTACAGATTTTAAGTGAAGTCAAAGTGCTATACTTTCTGATTTCTCATGTTCAATTTTGGTTCTTGTATGTAGGCTCTGGGCTCAAAAATCTATTGAAGTCAAGACTGTGACCTTGTGCACACACATACATGTTACCTAGGTTTCAGAAAATCTTCTGCATTGACTTAAATATGTCTGTCCAGTTTTATTAGGATATTGATGTCTTGTGAAAACTTATGTTGTTATCAGTTTGTGGCTATTTGTCTGCAGAATACTCAAATAGAGCACTCATCTGGAAAACTGGACAGTATCAGGGTTCCCAAGTCTGAATGTGAGAAAATTTATGAAACAACACTGAAACTCAGTCCATTAGTATTCAGCTCAGAGACAAGTGGTTTCCTAAATTTGAAACTATTACACTTGACTGTCGTGGTTTACCCCAGCCAGCAACTAAGCATCACACAGCTGCTTGCTCACTCCCTGCCAGTGGGATGGGGGAGAGAAATGGAAGAGTAAAAGTGAGAAAACTTGGGGGCTGAGGTAAAGACAGTTTAATAACCAAAGCAGAAGCTGCACACAAAAGCAAAGCAAGACAAGGAATTAATTCACTTCTTCCCATCAGCAGACAGGTGTTCGCCATCTCTAGGAAAGCAGGGCTCCATCACATGTAACAGTTACTTGGGAAGATAAAACACCATAACTGCAAACGTCTTCCCTCTTCTTCCCCCAGTTTTACATTGCTGAGCATGATGTCATACGGTATGGAATATCCCTTTGGTCAGTTGGGGTCAGTTGTCCCGGCTGTGTCCCCTCCCATCTCCTTGTGCGCCCCCAGCCTGCTCACTGGTGGAGCAGTGTGAGGAGCAGAAAAGGCCTTGACTGTAAGCACTGCTCCCTGTATTATCAGCTCTATTTCCAGAACAAATCCAAAACATAGTGACATACTAGCTGCTATGAAGAAAATTAACTCTACCCTGGCCAAAACCAGCTCAGTGACTTATGATATATTGCTCTCTGTGTCCTACAAATCAGTCTTTCATTCACAGGTACATTTGTATAGCCAGAGCACAGGAGGAAGTAATGAACTTGTAAATTCAAGTCCCACTGTATGACACAGAAGCGCAGATATTTTTTTTTATTAAACTAATGCAGACCTCATATGTTGCCTTGACTATCGTGATTAATTCCTTGGTGTCACAGTACCCATGTATAAAATAATCCTCCCCTCTTCACAGGGATGCTAGGCTGAATTCATTACCTGAGGCATTTAGCTAGAACACCTGTGAGTGTGCTCTTTAATGAAATGGAAACTGGGTAATATCTGATTAAAGTTCTTCAGAGGGTCAGAAAGTGTCCTTTGCAACTTAGGCTCCTTATATCAAGCTGAAACTAGAATGACGCAAAAATTCTTTACATTCTATTCAAAACTCCATCCACAAGAACTGCAATTTAATTTTTTAGCCTCAACCATTAATTAGCTTTTTTTTTCCTTAAAGTGTTAGGTGCACTGGGTGAAAGCTTAGCTTTTCGCACTGAGAGGTTTAAGATTTGAGGTACTGCCCTTTTGAAAACACTGCTATAGTACATCACACTGGCGTAAGTAGAAATAAAAGACATAAAGAAATAAAACATCCCTTATGTATTACACAGCAATTAACTGCATTTCTGAAATTTATAAGCAAGAGCAGGGATGATTTTGATTTCGATGGACTGAAAAGCTGCAGTGTCACATAACACTCATCTGTTGTAGCTGAAATTCAGGCTGAGCCAGCTAGAATTCCTCCTCTTTACATGTATATAAACATGTCTTCCTCTGGAAAGGTTGAATGATGCTCTCCGCCTCCATAGTGGTCAGTTTTGCAGATGGCGATGGAGCCATGACTTCGCTCTTTCCCTTGATGTCCTCAGGCTTAGACTACACCTCAGCACCGTACTGGATTGAAGATGCCAATGTTCATTCACATCCTGAAACACTCATGTAGACCCACAAGAAACAGTGAAACTCTCTGATTTCTACATTTTGGCCAGCTTCTACTTGTATTTGGGTTTGTTTAATGGATAGGTAAGTGATCTTTTCAGATAGTTGAAATGTAGCCTCTGAAATACGATTTACTGAAAACTGACATGCTGGCTTACATCCATCATGCTTTGAAATACAACTGCCAGACACAGAAAATTTTTAGACAAGTGGTAAAATTATGATTTCTTTAGCTACCAACATTGCAAAGTCAGGAGGATTAATTCTGGTTCAAATATCACCATCCGCAGCAAGGATTCTTGTGGCTGTAACTAAGGTAACAATATTGATGATGTGTAGCCACAATGGAGTCCAATGTGTCTCCCAAGCCTCTGCTCTTAAAATCTTGCACAGAAATAGTTTGAATTTGCTTGTGTCAGGGAAATAAGCATGACTAAATCAAAGCACTGCTGTGCTGCCTTGCTTCTCAACCATCTAGGGCCTCCTGTGTGTAATGCTGCATGAAACAGATTCAAAATGAAGGCCACATGGAAAACTTTAACAGCTTCAAGATTTGTCCCTTTTGTAGATAACTTGTTTTATAACATGCTGCTTTATCCTGCAATTCTGACATAACACTCAATATGGCTTCTATTGCTTTGATTGGTATTAATTCTTATTTCTCATAGCTTTTATTCTCTCATAGGAGGAAAAGCCATCCTGAAAGCGCATTTAAAGAAATGTATAATTATTTAAAAATGCAAGTAACTGTGGTCCTTTCCATCTTCAAACTGTATTTTTAACTTAGCCCTTCTTTGAAAATAATTTTTTATAATGTTACACCTTTTTTATACATTTCATTAACCTGGGGCCTCACTAAAAAAAAGTAGCAAAGCAAAAGTGCAAAATGTACAGGCTTCTCTCCTATGCTATGCTGTTGTAAGATAAAAGCTGCACAACCCTAGGGCTCTTAGAGTCAATATAAATGATTGTTCTAGAGGAATTCCTGTGAACCTTTTCTCAAAGTCACAGAACAGAGGTAAAAGAAGTGTTTGAGTGATTTCTATGCTTTTGCTGTGATAGATCCCTTTTCAGATAGTGGTAAGTCAGTCCTGCTAGATATTAGTTTCTCCAGTGCTCCTCAAAAGAACCTTTTCATAAGCCAGAGCTTGTGATTTGGGGGTGTTGGGTTGGTGGCTTAGGGTTTTTTTGAATGGATGACATTGCAGATGCTGTCTCATTTTTCAAAAGATTTTCAGATGGAGGATTTGGCCCCACAATCTCTCCTCATCTTGTGCAGTCTTCTTTCAGCCACTGCAGACTGATATTACTTTATTCAGTCTGCCTGTCAGGCATAAAGAACAGAGACTTCTGTTAAAAGCTTATTAGAAGTTGATTTGTCAAGTAGTATTGCTTTCTTCCTTGATTACGATTTCAGTGATGTTTACCACATGATTTACTTCATGGAATTTCCTTGTTCTCATCTTTTAAAAGAAATCCTATACTCAGCTGAGCTCCTGTGAGGCAGGCAGAGGACCCATGACTTGCAAACTTCTTGGTCAAGTGCTCGTCCACATACCCGAGACCCGGTTGTGCCCAGTGTTCCTGTTCATGCTGTAACTGTGTGTGTGTTTGTGTGTACGTGTGTGTGAGTGTTAAAAGTATATTGCTGCCTGATTGTTTTGAAGTGAAAGCAAACAATAACATAGTACACTAACTCATGGTTCAAACTCATGGTTACAAATTACAGGTCTCTTGGCAAATGAGCAAGAAGACAAACCAACTCTGTGAAGACAAGTATGCACAAAAATGAGTGTACAGCAATGTAAATTCGTTGGTTATCCCCTGACTGGGCAGAATCATTTCAGTTCAACCAGAAGACATTTTGTTTCGATCAAATATGGAAAAATCAAAGAAAATGGCTGAAATTAGATCTAGTGCCATTCAAAGCCAGTATCAGTAAACATAAGTATTCTTTCTTAAACTTAACAAAATAAAATTATTATATTTGAGGGGGAAAAGGTTTTAATTTTGAAATTTAAAAGTGTGAGCTTTCTCGTAGTAAAGGTGTCACTTGATTACAAAATAACACAAGTTAATCAGAAAGATTTCAGAATTGGAACACTTGGACAACAGAGGATTTTTTTCCAGAAATAAAAAACAGCTATTAACATCTCCTAGAAGTGCTGTGTCCTTCCAAACAAAACATAGTAACATCTTATAGTACCCGGTGTTTGCAAGTTTGAAGTTAGTGACTTGGGAGTATTGTACTGGCAACTCAGTTTGGTTTTACCTTTTCGTCATGATTGCAGCAAGTCCCACATTTCCTTACATTTGTTTTAAATCCCTAACAGTTAACAGCATTGCTGTAATGTAGGTATTCTCAAACACTCAATGTCTACCTCTACACGTATGTCAAAACTTTACGTATGTGTTTTCTGAATGTGAATGAAGAAGCAGTTTCTGCAATATTGAAAATATTGCCTAGTCCCTGTGTTCTTAGCTCTATGATTTCTTTATTGCTGTGATGAAAATGCTGAAAAGCAATGTTTCATGCTGTATTTGAGAAATATGCAAGCTTACAGTCAAACCCCTGTTCCCACACCAAAAGGCTCTGGTATCAGTGTCAGCATATCTCTGTGCTGGTAGAAGACTGCAAGCAGCCGGTGGGTTCATTTGCCAATGCAGACCTGTCCAGTTCTACTGTTTCCAGAACTTCCTGTAAATATGCTGTTGAAAAACAGGTGATATCCTGAACTAATACTTATTCTTCATTAAACTACATGCAGCTAGGAAGCAACAAACCTCTTGTTCTCTCAACTACTTAACAAAGCAGAAGCACTGGTAAACTACTGAAGTACGGCACTTGACATGATCCCACCTTATTTTTCCAAGGACTGGGCATCCACTATGCAATCTTATTAGCATTGTATGAAATAGAATTGGATTTTTAACATAAATATCATACCAAAAGATTTACAGTGAGCGGAATGGCCTTGTTGCAGATTCTTGTTCTATTTGTGCTTATTGAGAGAGGCTAGTATGAGTCCCGGCGTACAGACCTTCAATCCAAAAAGACGGGGCATACACAATCGTTACTGAGTTCAATGACGGAAAAAAACAGGAACTAAATAACAAGTGCTATTCAAGTAGGGGATTTTTTTGTAGTGGCCAAATGGATTTACAAGACAGCAATATACTTGTACGCCTGCAACCTCTGACAATGACAGATGAAATATTAACAAAAAAATGCCCTTCTGAAATGCTTGAAATTGCTGTCACATCTCAAAAAATTTAAAAACTTCTGCTCTCTTCTCTTCCAAGTATTATTTTGAATGTTGTTTATAAGTTTTCAAAGCCTACTTAAAGAAGTTTCAATATACCTGGTGTGATAGCCAATTATTTTTCCAGAAATCTAAGGGCTTGCCAACATGAAGAAGTCAGTGTGTGGTAGTTTGCACTCTCAATTTGCAGCCTTGCACCACACTAAAGCACTAAAGACAACCTTAATTTGCAGGAGTAATGTGGCTAAGAAGAAAGCATGGTGCAATGTGAAGCTGGGGTCAACACCTTTTTGGAGTGCAACTAGGAGGAGCTCCTGGAACTCAATGTAGAACACTGTAAATTCATGTGTAATCAGTCCCACTGGCGAGTAACACCATGTAACAGACAGAGCTGTTATGTCACATGGTGGCTGTTGAATCTGTGACTCTATACAGTTTACATTCTGCTTTCTTTTCTTTACAAATGCTGGTGTCTTGTTAAAATTATCCATTTTTTCTCTCTACCCAAAGTTCAGCCTTTTAAACGTAGCAATATAAATGCTCCTCTTATCTTTTTTTTGAGAACCTGGACAGCAGCTCAGCACCTATTCCCCCTTTTGTCTTGGCCCTATTTTCAATCAGCTCTAAAATTCAAGTCTGTATGCGCTGTTTTGCAAAGATGCTCTAGGTGTTCCTACATGAACCAAGAGCGGAGCAGCACTGAGGCAGTATTCCCTGCAAGTTAATCAGCTCTGTTAAAAAGCTGATGGCTTTAACTCTGCCTGGGATAACATGACTGTACAGCTTCTGAGACCTACAGTACCGTTCTCTGACACAGAAATTTATTGGCTCATTAGGAGCTTGCTCTGAAGTCTCAGTATGTGCTGTGTAACATAGCATAGGCATCTTTTTGAGTGTCTGCCACAGAACAGAACTGCTAAAATGCCGTAAGAAAATACTGGGAAATCCCACAGTTTTTTCCCATTAGCTTTCCTTTTGGCATGACAGTGGTGAAGTGATGTAAAGAAGTTTAACTGTAGCCTTTCTTTGTTTTCAAGTTCTTTAGAAAGTGCTGTCTTGCTACAAGGGACTGTCACCCTGGTTTTGCTTTTCAATTCAGTAGAGACACGATAAAATCTGCTTTTGTACCAGACTCTCTCTAGTGCCACCTCTTTCAGGAGCTCTCCTTATCATAGAATGGTTTAGGTTGGAAGGGACCTTGAAGATCATCGAGTTCCAACCCTCCTGCCATAGGCAGGGACACCTCCCACCAGACCTGGTTGCCCAAGGCCACGTCCAGCCTGGCCTTGAACACCTCCAGGGACGGGGCTTCAACAACCTCTCTGGGCAACCTGTGCCAGTGCCTTACCGCCCTTAAAGTGAAAAACTTCTTCCTGTTTCTCAGTGAAAGGAAAGCAATGCTGAGTTCCTAATGTCTTCTAACGTGGGCCAACTTGCAAACCTGCCAAACATTTGTGAATAGCTCATTGCTACAGATTGCAGTAAGAGGTAATATGCACTCACACTACCTCTTCAGCAACTTCTTCCAAAGTTTGTGCTGAACAGCTCCACTACATCTTTTGTCTCTCATTGCGTTTGGCAACTCTTCTACCACATGCAATTAAGAAATATTATTCAGGTAATGTCTACAGAGAAATCATGCAAGTAATGGCAAATAAGAATTAACACCGTTATCAGATAGAAAATACCAGATCATCTTTTTCTTTTAGAATGTCCTCACTTGAAGAAAATAATTATTCCCCCTCCAGAAAATTAAAGCTAAGAAAGCAGAAAAATAAATGGAAAATTAGCAGAAAATGCAGCAGATACTCTTTTCATGGCTCTTCAGAGCCTAGGATATCAATTGATTTTCTGAAGTCCTCACAGCTTTTAATGTTAAACTTTTTAAAAAAGATTACTAGACTTTTAAAGGCTAAAGTCTGCTGAGACACAGAAGCTCACACTCAGGCCCAGAAACAGAGTCCCTAACTTGTGCCTGGCTTATAGCTTTAGACAAAGTGCTCAGTGGCTAATAATGTGTACAGTTACAAATACTCATATTAGTTTTTTTCCTAGATTTTAGCTTTTGGTTCTAGCTTCTAAATCATTAGTATCTTTCTTTCCTAGCTGTATTAGCAAACTCTTTTAGAAATAAGACCTTGGACCAATAAACTAGGAGGAAACATTCTACCATTCATACTTTTCCACCTCTACCTCCTATCAGAAAAAAAAACCCAAAACTGAACTCTTCCCAGCAATTCAGGTATTGCCTTTGACAAAAACAGGAAAGTCTAGAAGGTGTTGAAAAGTCTTGGGTTTAGATGTTTCTTATTAGCCCTTTACTTTTATTAGTAAAATATAACTAGAAACTGAAATTGGCCGATCCTAAAATGCTGTGATTTATCAGTGTTATATATGTTGCCGCCCTAAAACTCCAATATCATATAGAACAGTAGTTTTTGGTGTTATGATACTGATGTGGGAGTTACTGACATACGAAAAATCTCTCTTCGGGAGAATATATACTGTCACGTGTATAGATTTGAAGGTATAGAAAAATAATATGTAAATCATATTGAGATCAAGAATCTAAATGGTAAATCATGACGGACACTGTGTTTTTGAAGCATTATGCCATTAGTAAACCAAAGACCTTATTCAAAATCCTGTAAGACTTCAATCATTCAACCACTGTAGTACAGATCAGACATTTAATCTACCTGAATAAGGAAAAAAATAGGTTTAACTCTTGCCTAGAACTTCAGACTTTTTGCAGAAGCTCACCTATCTTTCTCAAAAACCGTGAGTCCAACTTCTGCTAGGATAGCATGCAATTCATAGTGAAGAATTCTTATCATATTTTGCAAAGCAAACAGTGATAATTACTGTTTTTTTATATTAATTGGTCATAAAGGGAGGTGCCCAGTTCATACTTTTTAAGACACAGCCCTTTAGATGTTTTGGGTTACACACAGGTGAAAACTTAGTTCAAGGCCAAGTTACAAGTTCTGTAACCTTGAAGTTACAGAATCTTCTTGCTTATGACGACTTTGTATGTAACAACATAAACGACAATTTATGTACTAGTGTATGACTCGTGTTGCCATATACCTTACCAAAAAAACCAGCCGGAGTGGAAACTTTGCATGCAGCACATAGAGACACTCATTATGAAAAACAAGATTTAATATTACTAGGCCTGGAACTGGAATATGAGTAAAACAATCTCTGCCTCAAACCAGTATATTTTCTCTTTACATGGCTTACCTTGGTTTTTACTCTGGTCATATTCTAAACAAGTAAGTAGCAAAATTTGCCCTGACACTGTAGTGACAAATGCTACAAAAGTAAAGAAAGGAGGGTTTCAGCACATACCCTTGTGACAGCCAGACAACAAATGCTTGATCTACCAGGTTATTTGTTTGGCTTAAACTCTCTTAGGAGGAGGAGGCCAAGTACACCCTCTGGCCAGAGTGTGCTCTTTGCCATGGGTCTGCTCCAGCAGAGAAGTTTTGCGGAGCACAGCACACAGAGCCAGATCCAGCGTGGAGAAGAGCCTTTCTTTGAGAAGGACTGAGAAACCCTGGGGACAAGCCAGCCAGGCTTTTGAAAAGGGTGAAAAAATCTTCCTGATGACCAGACATGATTGGACAAAGTTTGCTGCCACTTAGGTAAGTTGGTCATCTTGAATCAAGCCTGCAAGAATAGACCTGCATGGGAGGGCTAAGGGGACAGGGGAAGAATTGTGAATAATACTTTTCCGTCTGAGCTAGTAATCAACATGTGTGTTGTCTCTGGGAAGCTTGTGTCAAACATGGCTTTTGGACTTTCAAAGCTTTTCAGTCTGCTTTGGAAAAAATCAGTACAGAAAAAGCAGGTGAGCTCACCTCCAGATTTTGGATGATTTGAAATCATGGGAAAATATTTTTTTTTCATAATCTTTTCATAACCTATTCATAAGAGCACTTCCAAATTTCATCAACTGCATGTCCACTGTGTACTCCTCTAGTGCTCAGAAGCAGGAAGGTCTTCGAGACAAGGGATGTTGTTTTCTGTTGTCATAATTTATTCTTCACTGACTGAAAGTCTCTGAGAATACATGTGGCACTGCATAAGTAATAACAAGATTTTCATACCCTTCCATAAATTTGTCTGACCTCTTGTTCAAACATGTTCTCAGCGGCTCTGTTGAATGAGAATGTAGGTCTGTAAGGAACAACGCAGCAACAGCCTCATATGACTGGAATAACTGCATTTTCATTTGTTGGCAAAGCATCATGAATAACTGGCTATTATAAATTAATGTACTATCATTGACTCCAGTACAGCTACAGCAGTGTTCCCCAGTGGAAAGTCTTGTCCTTAATCTTAAGAGCAAGAAGACGCTGTTCTTCAAGTATTCTTGGAGGATTTTTTTTGAACAGTTTTTCCCTTTCTTTGCAAAATCCAGCAAAATTCAATCTTTAACACCAGCCATTCTCTGAATAATAGAAGCATGTAAATTTACATTGCTTTGCTTCTTCTCTGGTTGTTCATATAACAAGAGTTTACAGTCATTCTCCAGAATGTAACATGCTGTTTTTATCTCCTGCTAAATACGCTGCCTAGAGAATTTCCTTTCCAAACAACTATTTGGAATATTCCCATCCTTAGCAGCTAGTCAACATACAAATAAGCTGTACCTCCTTTTCTTGTAATTTTCTAATTTGAAAGCTAATTCTGACATACATCTCTTTTTCTTACATAGTACAAACACCTTTCACCTTTTCCTTCCTCAGGGCAATACCACTTCTGAAATTTTAGTCAAGAAATTGTTACTAAGTTGACCTTATCAAAAGAAGGGAATATAATAAACATAATCACATAACTATATTGCACTATTAGTTATGTAAAAATTCTCATATAAATTATGATGAATTATTATATCATCATCATCATTTTCATTATTTTATCAATGCAATTGCTGTTTTAATCTAAACCTCTACCTACATATATTCTTACCATTCTGAAATAGAAATGGCTATAAATCAAGATGAAATCCATTTACTTTTTATGAAAAGGTGTAGCCATCATGTGTGCCATTTTCAATGGAAAATATTTGTTTCAGTGTTGGAATTTTAGAAATGTAATACAACTTTTAGTATTTATTTAGTTTATATACTCTTTCCCAGTGAGATGAAGGCACCTGTGCTCATGCTCAATATGGTCTCATTAATGAGCAGTGAACAGGGGTGAAGGAGTGGAAACTCCTGCAGTTGTTGGCAGCAAACCACTGGATCAGTTTCAGCTATATTGGGTAAGCCATCATATGCTATTCACCTTTAGGTTGATATTATGAGTGAACTGAAATACTGCATGCTTTCTGTTCCCTGTTAAGTTTATTTGCATGCACAAGCAATCACACACATATCCAGGTGAGTGCTTATACATACATGCATAATATATTCAGAAGTTCCAGATTGTGGTGCATCAAATTAATATCTGATCATTTGACGTGTTGGTGCTCTATTAAAATAGCTTGATGCTAAAGCAAGCTGTGAGTGAAATTCCACATTAATTCTGAAATGAGCCACTCAAGTGGCATAAACCGGGCAGGTTATTGTCCAGAAGCAGTGGGAGCCGTCTGCTCCCTCAGGGATGGAGATCTGGGACCCAGGGAGATCCCCTTGCCAGCCATGGCTGCCCCAAGACGCAGTCCCAAGGGGTGCTGAAAGTGGGGCTTCTGGGTCATGGGTAAGGTTGGTGGGAGGTTCCATGGGAAGCCAGTGAGATCCATTAAGGCTTGTGAGCGCTCTCAGGGCCCTGGCGTTTATGTGCCTCAAGGACGAATTTTTTCTGATACCCCTGAAATAATGGGACCATTTGAGCAATTAGGTAATGTTGCTGTTTCTCCTCCAAGGAAATATTTGTGTTAAGCTAACAATAGCAAGATTCTGCCATGCTGATTCTTCTCATCATGTTGACGGTGAAATAGTTTGGACATGTGTACTCACAGTGAAGGGAAAACTGTAGAAAATAGACAGTTGCAGCTGGAAGTAATTTTTTTTTATTCCCCCACCTTTAATTCTGTTCAGGTGGAGAGGTCCTGGATTTAGGATGGTGGATTAAGGTTTTGGAGCTATTCCATGACATACTGTTACCAAAAGAAAATTAAAGAAAATCTTTCACCAAGCTAAGAATAGGGTAGGCATTTTCAGGCAGATGTTGAGTACTAGCGTGTATGACAAAATAAGACAGAGAACTTTCAAGTCCCCATGTCCACAAGTCTGGTAACCAGTAATCCGGTAGATCACTGAAGACTTGAGAAAATGGGTCCAGAAAACATGGTTCTGCTAATGATGCTAATGTATGCTCTTCTGCATATGAAGCCCCATGACTGCATTTGAACTAGCTGCAGCTTTTGAATTTCCCGTGATGCTGTCATTGGAAAACAGTATTACAGAGTCTTGCAGCAACAAAAGCAAAGCTGTGCCAAGGCTACTATGGCGCAGGAATAGAGCTGTTTAAGTATTTAGGCAGAGTTGTGTATCTGGTTTTTAGCTACTGTACACTCTCTTGAAAATCATACAGTGTCTGGTTTCAAAAAAGAATAAAATCACAGCTACCTGTGACAGTCCTTTTTTCCTCTTCAGTCATTATTGCCTCCACAAGCGGGATACAACCCAGCTATTTTTATCCAGAAGATTACTTGCCTCAAACTCTGGGTTCAGTTGTCTACATTTTGTTTAGCTTTTTTGACATTTCTGAGGGAGACCCATCTCCAAAGGGTGAATGCAGCAGACTGGAGAATCAAGCACTAATAATGGATACGACATAGAAGTGATTTAAGATGAAAGGTGTGTTTGAATTTGTAGGAAACCACAATAACCTAAGCATGAGGATTTTGCTCATCCTCTACTGTTAGAGCTCACGGTTGCCACTGAAGAGAAGATTTTCCAGAGATTGAAGAGTGTTTTTTTTCAGGTGCTCAGTTATTTTATTTTTACTACTTCATTTTTTTTCCTTAAAGAAGAAGTTCAACTTCAATTTATCATTTAGATAAAACAAATGTAGCTGCAGTTTCAAAAGACCTAAACTCTAGCGTGCTTTACAATTTTATGAATGATGGTGTCATTATTTTGATGTCTAAAATGGGAAATTAACTGCTTCAGAAGTCTGTCTGCCATTGTTGCTGCTGAGCTTTTCAGTGATTCTGACCCTCTGGGAATAACCTGAGTACTCCCAGCTCAAAAAAGATAAAATATACTTACAGAAAACATTCACAGAATGCCTCTTACACGTCTTCTTTTTTTTTTTTTTTTTGTATGTGTTCCAGTAGGTCTGGGAGCTCTTCAAATTCCAGAGAGCTAAATATTTCCAAGCAGGTTTGTGTATTAGCATAATTCTGGGGAAGAAAAGGATCTCTTAATATTCCCTATGACAAATACACAAATTAATCCAAGGCCAACAGAGGAAAATCTAAGGCGCAAGGCATCCGTTAAAGCCTGGACTGCTTCAGGCATGACAGTACATTCTTGTTGGATCAATTAACTGGACTAGCCATGTGAAAATACTTGGTAGGATGTACACAGATGAATAAGTTCTTTAATTTTTCATACAGCTACAAGCAGGAAAATAGTCATAAGAGACAGAGTATACAGCCAGGCTTGGCTACATAGCAGACTTTAAGGAGAAGAACAAAGGTTTCTGCCAACCCAAGCAGAGACGCTACAGGAATGAGCAGATCTGGGGAAACTACTCCAGGTTTTGTTCCACTTCACAAATGAACAATTCATCACCAAAATGGCTCATTCTTCAGTTTTTCTTCTGCCTTTGCGTTAACTACCACACACTAGAAATGCATGTACTCGCCGATCTTGAGCAGCTAAACATTGATTTCCTTCCAAAATGACTGGGGTCCTGTTCCTCAAAATCAGCTTTGGCTGGCAAACTGGCAGGAGGCATGCTTATTTCATCAGGATTTTATTTAAACAGGTGAGCCAGAGCAGTAGTTTTGATAAATCTGTGCTTGTATAGAACGCCTGCATTGTTTGTTTCTTTTTGCTTATTTCCCTTGCTGGTATAAAAAACAATACACTGTTATTACCATCTCACACATAAGACCTTTCAAAAGTGGCTACAGATCTCTGGTGCTTCAGATGCTAAGCAGCATGACCCACAGAGACCAAGAGCCTGTTTTTAAAGATTTATTCCTAAAGCTTTTTTCTTTTTTTTTTAACTTTGCCTTAGCTTATGAATGCTCAGCATCTCCATAAGTCAGACCACAGGTAATTCAATGTAAACTCTGAAGTGCGAAGAGTTAATTGAAATTCTTAAACTTCATATATAAGGGCTGTGCACAGGGCTGTACAGTGAGTTAGGGTCAACAGCTAGTTTAGAAATCAGGAGAGCCTGGTTTTTATTCTTGGTGTCTGACCAAGTACCACACAGCTTTAGAGTTTTCTGTGGATGACTTAAGTGAACCTGCTGCTCCTCAGCCCAAGGGGGAACACACACATGGAAAGGCATGCTTAATGTCATAGACTATAAATACCTGAGGCCAAAACCAACAATAGCTTTTTTCCCTGCCATTACAGAGTAGAGGTAAAAAAATATTACTGGCTTTCAGCGATTTGCAATACTCATGGTATCTGAAAGACCCTGTAACCCTAACCCATACTTCTCTCTCTTGTGCACTTTCTGAACATGAGAAGATGTTCATCAACACTAATCAGCCCAAAGATAAGATCTGAGCAACAACTGGCTACACAGTTAATATATGTAAGAACATCATGACAGAGCTGACTCTGGTGACCCTGTCAGTAGCCTGTCCCAGACTGAGAAAAGAAATTTGTAGTCCAGCCACACTCCAGTATCTGGATCCACCTGTCAGAATTTTTATTAAAGTCAATATAATGCTAATACAAGTTCATTGGCTGTCTGAAGAGGTGAATACTGTAGCCTTAAGATTTTTAGTTTTGAAACTGACCATTGAATTTTATGATTTAATTTAATGCAAAACAGCTTTGCTCCACTGCAGTTTAGTTGCATCAACAGGGAAGCGCGGGATTTGTATAGCATTTGTGTTGCACATTTGAATACACAAATGCTTTATTTGTATTTTTTACATCTCGACATAAATATTTAAAAAGTAAAAACATTTTAGCTATTAAAGAAAAAACAATACATAAGCTGAATTTAGGTCAAAGAAAAATGAGGTTTAAGTTCAACACAAGCATATGAACTATCTGAAGGCTTACTGTTGCACAAAAAGAAATACAAGTGTTTTGCCTATTAAATGTTTGGTGGTGTATTTGCAGCTGTAATTTCTTGAGGGAATGTATCATGCATTCTACTATTACTATCAGCCCGGAAGGTTGCACTTTCTTCTTGAATACAGCTTTATGTGATGCTTACAAGAATTTCTCCTAATTACAATTGTCAATAAGAGAGATCCTTACCTGCCACAAAGAAAAAAAGACCACCTCTTTCTATGTATCACCAACACGGATCAGGGCCCATTCACAGTGAAGTGAAATGAGACGGTTGTTCACCTTCCTGTGTCACCTACTCCAAACCATGAATCAAAAGGGCATTTGAATGGATCCCGATACAAGGATGCAAAGCAGTGAGTCTGTAGGTCCTCCTAGGGAGGACAGCATTGGCTTTCCAATTGAATTGACTCCTGAAAATTAGGCATTTGCCTGGAGACATGTGACATAGAGGGAAGTCTGTCTCATGAACGAAAAGAACCTACAGCCTAACGCTGACCTGAAGGAAAAGAAAGAGGGGAATGCCATCACAGGCATAAGATCAGAGATGGGACCTGGAGGGATGGTGGTGAGAAGCTGGTCATGCTGCTGGAAATTTCTTCCAGTGGTGTCACCTCCTGAAGCTATGAGGACTTATATAACAGTAATATTCTTTGAAAGGAGGATGTGTTTCAGCATGAGCAGAAACACAGGGCTCAAGACAGGGCTCACCGCTTGGACCAGTATGATGCTGTCACCCGTCCTCAGTGACCACCAGAGCTCCTTCTGCTGTCATGCTCCAGAAAGGCAAATATCTTGAGCCTGCAGAAAGATGAGGATGCAAACCCCACTCTGTGACAGTCCAACAACAAGTGCAACATGGTCATGTCTACTGTCCTGAGAAAAAGGATTATGTGTGGCCAATAACAGAGAAAGCGGGGCAGGAAGCTTCATTCTTATTCCCCTGGCCCTGCAGAAAGAACGAGGAAATTGAGAATTGCTAAACTCATGCCTACAGCTGCGAAGATACCACCTCCACACCATGTTCAGTTGCCATTGCAAGTGCTTTCCAGTCATGTCAGGCACGAACTACACTGCACGGAACTTTGTAATAAACCACTAATATAGTACACAAGTTCTGCAGTATTTTCTGTTAGAAATCCTGAAATGTCTATCCGTAAAAAGGCACAAGTATTGTACCGAGGACTTTTCATGCACTCAACAACACTATGGCATCAGTATTTGCAGACTCACGATACTTTTGTGAAGACTGTATTATGACAGGTAACTGGAGGAAGACACTTTGGGTTATTAGCCTTTTGAACAGGCATGTGCCCAAACTGTATTCCTGGAAAACAATTGAACTCCTGAGACAAATATTAACTAAGATGTTTTATTAATTGTTTGACAATCTCCATCTGTTATCTTTACACTACTGTGTTATTCCACAAATGGTATTTTCACAAGATATTTGAGGATTTTAAGCCAAGTCAAGTCTAGCTAAGCCTTATTGAATATGATGACACCCAAAATGAAACAGATTCTTCATGTAGAGATAGCAAGTAGGTTGGATACATTTGGCCAGATGGGGTTTGTTTGACTGTGGGATCTGTTGGTTTGGGTAACGGTGGGGGTGGGCGGCTCATTCATCCTCAGCTACTAATTGTTGATCACAAACCATACATGTTCTCTGAGTAGTGAGTCATTGTATTCTGAATATCGGTCATACTGTGTTTTAGGTCTTGAAACACAAGATTCTTTACACAAACTTACTAGATTTACTAGATTTTACTAGAAAAGCACTGTTTGATTTTTGTTCTTTTAAAGCAATTTTTCACAGTTTCATAAAGACTCTTTCAGTTCTATAGAAGGAAGATGTTCTTTCTGTTCTTGAATGGCTTGCGGTTTTTATTTTTATTTAAATGTTATTTTTTCAGCCCATATTTAGTAAAAACTCTGAGTCTTATGGATGGTTAGTCATACATGTCTACTATTTACTCACAATACTCTTTTATGTGCATTTAGGATGCAATTTACCCCTGCAAAGAGAGTCAGTAAGAGTTTTATACAGTCCTTCAATGATGAATGAACCTTATGCATTTCTCTGCAAAGTTTTCATTTCAAAGACACAGAATAGAAAGCAAGATACGTTGAAACTTGGAATTACTTTCTGGAACACAATAAAACCATCTAGCATTGAAAAGTAAAGTAACTATTTTGCAAATTGTGGTGCTTGTGTAAGTCTATAATTACTCTGTTAACATGATGTGTTTATAAGTCAGTTGCAGCATAAGCACATCATTCCTCATGTGTGGAAGTCTGCCAACTGAAATACAGACTACTGTTGGCAGCAAAACCGCTGCATGCTAAAGACATAAATTTGTCAGATTAAACAGGTGCTGGAGCCTGTGACCTTGACATCTAATTTATACTCTTTGTCAGGTGTATTAGATTTCACAGGCAAAGTGCGCATGTAGATCAGCTGTCTTCATATGGCGTTTTAAGCGAGCTCCATCTCTTAAAAGCTGGCATTCTGCACTTAAATGCCAACAAATACAACTGTACCTTTAGCCTGTAATTTCTTTTTGTGTGTGTTGCCGAGTGAGGAATTCCCTTTTATATTTTTGAGGAGACCGAAGGAAGGGCATTTGTGGAAAGCACTGACTGTATGGGCACTTTGTATCATCACATAGACCATAAGAAGAGTGTAACAGAAACCTTTATGTTCCACTGTGCCTCAGACTGAAATCACATGCGATTATTGCTATTAATTTTGTCTTTTCTGGACTCCTGAGTAAAGATTAAAGTAATTCAGCTCTGTCTTGGTTTTTTGGGACTACAGGCTGCTATTCATACAGACAGAAAAGCTGCCAAACTGCCTGATTATTTTCAGGATGCTGGATTCCTAATTGACTTTGTTGAGCTTCGGAAATCCAGTCAGCCTTTCTCAGCTGACAGTGCTATCAGTAACTTTTAAGTTAGAAATAAAGCATATTTGGATGCTGTCATGACTGGGAATGAGAGGCTGGATAAAACAGCCCTCCCATGCCAGGTCCCTGAAAGTGGATTCTTTCTCCTCTGAACATTAGCTAAATAAGTGAGATATTGAGATGACAAAAGCTGTAATCAATCCAGGTAACTTTAACCTAAATAGTTAGAATATAGCAAAGGTTCAAGCAAACAAAATAAGATTCTCAAGCCTCCTCTGAGAATTTAAAACTTAGATCTAAGAGTGGGAATCTTGCAAAAATATGGAGACGCAATGGAAAAGGGACAATTTCCTGCTGGTGAAGATGACCAAGTATCTTACCTGTGAAAACACACATTCACCCTCCTCCTTTCCTCACAGCTTCTTAATCCTCTAAGGAATCATCAAAAAATAAATACAGGAAATTTTTATTCCAAACCTATATAATAAGCTTATAATAAAGATATACACGACAGTTTTCTGGATGTTTCCTGTGCTCATACTGCACACCAAATGCATGATTCCAGGACTGCTGCAAAGAGCATGCACTACCAGTTACACATGAGTAACCTCCTTTTCCACTGAAAATAATGTATGGAAAGTGCAGTAACAGGAAAACCGCAGTTTGTGATAAAAGAAATTCAGCAGTGAGATGCCAATGGTTTGTCATTTGATCTAACCTTCACACTACAGTTACTTTGTTTTTCATGTATCAGTTGCTATTTAAGTCATAATGGCTGGCTAAAAGCTATTTAAGGGGGAGAGAAAAGCCAACCATTAAAATAGCATTTTGAGGAATAGAGGGGGAGAGCGGCTGATGACCTGTGTCAAAATCTGCTGTGTGGAAGGAATCTTTCATGACAAAAGAAGTGTGGGTATTTACTGAATATTAATTTGCTCTGCACCTAACCAGCTAAGCAAAGCTAACTGGGTATTTTGATTGTTCCTTCGATCAAAAAATAAGTGAAGATTAATTACGCCTTTTCCTGTAATGTCCCTCATTCTATTCACCATATGACCTATTCACCATACAACTTTGTGGCTGAATATTTCGCCATTTGAATATTACATGAAGGATAAAGACTAGGGGTTCGAGATGATTTTTTTACGCCAAGAGTTAGATTTACACAGTAGTTTTTCAGTTCTTCCCTCGTTTAGGATCTGTCACTCAGGCAAGGAATTGACAAAATGGTTTCTATTCATGTCTTACAGTCCTGTGTGCCAAATTGCATGGTTATCTGTGGGTTGGCAGGTGGTTTTTGTCTAGGCACATGCTTATCCCTTGCCTGCACCCGTTTTCTGTAGAATTAACGATCTGGCCTTTTTTTTTTTTAAGACGTAAGCAGCTCTTTCCAAGTGCTTTACACTACTGCAGAGATGTCCAGGAAAAATCCCTCCACATCTGCCTTGAACTGATGCAAAGCACACTGTTTGCACCAGTTTAAGTGTGAATCTCAATTTCCTCCTCTCACCATAGCCGAGAAAACCTTTCATACGAAACTGGTGCCTCAGGGACCATCTTCTGTGCAGCAGCCCAGCAGAATGAGTCTTCAGTACAAAATTTCATGAAAGTCAGTCTTCAAGAACGGAAATATTTACTCTCAAATTTAGCGTGGATTTCACAGTGGCTCTAAATCCTTTAAATCCTTTGCAGGCCTCACTAGTTAAGAAATACATGTCAGCATGACCTAACCAAGTCAGCACAAATTAATTAACAAAGCAGTGAATTATTTGTGAAAATGAGCTACTGCCTAGAGCTTCCTTATCTGACTGTCCGGAGCCTCCCTGTATGGAATAACCCACGTGCTACCTCTTTTTATTGCAATGTTCTACAGTGAACAGGGTTTGGTGAGAACGGGTTGTACATCCTAAAGGTACATAAACCCTGTAACTCTCCTATAGCTATAGGAATAAACTGCTCCTGCTCTGACCTCAGCTAAATTGAATTCCCATTATTTCCGTGACCATAGGATGGTAGAAAATTTCTCTCTTTGAAACTTAAAATCAGTCTGCATTTTATAAAGGCCAGGTTTTACAGCTTTCCTCAGGCAAAACTCCTGACAAAGTTTAACGAGCATTTAGCCTGAAGACCTTAAGCCTCCGATCAGTTTCTTCTAATGATTCTAGTTTTGTGAGAATAAATTAATGGCTGTGTAAGAATCTGAATGGAAGCTGTAAAATATCAAATTTTTCTGTCTTCAGTTCCCAAAGAGTTATGCCATGATTCAAAACAATACCATCTTAAGAACATCTGAGTTTCTGCCAGGAAACAGGGATACAGTTTTACATGTGTCTTAAAGGAATTGTATGGTAAAAAAACTGTGGCACCCCAATTCTGTATTATTTCACTTTTTGTGCCCAGTTGTCTGCAAGTGGTCACTTATTTAAAAGAAAAGGAAGACACTTTCCACTGTCATAGCCCCATTAATCTTCCCCCTTTACTGACAGTTTGGTTTTGGATAGTTAAGGAAAAAGGCTGCAGTTCTGCTGCTTTGCCTTTCCTCTGCCTTTTCTTTTTTAGTGAGAGAGAAGGAGGCTAAATCTAACCTAGTGTTTG
Source organism: Pluvialis apricaria (assembly GCA_017639485.1). NCBI lineage: Eukaryota > Metazoa > Chordata > Aves > Charadriiformes > Charadriidae > Pluvialis > Pluvialis apricaria. Next base: position 72,637,988 of record CM030044.1, read on the forward strand.
TGAAACACTCATACAGCCCAATGGGAATTACATACCTTCAGAAAAGCATCTATGACACAGTAATAAGTGGGATTGTCTTCTAACATGCAGCGTGCTTCCTTCCTGAGTGATCCTTAAGCCAGAGTTGTCAGTCAGAATATTTCAGCCCCTGTGGGAAAACCTGATTTCCCACCACTAATGCAGTGCTATCCAGCAACCCTGATAATTTCCATTCACTAAACAGCAGCAAAGCTCCATTATTTTCCTCTTTGTTCTTGTTATAAAAATGTAGCTCACATATGGCGTGGGAGGAAAATGCTACAGAGTGCATTTAGAGGACATATATTGCTGAATTAGAATTGCCACTAAAAGTACATTTTAAAAGTCACTGAAAACAGAGTAAACCTCTATCAACTAATGCATTAGATACTGATCTGGTCTGATTCAGACACAAGCATTGTAATAGTCACAAGTGCAGATGAAATATTCTTTCCTTGTTTATCTTAAATTTTTGTCTTTCTAACCACAATTATCAAGGTGTTTTTTCTAATCTTCTGTATTAACACCAGCATCTGCCCTATACCCTTGACTACCAAAATTTTTCAAGAGCTATAAGCAAGCTGTAGATTTCTAAGGTTTGTTTTGTCAGCTTCATCCTCCTATGTGGCCTGCCATTTAGTGCATGCAACTGAGCAGATATCAACTTTACTCTCAATGAGACATTGTTCTAGTTCCTGTCCTTGCTACACAGTCATGAAGTCACAACTGGACCACGACTGTTGAAGAGACCAGCACCTGAACTCCTTTTTCTTTCTTTCTTTGTTTCTTTTTTTTTTTTTTAATTGCATGCAAAAGGTTAGGAAAGATTTTTAAAAAATTCATTTGTATGTAAAATGAACGGGTAATACTTTGTAGGATACTCCATAGGGTTGTTATTTCTGTGGATAAGAAATTCGTAGGTTATCTCTCTGAACAGCAAAGTAGAATAATAAAAATGCACTACTGAAAATGCAAAGTCCTTTAAATACCCAAACATAGCAGCTGTATGTCTAGACACTCTGTTCTGAAGATTTTTAAATACAAAACAAAGCTTTCCTTGGTTAAGGGGTTGTCCTTGAATATGAAACAGACATGGTTTTGCTTTGACATTGACCTGCTGTACCTGAAAAATATGTTGTATTCAACACAAAGGATTGTTTGACTTCAGTCAGAGACGACAGATGGAAAATTTCTCTTTGCACATTTTTATTTCATGTACTGGTCTTTGATTATTTTTTTTTTTAGGCTCTCTTGTTAATGCTTGGAGTGATGGAAGTCTTCACTTTACACGAGCAAATGCCTAAACTATCTGCTCTTCTCTTTTCTCCTCATGCAGTTTCCGAGGAATGACACATATCTGTCAAGTTTCTGTGTGAAGGCCAAACAATTCTTGGTCCCCTAAAGCTCATTCCTCCCCTGCGTGGTGTATTGCTCCCGGTTATTCTGAAGATTGAATCCACACAATAGAAAAGGTCACCCTGTCCTATTGAGTGCTGCTTGAAGCGATGCCTCAGCTGTAGCCATCCACCCTCAAAATCACCTGGAGCGTCAGAAACTATGCCCAGTGATGGGCCCTTTGCTCCTCTAAAAGGCAAGCTTCACATGTTCAGAAAGCCGCTACATAAAAAGTATGGTGTGTTCCTCTTTCTGGGTATGCTCCCATGCTTGCTCATGTCACGACCACCTTGTGAGGCTGAGCCGCTCTCCAAAGTTCCCGGTGCAATTACTGTGTTCAGGGAATGGAGAAGAGAAGAAAAACCTGTGACTACACAGCAGTCCTGTAAAAGGCAGAGTCTAACACTGCTGAGATGAACTGACTAAGCAAAACAAGCCAGAGCAGGTGAAAATCAGCATATATGTCGGGTCTGAGAACATTCTGGTGCTGCTTCCAAAAGTGTCTGTTATGTACTCACCATTAATTTTAAAAGACCCCTGAAAGCCTTAGAGCTGTTACATGGGCAGTCTTGAACTTCCTTTGGAAAATGGAGAAAAAACAGCACGTGATCACCTGATAGGTGCTCAGAGTAAAAACAGGCTGAGGAAGAACACGTGGCTTCTCTTTGCTTTCCAGACCACATTGCTCCAATCAGTACAAAGGAGTGGGAAACTGGATAATGTCAGGCTTCAACAGAAGACCACGTGTTAAGATCACGTGGTTAAACTCACCACAAGAAATGTCAGATTAGAGGAGAAGAGATCTGCTCCCTGAGAGAAGAGATCTCAGGTGCCTTCATCTGTGTTCTCACCTAGGCTGAGAACTATCCTCTGGAGAAAATCAAGAAATTGAGGTACACAGGTGGATGACTGAGCTTTCCAAACGGGCACGCCTCAAATATTAAATAGTGTATGCTTATCTTGATCCTAGACTTCTTGCTGTAAAGATAGGAATTCAAAGGGCAATGGTCTGCAAAACGTGGTATTCCGGTGCAATTCCATAGGAATTCCTGGATTATGGTCACTCACCAAACATAAAATCCTTGTTGGGGCATCAGTTGGAAAATATTTCTGGATCCCAAAATGACACTTTACCCTATAAATCTACCCGCAATGACACTTTTGCTGGGTGAAGGATCAGATTTGCCTTATTTTGGTTTTGGTTTTTTTTTTTTCCTATTCTTTGACCATAGCCAGGACTGGAGCCACCGCTGCTGGAGATGAGACTGATCAGGGATGGGTACACACTAGAGGCAACGGCGGTCCCAGCCTGCGCAGGCTGTCTGGGTGAGAGCTGAAGGAGCTGGGCAGCGTGCCTGTTGGGCTTCTGTTGGGCTTGGTCTTGGTGGACTAGGGCTACCTGGGGATAGTCTTTTTCAAAGAATCTGGAGTAGAGGAAGCCTGGAAAGGTAAACTGCCGCTCAAAATCTGGCTTGTAAAGAAATACCTTGTTAAATGGATGGTAAGAACAGGGAGCACATGCTGTGCCATAGGTATAATGGATGGAGGAAAAAAGGTATGAGGCTGCCTGCGTTGGTTCTGCTCCAGCTTAAAACAAAAACTAGCTCAGGATTTGTTCTGGTGCATAAGAATAACACGTCTTGGTGAATTTTCAGCTACCTGCACTGCGTTTGCTGGCTTTCAATCCCCTTTTTACAGTATTTTAAATGACTGAAATCTTTTCTTCGTGGACAAATAACAAAATTTACTGCAAATGCCCCTGTTCTGCTTAAGCAGCTGTGCATTAAATTAAAGACTTCATAAATCTTTTTTAGGTTCACATCTAAAACGTATGGAAGGAGAGATGCCTTAGCTCTTAAGATGTAATTATAACAAATGTATAGGGGAAGGTAGAGAAGAAAATTTTACAATACCTTTGTTTTTGCATGTTTCCCCAATTAATCATGCATGTATGCAGCCCTACCTCTTTACTTCTTGCCCATTTCCTCCCAAAATTACTCTCAATTTTCATACCCCTCAGTAGTATCTAACAGCTACTGGTTTGAATGCCACACTCTTAAAATAGATGTGTCTTTTAATACTGTAAATCCAGGGGAGCTAGATTAACCCCTGTGAGAAGGTTGGTCCTCTAGCAAATAGCTGTTGGTTTCAAGTCTGACATCTGGGAGGTCAGAAATTGGAATTTCACTTCTTTGAAGCAAAGAAAAGCTTAACTTCTTGCTGGATACTATGTCACTTACTGCAAGCTGTGGAAAAGCCCACACTATCCTTCCTCACATTATGGAATATTAATGTCTAGAAAATAAATTTTAGATAATCTTTTTAAAATACTTTACACATATTAGTTTTAATTTTTCTTTCCCTCCGAGCCCTGCTCAGTGGGGTTTATGCTGAGAGCGCTCTTTTAAGGCAGAATACAAGTTATATCTAAAACTTGGTGACAGGTTTGGGAAGACCTTTTTTTCTGCTGTATGTGGCCTGTGAAGAATGTTTGTTGTATGTGATGAGGATCAACCTTCTGTCAGCATTTGATAAAGGCACTTTATTAAGGATAGTTAGCACTTGAGTATTTTCCAATCACGAAACCAGAACTTTTAAAAAAAAATATAATTATTTGGGCAAGGAAAGCTGTGAAGTTTGAAGGGCTGAGATGGGTGTGTTTTTCTGCTCACTAACTACCCAGACAATCTCAGATTACAGAACAGAGACGGGGCTTGCTTCTGGCAGGCTGGATTCCCCCAAAACCTCATGGGATGCTGGCCCTGTGTATGGGTTCGCCTCCCTCACTGCTCCCTCTGGACCCCTCAAAATGCACTGACCGCTTCTGGTGCTCTGCTGTTCGGCCTTGCACCTGTGCTTTGCTGTCAAGAGGAAAGGTACCATACAGACATGAAATGAAGGCGCTAGATTACATGATAAAACCTTGTCTGCACATCCCCAAAAAGAGCAGAGAGAGACACTTGCAGGAGGGGATGCTCAAATAATACCTTGCCCTGGCTGTCCTATGCTCCTTCAAGATATATACTATATACTTACTTAGTGAAAACATTGAAGGACTGGAAGTCAGTAACTTTTTCCTGAAAATACAAGACTTTTACAAGTACTACATGCAGTAAAGCAGACAGAAAAGAACAAAAGAACATGTATAACCAAACTATTTGATTAACCCATACGCCTTCATGAATTTCACATGGCTACACCACCTCCATGAACGACATTACCTGAATGTAGCTCCATGGCTTTTCTTCTTCCTGATTCCTGATTACTCTGCCATTTTCCCAATAAATCCCGAGTGATGAATGAGCTTGTCAACGTATGTGAAAGATAGTTATTTGTTAAAGAATTTTTAAAGTAATGTTGGTTTAGAAAATGTTGTACATAGCTGCAAGGTTCAACTGAAATTGCTTTGACAATTATTGTAAAAAACTCTTGTATGAAATGATATGTTGCTATGTCTCACTGTATCCGTTATGCCCTTAAAATATGGCCATTTAAAGTGTTCTTTCACGTTTCTTTGTGCATTTGCATGGATATAGAGATATTAAAGAGCAGCTGAATACACCAAATATAGTTTGGCCTCACATGTTCATAAGTGATTTCTCTGATACAAAGTCACAGAGCAGCTCTTACCCATAACTTCAGAAATTCTATGCAAGACAGAACCACTGCTTAGACGTGGGATTTCAATGGTAACCACTGCTCAAAATATGGAATACTTTTTCTCCCCTGCCTTTGAGGAGTTTCAGGAAGAATATGGCCTAGCTTGCACTTAGCCTTTTCAGAAAAAAAAAAAAAAAAAGAAAAAGAAAAAGAGGCTTTGCCTTGCTCAAACTTTTAGTAGGAAGAGACAGACATTTGAGCACAGCTTCATGAACTTGTCACCGCATGTGTATTTCAGCTAGGTAAGCTGCATCTGGAAGACACCAAAGTAATTAGCTGATGAAGGTCAGTCTTCGTAGGTGCAGATCTGCTGACAGTTTAGGCAACCTTGAGTTTTGAGCTCAGCCTATTCACTTCAAAAGTTCCTGGGGGGTGAGCTGGTGAGGAGAGAAGGGGGATCCACGCACCCCAGGTATCTCTCTTTTCTGCAATTCCCAGCTGAGCCAGAAGAATTCCGGTATCCCTCAGGAAGGAACTGGAGGGGAACACTAAGCCCTTCCACTGAATTCAGTTTTGGTCTGTATGTGTGACTCCTCTTCAGTTGTCTGTGCCAACCACCATCTTGTGTCTCCAAGTCAACGACACTTTGATACATTCCTAAATTTTGAGCAAGATATCCTTCTTCAGCTAAGGGCAATTCTATTCACCTCATTCATGAATTACACAGCATTCTCTTTAAAATCTGGGCCATGAACCCAAATATCCAAACTTTTAAATATTGTACAAACTCTAGTTCAATTGAAAGTAGATGTATGTATACAGCGATAGCATTCCTTTTCTTTATCAACATCAAGCAGTTTGTTTTTGAAATGTTCTAATTCATGTTTTTTTGTAATAAATTCTTTGCAAGGTGGGCACACCTACCTACAACAAATCAAATTACTGAAGGAGGTATGAATTTGCTTTGCGTCTTTGCTTAACACACTTGAATGCCCAGCTGATATAATCCAAGGAGCTTCTCCGGTGGTGGTGCCAAGGTGGAAACCACACAACAAGACACTACCTAGCACACACCCCCTGCAAAGAAGACACAACGTGGTCCACCAACGAGCTCTCGCCTCACACACAGTGTATGCCTAAAACATTCAAGCAAGGGTGCATTTCATTACAGGTCCGGGAAGGTACAGCATTGCAACAAGTCAGACACCAGTTCTTCGCTTTTTACAGGACCAAATAAAATGAAAAATGAAAATGAAAATAACAAGGTGCAGTTTTTAGGGCATCTGTAATAATTTTTAATAGCTAGATTTGTAGATAAATATATGCAATGTTGATATCCTTTTTGTGAATAAGAACGACACTAACCAGTTCATGAAAGTAGTTAGTTAATTATTTATATGTCCTTGAGTTACAAATTTATTTATGGAAATTAACATAATCCTAAATATTACGCAAAATATTTTCTGCTAAGAGAACAATGTGTTTTTGTTTCTTCTGTCTCCCTGATTCACTGCCAACTTCAACCTTTGTTTAATGTCTACAACCACTGTCTGTCTTTAGCGATGCAACCACTGATGACCAATGAAAACTTTCTCATGCAAAAGAAACCAAATCACTGAACTCAGCTAAATTTTCTAATAAAGGCTTGACAAATCCAGAATAGCAGAATAGCCATTTTTCTTGACCTATTTATAGATATTTATAGATAAAAGTTCAGATTTCATTACACTAAATGTGAAAACGTATTTCTCCTAGGTGACCAGTCTCCAATTAGATGAGTTCCATTTTACTCAGTTAATGTTGAGGATTTGTCTCCCTGTATAAAATACAAGATTGTTATTAGTCGTAGAGATTCAAATATTTTCATTTGCTGACAGGAATGGATTTAAAATTGTACCTTAAGTATTGTTCTAATGTACTTTGAAAGTTATAAGCTTGCAAGTGCTTGCACGTGTTGCAGTTTCAGAAATTTGGGTCCAAAAAAGCTGCATGATATAGTATGAGTAATGTCTGAACAGATGGATTTTCAGCTCCATAGCAATAGCTGGAAATCTGAGGCAGAGTAGGGCAGGGATATATTATTGTTTTCCCTTTATCAGCCTTAGTAACACCATCTGGCTTTCAATTACGGAACTGCAACAAAGCCTATTTTCTCTTTATCACCATCTGGTACCTCACCGTCAAGCGACAGAGTCACACGACAAATTTAACTGAAGGTTTTAAGAATTTCATCCATGCAACTTGCAAGGTAAACAGAAGCTGAAGAGCTGCATATGAAGTACTAAAATAAGCGGTCTAAGCATATAGGCACTGGAACTTGATGAGCTGCACCTTCAGGGAGGACAGACTGGGAGCTGGCCTGGTTTTGGCTCTGCTCAACCAATAACCTCCCAGATGATTTCTGGGACCACACAGTGTTTGGATGTGCCCACCCTTGTTTGGAGGCTGCGAGAATTTGATAGTGGGAGTGTGGCCAGACAATTTTAGTTGTCATCTAGGCCACAGAATGGCCCCCAGGACTGTTTAATTCACTAGGAGTCCTGCTGCTTGGGAAAAGCGATGGTATTGTTCCTACCCATCCAAAATGCGAGGAGAAGATACCAGACTGTGACTTTGTTTATCAGGTGATACAAGCCTTTGGCTTTCTGCTCTCTGCAGTTGCTGTACATGGGATTATTATGTAAGGTGCTGATGTTTTTGGAACATTCCCATCTCTGTGTGGAGAATCTTGATGATGGCAGAAAAGGCTCTGGGTTAGAGAAACTGTTCTGAATGCATGACACTTTTGTTAAAATTAATAGCTCTACTAATGCTCAGTGAAATACTGCCAAAAAATGGATGCTCAGTTGAATGTTAAGTTCGTTTCAGGTATCACTGAAAATAAACTGCATTTATTCATTACAGCATTCGTAAATTCCTGCTATAAGCCCTTGTTTGTACCACATGATAAAGTTAAGACTCAGGTATTTACTGGATGCCATCGTACTTGAGACTTTCAGGCAATCACAAGGCACATTCTGTTTGTTTATATTCACAACACACTTTCTTGCATGTAGCTCATATTCTTCAAATTGCGTATGTGTACTGTAATTAAAAGTACTGACAGGTTAACCAACAACTGTATCAAGGCTTAAAAAGAGGCCAACAGATGATGTTGAATAAAGGTTGGAAGTAATGGTACATACTACTGGCCTTAAGCTGCCCACCTAAATTGCCCTCGCTCCCACAAATGACAAATGATGCCACAGATTTTTTTTTATTCCTTGTCTGTCAACAAAACTATTGCTCCTCCTGCTTTACATGTATGACAGTTACTACAACTTTGGTAAAATTAGCCCTAAATAACATTTAATGATTTAGAGCAACAATAGCTATATCCCGTTCCTTCTAAGAGTATGCATGTTGTGTAGCTGGCCTTTGAAATCACTGAGAGAAAATGCTAATTTTGAAAATGCAGGTTGGCTTCACCTCTGAGATACTCCTATTTTACACTGGTAAATTACACCCTCTTAATGCTATTGACATCGCACTTTTCATAGAAATTGCAGTAAAGCAACAGTGAATAAGATCCAGAAAACATTATTTTAAGAAAATAAGCTAGCTTTCTTCCAGCTAGATTTCATGATTGTGATTTAAGAATAATTCAGCGCTTTTCTCAAAGTCTTTCTACCTCTAACATTCATGTAATCCTCAAATAAAATGGAAGTACATAATGCCCCTCTGTGTCCATCACCTATAAATTAAGCAGATGAACAGGGATACATCACAACTTTACTTTTTCAATTTCAGAGTTTACATTTGCTATGGCCCCACTTCTGGAGAAATAAAGAGAAGTAATTAAGCACAGATGACAATGTATCATTTCTGTGCAGACACAGATGCATGTAATCCTGGCCTTCATGACTTTGAAAAAAGAAAAAAAAAGCTTATCTTCCAGGTTTTGGGAACAGGATGTTTAGTAAATGAGCAGTAGTTTTATTTCACTAGCCTTCCTACTGGTATTTAAGAGGAACTGCTTCTCCTCCAGAATTATCTGGTGTCCTCTAAAAAATTAAAATAAAGTTTCCGATTCGTCGTTTCTAAAGACATGATTCATGCTTGCTGAATATTTCATAAAATGGGGACACCGCATAGGTGATTAAAATTACAATATGGTGAAACATTCACCCCTGTGATGAAAAAAGCAGAACAGAGGATTTATTGGGTCTGAACTTATTAACAGTAAGTAGTGATACATACACATATATTTTATGAAACCTCCTTCCCCACTGAGTGATGGCTGGGGTGAGAGGGTTGCCTACCACACTGAAAACTGGTACGGCGAGGAAGAACTCAGGGATTCCCACTAGGGAATTACTGCAGCACGCACAAAAGCGATGCAGAACTACAGAACGGTATTATTTTGGTAAGCATCATGATGTGAACTCACAGATACGTGCCTGTGTTGATTCTCACACAGCATGTCTCATACCACTAAATTCTAAATCGTACCTATCTTGTCACAAAAATGCATGTCCCGTTCATGCAGCAATTGTTCCTCCCGCACAGGTCCTTTTCTCCTTCAGCAAATTAAGAATGTCGCCTCTAGCATGGATGGCAACAGTCCCACCAGCTCCGCTAGGCAATGCACGCTGTTCACAAACAGGAGAGCTACGCCACACCAATGTGCCTGCCCTTGGGTTTAGGGGATCCCAAATTTAGGGGAACCTGTTCACGTTTCACTCTGCACACCAAAACTGCAAGTATAAGCTTTAAACAAATGAAGCAGGGTCTCACTGAAATCCACTGACCAACCAACCAAAAGAACATCTGTTAATTACGTTCAGACCTTTTCTCAGTCAAATGGAGGGGGTGCATATGTAAAAGCAGCTGGACTAAGCAGGTATTAGATACTAATTAAAAATGGTCGCAATGTAAAAAGCATGACACAGAAAAACAATCTTTGATTTCCAATTTATTTTTTGAGTTGTCTTTCAAGGTTAGGAATAATTTTATACAATAAAAGTAATCTTATTTTCTCAAAACATACTTTGCACAAGAAATTCCAAATTATTATATCAGCATTTTTAAAAAGTATACTTTCAAAATGTTGAAAATTTGAAGTTCTTTTAGCATTAAAGGTACTTTTTGGAAACTTTAAACCATATGCTGATATGCTTATGTGGGTGCTAAACCATTCTCTTCTTATTTTTCTTTTTGTTTGCAGATAGAAGTACACTTAACAATAAGGTCCAAATTCTGATTCAGCCTATGATTTCATCCTACCTAGATGCTAAATGACATGCTAAAAACTGGGGCAAAGAAAACATGAGAACACCATGGTGAGCCCAACTCTTCAGAGATTCATAAGGCTAAGCATTTTTATAAATCTGAAAATAGCTATTGTAGATACCCAAATCAATAGGAAAGGCACATTAAAAAGTTTGAATTTTTGCTACAGAAACCACAGAATGCTAGAACAGTGATCAGAGGAAGTGTTTACAAGACAAATAAATATAGCAGAAGTATTTTTGATACATTTAATATTATTGACTAAATGACTGGTGATCCGAAGATTATTTAATTTCATTTGTTTTGAAGAGGCACTGTAATCTTTACTTATGATACAGTTGAAGGTAAGTGCATAATTGTTCTTGTTTCTATAGGAACTACATTTTCAGAGTTAATTGCAAAAAAGTATAGTTCTGATCTTCTTTTTCCTTCCTTTTCCAGAACTTACAGCGAAAAGGAAGTACAACACCCTTTCAAAGGCCCTTTCCAATTAAAGAGCTAATGGGCTCTTTTAAAAATGCTTTTAGATTGTCTTATGTGCATAATTCCCCAGAGCAAAAATGAGTCTCATCAGTTTCGATTTTTATATGGAGAGCTGACTGAATGGCCAGCAGCACGCAAACATTTGGCTTCTTGTTGTGCACCGTGGGTCCAGCTCTTCTGAAAGCCAAATACCTACAACAGAAAGGAAATGGCAAGCTTTTCAAGCTGCAGTAAGGTTCAGTATCCTACTGCAGAAACTTCATGATTCACAAAACACGTACAATGCGTTGCGCTGGTCATCACAACTGGGATTTGACTGAGGAGATGCAGGAGAGTTCTTAAGGTTTTCTAAAGCTTGATCGTTTGACGAAGTTCCCTTTGGTGATCTGCTCTCCTTGAGTTTCAGTCTCCAAATTAACGAACAGTTTAAGTGACATTTATTTTTCAAATTTCACTTGCAGCATCTCCTTACTTCAAAAACAATACCGACGGGTACAGTGATAGCCTTAGTATTTTCCTGTTTCTATTTTTAGTCTGTAGTAATTCAGTCTCTATATAGCTATCCTGCTTTATCTTCCACTTAGAGAACACTCACGAGGTGGCAGTATCCAGGAGAGACTCCCATTTATCTTGTTGTCAGTACACTTCTTGGAGTAGATGGAGTACTTTATCTTACTGTTTATAAACCTTCAGAAAAATTACACTTAACTGGCAAATTTTAGATACTTCTATATGCAGTATAAAATTTCCGCTGGGTATGAAACATCAGTGTAATTTCCTCAGAACAGTGACCTCTTTTGCATCACCAGCACGCGACAGAAACCACAGCAATGCTTTCTGAAAAAAAAATTTTTTGAACTAACTACAGCTCAACAGCTGGGTCCCAGTAGTAACTAACAGCTTTGGATACCCAATTTGAGACCACTTGCAGGAACCCTGGACCGTGTGGTCAGCACTTTCTGAAAATAGGTTCTCTTGAAAAAGTCAGTGAGAGAATTGCTTTTCAATCTATATAATAAGTTCACAATAAGGACTTTGCTTTTATGAAAATAGTTTTATCAGGTATCGTTGGTTGCTAGTTCTTCTCCAGGCTTTGCAGGAACTCAGTCATTTTATTATGGGTTATTCCTTCCTCATGTTTCTCTTCAATTCTACGATATTCCACGTAACATAGTATAAGCCATAGTTCTCCTGTGTGGATAAGCTGTATGGCACGTGATTCTGGATTAGCAGTGGTTCCTTTTATTGATGAGTTCATTACATGTATTACAGCACCGCCAGACACAGAGCCAAGGTCAAGATACTGCTCTTTAGCTTCGCATTTATTAGTGACTAAAGGTAGCTAGCTGCTCTTCTTTGGTATTAGCATCCTTATTCGGGTGGCTTATGCCAGAGGTGGAGACAAAAGAAAACAGGAAGTCTTGATAGCACTGAAACGAATACAAAGCTGACTATGCAAGTCGAAGGGAAAACCTTCTGCTGTAAAGAGAACCGTTTTCTTTTCTCTGAAGTATGGCTACCAGGGCTAATGCTTGGGATGCTTCTTGAAAAAAAACCAAAACGTCTTGGACGAAACATTGGTAGTAAAAGTTGCTTCATTTGTGCTTGCTTCCTTTATTCTAAGTCTCCCATCATGAACAAAACTTGTGCCTGGGTTTTGAAGAATGTGGTTATGTGTATTTTCATTTATCTCCCACCCTGCTATGTTAGCAAAAAGCTATGCAAACTGTGTGTATGTACCCGTTTGTACATGTGTGAAAGAGAAGGGAGAGCGCCAAAAAAATGAGAAACTCGGTTATCATTATTTGCAACTTTCACGTCAGTGCTCCTACTGGGAAAAGAAATTCCTTAAGTCTGCCAATTTTTCATCAGTTTTATAATATGCATGTTTCTGAGGACTGCAGCCTCCAGCCAGGTTTCTACCGACAGGGATGCCATTTGCTGCTGGTAAATAAATAAATAAATAAATTAAAGAGAAATAAAAAGATCACTCTTAGAATCATCTTAGGGAACTGGCATCGCTGCTCCTGAACTACTCAACACGAACCCGACACTCCGCTTCCTCCCTCAAAGAATGCGCTAAAAGCAACTATTTCAAAGCGTGCGAAGGACAGAAAGCGGGGTAGCGAGCTCCGGGAACCGCGCAGCACTGACTGCTTCTGCAAACCCCGGGAGGAGCGGGAGCCGCAACGGCCCCTCAGGCAGCGAGCCCGAGCCCAGCCGGCGCCCCAGAGGCCGGAGACGCCCTCACACCGCCGCGGCGGCCAACGTCCTCGCCGCAGCGCGGTCTCGGGGAGGCCTCGGAGGCGCCCACCTGCGGCGCACAAGGCCGAGGGCGACGGTCGCTGCCTCGCAGCCGCCGCACGCGTCCTCCTGTCGGGCCGCCGAGCCGCGCCGGGCCCCGGCCCTCGCCCGCCAGGGCCTCCCCGAGGACACTCCGCTCCCTCGCTCCGCAGAGCCCACCGCGCCCCCTCACCGGAGGGGAAAACCGGCGCTGCCCCGAGCGGCGCCGTCGGGCGGGGAACGGGACGGTCCCAGCGCCGGTCCCGAGGCCCCGCAGGCCGCGAAACCGCCACCTCTCCCCGCCGCGCCGCCCTGGAAATGGCCGCTCAGCCGCGCGGGTCTCCCGCTCCTCCGCCCCCCCCCCCCCCCCCCCCCGCTTCCTCCTCCTCCTCCTCCCCGGGGGAGGCACACCCCGCCACCGCGGCACCCCACGGACCCGGGGAGAGCTGCGACCTCCGCGGCGTGGCGCCGCCCTGGTCTCCCCGGCAAGCGGCGGGGCGGCAGCAGGGGTGGAAAAGCGGGGGGGGGGGGGGGGGGGGGGTGTCGACCGCACCGCCGCCCGCTCGGGGGAGACGTGGGCGCCGCGACTCGCGGGGGTGCGCGGGCTCCCCCTTCTCCTCACAGCGGGGGAGGGCTGGCGGCCGTCCGGCTGCCTGCCTGCCTGCCTGCCCGGGGAGCGGCCGCCGGGGCTGGGGGCGCCTCGCCGCAGCCCCGCCAGCCCCCGGGGTAGGGGGGGGGGGGGGGGGGCTCGGACGCCCGCCCCTTCTGCGCACCGGGCTCTGCCTCCCCGAGGTGCCGCCGCCGCCTCGGCGGGACTCGCCGGTGTGCGAGCCGCCGCGCGGAAGGAGCCGCTCCGCCTCTGACAGAGACGCCCCCCCTCCCTTTCCCCCCCCCTTTCCCTCCCCGCCCGCCCTCACCTCGAGCTGGCGCTGCCTCCCCGCGCTGCCGGCGCTGCCGCCTCGCCCGCCGCTCGCCCGCCCGCCACCGCGCCCCGCCGCCGTCCCCCTGGTGCCGGGCCCCGCCGAGGGGCAGGCGGCCAGCCCTCAGCCCCCGCCGCCCCGCTGCGGCTGCCGCGCCCCTCGCCCCCCGCCGCAGGGAAGGGGCAGCGGCGACTGCCAGGCGGGAGAGGAGGAGAGGAGAGGAGCGGAGAGGAGCTCGCCGGCGGCGGCTCGGGCAGCGCGCTGCGGCTGTGTCTCCGGGGATGGACTGGGCTTCGCCCTCCGCCTCAGCCTGCCCGCCGAGAGGAGGGCGGTGACCCGCCGGCCGGGAGCGGCACCCCCTTCCCCACCCTCCCCGCCTGCGCCGCGGGGCCGGCACGACCCTGCTCACGCCCGGTTAAATGTCACGGCTCCCCGGCTGCTCCCCGCCGCCGCCCCGCGCGTCGCTCACCTCGGGAGGGGGCTGTGAAGGTGGCGGCAGAGGCAGCCCCGGCTGCGGCGCGCCCCGCCGCCGCTCGCCGTGAGGGAGCGCCCAGGCAGCCGCCAGGTAAGCGGTGGGGCAACCCCCCCCCCGGTGCCGTCGGGGGTGGCGGCCGCGGGGAGCCCGCCTGTCAGGGCAGAGTAACTTTCGGGGGGCGGGAGGGATGGGGGGGGGGGGGGGAGGCGGGAGGGAGAGGAGACCGCAGCGCGGGGGCTGCGCCCCCCTCCACCCCCACCACCCCCTCCCCTCCGTGCGCCCCCCCGGGGAGAGGGCTGCGGGGGGGGGGGGGGTGGGCGAGAGACGGCGGGACGGGGCGCAGCGGAGCCCCCCACCGCCGCCCTGCCGGGCCGGCCTCGTCCTCGGTGTTTGTCCGTCCGTCCGTCCGTCCCCCCTCCCCGAGGCCTCTCGGGTGAGCGGCGGACGGCGCAGGTCGCCCGGCGGCGGGGGGGGTGTGTGTGTGGGGGGGGGGGGGCCCCGGGGGCGGGGTGGGGGGAGCGCCGTGCTCAGCATCGCAGCCTCCGTGGGAAGAGCTTCTCCCGCCGGGCTGGGAGCCGTGTGATGGGGAGGGGGGGGTAGGAGCCCCCCGGGGGGGCTCCAAGCGACGTGGCACAAACACAATAGTCCTTTGTCGCCAGCGCAGGGGTGCTTCCACACCTGTGTCCGCTGCCATGGTGGATGTGCTCGCTGGAGTACGTGCATCAGTAGAGTGGAGCTTTGGGGCGGGGGGGGCGGTGGAGACACCGTTTTACCTTCTGCAGAGCAAATTTTGAATACCCCCGGTTTAAAGGAGCAGCTCGAAGTAGTATGTGCAGGTGCTCCTGAACGTACGTGGAAGAAAAACAAAGGCAAGAAAATCACCCGCCGTTACACCGTTTCTCCAGTCCCTTGAGTCTGAATTACAGGGTTTTGCAAGTCCTGTCCCATAGTTGCTGGAGTAAACATCAAATGTTCTTAAGCATTTTTCCCCTATAGCTTTCCGTGCCAAGCAGAAAACTGCAGTGCTTTCTCATTATATGCTGCTATTTCAAAATGCTGTTCTTTCAGAAGTAAGACCTTCTCATTTACAAAGGAAAAACGTCTGAACATTTCAAAAATAAATCGTATTTGAACTTGCCTTGCTTGCCAAGTGCTGAGCAGAGGGGTTGGTCGTCGGGAAGGACCGCACAGCTTTTTTTTTGTGGCTTTGTCATGAAAATGAGCCATGCAGTCTTCATTTCAGTCAAAACTACAGCGCTAAGGGAATGGAAGTGGAAATGAGTTTGTGTAATGTTCAGGGAGGTAAGCCATGACCTGTAAAGCATGCACCCAGTAGTTCTGAAGCCTCAGCCCGCTTCCTACGGTGACGCATCTGGGATTGAGGGGTCTACGATGTAAAGTGTGTCTAAGAAGGTTTCACCTGAAACTGCTATATATACACCCTAAAAGAATTATATAGCATTTTATTCACCGATCAGGAACAACAACAGCTGCGTCCGCATGGGGAAAAATAAAAAATCCAATAGGAGGTGGAAGAAAAGGGTATACTTCCCTGAGCTTTTACCTTCCGGTGAAAACCCCACAATCAAAAGAGGTGGTCAGTCCCTCTGCTGCATGCGATCAAACCACCAGTAGTTCCATTAGGGGCTACACCCTTTCCGGGAAGTGCTTCCCTGTGAAGGTGAAGCTGCGGTGTGCTCAACTTTGCTACGTAATGGACCACACAGGAGGGTGCACTGACATCGGTGTGTTCCTGCTCCTACTATGTATGTGTAAATATCCCAGCCAAAATGTGATTTGGGATTTTTCCTTTCAGATCAGTACCTAAAACGATTGACTCCTCAGCTACGGTGCCACCTTCTTACTTCTCTTACTTGAAATGTAGTGATTTTGACAGTAGCTAATCTGTGCAGCAGAACAGCGATATTATGCCTTTTAGGTAAAGAGAAGATCCCCGAAAACTGTTTTTACTGCTCCGAATTCCCTCTTGAGAAGTAGGAATAACACCTACGGAGACTGAACAAAATCAGGTGTGATGGGCTACATATGAGCAGCCTGGTTTGGTAGTATAACAGACACCAACGATTTTTTGTTGTTGTTCTAGAATCCAGGCATTCTGTGAAAGGGCTCTAGGTGGAAATGTTATCCTGTGTAGTAGCAGCAAGAGGTGAAGGAATACAAAGTGTTAGAGAAGCTTGTTAGTTCAGGCAGCTGTCCACAAGTACTGTGATTAGTACAAGGTTGGCATGCCACTGCGAACTAATACCGTGGATTTGGGTATCCTGCAGTTAAGAAAAAAGGCCAAAGTAACTTGCCATTCGTAGTTCTGAAGCCTTATCATTTTCCTCCAACACAGAAAGGTAAGGAGGTCTGGAGATTGGAGTATTAGTGGCTGTGCCGAGTTTAAAAGAATAAGTCTGTGCGAGTGGCTTTTTCGTATCTTGTATTAAGACCATTCGAATAACATAAACACAGGGTGGGTGTGGTTGTCGGCGAGGGTATTGATGAGGATTCTAGGAGGATTCCTGTGGTGGCTTTTATCCTTCATGCCGGTATGATTGTTGCCTGGTTTTAGGGTTTTGTTTGTTTGTGTACTTTTTGACTGTCCAAACCTCAGGGAATAAAGGGGGGGGGGCGGGGGAGGGGGGGGGGGGGGGGGGGGGGGGGAGGAGGGAGTGGGGAGGTGGGGGGGGGAAGGAGGGAGTTCTGAAGGCTTGGTATATGGTCCTCTGTTGCTTCGTTGGCTCATGCTTTGTGAGAAGGTAGATTTCCTTCTAGCTGTTGCTGATAATGAAAAATCCAGATGAAGGACAAGTGGAGTGATAAGTGGATCAGTATCAGTAAATTTATACAATGCTGGGTGTGTGTATTGCTGCATTCTCCTTTTGCCAAGGAGTTTGTTCAGCTGGTAGTTCTACGACACATTATGTTAAATACATTCTAATTCTCCGTACTTTCTTTTCACTTTTTGTACAGATATTCAGGACATTTAAGAAAATTCTATTTCTAATTAGTCACTGATTGACATCCCCGTGTCATTATAAGGCTGATGTGGCTAAGCTGTGTCTAATTATGAATCTTTACAAATTATTGCTCATTTCTAATTAGTACAGTCACTAGTTTAACTGTTTATTTTCCAAAATCTTTCCAGCTCATGTATTTTCAGCCAGGAACTTTTTTTTCGTTAATTTGAAAGCATAAAACCAAGCCTTTTCTTTTTTTTTCTGGAAAGAGTGTCTTCTCTGTTATCTTAGAAAAATATAAAAATAAATGAGATTACTCTGTAAAGAATGAAATTCAGGTATTTGAAATTTATAGGCATTGCTCCTCAAGACTTATGTTCATGCAGCATACCAATCGATGCTTTCTGTGCTGAGATATCAATATTATTCCCATGAGATATGCTGAATATTGCTCATGTTTGAGTTGCTTGCCGTCTCATAAGCCTTTTGATTCCTGGGGACAATTCCATTTCTTAATGATGAAAATCTGTACAGGGAGGAAACATAGAAGATAAACTGTCATCAGTGTTGTATAATGACATTTTGGTGACCCATTTTCTGTTGATAAAATGCAAATCTTGTGATTTTTTTTTTCCCCCTCTTCCTTTCAGCAACTATCCTGTGAAGCAATAGTTCATGAGATTATTTATAATCATACTGATCAGAGTTGTTATTTGATTAAAGTCTAATCTCTCATTCCCTTTGAAACTTGAAGTAGGTATCTGTATCAGCAAATTGTAGGCAAGTCTTGTTATATATTGATACACTGTTTGTGTTGTCAGCTTCATGATTATTTTGAAAGTCCTGGTAGGTTTGTGTGGATACTTAGTGAACATGTTTTCTGTGAGATGGAATTAGTGAACAGTTTAACCCATCTTCTGGAAATACTCCTAATTGCAGACAAATAGAAAGAAGGGTGCATTGAAATGAATATTTTATTTAAAGTGGAGGTATTTTAAACTGCTTCTTACTGTTGAGTAGCACTTTAGCTAATCTTTTTCTTAGTCCCTTCATAATAGACAATAAAGTCCCTTTGGTTTTGGGTTGCAAGAAAAAGCCAAATCTTACCACACTTAGTGGATTTTAAATGAAATTTTCAAAGTAGGGTGAATTTAAAAAAAAAAATCATTTCAGAAGACTAATTCTATCTGAAGGAAATGGGCATGTGAGTTTTCATCTGATGGGCCAATTACATTTCCCAAAAAGAATGAAAATTGAGAACGTTGGGTTTCAGTTATCCAGGTAAAGGAACATAACTTACTAACTGTCAGTCTCAAAATTAAAGTTGTGGTGCAGGAAAAAAAAAGTAAAATAGTAGAAAAATTTTGACATCATCAGTAGTAAAACTGTAATATATTTGGATGGAGTGAGCAGAATTAGATTCAGCAGCAAGATTTGCATGTATAAAATCTAACTTTATTGTGGAGTTTGACTGATTAACAGCAAAATGTCTGTCCTTTGGTCAGAATGAAGAAGAATAATTATTCTACAGTCCTATTGCTATTTTTTTTTAGCTAGGATTTATACAACAGTAGCTTGTGATTAATATTTTTTTACTTTTAATAAATGAGTATTCTATTTTTACATTTTTTAAAATAAAAAGTATATGTCTTCTTAAAGCCATTCTTGAGGTGAAGACAGTTTCTTTTAAATGGTAAAAAAATCACACGTATCCTGTAATATTTTAGGTAAGATTTCTTAACTCTTATATGCAATGATAGTATAATCTTTACATTTGAAGTTATACTTTTAAGAATTGCATTTGTTGTGATATTCACATTTAAAGTTTAAGAGCAACCAGTGGTCACCAGCTCAGATTACAGGAACTTAATAGGACACCTTCCCCCCCCGCCCCCAAACATTCTAAGCATACCTGTCTTCAGTGTTGAAAACTTGTAAGAGCCATAGGGGTGGCATTTACTGAGGCAGGGCAAAGGCCATCCTCGAGCTCTGGGAGCACAGAGCCTCCTCTCTAGGGAATGTTAGGATTTCACTGGAGTCCTTTTTCTGATAGTTTTGTTGGAACTGAGAGTGTGGTATGGGGAATCACACCACTACAGAAATCAAGGCTGGCCTTAGAACGGGACAGCTACTTAGACTGTCGTCCTGTCTTCTTTCCAACTTCCAATTAGTCTTTCCACCTGTTGTTTCCTTCACTTTATCTTATTGCTGAGAAAACTGCATAAATTTTTTCAGCAAATGATACCAACCTCTTGATTGCTCTGCATCGTAGACTGCACTTCAGCCTGTAATTTGGTGAAGTCCTCGTGGAACAGCAGTGGGTAGGGGCTGCGAAAGCTTCGCGAGAAAGGGTATTTTGAGGAAAAGCTCAGTTTGGCTTTTTCAGGATTTTGTTTCCTTTATGTTCCTCTGTGACAAGCCGTCAAGTAGGCTCCCATTCACGGCACACGTGGGCCTCAGCGCTGATATTTTCCCATGGTTGGCCTATGCCCAGCAGTTTATTAGCACCACACTGTTACTGCAACACAGCATATTCCTCTTAGCAGTAGTAGGCTGCTGAGGATGTGTCATACTGATCAAACAGTCCAGAGTCCCGGAGTATTTTCCGAGCGTTTGAGATCTCCTGGAATGTCCAGCTAAAAGTACCTAGTCATAACACACAAATGCATTTGTGGTTAGGAAATAAATGACAGTGCTTCCTCTTACGGTGAATACTGTTTGCACGGTGGTGTTCTTTGATGAACTCCTTGAGCTCACAGTGTTTTCGGTCCTGTTGCAACCTCTGGTTTCAGTTTGAATTTCAATGTGAGTCATGAATTGTGTTAGTGGCTCTTCCTGAATACAGAAAAAAAAGTAGTGGTTCTTCAGCTGCAACAATTAGTGAAGCTCTGTTAAAGTCCCTGGGACTACATTAATATGTTACAGTTGCAGATAGTAAAGCCCATTAGGTTTTGAGTGGTTGGAGTGGGCTGTGCGCTTAAAACACTGTCTTCAGGAATGATGCTTATTCTTTGTGTATGTTTGCTGTTATGGCTGTCTGATGGGAAATACCAGCGAAGGTCAGTTAATTCCAGTGACTCCAGTTTCAGTTTATTAGAACAGTAGTTCATTCTGTTGATAGACCCAGGGAAATATGAATGTCTGTGAAGGCATGATTATGTCAGGAACTAATTTATAGCCTGAGTTTTTTTTGCACTGAAGTCATATGGTACAGCTATGAAGAGAAATTATATGCGTACAGTTCAGATCTTTGAAAGAGATAAGAACATTCAGACTTTAAAAAATATTTTGGAATAAAAGCTCTCCGGATTATCAAAGTCTTTACTTAATTCCCAGCCAAAGACAGGTTGAATGAATACCTGTATCTTACAGTTGTTTAAGTATTTAAGTGTATTACTGAGAAATGTAACTGCTTTTCTGTCATTCCTTATGGTGTAGTAAATTCTTGGTGCCACCAGGCAGGAGGTTGTCAGAAGGAACTGTGGTCAGGCTGGGAGGTAGCAGTTGGGAATTCTGGTTGTCCAGGTGGACTGCCTGGGTTATAAAGACTGCAGCTAACATCAGGGGAGAGAAACAAGCTCCTTGGGAAGAAGAAATTCTGCTTCTCCGTAGGCCCTGGAGAAGAAAAGGAGGGGGAGATTTCAAGTTGGTAAGACTTTACCACTCGGCCATCTGCAGACCCTTAGCTGGGACGCACTGCAGATGACAGCCCCAGTAATGAGGAGGTGGTCTTTGTGGCTGCTTGTGACAAAATCCTGTGTTTCTGGAGAGGAAAGGAATAGAGAAGGCTGAAGCGGGAGTGTTGGTGGTGTGTGCCAGTCAGCGTGTCTGGGAGTGCGAGAGCCAGCCAAGCCTGTGGCCTCCCAGTATCAACATGGCTGGCTGTGCTCAAAAGTAACCAACTGCGCTTAAGCTTAAAAATGGTGATGCGGTTTTCTAGGCATAGCAATAATTGTCCTGAAAGGAGAGAGTATGTTGTTATTTCTGTCAAGAGTGTTAGAAAGGAGATTCAGAAAACTAAACACTCATCGTTAAGGGCCACACTTCAGTACAAGACATACTTTAGAGGTTCCTCTGAATGCCTCCAGTGCTACATGTAGCTATCCAGACTAGGGCAATTATATAGAACAAAATATGTCATTTATAATTCTTTTGAATAGAAATGATTACATTCACCAGTAGTAACGGGAATAGATTTTTGATTTTAAATCCATGCAAAATTTGATGTTAATAATGTATGAGGGGAGTAAGCAATGAGAAATGAGTTGTGTTTAGATCAGTACATGAGCTAGTTTGGAAGAATAAGCAGAATTTTACATTAGTGTATGGCTTTATAGTCCCTTTGATTCTCATCCTTCTTTTTTTTTGTGGAATACTGAGCATGACCAACCAAATGTGGTGAGAAAATACCTGTCTCGTGCCAGCTTTTGACTGTTTCCCCACATGTGCATTGCACATCTTACAATGCAAAAGAAGCACTCGGTCTTTAGGCAAACGTGTGAAGACAGAAGATGTTCATTTATTGCAGTCTGGGTAGTGGAAGACTTCAAAGAGTGAGTGGAGCAGTTTAATTTGACATAAAAGTTTCTCTGTGTTCCTGGTGTAAAGAGACCCTAGTGCAAACAAGAAGTCATTCCAATTGGAAATTGATTGAGTTTGTTAGACTAGGTTATAAAGTAGATTCAGGAAAGCTTAAAAAACAAATGGTTGTTTCTCTTGCCTCCATTGAGGATGAAGAAGAAGTAATTGCCTTAGACTTACTACGAAGGTAGTGAAGAGAGCTATCAAGATAAAAAGCAGTGGAACAATTGCGAAAGTTAAACTGCAGTACATCATAAGGGTGCAATGGCTTGCTTCCAAGATTTCTGAAGGAAACTCATAGCTGAGCATCTGAGTGACTTCTCAATCTGTAATTTATTTTTAAATACTATATCTGACCTGGACAATAGCTAACTATTAGGAAGAAAAATTATGTCAGGAATTAATAATAGGTAAGTTGAACTCCAAACAAGTAATTGAGAAAAAATTAAGTCAACCTCATAAAATACCTAGATGAACATCTTAGGAGAATATAAGACTGCTGCTTGCTTTAAGGAGACAAGTATGCAGATCTGCTGGTGGAAACAGTCCTGTTCAGCCACCTTCTCACTGTCAGCATGTCTTAAAGTTAGTGTACAATCACAGTCTTACTATCAAACACGTCTCTTACTGATAATGTATTCCTTCAAAATGTTCTTATGTTTTTATGAACAGCTTGATTAAAGGGACAAAGTTACATGCATATTCTTAAAAAAAAAAAGATTGTAAATAATTTGACATTGTAGTTGTTTACAGTAAACACTTCTGTAATGTTTTTTTATTTTGCTAGTACCTTATTCTGCAAACGGAAGTTGTGTTGTGTCATTAGGTTTCTCCTCTTCTTTTAGGGATAGAGTTTTCAGGACAGGAGTCATTGGGGATTTTGGAAAAACTAGTTCTTGTGAAGAAAAAGATATAGTTTCTACTTCAACATTGAAGTAGTTAAGCATTGGGCAGTGTTGTGCATTGGGGACTGCAAAATAAGTCATCAAATATCTCCTGTCAAACAATTACAATGAAAAGACAAGTTAGAATGGTTTGTACATGAAAAGAAAAAAGTGATTAAGGGGGATACAAAAATTTTACTTAGATCTATTTCAGTAATTATTTTGGGCTTTCCGTATGTGAACAGTTTTTGTAGTTTTGAAAACAGACAAAGGTAAAAGAGAAAAAATCCTTGTGATGAGTAAATAATTAAAATCCTACATATACATTGAGATTAGCATGCTAAAGCTTTGAAATGGAAAAGGTAGAGATATGATGAGGGTATTTAATAATACATATCCTAGTTTCTACAATTTTATTTTTTCCCATTAGACAAACAAAAAGTCATATGATGGGAAAAGAAATTTGAATTACAAAATATTTTTAAATTAATAATACATTAACCAAACAGTATTGAAGTAAGAATTTCAGGAGAGTTTCTCTCTTCCAAAACTATAGAGGTATTATATTCAGGCGAACCTTTTTTAACTGAAGTTGCTGGAGTTTGCAGTTGAGAGACGCTCTTGTTTAGCTGGAAAATGAAGTTTTACTGGAAGTAAGGAGACCTACCATGTAGGAGAGTTAATCTTCTTCATCATTGTAGGTGTTAGTATGAGAAACCTTTATTGTGTCCATGCCTGCTGGATTTTACACTTAAATGTGTAATCAAGATCACAGTTTTATTCACATTCTAGCTAGATACTAACATTATACGGAAGGACACTAAGTGCCTGTAGTATATCAAGAGCTTACATTCCTGCTTTGAATGTATCCGTCCTAACCGTTTGGTGTTTCTGTTGGTACCAGTACTCTTTCATAGATTTCATGGACACACGAAAAAACACTGTACCAGAACAATAGAGAGGAGGACGTGCAGGTAACTGGTGTGTTATTTAAATTTTCTACTTTTGATTGGAACAGATTTCATTATTGTTGTCTTCAAGCACAGTCACCCTGGGTGTGTACTTGGATCAGCATGGAGGTGGAAAATGAGAACAGCAAGACACTGAAGCAGGATATACCTAGAAATTCCTAAAAACTCTTCAAAGATGGTGCCAGACATGCAAAGTCAGTTTGGACCAACTGTATCATGGATATGTCTTCTTCAGCAGCTGTCAAAGTACAACATGTTCTGCTGTAACAATTTATTGAATGCAATATGATCATATCTCTGATTTGAAATTCTGAATACCTGTGAAAATTAAGTAAAGCCTTTGGGTCTGTGACAAGTTGCCAGTACATTCTGTTACACATAGGCAGTGCAGCTTACAAAACTCTATAATTCACTGTTTGTTCAGACTTTCTGGAGCAAATAGAAAACTGCATAAAGTAATCCTGCAATATATACATAATAATGTAGTTCTTTCTTTTGGTTTAAATTAGAACAATTAGTTACGTTTTGAACTCACCAGAAGGATTTAGGATATTAAGGCTGAGTGAATTTTGCAGTAAGGCGATAGATGCACAATTTCAAGCTCTTCTGAAACTGCTGCGCTGTGATTCTGTGTCCATACTTGCAAAATGACTTGTTCCTCATCTCATGATTCAAGCTGATGTCCATTCTAAAGGAGTTGTGCACAATTTTGCATACATTTTTGTGCAGTTTTGAAATCTGAGACCCAAAATACTATTTCAGTGATTTGTAGTTGTTACATAGATACTCTAGAAGAAACTATACAAAAAAAAAGAGTTAACAACAGGTGCTGATCATGAAATATTTGATAAATTATAAAATGAGCAATATTTCTGTTTTCTGCATTCTCTTCTGTGCTCGGATAAGAATTTTTATCTAAGTGATCCAATGCTTAAGAATATTTACAGTCGGGGTTCCTAATTAGGGACCTGTGGTATTTCACTTAAGAGTACAACAGGGTCATTTTCTGCAGCTGTCAAGACAATAATTTAGACCTGTGTATGAACTACATTACCTTCCCCTTTCTCCTGTGGTTTAATTCCAGTTAATAATTATCAGTACATCCTTTAAGTAACAACAGAGATTTTGCTCACTGATACTTCTTTTAGAGTACTGAAAATAACAACTCCTGTCCTAACTCTTTGCAGTTAGGGTTGATGGAAGGTTCTTCCTGTGAATCTGCTACCTGTAGCATTTTTGCTTTGAAATACAAATGCTGAGCTCTCTTGAAGTGGTAAGTGCATGAACTCTGATATAACTCGTTATTCTCCTTAAAGCTTGTTACACAATTTTTTTGCCTCAGAAAATAAGACAGGAGTGAAGCTCAGTTATTGATAATATTCACTGTTTGCAGCACATATTAATGCAAACTTTTATATTTATGGTGGCAATCACTAGATGGCACTGCTCTATGTTCTTTGTAAGTTGTTATATTTTCCTTTTCTTAAAATATTCATTCTTTTCTCTGATACATGACATAGTGAATTGTTACAGGGTTTATGGTATGGTATCTCTGGGATTTGTGGCAAATGGCAAGAAAATTTGACTAAAATAATTTTTGAGGAAGGTTAAATCCCTGAACATATTGGTGTTTCGGTTAAGTGTTTGGCAAGAGAAGAAACATGCTGTTTGACAGTCTCTGTTCCAGGACTAGTAAACAGAAAATGTCAGACAAAAAAAGCTGCAATAAGAACATTTTTCAGATTCTGTGTTGCTGATATCTTCTCCAGTTGTAAGTCAGCATATATCTTTTACTTCTTTGCCAGGAAGGTGATCATGTAATCCTAAATTTGCTAGCTGCAATTCTGGCTTTTCTAGTCTTAAATTGCTCAGTTGTCACTGCAGCCTTTAGCCAAGTGCATAATGAACAGCAAGATGTGAGACAACTTAATCCCTTCTGTCACTGGAGCCCTAGCAAGGTGTATGGCTGATGCTGTTTGTTCAGGAAACTTTTGTGAATAGAATGCACTAACAACTCCACTCCCAATTAAAAAATGTACTTTGGACATCATCACTGCAACAACACTGTTACTAAACAGGAACCACAAAGTTAAAGAGCCTAGCAGACCTAAACCCGACAGCAGCAATACCCTGCCAAAATCAGGAAGCAGGAGCTGGTGTTTGCATGTGGCATCTTTTCAAAATTTAAGGTACCATCACTGAATCTGCCACTAAAGTTAAATATGCCATGGTAATAAAGTTCGGTAGGACTTCTGTAAAGGGTAGTGTCTTAAAAGTCCTGTTTTACTCCCAGATTCGGTTGTTTTGTTATTGTGGCACCCTGGCACAGTGTGGCTCCAGGTCTGTCTCATTCCTCGTTTATTTGAAGAACAGTATAAAAGAGTACACTTGTCTAATGGCTGCATATAAATGGAGCTGCTTTTGATCTCCAGTAAAGCTGTCTCAGGAGTGTCTTCAGTTCTTCTGGCTGGAAGTACTGTAAGGCATTTTGTAACCAGAAGTTGAGTGAGGTTCTCTTAACATCAGACTCGCTGTGGGATTCTCTCAAGTGTAGGTGCCAATACTGTCAGTAATGGCAGCCAGTAGGCATTAGCTGTTGTCAAATTTTGAATGATTAAAGAGTTAGACACTCATTTCTGAGCTTGTCATTTCCAAAGGATTCTACCCTTTGGAATTATAGTGGTGATTGGAGCTGTGCATGTGATTTTGGGGTTTATTCCAGAAAAAGGACTTACTAATCTAGCTTTTGGTCAAAATTAAATTTACACCCCCATGTGTTCATACTGTGTGGTATGAAGTTTGGGAAGTTTCAAATGAAAGCCTTTTTTTCCAGTGTGGCAATTTTAAATGCTTATTATAATACATATATATACCCAGGCTGTTCTTTCAGTTCTGTAAAGCTGTTTGTTATAATTTTGTTTTTCTTTCTTGTTAATAAAATGCATTCACAAAAAGGCAACATATTTAGGCACAGACTTTCAGAAAATATTTTTGGAAGGTGAAGCTATAAATTCTTTAGAAGAAAATATTGAAGTTACTGCATGAATTGCTTTTCAACATGGGCTTTTTTTCAATAATGAAAATGAAGTGAAACGGTTGTTCTTAAATTACTTTCAAAAATTAAGATAGATATTTCATTGTGCATTTACTTAATCTGGTTATTCCTGTGAAACTGCAATTTTAAATAATCTCCAAATTTGGTTTTGGTGATGATAATTTGCCTTAGAGCTGAATGAAAATGAATTTTGCAGAAGTTATCCATGAATAATTTTGGAACTTCATGAAGGGTTGCCAAAGAAATCCATAAAATCTACTTTATTTCATAATCCATCATTTTTGATGTGAAGATTCTGGAGGCCTGAGTGTGGTGTTGGCATGGCAATACCCTGTTCAAGAGGATGTCAGTTTACATATGCTTTTAATTAGCAGTTTCAGATTAAAGTAGAATGCAGGATGAGGCAGTAGTGTTGCTGGCTTCAAATTGGAAGAGTCTAGGTTGGAGAATTATTTGCCCTGGATATTGAAACTGTTGTTCATGTCTTCATGCAGCATCCAAGTGTTTAGTACAGGCACATCAGTACAGGAATACTTACCGACTTTTATCACCTGCTGGTTTTGATAACGGTATGCTTGTACTTGTGTCTGATATCTAAGTGTCGTTCAAGCTGTTTTGTTTGAAGAATTACATTTGTGGACTCTACATATGTTGTAGTGAGGAAGCCATTTGTTCACCAGCTCCTGAGTTAGCAGCCCCATTACGAGTATGTCTCACCAGTGGTTGGAATATGAACCTCATTCTGTATTCATTTCTGGGTATAGTTCACTGAATTACTGAATATCTTAAGAGAGACTGAATGAACTGTGACCGAATTATACAAGAAACTGTCATACAGACCGCACTCTAACAACAAAAAAGTCTTAAAATGAGTCATTTTCTTTTAGTGCTAGGGAAGTGATTTTAGTAACACAGGAAAATACTGTTATGCCTAAGGCTGTTCTGTCTCTACTTGACTCAAGAGTCAAACTAAGACTTCTTCCCTGACTTCCCTTATTGCCTTGCTTTCGGTTACAGCTGTAAAGTAAGCGGCACACATTTTATACTCTGCTGTGGCAGGAGGATGAGGCTGCCGCATTTCTGCCTTCAGTTCCTTGCAGGAAACTTATTAAAGATAAGGACACCTCTTTTAGTAAAAAAATTCCCCCCCAAAAGAGCATAGAAGAATTTTTTGGCACATGACCTGTTGGTTTGATGAAGTAGTAATCCAATTACTTTGAAAACATTCAACAGTGCTCTATTCACAAGGTCTCAGAAGATTGTGGGAGATTTTCAGGTATTTCCTAATTTGTACTTCAAAGTGACTGAAAGCTGGCCACTGTGTTTCATAATCAGTAATTGAATTTTAAAATGAAAAAGAAAAACTGGCCGAGTACACTTCTGAACATATGCATAGGTATGAAACATTTACTTTGCAGTGTAAGTAGCA
This sequence comes from Pluvialis apricaria, assembly GCA_017639485.1. Taxonomy (NCBI): domain Eukaryota; kingdom Metazoa; phylum Chordata; class Aves; order Charadriiformes; family Charadriidae; genus Pluvialis; species Pluvialis apricaria. The sequence goes on from CM030044.1 coordinate 72,666,316, forward strand.
TTACTGTCGCAATAGTAATTTGGGGATACTTTTTGTTTGAGGGCAGAATATATTTATACATAAAATACCAATTTCCTTTATGAATATAATATATATATAGAACAGCTCCTTTATAGGTACTTAAACTAAAAATATTTTACAGTTTTGTATACAGAGTGGTTATGGCTAGATATCTTTACAAATGCACTTTGCAAATCTTTAAGGTTATCGTGGACTATTACTGCTTCATAGAATGTAACATATTCCCAAGCTGTAGAAACCCCTGCAGCTTTGTTAAATAAGCTGAACAGAAATGCTTTTAATGGTGAACCATATAAAATGGAAAATAGCTTGCTACAGCACTACAAGAGCACTTGGGGATGTCTTACAGACATCTGATGAGTTCTCCAGTACTCTATACTTAGTACATTGCACAGTAACCTAGAATTTAAAATGTGATGAATTTGTGCTTAGTATATCACATAAATTAGTCCATCTCATGAAGCTGTACTTTATATAAGTCTCAGGGGCTTAAGTGAATTGTCTCAAATGAGTGGGCTAAATTGTACTGAATAAGCATACTGGTTTTGTGTCGTACTACTTTTTTTTTTGTTGTTGTTGTAGTAGTAGTTTAGTGAACTCATCTCTACAGGTGCTTTATCAAGGCTGAATCTTTGACATTCAGTAAAAGTCTTGGCAGTGAACTTGAGAGGAGTTATTTACAGTACCCATTTCTGAAAAGGCCTATGATAGCGTACACATGTCTGGCTTTTATTGCTTTTTCTGAGTATTTTTGAAACAGTAAGAGGAAACTGCAATTCCTTGCCAGGCCCTGACATGCTGGTCTCAAGGACTGGCTAAACCAGGTAGAATTCAGACCTGAGATGTGTGTTTACAGATATTTTAGGACACGGAGACTCTTTTCCAAAGGAACAGCCAGATTTCCCCAGATCATCAATCTGTGCGTCTTTTTCTCTGAATTAACCTGTGCAAACCAACCATGGAATAGTGGGTGTGTCAACACTTACAGGTTTATTACAAGGAAAACAATTAAAGAGGGCTCTAAGTAGGGGTTTTGTCTCTTTGAAATTAAAATAAGAGCACTTTGTCTTAATTAAGAGTGAATAATCTATGCCTTCTTTAAGCACTACTTTCTTGTGTATGGTACAGCAAAAGTTAGGGTTTTTAACAAGCACATCTATGCATATTCATACAGAACATTATCTTATTTTTGTTAAGAAATTCAAAATTTCTTGGAGAAGTTTGAGTTTTATTTTAGGAACATGAAAAAGAATTTTTTGGACTTACTGCTGTCATAACAAGTTCTTTATAGCTTCTGTCACCAAGAAAGAAAAATGGATGTTCCTCAAAAGGAAAAGAAAGTTTTATTGAACAATAGCCATAACAATGGATCTCACTTAGTTATTTGCTTTTTAGCAATTAAGCTCACAAGGACATTGGACTGAAAAACATTTTTGCAGATTTTCTAAATAGACACAATAAAAATAATTCCACAAACCACTCCTAGTTGAAAGGTATGTGTTGTCTAATGACTGCTGAAGGAAGTCCCTGGAAGGAGGTAGACCAGTATGTCAGCTTGGTAGATACATTCTTAAATAGAGGTGTAAACAAACAGTAGTGAAATTTCCAAGCTAAGCAATTGTTGAATTCATCCTTTTTTTTTTTTTTTTTTTTTTTTTTGTAATTGTTTAAAAGAAAAAATAACTGAGAAGGACTTTGTAAGTAATGCCACCAAGTTTTTATTTGGCTTCAGTTAAACAGGCTTAATTACTGTGTTGAAATGCCACCATAGTTCAGTTGGACTGGAGCAGACACTCAAGTGGTACAAACTGTTGCGTTAAAAGGATTGTGTAAACCAGCTCAAGATTTACTCAATTATCTTAATAGCATTCTTGCTTTGATTCAACATGAGAGTTGGTTCGTGTTGTTGTTGAAATAGACATGAAGCATTTAACTTTAGAAAATGTGTAATCACTGAAAAATTGAGTTGCACATGCTTTTCAGCTCTTCTACAAACTGTAAGTCACTGATGAACTTTTGGGTTTGTCTTTTGTTTCCATTTAAGCCGCACTCTGTGGTAGCTTTTTCACTTGAGGATACTCCTTTTTGTTCTAATGTTACTTGAATTGTGTAATGATTACAAGCTTTTCTCGAGTGTGTTTTGATACCACTATGCTATTGTTTTCAATATAGGTCTTTGTACAAGAAGCAACACTAAATATAGTTTAAAAAAATGGATCTTATTACCAGTAAGCATAGTAAAAGGATATCTGTTCAGCATCATGTTTCAAAGGATTTTTTTCCAAGGTTTTGTTTGAAATACTTTCCATTTTTATTTTTCAATACAGTTGCTGAACGGGAGGATTAACTCTTGCTGTTACCACAAAATACTGATTTCGAAAGGCATGTTTTTCCATTCTGTAGATCTCTGCAGGAGGGACTGGTTTGAAACCTGTCATGCCAGTAGAATTATATTCTCTCTTCAGTACAGTTTTTGATTCAGTATGAAGCATGCCATCTGGTGAAAGTGACTGATTCACTGTTATTTCTGCCCAAGGGACCAAAATATGTTACAGGTTAAAAAAAAAAAAAAAAAAAAAAAAAGAGTAGGACTAGATCCTTGTTTGGTGGGAAATAGTTTATCTTTGTTTAGATCCTTTGCTGTCACTGATGCTGCAGTTATTTCTAGGAGGCAAAAAATTGGTTTACAAGTGTAACACTTAGTGTTGTATTGTGAACATTTAGTCAATTTTCGTTTGCTCTGTCAGGGTAGTATAAGAACTAATAGACAAAACCAAAGAGGATATATGAAATCTGTATTTTGCCGCTAAGTAGATTTGAAATCACTTTTCAGTGTTGCATCCAAGGATTCTTTGAAAGGGTCATATAGAAATGTGTTTCCTTGACACATTATGTGCCACTGCCTCTTATTTTCTTTTTGAACAAAATTTGTCAGAAGAATTAAGTTATTTGCCCCAAATGCAGTTTGGGCTGAGTTCAGCTGATAGTTTTGACTTTGTCTCCAAAATAGCCACAGCATTTTCCTTGAATACTGTTCAAATAAAACAGTCTTTTCGCTTCAAAAAGATACTTCGAAATTATATTTGTCTCATTTTAAAGTAGATTTTAAAAGAACCCACAGGAAACAAATATAAATTTGCTCAGAGATTTTTGAAAAGGGAAGCGATCAACAGTTAGGGTTAATAATGAAGTAATTTAAGGGGTACGCTGTGCCAGAATTGGAATGGTCCGTATGATCAGGAGTTTCTATTGGAAATGAAAGCAAGAAGAAAAAAAAAAAAAAAGGCAGTTTCAGCATGACCTTCAGGTGAAGGGATAAGTCTTTATCTCTTATCTTTGCCATAAAGTCAGCAACTCTGTGATGCTTGTGGGTTACTTAAGTGTCTTAAGAGATTCTGAGTAATGGTGTTAACATTAGATTCTGGGTACTGAGGAAGAGGTGTGGCTGCCAGGTAAGTGCAGTTGAAATCAATAATAGTTGTGGTCGAATGTGTGAAAAGCCACGTAAACGTGGACATATTTAGACAAATTAGGCTCTTCAGGTTGCCAATCAGAGATCATCAGTGACACTGTGTGTTGATCATTTTGTTCCTAAGATCTTGCTCTGCATGACAGATATTAATTGCATGATCAAAGAGCATCATGTTGCATTGATGTATGTTTGAAGGTAAATTTCTGTCGTTTTTTTGGGGTTTTTTGTTTTTTTTTTTTTTTCACATGATATACACCCTGAACAGTGTTCCAAATAGAAAAGCTTACTCCCAGCAGTCTTTCTGTCCCAGTTACCATATTTGCCCCTATTCATCTATAGCCTGTTATAGCCCATTAGCCTTCCTGTTCCCTTTGCTTCTCATTTCTGCTGCACAGTTAAGCAGCAGCCACAAAGACTGTCAGTACTTGAGTGCAGGGGTTTCTAAGTTGCAAATCATGAGACTGATAAATATGTGGTTTATAGGTATTTAGATCTTAAAGACTGCCACAAAATATCCGGAGAAGATACTAAGTCATCCCATCCTCAGAGCAGAGATTGATACCAGGACTTTCGGTGTTGGATGTTGAAGATAAGAATAACATGTTACTTTGACATAGTGCTACTGTAATAGAATCTTTTATATTTGAAAAGACTGTTAAGATCATCGAGTCTGTGGTGGGTTGACCTTGGCTGGATGCCAGGTGCCCACCAAGCAGCTCTATCACTTGCCTCCTCAGCAGGACTTGGGGGGGGGGGGGGGGAGAAAATGAGATGGAAAAAACCCTCATGGGTCAAGATAAAGGCAATTTAATACAGCAAAAGCAAAGGCCACTTGGAGAAACAAAGGAAAACAAAAGATTTGTTCTCTACTTCCCATCAGCAGGTGATGTCCAGCCACTTCCCTGCAAGCAGGGCTTCAGAACGTGTAGTGGTTGCTCTGGAAGGCAAACATCGTAGTAATGAATGTCCCCCCCTCCCGACACCTTCTTGTTTGTCTTAGCTTTTATTGCTGAGCAGATGTCATATGGTATGGAATACCCCTTTGGTCAGTCTGGGTCAGCTGTCCTGGCTGTGTCCCCTCCCAAGATCTTGTGCACCTCCAGCCTGCTTGCTGGTGGGGCATTTTGAGAAGCTGAAAACTCCTTCATTTAGTGTAAGCACTGCTCAGCAACAACTAAAACATCAATACCTTATCAACATTGTTCTCATCCTAAATCCAAAACACCGCACTATACCAGCTGCTAGGAAGAAAATTAACTCTATCCCAGCTGAAACCAGGACAGATGGTGACTCAACCGCTTCCCTGGGCAGCCTGTTCCAATGCTTGATAACCCTTTTGGTGAAGAAATTTTTCTTAATATCCAGTCTAAACCTCCCCTGGTGCCACGTGAGGCCATTTCCTCCTAGAGAGATATTTGACCAGTAATTTGCCCTTCATTGAAAAAGGGGCCAAAAATGTTTCCCCCCTTTTAAGATGAAGCTTTTAAAGTGCTATTCTTTGTGTAACTTTGATTCTTGAAACGTTTGTCCTGTAGTAGTCCAACGCAGTACCTGCCTCCCTGTCCTTGTTCCTTCATTTGTGTAATGTGCAGTTGCAGAAACAAGATTCCCTCTTCCAGAGACCAGAAAGGAAACTGATACTGAGATCTATCACGTCTCTTACATTTGTCCTGACATATTTAGTACCAGTCCCACAACACTTCAAGGACTTTACCTAGCTGTCAAATACGACACAGATTTTAGATGTTCAGATAGATAGTAAGCATCCATTTCCTTGGGGATGCCACACCACTTCCTGCAACTAAAGTAGGAAAAATTAGAGGAGAAAGTTGAAAACTAACAGATAAATGCACTGTGATCACATTCATCTTGGGTGAATTGGCCCAGTGTGAAGTAAACATTCTCATTCCCTTCCCCTGTAAATAGTCCTCAGGGCATAGTTTGCTGATCAACCCAAGCTGGCTGTGTTGATCCAAATGAAAAATGGTTTTTGTTTAAACCGATTTGGTTTGCAGGCAGGGTGAATGTTTGGTCTTGTTGACTGTGTGGCTGTGTAAGCAGTACTGTAGGTGCAAAGGAGGTGCCACCTCATTTGGGTAGCATTACAAAGTTGGATGGACTTAACCCAAACTGGGATGAATGGTGTTGGAGCCATGGAAGCAGTGGGCAAGGACTTAGGATTCAGAACTGAGATTTGCTAAGGGTGTCCTATGCGCCTAGAGCTACGTGGTTTTCATTTGTAGCGCTTCAGTGATGGTATTTTTTTTATTATTATTATTTTTTGCATTCTGTTTTTACTGCCGAGAATTCAAGCCCACTGAGGAAGTGACATTGACTGTATTTCTGTGCTGCAGCACCCAGTATATACAGCAGATCTTGAGTGGAGCTGGTAGATATGAAGGTAGTACTATATTTTCAGCATGAAAACACATATGAGCTGGCTCTGTCTTATGTAAACTGTTTGTCCTGTGGTAGTGATGCTTCCCCACCTTGTTATGATGATACCAGCTCATTCTGCTACAGCAGGATATACCGTGTGTAGTGCATATCTGTGCATTAAATCTGTTCCATATTGTGACTTTGTAAGGTCACTTTCTGAGAAGTATTGTCTTAATAAGTCAGTGTACTTGGAATATAATGAAGAGTAGGTCAAATTAATTACTTTATTGTGGGTATACTTGGTAGTTTTTTTAAAATTGAGCATGGAGCAGATTTTTGGCTTCCTTACTACTTTTCAAGGTGTTTTTACTTCAGCTGGGTTAAAAAAAATACAGTAACTTTAAAATATTTAAAGTATTTATCACCATTTGGAGCTTTAATAACTGCAGGTCCATATTGCTAAACCTAGGTAACTGACAATAATTTAGAACATTTTTGTGTGGCAGATGAGGCAACAGGTTGTTATCAAGATAGTACTAAGATTTAGTTGCACGATTAAAGATGAATGAATGGTACATCATGATAAAACTATAGCCTCAAGACTGCTTACAGGGGGAGCGAATGAGAATGGTCTGATTATTCCAATTTGTGCAAGGTAAAGGTGGTTGAAAGAGGGTTAATGGTGAGGGTGCATCGTCTGTTGGGAAAGGAGAGAATCTCGGATTCTGGGAGGAGGATGAACTGCAAGTACGCTGGTAACTGGCTGCAAGAGGACACTGTTTCGAGGGCAACATACAGTTTCACAGGTATTAGGCGACCTTTTGTTTCTGAAAGCTGTTGAAGCTTCTATCTTCTAACTCTTAAGTTTTCACAAAATCTGAAATTAAAGTGCTTTTGCATAGTACCATACATGTGAGTGTTTAGGGTTTCAGTTTAAATTTATTCTGAAGATTTCAACTGGCTTATTTAAATGGAAACCCCAAATCCATGATGAATGAACATAACATGAATGCTTTTTCCAGATGACTTGAAAAAAGCCAAAAAGCAGAGGGGCTCACTTAGAAGATAAATGAAGTAGAAAATAATTTTTAAATATTTAAAACCCGGATGTGTTAGACTTTGTCTTGAGATTTAAGAATAAATTACCCTCTTTACCAATGCCACATTTTTGTCTATATACACAGAAACTAAGGAAATAATAAATTGAGGAGATAAACTGTGGTGTCTTGTCCCTTGAAATAAACTGACACATCTTTGCTTCAGAGTAAACATGAGCAGTACCACTGGGAAATAGACATTCATTCATTTTTGCTATTAAAGTCCCTTAGGTAATCTTGTAATTATGTTGGGAATATGAAATTGAAGGTTAGATTCTGAAATGTGGTCTGTAGTAGAGTGAATGCAGTGGAAGAGGAAGGCATTGTGTTTTGGTTTTAAGACTTCTAGAAAAAATGCTTTATGGCTACTTTCCTTAAGAAAAGGACATCAAAAACCCGAACTCGAAGCTTTAAATCCTAGTTTAGGTGGAGGTTTGAAAAGGGAGATCTGTTACTACTTTTTGCTAGACATGAGTTTTTGTACTGAGTGAAAGAGTGTGCTCCAGGAGACATAATGCCCGCTGGTTTGCTTTTGGATTCAGCTGTACCATCCGATAATGCTGTAAAACTGTATGTTCTGGTTTATGACTTTAAATTTAGAAATTTGGTCTCCTTCCAGATAAACCAAAATTTACTCAACTTGTTATTTTCCAGGGGAGAACTAAAAATGAACCAATAGCAGTTGATCCAAAATTTTTTGACTTATGTTTGGTTTCTATTTCGTCTTCATGTTTTCATGTGTGCCATTATAATATAAAATAATATAAACAGAATTTGAAAGGAGAAGTAATTTGGAAGCAGAATAATTTTGACATTGTCAGAACATATTTTCCTTTTTGTTTCCAAAATGAACCTCCCAACTAAAACCAGCTGGGTTTTGTGAAGAGTTGCATTCTAACAAATGTATCTTGTGATGGAATATAGTTCTAGCACAGTATTTCTCTCTATCTTGTTCTATTTTCTGCTTCAAGTCTATCATACTTGATGTCAGGGGTGTGTAAAAATGTCCAGAGCGTAGGCGAATTGAAAACAAGATCAATAAAATAGAATGTTTGGGGAATTTGTGGGAAAATGATCTAATAGTAAATGGGGAGAAAGAAAAAATTCCCTGAGATTCACTGTGCAACAAAAATGTATTGTCATGTACATCATTGCCCACTTCATAAATGAGACTTCAGTGGTCAGTTAATCTGAAAGCTCACTGTTCATGTGCTGGAATTTGTACTGGGAGATTTTGGATTGCCTTAGCAATGCACAGTGGAAATTATACCACTCAGGAAAGATACTTCCTAAGCATGTTTTCTTTTTATAGTATTTATTTTAGTTGACTTTTTTTTTTTTTTTTTTGGTCAAGGAATATCTATAAGTATGTGTTCGTCCTTGAAGAATGCTGATATTCTCTCTTTGTGTTGAAGATTTTTAGATTGTCATAACATAGTGTTCCTTTTGTTGGGAGGGTAATAAAATTACTACTTTTAACCAATTTCATTAGCTGGTTGTGAACTGTTTATGTTAGTAGGTTTGGGCCTTAGGTAGTAAAAGTAAGAATAGCTTCTATGAATTCTTTGGAGAGTTGAAGATTTCAACTTGAAAATTTGTTTTATGTTTCTATCACTATCAGTTCCTCTTCTAGCCTTTTCCTCCTGTATCAAGGAGAACTGGGAGCCTAGAAACTGTCTGCTGATGCTGATGTTTGGTTTAATGTATGCCATTTGCCTCATTTGAGTGACAGGCTATACTAACCACGCTGACAAGCCTTTAGCAATGGCATACATAGAGTTTATTTAGCACCTGGGCAACTGTCCAGAAGAGATTCACAGTGAAAATCAGTGTCCTGTTCCTTTTGATAGAGAAGAGGCAGAACTTAGTAAGAACAAACAGTTATTTTTTCACGACACTGAATTTACACAGTCATGTAGGTCCTTTAATGCTTGTTTGAAGACAGGAAATGAGGTCACTGCTGCACATTACGACCATAAAGTCCTGTGGGTATATCTGTTCTTTGGTCACTGAATCTTGTGTTCATGGTCTGAGCCACTTAAAAGTAGATGAATCATACATGCTGCATGACTGATTTTGCACACAGACTGATTTTGAGGGATAAATCTAGAAGTGGAGATGCGCAGGCCCTCTTCATAAAAGGATACCTTACTATTCTTGATGTTTCTGCACGTAAACACAGTTCATGATACATGGGGGAAATACACAACCTGGGCAGCAGATGAAGGGCATCTTAAATGGATGTTCTTTTTTCTCTCATATTATGTCCACATTTATGAACGTTACTAATTATTGGTGGAGTATATTATTTTACTACTGTAGAAAGTCCTGAAATAAGTTCAGAAGGCCAAGAAGTGTTTATTCCTATTGGTGTGGGCTTACATTTGACAGTAAATAAGGACTTAACTTACAACGCCAGTTAAAGCAGTAAGAGTGAAAAAGCAGGGCAAATTAAGGCGCAAGGTCTAAAAGCATTTAGTTCTGCTTTCTATTCTGCATGAACTTTTTAAAAGTCTGATCCAAAATTTCAATTAGTGGGATAAATATGAAGCTTTTATTAAAGAAAGTTTTGTGTTAGCTACTGTACTATTTCATTATTTCCTTAAATTATAAGTGAGATTAACCTTCTGATGTGTGTGCACACTGTACAGCTCTGATTTCTGCTCAGTATGTGATTTTCTGTGACATGTTCTGTCTTCAATATTGTTCTGTTATTAAAAGTAGTTTTGACAGAATGTTTAAATTACCTTTTTTTCTTTTTTTTTATAGGGACCTCACTTTGTAGTACTTGTTTTAACTTGTACAGCCTTCATTCTTTAGCAGTGAAATAAAATATTTTCGATTTTCAGGAAGGTGTAGTTGCCTTAAAGGTAGCAAGAACACAAAATTCTGAAGCTGGTCATCCTCCTTCTTCCTGGCGTTAGTATAAAATCAGGATTCTGACAGTAGACCATCAACTCCTTTCTTGTCCTTAGCCACTGTTAGAGTTACCCACCTATTTCCAGGCAGAGCCTTTTCAGAAATACACTGAAGAACTTACCGCTCTACCTGACTCTACTGCTTCTGTGAAAGCAATGGAGAAGGTGACATTTTGAAATGTTACATATTTGTTGTTTGAAGTCAAGTTGTAGTTTATCGCTGCTGATGTTAAGGGATACAATTCCAGGAAATTTCCCATCTGATTGTAGCTGCAATAGATGAATTATTTTAGCCACCTTTTGTGTTTCATTGCCATTTCTGAATCACAGTGCCTTCATGCAGAGGTCTGCTGCATTGCCTGTTCTTAAACAGTTGTAAAAAAAATCATGTCTTTGTTTTGTGTATTGCCATCGATTCATTTTATACTTGATTTTAAAATCTACTTAGGTAGATTTTACTTAGGTTCTGAATGTGAATTACTAGCCTTTATATACAGCCAGTCCAAACTGACTCCCCTCCACAAATCTAAGATCCAAAAGCATTTATTTTTTCAAAGATCAGTGTATCAATCAGTTTGTCCTTGGTATCATTCCTTTAATGCATAAGTACTTGATGCTGGAGGTATGAATGGTTGGTTCTGTCATAAAATACCGTAGCCAGGAAGGAGCCTGTGCCTGCCTAATTCTCTGCTTGCCCTGTCTTCGTTCCTAGGTGTTCTTAAAAAAGAGTCAGTTACTTGAAATCTGCCGATGAAGTTCCCCTGTATGCTTCAGTCTCTCCAATGTCTTTACAATGCTCTCACTGTTCTGTAAGAGTAGTAGACTACGGAATACAGTAGGGGGTTGATTTTATATCTTTCCTGTCAGTAATATCACTCCATTTTATATATAGTCGTGTTCCATCAGGATTACTTACCTGATTTTTTTTTTTTTTTTAAGTTTCTTTCCTTTTGGTCACTAGGTGAACCATTATCTCTCTCTGGTCTGCAGTAGTTACTAACTTATTAGAGAACAAAATCCCTTTTTGCTAATGATGAAATGCTTTTTCTTTAGAAACAAGGCTTCTTCTCTGATCCAATTATGGTAGCTCTTTCTAGTTACATCTTTTTATAATGAGTTTCCATAATCTGATCTGTTAGAAATACCTTCTTTCCTATTGTTGTGGTTTAACTCCAGTAAGCAGCTAAGACCCACACAGCCGCTCGCTCACTTCCCCCCAGTGGGATCGGGGAGAGAATCAGGAGAATCAAAGTGAGAAAACTCGTGTGTTGAGATAAAGACAGTTAATAAAGCAAAGCTGTGCATGAAGGCAAAGCAAAATGAGGAATTCATTCACTGATTCCCATCAGCAGGCAGATATTTAGCCATTTCCAGGAAAGCAGGGCTCCGTCATGTGTAATGGTTACTTGGGAAGACAAACTCTATAACTTCAAATGTTCCCCCTTGCTTCTTCTTTCCCAGGCTTTTATTGCTGAGCATAACATCTTATGGTATGGAATATCCCTTTGGCCAGTTGGGGTCAACTGTCCCGGCTGTGTCTTCTCCCAACTTCTTGTGCACCCCCGGCCTACTCGCTGGTGGGGCGGTGTGAGAAACAGAAAAGGCTTTGACCTTGTGCAAACACTGTTCAGCAATAGTGAAAACATGGGTGTGTTATTAACACTGTTTTGGTCACAAATGCAAAACATAGCACCCTGTGAGCTGCTTTGAAAAAAATTATCTCTGTCCCAACCAAAACCAGTATACCTATCTTGACTGGCCATAACTGGCCATTCCCTGTTTTGTTGTTTAATTTGTCTCCTTTTGCTTTTTCAGTCTGTAATTTTTATTCAGAAGAGTGGTTGGTTTCTAATATCTTTCTTTCATGGAGAGGTTTTATTTCAGTTTTGGACTCATCCGTTTCTGAACTTCTGCTGTTTTCTGTGAACTGATTAATAGGCTTCTGTGTCACTTGGTCAGCATTAACTCTGGCTCACTGAGCTCATCTACTTCAGACACCGCAGCTGAATCTTTCTAAAGGACATGGGAGCATTGCTAAAATAAATGAGGCGAACAAGCAGTTTGCTATCTGCTCCCCTCTCCAAGGAAAATGTAAATTACATCACTAAAATTAACCTTTTGGAGGAAAGATTTTATTTCACAGGATCCCACAACAAAACAAAATATTAATTCCTAAAATTTGTCTCTATGCTGCTTATTCTGAGCGTTGGAATATTGGTATTATTTAATAAAGCAAAAAAAAAAGCCCTTTCGACATGAGTAACAAGAAGATCGTAAGCATCTTGTATCTAATCGTAAAGAATGAATCAACACATGTGGAAGAATTTTCTGGATTGTGAACTGGAAAAAACAGCTATCTGTACTTGGCCTACTTAGAGGCATAGACTCAATTTCTATAGGAGCTTGAAAAATTACAGGAAGTTTAGTAAAAGGGACATCATTTTTTTGTTCAGAGATCTGTGAGTAACCATGTGTGTTAATACTGTTAGAGCTCTCAACTGGAAAGTGGCAACTCTGTATCTCACAAAATTAAGCACAGCAGTTGTAGGTCTACTGAAAGTTGCTTTGATGTGGCCAGAAAGAGGTCAAAAGATGAACACAGAAGGGAAGAGTTTGGCCGGAAGTTCTGCAGAGACAAAAATTAAACTTGCTGATTTTTGGATTATCTTTTCATATCATTAGAACAGATGTTAGGTAGCAGAAAACTTTCATATTGGAGCTTGAAGGTTTGTAATGCTTAAGTGTATTAGCTTTTAGAATAGTTTCTACATATTCTGGCTAAATGCTTTACTGGTCATTCTAGATTTTTGTGCAAGTAATACCTTGCAGGACCAATTCTGCTTTACACTCCTTCAGTCTCTTTATACCCAATGTCTTTGCAGAAAAGTGATTTACTAGGGAAAAAACTTATTCTGGATTCTAGTGAGATAGATAATAAAATAAGAACGATGCAGTGCTCTCCTGTTAGTTTTCAGTTAGTTGTTTCTTACATCACTTTTGCATATCTTACCAGACGACTAACCAGTATCAACATCTTCTGTTGCTTTTCCTGCTGTTACTGTTTCCTTTCCAGTCTTTCTGTCTCTCAGCGCCATGGTCTGGAAGGCACAGCAAGAATCGAAGGACGTAAAAAATGGCACAGCATAAAAAGAGCAGAGGTTTCAGCAGTCGTTATCCCTGTATTTGGATCATTGCTTGGCAGAGCTCAGAGGTGTTAGTTCACTGCTTTTGCTGATTGAAACATCAAGCATCCTGCTTTCCTGAAAGCAATGCTACCAACAGAAAAGTTAGAAGTCATTTGTCAACATTTATTAGCATGACTAAAATGACACCTGGTGTAGTCTTAGAATTGCTGCACCGCACAGCAGAGCAGTTATCCCTATGATAATGGAGTACTTAAAGTTGTCCTGTTCCGTGAGTGCCCAGTAATGAGTAGCCTGCTGGTTAAGTACATGCCAAGACTTTCATCAAGTACTCAGGCCGGCAGGTCTCTTCATTTCAAAGTGTTTTCTCTAATAATAAGAAGAAAAAGAAAAGTGATACATTCAAGCATATGAATTAAGGTAGCTGTGGAAAAAAAAGAGACCAAGATAAAAGGCAATAATTAAAAATTAAATGATTGCTCAAGGTGGAATGTTAAGAGCCACTCATTGGACACGATCACAGGTAACCCATGATTTCCAAAGCACATAACCTCAGATATTTAAGGAGGCATAGTTAAATCTATTTGTATTAATGGATGGTTTACTTGAGGGAAACAGACTTGAACAACTTTCAAATCATTTCAACATAAATGGAAGTCAGTAGTTTACTAGTGCATCAAACTGGGCACTGGTGGTTCATTTATGAATTATTTGTGTTCAGTTTTTCTCTCCATTGTTTCTTCTGTAGAGCCAAGAAAAATAACAAAAAAGCTGCTGTTTCTAACCAAAGGACTATCATAATTCAATGAAAAATGTTCTGAAATTTTCTTGGTACTCTAGACTGACAATAGATGAAATCAGTTATGGACTCACTTTAAAAAAAGGCTTCTGTTAAACACAGGTGAAAAAGAGGGAAATAACACATGGATGTTGGAATTATGACTTTTGGAAGCTTTGCACAAACTTAGAAAGATTAGAAAAGAATTATACTTCTATTATATTCTCTGCTGGAGCTCTTCATTTCCAAGAGTACTGCCCCACATGCGCAGGAACAGATTTCAGGACCTCTGTTGTCAGTTACGCTGTTTGATATGGTGGAGGAATTCCCGCTTAGCAGGGATCAGCCTTTGTGATTCTGTTCTTACTTTCTTTGAGTCCCTTTTTACCAAATAAATTAGTAAAACCTTAATTTTGTTGGCAATACTAGTAGTTTGGACAGCTAATGTGTTTAATAAGGACATGCTGTTTTAACAAAGGCATTTTATTATGAAAACTCACAGATGACATTTCTAATTTATGAAGATGTGGTTCTAATTTCACAGCCAGTATAGGCAATGGCTGTTGTTTTACTGGAATGTACCAAATTGCATGTCTCCTCTCTTGAAAAATAAAATAGGCATGTCCCAGATTTACTTGTATCACAAATTACATCTGCTTACTATCTTCTTTGCAGTATTAGTTAGCCTCTACAGGTTACTTTAATTCAACAGTTGCTTGATCAGAAGCTATATTTTATGTTGGGAGACCTTGTCAAGTAAATTGCTGTTTCTCAGCATCATCAGATAACTTCTGCAGGGAAGCTTGTAAGTTCTTTGGGCAGAACTTTCAAAGCACCAGGAGAATAAAAACAAAACCCCTCAAAATGCATTATTTGCTTGTACAGTTGTGACATCCTCAGTATATCTTTATGGAAGCAATTTCTAATCAGAACACTGATGAATGTGATGATGAGTTTTGGTTCTCTCTTACATTATTCTTCATCAGAGAGTGGTCTCCAGTGGCTTTTTGCTACTTTTTTTGAGGAAAAAAACCCAACTCCATGTGCCTCCCTACCTGCACCCCCCAAACCAAACCCCACACCCTCCCCCCCAATTTTGCAGGGTATGTGTCCAATTATGATGTGAGTCTCTATCAGTTCTCTGTTAAAAATAAGTTGTCATTTTTAACTTAATCTAAATTTATGTAGTAGAACAATATGTGTCTGATACCAAACTAGATATGAACTTCTGATATTAACTAGAATTCAAGCCAGCTCATGAAAGCCTTCTTTCAAAGCTGGATTGTTTTTAGAAACTGATTTTGTTAAAAACTCTTTAGAAATATATAGGTTTAGGATGCAATGTGAAACCTGAATTTATATACAGTGGGCTCCAGCTCTGAATTTGAATACAGAACAACTGGCCGATAACATTGTTAAAAATATTAAGCATAACTAGAAACCACGAAGACCATAAGTTACTTTCAGACCGATTCTATATTCCTTACTAATTTACGTAGTCCTAATCATGTACCCTTTTAAGCCATTTTTCACTTCTATAACTGGCAAAGAATTTTGATCTGAAAATTTAAATATGGTAAGATGTTTAGTAGACATAAAGTACTGCATGCAAGATTGCAGTTAAAATTAGCTCACTAAAAATCTGTAAATTACTGTCCGTAAATGTGTGGTAGTTTTTTATCAAAATTATCTGTGTTGCATTTTTGAGCGGTATTATCTCTCATTCAATTCTTTTCCCCTTAAGGAAATTGAACTTTCAGAGAATATGTCAAAAGTAAAATCCCGAACCAACAAGTAAGGGTACCTAAGGATAACAAGCTGTGTGTGTACTTAGGCAATTAAATAAAGGGAGTTGACTTTCAGATCACTCACCTCACACCTTCAATAATTGTAGCAAATAATGGCAAAAGAAATCATCAAAAAACTTGTTGCAAAACAAAGGAGGACAATAAGAAGCTTTAATAATATGTTCCTAATAAGAACAAATTCTTCCATCAGAAATTCCCTCTTTTTTATCTTTCAAAACGGTGAACACCATTGGGGAAAACAAAAAGCTAGAGCTGCAGCACTTTGCTTCTGTAAATTGATTTCTGTGCCTCCTGTGCCAAGATCTGTTCCCATAAAACATACAGAGGCCCAGTCAGATTCTGAGTGTGCAGACTTGATATAAATGAATACAAAACATGCATTTGAAAATAGGAATGTACACGTAGACAGAAATTTACTGGTCTGGAATGCGTACACCAGGACTGATGGTAAAAAATTCAAACCACTAATGTTTTCAGTATAATGAAAAACATCTCAGTATGACATAATATATTGTTCGGCCTGCAATGGCTGAATTGAAGCATACTTCTTAATTTTGTGTATGGGTATTTTCGTACAAGGATAAACCTTCTCCGCGGCAAAGAAATCAATAAATAAAGTGTGTATGTGTTATTGTGAATTCTGCTTTTCCCTTTCCCTACACACAACAGGGAGAAAAATCCAGAATATTTACTGCTTAATTTGTAATGTCTTTTGAAAGAAGCCATGCGGGTAGACTAGTCCCTGTCCAAATGAGATCACTTGAGAATTGTGGGACTGTGACCCCGTCATTGGAGTTTGTGATGTGGCACAACAGTCCACAGTCTATAAACCTGCACAATTTTCATTTATATTCATGATAATCATCTTAGGTGTTTTCATTATGAGAAAATATCTGGATTCAGCATGCGTATTCTGACTTTCCACTTTTCAACATTACACAAAAATTTTGCAGAAACCAGTAAGTAGGCTATTCACCTATAAAGCTAGTTTAAAAGTTTATTTAACCATTGCTGTATTATTAAATACATGAGTCATTAAAACTTGAATGGTGAAGAAAGGTGATGAACATCTGGGTGTGCTGGTTATGCTACATGGTTTAACCTTTCCTTAGCATATGCCAGTTCGGTACAGAAATTACACAGTCTGCTTTGCATGACTATGAGGATTCTTCTGCCTCACATAAAGCCTTTGAACATGGAACTGGCAAGAGATGCTTGTTTTCTTTTTGATAAGCTGAAATTTACCATGATAAATCAACACAATGAAGCAAAGTAGGGTGTTCAACTCATAGTGAGTCCTTGTATCTTTGAATTTTTTTTGTTTGTTTCCTCTGTGGTTGGAGTTCCACTGTTCAGGAAAAATGCATAAGCACCAAGCCAGAATATTTTTCATATTATTGGTTTGAGACTTGGTAAAACAGGGCTAATATTCTGCATGCAGCTATTATTTTTCTTCATTATCTTTCTTTTCCACAGAAAAATTAATATGTTTCCTGATTGCTCTAATGTTGTTCTCTGTATAAATGAATAGTATTTTAAAATGTTTTAAGGACAATTTGCATGCAATAGCAGAACTTCAAAGTGTATTATGGAAGCAATGCCAAACCCTGCTGAGCCATTTCTCCTTGATGTAGACAGAAATACTCCATTTCTCACTGATAATTTTAGACGTAGCACATAAAAGTGCTAACTTTTCACTCTGCTACTGGAATGAAATCCCATTGAAAGATTTCTGTAACAAAACATTTACTTTTAGTGTAATTGTATTAATCTAAACTAAATTTAGATAAATCAAATGATCATCTTACATGTCAAAAGGAGGACATCCTTAACCAACTGAAGTAGTACATTTTAGAGATTGACAGTGTGATTTTTAAGAAGATCTTAGTGTGACTTTTATCTGACCTATCTTTTAATTTTATCCTAGGGAAAGATGATGTCGTGGGATGATACAAGCATCAGTAGGTGTTAAAAGATGATTTTAGTAGTTTTGACCTAAAACTAACTTAGAAGCATTTCAATTTATGCACTCACCTGCTGTGTTTTAGGTCATTAGTCATCATCATTGTATTTTGAGCTGAATTGGAAGTTAGAGCTAAATCAGAACAAAGTAAAATATATGGCTTCTGACAGTCTTGCTATGATAATTTATCCTTTTTTATCCTGCAATGAGAAAATAGTCATTCTGCGGAATACGTTGTACAAGATGAAAATTTTGTTTCTGACATGTAAGGTAGGCAGATCTAATGATTTTACCTGGAACCTTGAAATGCAGCAGGTAAGATTTTGTTCTAGCACACTTTTAGCCTTAGTCAAGGCCCTTCTGTGCCAATTTTCAGAGTTAATAGTCATCTGCTGTTCCTACTTGCAAGAGCTTGGCAGCTTGGAGAACCAGAATACTAGTATACTTTCTTTCCTTCTTTTCTTCATCATTGAAATATATTTTGTCATTTTGCCTTGATGATACAATACTTGTTTAGTTTGATTTGGCATGACATTACGTTGTATTTGTTTATTACCAGTTTCTGTGATTTTCTCTGTTTCCGTTAGATTAAAATTACAGATGATGGAAGCAATTTTTATAAAGTTAGTTTTAGAGTTAAGAAAATGCAAATGCCTTGAAAACTATCAGTGCAATATAACTTTTTATTATCAGTAATCACTGGGCCTCTCAGCAGGATTGAGGTCAGATATGCCAGGTGCTGCTCAGGCATACATGTATGTATTTCATTAAAATAAAATTTAAAGTAAGAATACTCTTTTCCTCTTGTCAGGTCCATGTGGGTCCTTACTCAATGCAGACTCCCCATCAACTTCAGGAAGGTTAATATCTTTTTGTTATTATGAATTTCCAGCATCGTAATAAAATATGTTTTTATAAAATAGTAGAATACAGAAATATAATTAAGTAAAATTGAAAAATGCTGTTTCATAATTAAGTGAATATTGATCTAACCTGCCTCAGATTAATCATTTTTTAACATATTTTTATAGAATTCTTGTTCAAAATGGTCTAGTTAAACAAGATGTCAGCGTGTCTGTTATAAATGGTACTGTATCTATCTCATTTATACCTTGACAGTAATACATTTATGGGAAACTAGTACGTTCTGTCTCCATGCTGCGTGACAGAAGCCATATAAACACACACTGCCTGTTTGTAGTTTATATGGAAACACAGTGCCTCTCTTTCCTCAGAACAGTGAATAATGTTTCTTCTACAAATCATTCAAAAAGAACTAGAAAGGGAGTCTAAATTTCATGAGTCTCGTATTTTTACCTGCCACTGCTGCTGTGCAAATGGAGCACCCTAACTAAGGCAGATGATGCACAGAGACTATATGAGGTTTTTGGCAGGCTTTTTCCTCTTCTTGAGGAATTTGATCTATAAACAAGTCCCCATTTGGGAGAAGCTGTAATAGGTAGTTAATATCATGCTTCCATTTTTCATAAGCTCTGGATAAATTTGGGCTATGTAATAGCTTGTCTTGAAGAGCAGAGTACTGTATTTTTCAGTGATGTGTTAACTGCCAGTGTCTTAAAAATCGTTTGGCAGCTGAAAAATATTTATGTGTTAGATATGAGTTTCTGTAGACAATGTATCTTCATTATTGCATAATGTTTGACCCTGAAATAATTTAAATGTACTTGATTTGTTTAGGAGTTTTTCTTTGGACTAGGGGCATTAATTGGTTTTGCCTTCTGCTGTCATGGTGTGTGTGTCTGCCCTAGTGTCACTGTTGGGCTTAGGAATGTGATTTTTTGGAAGCAAACCTCATAGCTGTCTCCAGTTGCCGTTCTTTGCTTCAGCCCAGCTGTGCACAGCAGTCTGAGGTCAGATGACTTGATTGAGGCTGAAGTGAGTTACATCCAGTTCTGGGCAGTCAGATGCTTGGGCCAGTTTAAGACCAAGGGAGAAGTGTAGTTCCCTGAAATATAGGAGGCGTGGATTGTTTTGCCGCACAGATTCACTGCACTACTTGTTAAAGTAGTATAGGCAGTGTGTACAACTCAAACCTGATGATGTTGAAGTCAGAGGAAGCTTATTAATGCCCATGACTTCAGTGATCTCAGGAGATTAATTTTTGTAGCACCGTTTCATTTAGGAGATAAACTTACCGAGATCAGATGTAGCAGGTATCACTGTGTTCTGGTCACACGAACATACCCAGCATAACTGCTTTGTTGCAGTTCAGTGCTTCTGTCTCAAAAAAATTAACTCATTCATTTTTAACTAACTCACTCATTTTTAAGACTACCTCTGATTTTTTTTTTTTTTTTTTTTTTTGTAAACTCATTGAATGTCATGTTTAGATTTTTATTTTGGTTTGGATTAAGCTGTATCATGTAGAACTTGGTAGTACTGGTACCAACGCAAGCTTTTTATGAGGCTTTACACCAGCATGACTTTTCTTTGCCATCTCCCATATCATGCAATGGCACCTAATCTTAGTGCTTCATAGTTAAAAGTTAAAAGTACTTGTAGTAAGGAAGCAAGAATGGTGTGTGGCCGAAACAACACTTCCTCTCATAGAAGCTGTTCTGTTTCTCTAAGTTAAGAGAACTTCTTCAGCTGAGAGTCACGATTCATCTATGAACAGCAAAGATCATCTTACACTGAAACTCATAAATATATAAAGTAACAGTTTAAGACTACATGATTCAGCACTCTTTCAGATGAGAAATAGTTACGGATGATAATAAGTCTGTGGAAGTGAATGATAGCGTGTTCATTATAGAGGACATAACAAAATCTGTAAATCCAGTAAAACTTTTCAGGAATTCTGCTGCGTGCTTGGCTCACAATACAAATCATACGTTTTAAACTCTTTTTTCATGCGGCTAAACTGACTTGGCTAATCATGCAAGTAAAATAAAGGATGTGTGAAATTATTTTGAGGATTTATACTCACTCCAAGGCCTTGGACTGCGTAACTAGTGACTGGTGAAATGGATAATAGTACTAGTAAAACAGCTATTTAGTTTATATACTCTTATAATCCAACAGCTGTAGTATTTTCTCTTTAAAAAAATGCTGGTGATAACTTGCCAACAAACTGAAGAATTAGGATAATTCTTAATTAGCTGTCAAATCGCTGTAGATATATTGCTTAACAAAGGATACAAATGAGTGTAGGAAGACCTTCATATCAGGGAAAGATTCAGTGGAAAGCAATGATACATCAGTTTACTATTTTATTTAGGGGTTCCTAGTGTACCTGCAGAAATGTTACCACAGAGCAAGCTATATTTTACCTCTTGCTTCAGATTCAACAAGCTGCAAACTTAAATGAAAGCCATTTACTTTATCTCCTTTTTGCCTAAAGCTTCTTAAGAATGGCAGCTATATAATGAAAGAAATGAGAAAAAAAGAAAAAAAAATCAAATTTATAGTTTATTCTGTGGATACTCATTAAAATGAAATTGAAACACTGCTTTTTAATTAGTGTGGTCTGATGTATAGGAAACCTATTTTCTCTTGCCTGTCCACGAAGGACAACTGGCTAATTCTTAAATCTCTTAGAATGCTTTCATAATTAACCTGTCATGGTGGGGACTGGCATTGTGGAGCTGTATTTCAAGGTTCATGGCATAATATGTCATTATAGTGTGTGTTTACAAAAACAATTTACAGAAATATTAAACTGGTGAAATTGCACTTAAATATGGGGCTGTTTAAAATTATGGTTTCTAAACTGTGACATTCAATCCAGTCTTTAAAAGAAGGCACTGAGATAAGCGCCAGATAAATTAGTCCTTAAGATTATGTTTTATACCTCACTGACCATTTACTGTGTTTCTAAGTAGGGATTGGCTGTGTATGTGGTAAGACAGTAACTGAAATAAACAATGCAAAAGTTATTTATGCTACTTTACATCCTTCAGATGGCAGTGCAAGCAACCAGAGATTCCTTCATAAGTAAAATAAAGCTCACCTATATGATGAAATTGTGGCAGTGCTGGGAAGCTGGGTCTTTTGAGATTTAAGCATTGCATGAAACAATTAGTTTTTAATTGTTTCTTATAATAGTAGTAGAGCTGTGTGAATACAGCAATTAAAAGGGAAACCATTCTTCCCTTTACCTTTTTTCTTGCATTAACTTTCCATGAAAGTGAGAAATTATGATTCCAGTCAAGCCTAAAAACATTGATTTCCATTGGATTCTCCTTTTTATGTTATTGTTTATCCTTCCTGCTATCCTTTCTCTTCAATTTGGGGCAGTGTTTTTTTTATAGTCCTGAAGCATTTTACTGCAAAACTGCAAGACTCATCTTTTTTTTAACCCATTAAAGCAAACTACTGCCAAAAAAATGACTTTAGAGTACAGACAAGACCCTAAAATAATGTATTATGCTAATTTATGTCATATACCTTGGATTTGTTTTGAGATAATTCTGATGCAAATTTAGATGACAGTTGAAATAAGCATTATCTGCTAAGGAGATAAAGTGCCCAGATGGACCTTCTCGTTTTACCGTAGGGTCACGACGTAAGGATGGAACAGTTGGAATACAAGATTGAGGGATGCATAACGTTGGAAAAATCTGAAGTTACAATTGCACATAACAGCTTCTTAGAATGATTTATTGCCTTGAGCTACAGCTGCTAGAACTTCAGATTTGCTTCTTGTAAGTTATATAAAAGCATAACTGAAATTATGAAACATTTACAAATGAACCAGTTTGGCAAGGAGAAAAATTAAGAAATGCAATCCCATATTGTGTTTTTACCTCTCATTCTCTTTTTTTTCTCACCACTTGCTAGAAGTGATCCACATGGTAAAAATCTGATATACTGAAACTGCATTAAACTATGACTTCTTTCTTTGGATTTATACTGAACTACACGAGCTTTTCCCCCAGATTCTTCATGTGTTTGCTTAGACATATTTATATGGATTTGCTGATGTTATATATCTCCCTTACTCATTACCATCTTCTAGCCATTTCCGAGAATTGATGGAATCGAAGAGGCACAAGTCAAATATAAATACATAATTTAGTTAATGAGTAGGGTGAGGGTGGATGGGGGAGGGCATGCAGGGCTGAAATCATGTGTCCTAAATCAGCACAAGATTCAGCATTTCCTGATTAAAATCTTGCATGGAGAAATGTTTGGGTTAAATTTAAAAATGACGCTGGAAGAGTGGTATAAATTACTTGAAGAAGATTGAAGCAGTAGGCTTGGATTCTCTTTACACCTCCACTGGTGGAATTACAAACTGCACAGGAGCTGTGGTGGCTTAATATCAAAACTGAACCCAAATAGTTAAAAATTTTTTTCAAAGCTTAGCATTCAGTTCCAGGCTGCCTCTTAAAAGCATTGTTTATAAATCAAAGATTAAGGTACACTTTACCAACAGTATCTTGTATTTTATTTTTATTTTTGTGTGTTGTAAATAATTGACTCTTAGTACTTTGGACTGTTCCAGGAATATCATCTGACTTAACTAATAATTTGGGTAACTAGAAATCTGGGAAAAATCATAGTTTGCCTTGATGAAAAAAGAATCCAGGATAATTATAAAAGGAATAATCTGCACCATAGGAAAACCGTGAGAAAGATTAAACTTGAATTGTCCTTTACCATTTTGCGCTTTTTATTCCCGAATGAATATTCAGGAAAATAAGAATATTTCAAACACATTAAAGTGAATGGTAGAAATTGAATCATAGAATGGTTTGGGTTGGAAGGGACCTTCAAAGATCATCTAATCCAAAGTCCCTGATATCTTTCAATAGATCAGGTTGCTCAAAGCCCCATCCAACCTCACCTTGAACACTTCCAGGGATGAGGCATCCACAACTTCTCTGGCCAACCTGTTCCAGTGTCTCACCATTGTAAAGAATTTCTTCCTTACGTTCATTCAAAATCTACCCTCTCTCAGTTTAAAACAGTAGTGCCTTGTCCTGTCACTACAGGCCCTGGTAAAAAGTCTCTGTCTTTCTTAGGAGCCATCTTTATGTATTGAAAGGCTGCAGTAAAGTCTCCCTGGAGCCTTTGCTTCCTCCAGCTGAACAACCCCAACTCTCTCAGCCTGTCTCCATAGGAGGGGTGCTCCAGCCTTCTGATCATTTTTGTGACTCTCCTCTGGACCCACTCTGACAGGTCCATGTCTTTCCTGTGCTGAGGGCTCCAGAGCTGAAAGCAGTACTCCAGGTGGGGTCCCACCAGAGCTGAGTAAAGGGGGCGGAATCACCTCCCTTGACCTGTTGGTCACGCCCAGGATACAGTTGGCCTTCTGGGATGCGAGTTGCACATTGCCAGCTCATGTCCAGCTTTTCATTCACCAGTACCCGCAAGTCCTTCTCCACAGGGCTGCTCTCAATCCATTCATCCCCCAGTCTGTAGTGGTACCTTGCAGTTGGCCTTGTTGAACTTCATGACGTTAAATTGAAAAACTATATTCAAGCATTGGGTTATTTTTAGATCTAAATACAATTTGCAGTAATTTTAAGGAATCGGTACAAAAAGGAAGACATGTTTATGATTAAAAACATAAAGTCCAGTTGACATTTTGAAAGAAATACCTTCTGCAATCTTGTTTGGAGACAAGAGAGTATGGCAAGAATACACATTGCACCAAATGGGACACTGATGGTAATTTTGCCTTTAGAAATGAATTCAGGAGTAATGCACAGGATTACAATCCTCCTGATTCCTAGAACAAGATTTCTGACTGCTTTTTAGCAGTTCAGTTGATTGTTTTAAGTCTTTTGGAGGGGGTGTCTTTTTTTTTTTTTTCAGTGCTGGAACCATAGCTAGTTACGTGATATACCTATCCCAGTACATTGACAGGGTAAAATGGTCCCTGTCCCAAAGAACTTAAATCCTTGAAGACTGCTAAACAGTTAGCTCTGATTTGGTACATAACCAGCGACAATTCTTTATTTATTTACTGTCTCATAGAGTGTGTATGTTGTCTGATTAACCTAAACACTTTCAGATGGAGATGGCACCTGAGGAAAGGTTGAAGCAGAATGGAAAAATTTAGTTAGCAGAATTAAAAAAATGTGGCCATGTAGAACAATCATACAGGTATATACAGAATAAAAGAATGTTGCTTCAGTGTTTTAGATCAAGGAGGTGGTTAACACTAGAAGTCTTCAAAAATATTTTCTTGTTTTATCCTTGAAAAGTTAAAAAAAATCTCAAACATGGCAGGCCTGCCATATTCAGAAGAAAAGTTCTTCAGTGTAGAAAGGAAATTATCTTCTTGGTCTGTTGAGGCAACTTCATTAATTTCACAGTGACTACGGAGGTCTATAAGAGGGAACTTCTGAGCTGTAGTTGTTTAGATCTTCCACCATAATTCAAGCCCTTGCTAAAACCCTATTTTTCCTAAAACAATTTTTTTTAAAAAAAGGAAGCTTAAAGCATAACTTATCTTTCCCTTAATGCACATACAAAAGTTCAAGCCTTCTTCAAAATGTAATTCAAATTCTCTATTCTAACCAGTCTATTTCATTTTACAGTGAATGATGCCCAGGTACTTCATTTTGCAACATAGCTGGTGATGGGTTTTATAGCATCTCTTTAGTATTTCTGTCTTCTGATACATCTTAGTAAAGAATAGGAGCAATTTATTAAAGGCTCAAGATTTCTCATGACCCACAATATAAAACTAACGATGTTTGATCTTACCCTGGATTTCTGTTGCACTGTTTCAGAATATGTTTTTTTATTTTACCTTTTAAATTTTGGACACTTATATTGCATGCCATGGAATGCTAAAGGAAAAGTTTTAAAATAATTTTTGATTTTTATTTGCTATGTCTCTTACCTGCTCCTGTGTAAAGAAGTAGAAGGCAGGCAGAGAATTTTTATGTGTCTGAAAGCACAGCTCTGAAGCATTGATGGCATTACAGAATATGCAAGCCATTCATAAAATCTTGCAGACTTTTTAGCCTTTCATGCTATTTCTTCTTTTCCCCCCGAAGGTGTAACATTTGAAGTATTGATCCAAATTCTGAGCTGAGAAGAATATCGTAGTTTCATTCTTCTTTGCAATACCAAGTAGATGCCAAGATTAATATGTACTGGTTTGTCATCTCCGTGAACACTGAGAGTTCAAGAAAAGTTGTCTCATTCTTTTGTACCTAAATTTCCTATTGAACTGAGTGGAAATACCACGAGACTATGCTGTTGAATATACCAGCGATGCAGTAAAAATAGGTATGAACTTGAAGAAAAATATGTTACAGTTTATTGTGAGAGTAATCAACTCCATCACAGAAAGCATCAAAGAAACCATTATGCCCCAGAGAAAAAAAATCATAGAATCATAGAATCATAGAATGGTTTAGGTTGGAAGGGACCTTGAAGATCATCGAGTTCCAACCCCCCTGCCACAGGCAGGGATACCTCTCACTAGACCAGGTTGCCCAAGGCCACGTCCAGCCTGGCCTTGAACACCTCCAGGGATGGGGCTTCAACAACCTCTCTGGGCAACCTGTTCCAGTGCCTCACCACCCTCAGAGTGAAAAACTTCTTCCTAATGTTTAATCTAAACCTGCCCTCTTCCAGCTTAAAGCCGTTCCCCCTCGTCCTATCACTACATGCCCTAGTAAAAAGTCCTTCCCCAGCTCTCCTGTAGGCCCCCTTTAGGTACTGGAAGGCCGCAATAAGATCTCCCCGGAGCCTTCTCTTCTCCAGGCTGAACAGCCCCAACTCTCTCAGCCTCTCCTCATAGGAGAGGTGCTCCAGCCCTCTGATCATCCTCGTGGCTCTCCTCTGGACGCGCTCCAGCAGGTCCATGTCCTTCTTATGTTGGGGACTCCACAGCTGGATGCAGTACTCCAGGTGGGGTCTCACGAGAGCAGAGTAGAGGGGCAGAATCACCTCCCTTGCCCTGCTGGCCACACTTCTTTTGATGCAGCCCAGGATACGGTTGGCCTTCTGGGCTGAAAATTTAAGTTATCTTTAAACATTACTTTAATGAATAAATATTGCAAGTGTTACTATATTTATCGATGTACCTTTTATATGGGATCTTCTTTTGGGAACTGCTGTTGATATATATCTTTGGTTTTTAATGATATTCACAGTATTGCCATACATGAGCAACTCAAGAAGCTCTCACATTTGTATTATTGCGTGATACAAAAATGCAGATTTGCAGGTGTATGCTATGCTTTGAAAGAATCTTTGGCATTCTATTCTATATTCATTTTATTGGAATATTGATGCTTAATTCTTATCAGTTTTTGCACGGTTTATGAATTTTTAAGAAAGAATTTAAGGAAATTAGTGACAGGAAATGTGGATATTCTGAGCTCAAAATGTAGTACTGGCATTGTCTTCTATTTGAGGTACTCATGGATCCACTCCCTTGGATCTGAAGGAATTCACCTGAGTGAGGTTCTCCACGTGGATGAGGTTCTCCACGTGGATGTAAAGCCATGACTCTTTGGATCTCTGCATAATTTAGTCTCTGAGTGGTATTAAGGAGACAGAAACAGACTCGTAACCAAGTCTTTTCATGGCTGAGACTCAGCTTAAGGAGTTTTCAAAAGAATCATGAGCTCTTTTGTAATATTTTATGACCTTTATGAGTAACTCTAGTGATCAAAACTACAATGTAGTCAGTCTTACATCATTAATTTCAGTATCAATGAGTTTTCTTTCTCTGGTTTCCTACACTACTTACAAGTATAAAAGATGATGACTTTTTTCCCCAATCTTTGCTCATTTCAAAGATGTGGTATAAATTGAATATCACAATAAGTAAAACTATCTTGAGTATAAACTTGTGCAAAGTGGCTCTTTTATCATAATTTTGAGCAATATGTTTGGATAGGGCAGTGTTAGTTCTTTGACAGCGTTGTACTTAATATGGTCTGTTCATCAAAGAGGTGAGGTAGTCAAAATCTGTCACAGTTTTATCTGTGAAAATGCAGTTGATTATAGAGGCAGGAGGAAGAGAAAGGTGCATGACTGATTAAAGTTACATTTTTTCGTGCTTTATGCCCCTGGCCCCCAGTATCCAAATTTAAAAAAAAAAAACAACAGAGAGAAAGAGTTTTGAGTGTCTCAGATTTTATCTGGCTAGTCTTAATTCCTATAAGGCCAGAGTGAAACATGCTTTTTCTTTCTCCTTTTTACTCTCCTATTCCTTCAAAATATTTTACTGTATTCTCTGGAGTTAGGTGGTCCAGTTTCCTGTACAAAGTATGCTTTTTCATTTCTGATACCAAGTAGTGTGCTACGTTACTGGAGTTAGTGTTTCATTTTCACTGATTTTCCTCAGCAGTGAAGGAATTGTGTGGGGTGGGGAAGGAGGGACATCTGTAACGAAAGGAGCAAGAGGGATTTTTTATTTTTTTTTTTCAATAGATAATACTGCACACAAGAAATCTCTGAAAAATCGTTAAGGGATCAATATGGCAATCTGGTCTTTGACCCTAAATATAGGAGTGACCTTCGTACTATTGTATGTTAAATATACATGGCTACTCCCATCTAAATTTGAGACAGCAGTATCCCAGCCTTCCTCAAGTGCAGTTTGTTAACATTTTCACAATCTGACATTGGTCAAAAAATACAGTAAAACCTAAAAATGTTAAGGGTTTCAGCACACTTTCAATCTCAGCCCCTATTTACCTTTGTACTCTCTTTTTGACCAGCTTTTTTTAGTTGTAGATTTGGTACTGGACATATTGAGATACTGCTTGAATACTGTATAGGTTGAATTTGCCACTGCTTCCTATGGAGACAGCAAAGCACTGCTAAGGCAGTAGCAGTTAGTCTGGATGGTGGGGGGGGGTGATTTTGAAAGTGACTTGAGAGACAACGTTTAAGGAGAATCACCAAGATTTAACCACCTCTTTGCCTGCAGCTGTGCTGGCAAACTCTTAACTTGAAAGTCCGTCTTGGAATATCTCATGTTAAATTAATGGGCTTTAGACCATTTGCAGGGACTGTGGACCAGTGGTCTCTAAGAAGGCGGAGGACATAACACATGAGAAGGATATATTGGTAACATTCCTTTGGAAGCAGGTAGAAGTGAACAGGAGCGGTGTGTGACCAGGCATAAGGGTCAATTGTGAACGTCTACAAGAGACCTATAAAGAAGCTGCCCACCAGTAGTAAGGAGAGAGCGGTAACTCAGGGAAGCTGAGTGCCGGCTTCTTCTGGAAGCATATTGTCTCACCTGCCCCACTTTGACATCGATATTAGACATGCTGCCCTACAAGTGAGGAGTGTGTATTGCTTGGGCTCTGTTCTCCTTCTGCTTCTGTGTTGCGCTTTGATTAATACCATGATTCATGGTACAAGAAGGTATGCTTTCTAAATCTGTAGATGCCAAAAAGCTGGGAAATACTGCAGGTGTGCTGGGACTAGATTTCCAGCTGTTCTTAA
Organism: Pluvialis apricaria; assembly: GCA_017639485.1. NCBI lineage: Eukaryota > Metazoa > Chordata > Aves > Charadriiformes > Charadriidae > Pluvialis > Pluvialis apricaria. Next base: position 72,695,295 of record CM030044.1, read on the forward strand.
AGAAAAGAAATAGACTGAAAGAAATACAGGGCAGTTTGACAGAGATGATTGCAGGGTACTGCACTTAGTCATGAATAGCCAGCTATACAAACACAAATAACAGGCAGTTCTTCAGAAAAGGGCCATAGTGGATCATAAGCTTGAACAAGATTAATGAATAAAATACCTTTTTTGATGTATGAGCAGAAGAATAGCCAGCCAGTTATGTAAATAATCCTGCTTTCCTCAACATACTTAATGTTTTTGGGTGGGATATGATGTGCTGATTTTGGCAAATACACATTAAGGAACAAAGCTTTAAGGAAGCACTGTAACAGTTTGCCAAGGGGCATCGTAGTATTCTTGACAGTGGGTGTAAGCATAGCTGATCCTGCTTTAAGAGAGGAGAATGGAAAACATCACCTTGGAAGGTCCTTTCCAGTCTAACATTTTCAATTGCCAATAGCGTCATCCTTAGAAACACGTTTTCTCTTAACTCAGAACCCATTCTCATTAGATCCTTTCCCACAGTTCTCTTTTCCTCCCTTCATCTTTTCATAACGTTAAAAAAAGGTCCTTTTTTTCTAATGTTGTGTGTGTGTTGAAGTTCTTTTAAAGGCTCCATTCCCACTGGCAGTGATAAGTGGGTGAATGACTGCGATGGTTTTGCAAGTTCCAAACATAATGTTGTAACAGTTCATAAAGGAAGATGAAAGTAGTACGTCATAATGTTGAAGGTCTTTTGTTTAACTGTAGTTTTAATAATATTGGAAGGTCCTTTGTTTAACTGTAGTATTAATGGCCTTACCCTACTTTTATAGGGGATATCCTGACATACAGAACAATGTGACACAGTTAGGAAGAATGAGATTAGGAGCCTTCCAGATGGTGGAGGATCTGCTTTGTGCTATGGGGATGTAACTATGTTCTCTTCTGCTGTGAAGAAAAAAACAAACCTGTTTTCTTCAGTGAAAATGGATTTTAAGATAAGCAAAGAATAAATTTGCAGAGTTTTAGATACTGTCTTTTCCTGATGACTTCTTCCAACAGTTTTTTTTGAAAGGGCAACATGATTTTTTTTTTATTTTAAAATTTTTTTAAGAGGAAGATTCATGAGTAAAAGAGAGATGAGGAAGAAAAGTGCCTGGAATTCAGATTGCTTTTCAGGATAATCATGGTGTTCAAGGGCCTTGATCCAAGGATGAATGACTAGAGTAACGTAAGGGACCTCACAATCTAAAAAGGAGGTTTATGGTCTTCCTTAAAATCAGAGGAACAGTATATATGCAGAACAAGGGCGGCTGGTCCCTGACCATGTGACGTTAAAAATATGCATGTATTTATTTAGATGAAGTATCCATGCTTTTATATGAGTGGTAATGGTAATCTGGCATCTTTCTATGGACCAAGATGGAAGAAGTACTTGAGCAAAAGTTAATTTTGGTTGCTGTAATCATGCCTTCCTTGGGACACTTAATTTACACAACTGATAAGGGCATTTCAAAAACAGTTTTACATGTACAAGATTTGCATTGCTGCCAGGTTCTATGCCTGCCTGTTCTCTTTTGAGGCAAATGCCTCCACGCTTTCTGTCATGCTGCCTTTTTTGTTTGGAAATGCTTGTGTGCACACTCTCAAAACATACACTATTGTATTCTTTCAAATCCCTGCCTAAAACTCTTCTTTTCTGTGACAAAAGATTGTGGGAAAAGGTAATCTGATAGGAGCCAAATCTGAGGTTATCTTGGCTACCAGTATTTTCCATTGCAATTGTCAAAATCTGTCATTGTGAATTGTCTTAACCTTTGCGTATTCCTATAGGCAGGGACATTTTTCTCACTTTTAGTAAGGACCTAGCACATGACGTGACTAAGTAATGGTTCACGGCTGTAAATATTGTAATTCGTTACCTTTTTCCTGGAGAAATGTGTATCCAGAGAATAAGGAAAAGAACAGACTTTTCAAAATCTTTATGAATATCTTTAGACTCCTATTTCATTGTCATCTCTGATTGGTAGCATCAATCCCTTCTCAGCTCTTTTTGTGTCTGAATTTATAGTTCAAGCCTCAGCATTGTATGAAGCCTCAGCTTTTGTGATAATATTGCTTTAATCACACAGGAGCTCACTCTGCTTTATCTCATGGATTGTTATTTAGTTTATCCTAATATTTTTGTTGCTAACTTTTTCTCCCTCTGGGACACTGTGTTTTGAGTTGCTGCCTCTTCTGTTGCTGCCTCTTTCTCTCTTGCTTCTACTATAATGGAGAAAATAATTGCCTAGAGGCTTTCTGTACAAAGCTGTTGTACTAGAGAGCTCTTTGTTTTCATTTATTTTGAAAAGTTCTTTATTTTTAAATAAGTTGCTGATTCACTTCAGTTGTTGGAGCCTGTTCAATTCAAGCTCAAAGCAGTTGCAAGAGGAAATCTATAAATAGGATGTAACTGTCATAAACCAATTGGCCAGCAGAAAAGTGCTATACTGTATGTGGTTTGGAAAAATTAGTTTCTCTTGGGAATTAGATCTACTTTTATTTAGACATCAAGAATACCTCATTATTGTATTACATTTTTATAATGAAGCTGGAAGAGTTTCCTGTTGCCAGTTTAATTACCAGATTTACCTAAAAACAATATGTTTGCTCTTATTACTGAAAAAAAAAAAGACAACAGTCTTTCCATGGAGAAATGAAAGAGGCTATTTACAGGACATTGATTCATTGACTGGATAACTTCATATCTGAAATTAGTTTTGACATCCTGTATGAACGCTGGACTCAAATTCTAGACTGTCACTTTGAAAGTCTCTTATACGTCATCCTGTGCATCTGTAAGTAGTTCATGCTTTGTAAAAGAACTTAATAGTCAGAAAAGGCTTCCTGCTCTGCAATCCCCTTTTTGAAAGATCTACATCCAGTTCCCATTCTTACTGATTAGTACAAATCAAACTTTGAATTTCAACTATGTAAATTTGTGCTTCTTCTGTGCTATTTGTGCTACAATTCATCACAAATAGAGCTTGGTCATAAGAAAATTCATTAGAAAGATCTGTTCTCCAAAGCAATGCATTTTTTTTGGTCCAATTCTTTAGATTTGCATGGAAGCACCTTGTATAAACTTAATTTCCAGGTAAGGTTAAAAATCTGCCCATTTCCCCCTGAAGCTGATAGGAGTCAACTGGATACCCTTTGAGATACCCTGAGAGTGCGCTAACATGCAGCCAATAGAGTGCTGATAGTAACACAAATCATAGAATCATAGAATCATAGAATGGTTTAGGTTGGAAGGGACCTTGAAGATCATCGAGTTCCAACCCCCCTGCCACAGGCAGGGATACCTCTCACTAGACCAGGTTGCCCAAGGCCACGTCCAGCCTGGCCTTGAACACCTCCAGGGATGGGGCTTCAACAACCTCTCTGGGCAACCTGTTCCAGTGCTTCACCACCCTTAAAGTGAAAAACTTCTTCCTAATGTTTAATCTAAACCTGCCCTCTTCCAGCTTAAAGCCATTCCCCCTCGTCCTATCACTACGTGCCCTAGTAAAAAGTCCTTCCCCAGCTCTCCTGTAGGCCCCCTTTAGGTACTGGAAGGCCGCAATAAGATCTCCCCGGAGCCTTCTCTTCTCCAGGCTGAACAGCCCCAACTCTCTCAGCCTCTCCTCATAGGAGAGGTGCTCCAGCCCTCTGATCATCCTCGTGGCTCTCCTCTGGACGCGCTCCAGCAGGTCCATGTCCTTCTTATGTTGGGGACTCCACAGCTGGATGCAGTACTCCAGGTGGGGTCTCACGAGAGCAGAGTAGAGGGGCAGAATCACCTCCCTTGACCTGCTGGCCACACTTCTTTTGATGCAGCCCAGGATACGGTTGGCCTTCTGGGCTGCGATCGCACACTGCTTGCTCATGTCGAGCTTCTCATCAATCATCACCCCCAGGTCCTTCTCCTCAGGGCTGCTCTCCAGCCATTCCCCACCGAGCCTGTATTTGTGCTTGGGATTGCCCCGACCCAGATGTAGGACCTTGCACTTGGCCTTGTTGAACTGCATGAGGTTGGCGTGGGCCCACCTCTCCAGCCTGTCCAGGTCCCTCTGGATGGCATCCCTCCCCTCAAGCGTGTCTGCCTCGCCAAACAGCTTGGTATCATCAGCAAACTTGCTGAGGGTGCACTCTACCCCACTGTCCATGTCGCTAACAAAGATGTTGAACAGTACGGGTCCCAGTACCGACCCCTGAGGAACGCCACTCGTCACTGCTCTCCACTTGGACACCGAGCCGTTGACCGCAACCCTTTGAGTGCGACCATCCAGCCAGTTCTTTATCCACCGAGTGGTCCATTTATCGAATCCATGTCTCTTCAATTTAGAGACCAGGATATCGTGTGGGACAGTGTCAAACGCTTTGCACAAGTCCAGGTAGATGACATCAGCAGATCTTCCCTTGTCCACTGCCACTGTAACCCCTTCGTAGAAGGCCACCAAATTTGTCAGGCATGACTTGCCCTTGGTGAAGCCATGCTGGCTCTCGCCAATCACCTCCTTGTTTTCTGTGTGCCTCAGCAGAGTTTCCAGGAGGATCTGCTCCATGATCTTGCCAGGCGCAGAGGTGAGACTGACTGGCCTGTAGTTCCCCGGGTCTTCCTTGTTTCCCGTTTTGAAAATAGGGGTTATGTTTCCCCTTTTCCAGTCGGCAGGAACCTCGCCAGACCGCCACGACTTCTCAAATATGATGGCTAGTGGCTTCGCGACTTGATCTGCCAGTTCCCTCAGGACCCGCGGATGTATCTCATCAGGTCCCATGGACTTGTGCACCTTCAGGTTCCTCAGGTGGTCTCTCACTTTATCTTCATCTACAGTGGGCGGTGCTCCGTTTTCCCAATCCTCTCCTTTGCAATCTGCGTCTTGGGCAGTGCGGCTGCTGTCCTTGTCTGTGAAGACTGAGGCAAAAAAGTCATTGAGTACCTCAGCTCTGTCTCTGTCCCGGGTGACCAGTTCTTGCGTATCCTTCCGGAGAGGGCCTACATTTTCCCTAGTCTTTCTTTTCTCGCTGATATACCTATAGAAGGATTTTTTGTTTGTCTTAATGTCCCTGGCCAGATTTAGTTCTAGCTGGGCTTTAGCTTGTCTAACCCGCTCTCTAGCTGCTCGAACGATTCCTCTGTAATCCTCCCAGGCTACCCGGCCCTGTCTCCACTCCCTGTAGGCCTCCTTTTTTCTTTTGGTCAGTTCCAGGAGCTCCTTGTTCATCCACGCAGGCCTCCTGGCTTTTCTGCCTGCCTTCCTCTTTGTAGGAATGCATTGCTGCTGTGCTTGGAGGAGGTGGTCCTTGAATATTAACCAACTTTCTTGGACCCCTCTTCCTTCCAGCGCTTCATCCCACGGCACCATACCAAGCAGATTCTTCAAGAGGCCAAAGTCGGCTCTCCTGAAGTCCAGGGTCATCAGTCTGCTGCGCACCTTCTTCTTTGCCTTGAGGATTTCAAACTCAACCATTTCGTGGTCACTGCAGCCCAGGCTACCCTTGAGTTTGACCCTGTCAACCAGCCCCTCCTTGTTGGTAAGAACAACGTCCAGCATGGCTCCTCTCCTCGTCGGCTCCTCAAGCACTTGGAGAAGGAAGTTGTCCTCAATGCAATCCAGGAACCTCCTGGATTGCCTGTGCCTGGCTGTGTTATCCTTCCAACTGATGTCAGGGTGGTTGAAGTCACCCATGAGAACCAAGGTCTGTGAACGTGATGCCGCCCTTATCTGTCTATAGAGGGCTTCATCCACTTGGTCTTCCTGGTCGGGTGGCCTGTAGCATACCCCCACTGTAACGTCCCCTGCTCCCGATTTCCCTGTAATCTTGACCCATAGGCTCTCAGTTGGCTCGGTATCCTCCCCCAGGTTGAGCTCCATACATTCCAGCTGCTCATCAACATATAAGGCAACACCGCCTCCTCGTTTCCCTTGCCTGTCTCTCCTGAAGAGCCTGTAACCTTTCATGCCGATGCTCCAGTCATAGGAGTCGTCCCACCAAGTTTCTACGATGCCAATGAGATCGTAGCCTTGGAGGCATGTACATGTCTCTAATTCCTCCTGCTTGTTCCCCATGCTCCGCGCATTTGTGAAGAGGCACTTCAGCCGTGTCTTCGTTGCGGCCGATTTGGTTGGAGCAGCTGTAATTCCTTTGTCCTGTACTAACAGTGCCTCCCGATTGACTCCCGTTGGTCCAGGAGCTCCTAGCTCATCTACGTGAAGGTTTGGGCATACTGCAGCGTAGCTGGCACATCTTGGAGCTAATGGCTGCAGGCCCTCACCAGCGCCCTGTTCCCCTTTCCTTGATGTAACATCCCTTGGCTGTATGCAATGGAGCAAAAAACCAAAAAAATGCTCTAGATACTTAAGCCTTCTGCTAGCTGATAAAGAGATACTAGAAAAAAGCTGATTAATTTAGAACATAGAAATGACCAGAAATATGATAAGTAAAAATATAGGCTAAGTTCTTTAAAGAATGATTAAAAAATATGGCAAAGGGGACCTAAGCCGCTTATGTTCTCCTCTGCCACCTGTAACTCAGTCATTCTTGGGAAGCATTTAACTTCCAGTGATGAGAACTGCAGAACTTCCTTAAGGAGTCTACTCCAGTACCTGTTTGTACTGTGAGAAGTTTCTTATTACCTTGAACACATATCACCGTTGCTGTAAAGTAAGAGGTTTTCCTTTTATTCAGTATCTATTGTTTACTTTTTTGAGGATTATTATCATGCAGCAATCCTAGCCATGATTTCCTCTGGACTAAACTATCTCTTTATTCTCTTAATTTGCATTGATGGCTGTTCCGTTTCATAGTTGTTTCCTCTCTGGTCTGCATCTTTCTCCAGTAGTCATTGTATCTTGAGGGAGGTTTTACAACAGTAGAGCTAAAGTGGAGAAATGCTGCATGGATTAGACTCAGTTAAACATTTTTCTTTTTTTTTAAAGAAGGATTCAATTTCTGAAATTAAGGGCACAGAAAGGGAAAAGATGCAACTATACTTGGATAACTTCCCCACACTTAAAAATTGAAACTGCAGCCCAGGATCTAAGATAATGTAAACCAGCACCTGAACAGTTTAGATGCCTGTCTTATCCTAAAAGCCTCAATTGTTCAAAGCAGCAGAGAAAGCAGACAGAAATTACTTAAATTCATTTACAGGGACTTCGAAAGATTTATATTCAATAACCATTATTTGCCTCTGGAAATGTGGATGAGAACTTCTCAAGATTGGCACATCAAGTTTGCTGGAACTCTGAAAGGAAATTGCTTGTTAAGACGTTTTCAATGAATACTGAAATTGCTAAGCATAACAGGGAAAATAGTTTCATTTTGTGTATTAGAGGTGCACTAAAAAAACATACTGGTAGAAAGGCGTAATGGTTTGCAAGTTAGAATTGTAAAATGGTGTTGGTGGTTGTTTGATAGGCACGATTTTGTCTCTTTTAAAGGTATCGGAAGTCACAGTGCTGTTCCCCTGTGGACTTCAATGAGTGTGGCTTTCATGGGAATAGTGCTAAGTGTAAATCTTGAATTCCAGCTGTCCTCCTAATTATACTCAGGGGGAAATTCTCACCATCATCTCACGAGAAACTGCATAAAAAAATAGCTTCCTTTTTGTTTCTTGTGATTATTTGCCCTTGTGCTGCAATGATAACGTGAGATGCAACATGTAATCATCAGGAAAAGATAGGTAGTTTCATGAGAAATAGTTATGGTTCCTCAATCAGTCTGTAATGATATCTAGGAGAGAAAAAGGTGTTCCCTATATGACTGAATTTCTGCCACCTACTGGGAGAAAGAAATTTAGTTTTAGTGAAGAGTGATATCCTGGTAGGCCCAGATATGGAAGTCTTTTACTTGTTTGCAGAATAGGCAGCACGCTGCTTTGAGTGTGCCTTCAGTGAGATCTTGGAGCAACGTCACAGCAAAACTAAAATGTTCAGTCATCAGCTGTGGCAATTCTGTCCCCAGATTTTTTTCTTCTAGTTTATTTGGAATGCGCTCTGGTGATACTGTTGATTTTCCACCTGTATGGTTAAAAGTCTTTTCTTTTACCTTTTTTAACGCTTGTAATTTTTTCATTCTCATGTCACTTTTTGCTTTATTTTTTAGAAATACACGAACTTTGAAGGCCTCTTTATAGCTGCCATGTTACTCTATCTCCTGACTTAATGTGTGCAAGTCCATATTTTAATTAAATTCAGTCTTTTTACGTTCATTGTTATTACTATTTTCCATGTTTTCTTCCATTTTTTGGTATACATTGTAATCTGTTAAGATGTCTTCAACTTTTTTGACTGGGTAGGGTTATATTCTTTAATATGGATACAGATATTTTAGTCAGACAGTGGTGAGTCTGTGGTGTGTCCCCTGCACTTAAAAGCCAAGTAATTACTCTTGTATAGCAAAGGTGACCACACCATCTGCCTTAAGAAGCGGTCACATATCAACAACTTACTTTTGCAGTCTGCATCAGAATGCATTAATAAAATAATAATAACTACATTGAATCACTGGAACTGGCTATGATCATACTATCAAATAGTTAAATTCAGTCATCACTTTAAGGAGTTTCTTAACCATGCTTCAGGTTTAGAGGCCTTTATACTGAGTGTCCACCCCAGATACGTTGGGGACCACCTGAATTCAGTTGTACACTTGTCCCTTATCTTTAAGAAGCCAGAGAGCCTTCTCTTCTAGCCACTGGAAGGCACTTTGTTGTGCTCTGACCCACCTGGTACTGGTTCTCCAGGTCCCCATGGACCTGCCAATGTCCAGGTATGTTCTGTTGGCCTGCGGATAAAATCCTGGGAGTGAGAGCACTTGTCAAAATGTCCCACAGAGTTGAAGAATACCATTTATTACCTGGGTACCTCAGCGTTGCAACTCATTTCAGACAATATAATTAAATTTTAGGGTTTATTGAGAGCCTTTGAAATAGGCAATATATCTAAAAATATTTCTGAAAAGTTTAACTGAACAACCAAAAGAAAAGCCACGTTTATTGTGTTTAACATTGAGTTTGAACTGGAAAATCTCTTCTGTCTATTCAGCTGACATGCTGTGGTCACTGTTTGGGACTTTCTGTACTTGCCTGCTCCAGGGTGTCAAGAGATTCCTATCCTCAGTGAGGCATTTTTAGTTTTTTGTCTCCAGGCCTTCTAGATGTTATGGATAGTACGTTTCCTCTGAAGCAAATGTATCTCTCTGATCTTGGAGACAGTCTGGCCATTCACCGTAATAAGCATTATAGCACTTTCTTGGAAGTGCAAAATTCCCTTTATTTGACCGAGTCTCATTTCCAGTATTCACTCATTTATTACTTTTCCAGTAAGGTGTACAACACCCCTCCTGCATCTCAGTGATTGTGGAGGTGGCTAGATGACATACCTCACCAATTTGCCGGGTAGCTGCCCCCAAAAGCTTACCTTTTGGCTCTCACAGTGAGCTGATTCAGGGCAGTGAATTAGAAAGAGATCGACCCCGCTCTGTCTGTAGTGACGATGAGCAGTGTTCTGGCAGGTTAGCTTCGAAAAATTGCTTGCCATGGGTACTAATGTCAGCATAGATGGTGAAGCAGGGTGCTGCCGGGGTCTAAAGAGAAGAAGGGGGAATATCAGAAAGATCACTATAGTAGCAAGCGTACCTGGTGTCTGTTTCTCTGTTACCATTCAAGGGAAATGCTTAACATCCTTGTAGCACTGTATCTGTATTGGGGAAGGACTTTTTACTAGGGCATGTAGTGATAGGACGAGGGGGAATGGCTTTAAGCTGGAAGAGGGCAGGTTTAGATTAAACATTAGGAAGAAGTTTTTCACTTTAAGGGTGGTGAGGCACTGGCCCAGGTTGCCCAGAGAGGTTGTTGAAGCTCCGTCCCTGGAGGTGTTCAAGGCCAGGCTGGACGTGGCCTTGGGCAACCTGGGCTGGTGAGAGGTGTCCCTGCCTATGGCAGGGGGGTTGGAACTCTATGATCTTCAAGGTCCCTTCCAACCTAAACCATTCTATGATTCTATGATCTCTTTAGACCAATCTAATATTTTGTTTTAACAGTCACACTAAAATCTAAGTGAGACAAGCATGTACAGTGCATTATCTGTTCTGAAGCTGAAACAGCACATGATGGTTTTGGGGATGGCATTAAGCAAGGTTGTGGTTTTTTTGAATAAGAGTATACTGCTATGCTCCTATGCTGCTGCATTTGTACATTTTAATGGGGAAATTATTTCACTCCTGATTACCTGTTAACTTTTAAATTGATTGATGAATATTTACAAAGAATTTCCAAGTTGGCAAAACTTTGTTGTTATTTTTGCACTGTAAAGGCAACATTTTACCCAGGGTGTACACTGCTCTTAAGTTTCCGTTACCGAGGGAACGGTGAAATGTGGGTAGGTGTTAGACATCTTCTGCAGTGAAGCACAATGTTACGGTAGTAACTTATATCCTCCCTAGAATTATAATCAGTGACATTATGAGTGTAAAAAACCTGAAATTTGTGTAGCTATATTGTACATCATGGATGTCAGTGTTGAAATGATGCCTGTCCGGGGCTTTGTAAGCAGTAATTTAAACTTGAGACAAATTAAGTTTAATGTACTCGTTTCAAAACATCACTGCTTCATTGTACTGAGTAAGAGGAATATTATCCACAGGACTCATATTTCTATTTACAGTGGTTTATCACTTCCCTCACTAATCAATACCCCTGTATTGGGTTTGCATGACAAGGTTATGGTAGTGGGGGTGGAGGGCTGCAGGGGTGGCTTCTGTGAGAAGCTGCCAGAAGCTTTCCCTGTATCCAACAGAGCCAATGCCAGCCGGCTCCAAGATGGACCCCCCGCTGGCCACGGCTAAGGCCATCAGCGATGGTGATAACATCACCTGCTGCTGGGATAACATGTTTATAAAAGGGAAAAAAACAACCCCAAACCTGTGTGGCAGCAGCCAGAGGGAGTGAGACTATGTGGGAGAAACAACTCTGCAGGCACCAAGGTGAGTGAAGAAGGAGAGAGAGGAGGTGCTTCAGGTGCCGGGGCAGAGTTTCCCCTGCAGCCTGTGGTGAAAACCATGGTCAGGCAGGTTGTCCCCGTGCAGCCCATGGAGGTCCGTGGGGGAACAGATATCCACCTGCAGCCCGTGAAGGACCCCATGCTAAAGCAGGTGGATGCCCAAAGGAGGCTGTGACCCCATGGCAAGCCCATGCTGGAGCAGGCTCCTGGCAGGACCTGTGGACCCATGGAGAGAGGAGCCCACGCTGGAGCAGGTTTGCTGTCAGGATTTGTGACCCTGTGGGGGACCCGTGCTGGAGCAGTCTGTTCCTGAAGGACTGCACCCCGTGGAAGGACCCACACTAGTGCAATTTGTGAAGAACTGCAGCCTGTGGGAAGGACTCATGCTGGAGAAGTTCATGGAGGACTGTCTCCCATGGGAGGAACCTCACACTGGAGCAGAGGAAAAGTATGAGGAGGCCTCTGGCTGAGGAGGAAGGAGCAGCAGACACAGTGTGTGATGAACTGACACAACCCCTATTCCCTGTCCCTCTGTGCCACTCAGGTGGAGGAGGTAGAGAAAATCAGGAGTGAAGTTGAGCCCAGGAAGAAGGGAGAGGTGGGGGGAAGGTAGTTTAAGATTCGATTTTATTTCTCATTACCCTACTCTGATTGTGGTTGGCAATAAACTAAGTTAATTTCCCAAAGTCACGTCTGTTTTGCCTGTGACAGTAATTGCTGAGGATCTCCTTGTCCTTATCTCAACCCATGAGCCTTTTGTTGCATTTTTCCTCGCCCTGTCCTGCTGAGGAGGGGAGTGACAGAGCGGCTTTGGTGGGCACCTGGCATCTAGCCAAGATCAACCCATCACAGCATCAAACAGACAAATTATATGTATAATAGGCTACTGATTCTCAGATTTAAAATAGAAAAAAGGTGGGAGGGGGAGGGATGCTGGGGGAGTGTCAGCATTAGATAAGCACTGTTGGTTGTTTTGTTAAAAAACTGACCTTCCCAATCTCTGCACCTTTTCTGCCATCCTTTATGGCTTGAAGGAGTATTTGAAAGTGAGCATCCTTCTTTAGCAAAATCCTGAAGACAGGGAATGCTTGGGTCCTCCTTCATGTTTGGAGCCACCATTTAATGCACAAGGGAGGTGAGCATCCTTACTTATAGGACACTTTCAAAAGTCTGCAGGTCATCCTGAGTTGTGCTCCTCTCTGAGACAGGAGAATACTCTCCCCTCTTTCCTTTCAAACGGTTTTCCCGCATCTGAAGAATGTACAAAAATAATTTCTGATGACTTGACCTAAAATTGCCGTTTTCATCAGACTCAGTTGGTTCAACCTGACTTTCTTTATAGCCCACGCTAAGGCCACATATAATTACTTGCCTTTTTTAAGCATAAAAAACCATTTCCCTATGGGGTGGCAGGGCAGAGCCTGGCAGCCAGGACCATCCCACCGCCCCACCGGGGAGCAGGGCAGCTGCCAGGCAGCTCCAGCCCTGGGCAGTGGGCACTTTTCTGGGGATGGGGATGGGATTGGTTGCCCTTAGCCCCAGTAGCCAAATCCTGCCAGCAGGTAATAGTGTCAGAACCCTTACACTAGTGTTGTAGTTTAACCCCAGCCGGCAACTAAGCACCACACAGCTGCTTGCTTACTTACCCCCGGTGGGATGGGGGAGAGAATTGGAAGGGTAAAATTGAGAAAACTCATGGGTTGAAGTAAAGACAGTTTAATAAGTAAAGCAAAGGCTGCATATGCAGGCAAAACAAAACAAGGAATTTACCACTCCCCATGGGCAGGTGGGTGTTCAGCCATCTCCAGGAAAGCAGAGCTCCATCACGCGTAATGGTTACTTGGGAAGAGAAATTCTGTAGCTCCAAACGTCGCCCCCTTCCTTATTTCCCCAGCTTTATATTTCTGACCATGACGTATGTATGGAATATCCCTTTGGTCAGTTGGGGTCAGCCGTCCCGGCTGTGTCCCCTCCCAACTTCTTGTGCACCCCCAGGCTACTCCCTGGTGGGGCAGTGCGAGGAGCAGAAAAGGCCTTGACGCTGTGTAAGCACTGCTCAGCAATAATGAAAATGCCCCTGTATTATTAACACTGTTTTCAGCACAAATCCAAAACGTAGTGGCGTACTAGCTACTATGAACAAAATTAACTCTACCCCAGCAAAACCTAGCAGAGCTGGTTTTCTTACCACTCCTGAAAGGAAATGAAGATATATATCTAAAATGCACAGGAGATTTTGAGTCTCACTAAAATGTTTTAGACCATGAATAACAAAGGCAGTGCCTTCTCTGAACTCTCATATTCATGTTTAGACAGATGACAAAGGATTTGAATAAGAAGAGAGTCAAGAAATTGTAATATCTTAAAATTTTACTATTCTGTTTCACATGCTGACACGTCAGTGAGCCAGTGATTGCTGAATCACATTTCTAAACAGGAGACATGATGGCAGGGAGCATTACTAACAAGACCCCAAGGTACAAGAGAAAACTTTACAACACGTGTGTGTGTGACGGGTGATGCTCACAGTGATGTCTAACCTGGCATACTTTTTTCCTTCAGAAGTTGTGATATTCAGGTGACTTTATATAGGTAGACAAAACTGTCTTGGAACTTGTCAATACTCCTGTATTTTTAACCAAGTTAACCTGTTAGCCTGCAGCTAAGGTAGCTTTTTTCCAGTATCTGTTTTCCCCTATGAAATCTCTGGTGTTTTGAAAGGGGGAAGTTTGGTCTCCAGCTCTCCTTAGTGAGGCCTGGTGGCTATTGATTTTCACAGAACCTTTAGGAACTTAATGTCTTTGAAATCTCTGCTCTTCTGTTCCCAGAGTGAGCAGCTATTGATAGCATGGACTGGTGTAGACACCTATGGTGGACACAATCACAAGTCCTTTCTTTGCTTTGGGAACCCAGCTAACAACTGGAATATGGAGTTGTAATTTAATAGATTTTTTTTGTGATTATGAGAATCCAGGTAGTAATTTTTTTAAAGCATTAATTGCTACCTAAGTTATGTACACACACAGAGTAGGAACATAGGTACGTTGTAATGATTATGACATTTTTTTCCCCATAAGGATACTACTATTAAGATAATATTTATAATGGCAATGATTATATGGCTCTTAGGAAGCAAACCGTATCATGCAGCAGTGTGAAACAAAGACTCACTCAAAGCTTCAAAGCTTTTACAATCTGTACGTTATAGCCTTGGGGACCCATGTTGAGGTCTGTTACTTGAATACACCAAGGAATACGGCTTCAGGGATAAAAAGTCTCATAAGATACTTTGACATATGTGAGACCATTATCTGACAAGGATAGGGAAGGGTCTCCCAACATGTGAATGGCACTTGTTGCCTAATTCATCAGACTAATTGAAAGTCTGATTAAATATCTATCAATATTACAACTTCATAATGAGAGTAATAATTCAGAAACACTATAAAATTATTTTTTGTTGCATAAGAGAACCCTTTTTTGGAGCTCTTCTAAAGTCTCCATATGAGAAATGAAAGTATGATCTTTTAATGAAATTTTCATTGATTGGCCACTGCCTCATCTCACAGCTTCATTTCTCAGAGATTTCTTGCAGTCTAATTGCTGTCAGTATAAAACTCTTTGTAGGTATTTGGCTTGATTTCTAATTAGCATAATTAGTTTTAATTTGATTTATTTATTTGCACCTCAGCATAATCACTTCTATAAATTCAATCCTGTACTTTAGTAGTTCTTATCTCCCTGAGTTAAGTTGACACCAATTTCTACTAAATCTACATGCAAATATACAATTGTTGTTTTTAATCTTGAGCTGAGAAGATGAAGGCACTGAATCATTTCTGTTTCCTGGCAGTGTTCTGAAAACATACGTGTATGTACTTCTTAATAAATGTGGGTTTCATTTTTTTCTCCTCTCATTGAGTCCCAGCTCAGGAAATCCTTACATTTATAGTTGTGATTTAAAATGCAATTTAAAAGTTGTGTGCTTTCTCTCTTTGTCTGTCTTTCTTGCTTCCCCTGCCCCCACAATATACTGGTTGAAAATTAATCTTGAGGAGCAACAGGAATCTAAGGGTTGAAGAGAGTTCAGTTAACCTGCATTTACTATCTTGACTTTCAGTTGTGATTTTTATAAACATAAAATTTCCAGTAATGATGTCATCTTGTTCTGCCATACGTACAACCTAGTATCAAAACCAGCATTAACAAAACAATTGTATTGCAGCTATAGCGTTTGATCAATGAAGTGTAACTGTAAGATCTGTGTTGCTGAAGTGCTTTCTCTGAATGGTTGACTTCTGGCTATGCTAGTACATGTTGCTGTTCATTCATACTGCTCGTACTAACTTCATATTGTTTCCTATTGGATAAACTTTCATTAGCAATAATACTAAATAGTGATTTTTTTTCCCTCTGTCCCTTTGTGGTAGTTTGGTAGAGAATGTTATTCATTCCAGGCTTGCACAACATCATAGCATGCAACTTGTATCTTCATACCAAGGAAGAAATTTGTAGAGGCTGTAAAAGCATGTGAAGGCTCTGCAAATGCAAAACTAGGAGAGAACACAACAATGAGTTGCCAATTTATATTCCCTTATCTCAGTGCTTTTCTGATAACTTCCACTTTTGCATCAAGTTCCAATAGCTAATAAGTATTAGGGACAATTTAAATACATGGCTTCCCGGAATGAGGGTGTATTATTTTCATTCAAAGGGAAAGGAGAACTGCGTCCTGGAAAACTGAATTGGTATACTAAAGTACTGTTAAATGAGAAAATTTTTATTACAGCTCACATAGGGTATTATTTCAGATTGGTGGAGCGTCAGCTGAGCTGGAGGAGATGAACAAGTGACTACCATTGAACTCGATATTAAACCAATGTTTGAAAGGTTAAGCCTGCAACTATATGGCAGCCAAAACTGAGCCAATAATGTCAGAATCAAGGAAACCCATGTTTTAAAGTCTGTCATTACTTATTGACATTGAAATCAAAAGGACTGCAATAAAAAAAAATAATTATATACCCATAGCAGCTAATAGTATTTGATAGTCCTCTACGTTTGAAAGCATCATGTTGTGTTGTAAAGTCTAAGCTATGGTTGCTCATTAGCAATATATGATATTCATAGAAGGTGTTAGCTCAGATCCTGTGCAGAGTTACTAGCCAAACTAAACTTTATTACGGACACCCTCAGTCTTATTTAACAAAAAAAAAACCAAAACGAAACAGACATAAAGGGAGGGGTGGCCTTGGTTTTGATAATATAACTAGTCTTCCTTCAGATACTGGTGGACATGGGCTGACTGCAGAACCCACGCAGTGGTCATTTTGTCCTCCCATGAGAATAGCTATGTGTGAGGGAGGCACTGTACGTGTGTAGCCAAGAGAATTCTAGAACCATTTCCGGAACAGTGCCTCCAAATCAGCTGAATCCTGAACTGTAGCATCTCTCTCAGTTCCACCTGCCCTGCCTCTTGCATTACCGTGTTTTGCATTACCCATTACTACTTGAAATATGGATGTTGTCTCTCTGCACATGGAGGGGCTCAAAATCAAATTTTTAGCTGATGGTAAGACCCTTCAAGGGAGAACTATAGTTTTTCCTTCAAGATACTGCCATTTTTTTCATTGTTTATTTAGGAAATGATAATGATGGCAGGAGAAAGCATGGTGGCTTCCACCCATAGTGCTTTAAACATGAAAAAGATTAAGATGCTCACTTCTGCAAAATTTATAAATACAATTCTGCTCCTTAAAAAGGGAAAGTTGTTTTGACCTTACGGTAAATAGATGATGTGTGACTGGCTGACTTGTTCAGTACTCAAGTGAAAATACTCAGTACAGTAGGACAGGGTTAAATTCCTCTGGCATTCCTATAAGTATGGGCTCCTGTGTGTAACTGTGCAATGGGCTGACCTGGCCTGGCTGCCAGACCCCTACCCAGCCACTCTTGCTCCTTCTCCTCTGCAGGGCAGGGGGAGAAAATAAGATGAAAAGGCTCGTGGGTCAAGATAAGGACAGGGAGATCACTTACCAATTACTGTCATGGACAAAACAGGACTCAGCTTGGGGAAAACAAATTTAATTTATTGCCAATTAAAGGTTTGGATAATGAGAAACAAAGACAAAATTAAAAACCCCACCTCTCCACCCCTTTTTCCCAGGATCATCTTCACTCCTTCATTCCCAAATCTTCTGCCCTCTCCCCACCCTGCGCCCTGTGCAGCCCAGGTTGATGGGGAATGGCGGTTGTGGTCAGTCCGTAACAGCTCCTCTCTGCTGCTCCTACCTTCTCACCCTGTTCCCTTGCTCCAGCGTGGGGTCCCTCCAATGGGCTGAAGTCCTTCACAAAATATTCGCCTGCTCCACCTTGGTCTCTTCCATGGGCTGCAGGAGTGTCTGGAGCGCCTCCTCCCCTCCTTTTTCTCTGCCTGTGGTGCTCGCAGTGCTGGTTCTCACAGTTTTTTCCCCACTTCTCTCTGCCTGTGCTGTGTTTTGACATTCTCACAGAGGCACCACCAGCACGGCTGGCGGGCTCAGCTGTGGCCGGTGACGGGACTGTTGCGGAGCCCCACCACTACCAACATCTTGCCATTTACGCCCACTACAGATGGAAAGATCAGCACTTTAGAGGTTAGTCTGAAGTTTTGTCAGAGACTGGAATTTGATAATGGTAAATTTTATAGTGAAATGATTGGCAAGACTGTTCTCCATTTCCATTTAGCTGAATTTCTTTGAAATAGCTGAGTTCAGCTTAATTGTTCTATTGTTCTTGGCAGTCATATTGCACTGTTGGCCTTTGTAATTACTGACAGACAGCTCTTCGCTATGTATAGCAGTTATATTTTCTTCTCATACAGTTCATTTCCCAGACTCAATTTTTTTTTTTGCTTGATTGTTTTTTTTGGGTTGTGTGTTTTTTTGTTTTTTGTTATGAGGTCAGGAAATGGTGGGGAGGGGCATTAGAGGGGCGGGGGAGGAAGGATAATGGTGAGACGGACCATGCAAGGGGTGAAAAACAGCCTTCTTGTAAACTGTTAAGGATACCAGTAATATTTAGGCATTGAAGCCAAATATATTTTAATGAACTGTTAGTCTTCCTTAAAATAACTGGAGAAATGGATGTTACATAAAAATTCCTTTGCCAATCCAGAAAGCCGTTTCAAAACATTTTGCTGTTATTATGCAGTACTGCTCAGAAAGAAAGAGCTAGAATTATTTGCTATTGAAGCAAATCAATGATTAAATGTTGAGCTTGAAATGTGGACTCACATTCTCAGATGTGGTAAATTCCCATTTATCTGCTGAGAAGATAGCTTGTATAGGTAACTTCTGTTCTTCAGCTGATTCTTTTACATCCAGAGTGACACTATGGAATTAACTGGAGTTGTAACAGTGAAAATGAAAAAACTATTTTCTAAAGATTTACAGAGTAAATCCTCTGCCTCTCTTCTACTGTGAGATGACAAATTCATCATCTTTTGTGATTTCTCAGTACTCTAGTCCTTCTCCTCTGTGGCAATTTGGCACTCCCCAGGTCTCGTTTTGAGATCCCTGAACATTCTTGTTTGTCCCTTTCAAGGAACGTGTTGAAGCATGATCATATTTAACTTTATACTGGTATAAACTGCGTAGCCTTTTTTCAACTTAAAAAGGCAATGATGTATGCTACTCCAGATATTTTTACTTGATTAGCCCTGACACTTGCGCAGTTGATAGAAACGATTTTAGAAGAAACAGATGGAAAAGATAGTGAAATTTACATTTTAATCTGCTTTGCCTGGTACTTTCTTTTATTTTTTTTGTCCTGTACAAAAAGCAGATAAGTTGCACTAATCTGGGAGATGAATCAGTTGATTCTTGGCAAATATTACTGACATTATGCTTCCCAAAATTCCCCAAGGGAATGCAAAATTTTTTCTAATGATCATTTGTAATGATCATAACTTTACTTCTAACAGGATGCTATCTGCCAGAATATCCTTGAGATAGCTACATCTATGTATCTTTTTTTTTTTTAAATGTTGCTGAGGAAATGTTGTCTTTTGACTTACAGCTGAGGATATAAGTTTTACTATTGATTTTGCCTTTGATACCAGCGCTGCTTCCAATAGGTGGTAGGCCAGGCTTTCCAGAGGGTCCAGGGGGAAGAATTGTGCAGGCTTTGTTATAATGTATGTTTTATCTTTTTAGAATCATAGACCTGTCTTCAGATATATATCAGATGGATTTTTATAATAGTTCAAATAGAATGCCACATTAGTAGTAACTGGAGGTGCTTGAAAAGTTCACATTTAATATTTTTTTTTTGTTTATGATGGCAATCTTAACTTTTCATTTACTGCTAAAATCATCCTCAAAGTCATCTTAAAGTGACCGTCAAAATCATCATATCCATTGAATAAGTCAACTTGGAATGAAAATGGAACATCTGGAAACTGGGAAGTTTAAACATTAGGAGCATAGTGATCAAATACATAAAAAAAAAAGTGAAAATTAGAATTTGGAAATACAGTTACATACTTTTCTGTGTACTGCAGTTCAGGTATTCATTTCCCTAAATGAATGAGGTTCTGCACATCAATAAATTGGAGAGAGTCTGCGCAAGGGTAACAGAGATTTAGGATATATAGACTGCTGACAGAAATAATCAAAGAAATGGAATTGTCTGGTATTCAGAAAGAAAGAGGTTGCATCTTAACTTTTTCCCTTTTTTTTCACATTATTCAAGGAAAAATGTAGTTTATAATTTGTCGTGTCCACTTGCATTGGAGTACTTTTCTTCAACTAGTGCTGGGAGCTTTGTGTTAAGTATTAGAAAAGACATTCACCTGCTAAGGATGACTGAACATTGCTTACCAAGATTGTGGTTCGTTCATTGTTGCAGTTTTTAAAACAGGCTGAACAAATATCTTTCTGATGCTGTATTACATACATAGCTGATTTTGCCCTGAGGTAGAGGAAACGGTGAGTTGTCTTTCTGAAGTCCTTTCTAAGCTTCTGTGGTTATAGTGTGTTTATGAGGTACTTCAAAATTACAACAACAACAACAACAAATTGGAGGGGGAGAAATAGGGAGAATGAAGTACCTGAATTATGGTACTGTGAAACAGCAAATGTGACATATCTCTCTTCCAGTTATATTAATTATGTCAACATTTCCCTTTCCCCTTCAAGACAAAGCAAACAGAACCTGGGCTTATGCTTTTTTTTTTTTTTCTCCTTATAGCTGCATGATTAAAATATATATGTTCTGTATTTTGTAGTTCAACCTAGCAGTTAAAAAAATAAGAATTTTTCTGTGATTTCCAACTTTTGATTCCCAAGTTGAAAATTCTGGTTAAGCTGTTGCTAAAAATCAAAGCTCTAACTAAAGGAAAATGTGGAAGTGTTCATTTAAAGGAGTCGAAAGAGCATCAGGTGCTGCCTTCCAACAGCTAAGAGCATTTGCGTGCACAGAACAGGGCAACCCAGGAGGAGGCAGAGTTGTTGCAGAGTGTTGCATCGTCCTTTTCTCCACATTTCACAGCTGACGTTGCAGGTCACATAGCACATGAATATTATAATCTTCAATTAAAGTGAAATTACTAAAATTCAGGTGCAAATCATGGCAAATGTAATAAAATACAGTACTACCAATTTTATTTTACATATTGAGTTTTCACATATATATCCAGAACATAATCCAGGAAGTCTTAGTTTCTTTCTGGCATTAGAATTTGCTATTGTGGTTTGAACATCTCTTATGATTCAGTGAGTAACTCAGATGATCATGCAGAGAGAATTCATTGACTGTAAAAGGTTAAGGATAGAGTTCTGTGTAATGAATAATTTGTTCTTAGTAGTGCAAGGACACAATGTATTTTGCATTCCGTACAAAAGTAGGTTAGAGTCCTGGCTTTACTTGCCAGAATTGCACAGGGTGGGATACAGCATAAAGGTCCAAGAAAATGCAGTGGTATATAGAATACGACTGGGATTGTCATATTAGTTATCATGTACAAGCGCTATCTGCAAGTGTGTTTATGAATGAAAGTGAAGTTGGAGACACATCAAATAGTTACACAAATTCTCTTCCTTCCTACCGCAGCTATTGATTGTGTTAGGTGTCGAGTTCTCTGGCCCTAAATTACCAAAGCATACTCTGAAGTTTGAACTTAGGAGTAAGCTTTTCTTTTTTCAATTGGTCTGCTTCTGGAACGGAAGCGCGGAAATAAAACCAGTTTGCAGATCACCGTGTTGATACTCTCACAGTTGTGAGAATACTGTCATAAATGCTGCGTAGAATTGGACGCAGATGCATAAGAAAGGGAAGGACTAACAATTTCTCTGTGCTAAACGCTGATGAAATACTCTGTAAATCCTCATTGCGTATATATCTATCTACTGTGTGCACCTGTGGAGCTGTTTTGTTACACAGGGACCCTTTTTTGTGTGGCATATTCATCATTGGATAACGTTTTTCCTTATTTTTCATTCAGGGTTATCAGACTTCTGTCTGCTAAAAGAGGTGTCCTACTAACAAATTGCAAACAAGAAGTCTTTTCAATAACAAAGGCAAAGATAAAGGAAGGAAGTCCGAATGTATTAATTTCACAGTATTTAGTTTTACCTAGCTGTTATAATGTAGATTTTCATAGCTGAGTCATGCCTTTGTTCATGACTGTACAGTTATTTCAATTCAGAATTTTGACAGAGCTCTGAACAACTAAAATTTGCAGTCTGCTTCTGGTTATGCACAAGAGGAACTGTTTATTGGATGGTCTTCTCTTTTTTTGACAACGTTTCATTTCTCTTTCTCAAATGATTTTATCCATATAAGTATGTATCTTCTAAGTTGATTAACTGTAATAGCTTCAATAAATGTTCAGAAGTATATGTTTCATGACGATATGGGCAGAAGATAGTGTTTTTCTTCTCTGGACAGTTTCTACAGAAGAATTTCCAGAACTGTAGTGCATTGTTTTCTGCAAATTGTATAGATTCAGCTACCCAGCACATATATTTAAAGAAGGTAATGGGAAATGATTTTTGGAAACTGTGATAACGCCAGCCTAATCTGCCTGTAGTGACTAATGTTTCCTGGTGTAGGATGCATATCTGTTAAAGGTAAAAGCAATCTTTTTCCCATCTCTAGAGTTTCCTTGTTCTCTTGGGAAGGTGCATGAGCTTAGTAACAAATAGAACAAACATCAACTTTTCTGATATATGCCTTCAGGTGTACTGTTTTCAAATTATGAGGTCTAAACAAACTTAACAACTTCTTTAATACAGTCTCCTATTATCCAGCAGGTCAAGGACTGTTGTTTAGGATTAAGGTCACCCTTTTGTAGGTAGGAAAGAGGCTTCTTTAAAGTGCATATCTTGTGTTCAGTACATCTTGAATAGAAGAGCAATTTCCTTGGCAAGTGAAGGCATTGGAGCTGCTTGCTGGATGCTTTTCTTTCCATTGCGTTTAATGCAAGACATTGTGACCATTAGTATTTGTTAAAATACCTTTTGTCAATCAGTGGAACTTTACTGGAGACCTGCTGACAGAGGTAGCAGCTAATCAACTAATTATGTGAATGTCTTTAATGTTTTCCAAAACCCTTTTACATGAAACTCTTAAAGACCACGATACCTTTTAAAGAGTGGATAGAGTGGTTTTGATGGTAACGATTACCTTTTTTTTGACAGTTAATGTCATTTGATAGGACTCCTCTGTGAAAAGTTGGTTATAGAAATTTGTTCTTATTTATATATATATACACCTATTTGGTTTAAGACAGAAAGTGTGCATATGCATTCAATACGTCGGTGTGTATGTCATTTCCCTCTGTAATTTGTTAGAGCCCAATGTAGGATCTTTGTCAACCCTCACACAGGGGTAATATGGAATTCCAGAATGGCTGATGTTGAAGGCTGCTCTGGAGGTCAGCTCTTCCAAGTCCCTGCATCAGAGCAGGATAAGCCAGAGCAGGTTGTCCAGAGCTGTGTCCAGGCGGATTTTGACTGTCTCCAAGGTTGGAGAGTCCACAAACTCTCTGGGCAATCTATTCACCGTTCAACCACCCTCACATTAAAAAAGTCTTTTTCTTTGATTTGCACATAATTTCCTACATTGCAGTTTGTGTGGGTTGCCTTCTTTCCTGTCAGTGGATATGCTGGATATCTGGGGGTTTAGCTCTGTCTTCTTTACTTCCTCCCATCACGTATTTTTCCATGTGGCTAAGATCCCTGCCTGAGACTTCTCTTCTCTGGGCTGAACAGTCCCACCTCACTCAGCCTGTTTATCTAGGTCTATAACAGCTAGGTCTGTTTGTCATCTTCATGACCCTTCACTGGACTCATTCCAGTATGTCCATGTCTCTCCTGGAGAGAGACAGGACGTGCTTGTCCTGGAGAGCCCAGAACTGGATCAAGCATTCCAGGTGCGTCTCACCAGGGCTGAGTAGAGGGGAAGGATCACCTCCTTCCAGCTGCTGATAGCACTTCTCCCAATAGAGCCTAGGAGGTTGCTGGCCTTCTTTACTCCATGTGCATACTGCTGGCTGATGTTAAATTTGTGGTCCACCAGGACCCCCAGGTCTTTCTCTGCAGACCTGCTTTCCAGACAGCTACCCATCAGCTGTTGCCTGGTGCCATTCCTACCCAGGTGCACAGAATCACAGAATGGTCAGGGTTGGAAGGGGCCTCTGGAGATCACCCAGTCCAACCCCCATTCTCCAGCAGGGACACCTACAGGAGATTGCACAGGATGGTGTCCGGTTGGGTTTTGAATGTCTCCAGCGTGGGAGACTCCACAACCTCTCTGGGCAGCCCCTTCCAGTGCTCTGCCACCCTCACAGTAAAGAAGTTCCTCCTCGTGTTAAGATGGAACTTCCTGTACTCAAGTTTGTGCCCATTACTTCTAGTGCAGGTCTTTGCACTTCACACTGTTAACTTCATGACCTGTTTTACCCACCTGTTGGGGCTAATCTGAAGGGTGGCACAGCCATTTGGCCTATCAAAAACTCCCACCTGTTTTCTGTCCTCAGCAAACATGCTGAGAGCGCACTTTACCCATCATCCATGTCGTTAATGAAAAGGTTGAACAGTATTGGCCCCAGTATGCACTTGCGGAGTTCAGCAGTGACTGGCCTCCAGCTAGACTTCCTGCAACTGATCACATGTGATATTTTTCATCACTCCCAGAAATGCTACATTATTTCCTCATTTACACCTTGGTTTACCCAAACAAATACAACAGTACTTGGGATATCACTATTACCAGGAGTTGGCAAAATTGCTCACACCTGAAATACATCTGAGTAGTCCTGTGAAATGTTCTTATTTGGGAGGCTGAATAAGATAGAAAATTGGTAGTGGCAAAAATAGGTAGAACTTAAAGATTAGCATATGCAGGGAAATAGTTCCTCTGTAGTATCATCATTGGTAGAAAACACCCAAAAAGGAAAGGTGCAATAAGAGTTACGTTTTGATGCTGAGAAGTGCTTCTCTAGTTCTCTTTAACATAGCAAGATTGATTTCATTCCCTGGATTGAGTCCAATCGACTTTGACACATAGTTCAAAGAAGGTTAAAACATTTTTACATTCCATTAATTTTTGGTATAATAGTTGTTCAAGGTGAGCCTTTCATATTGGTCTGTTGCATACTCTAGGGCAATTCAGCTGGATACACAGAACTGAACAGTTTAAAAGAATTGTACCTGTGTGATTGTAATTACTGCATGTTTACAGAGTACGAAAATTTTACCCATGTACTTGCCCCAAACGAAATGTCCTGCTTCTTTTTAAAGGATGACCTTTGTTGAATAAATTTTCTTTGCTTAAGTCTGCTCTGCTTTCTCAAAGGCAAGGATAATGAAAATGAATACCATTAACAGTGTGTTAAAATGTCATTTCATTCTGTTTTACAATTGAAATTGTTGTATAAGACAACTGAAACAAACTACAGTCATTACATTTCCATATACCAATCAAGTCATGTAATCAACATTCAAGTTGAACAAGTATGTGTGGAAAACTCTCCGTTTTTTAAAGAGAACAACTCATTTGAGTATTTTCATAAGTACTTTGATCCTTTTCTGATGTCCTCAGTGTATAGGCTGTGGATGAAAAGCAGAAGTTACTTGCCTGCAGCTCCATTTCTGAGCATGGATTATGGAAATCTGCATTGCAGAGGTTATTTTGACTATTTCATTCTACAGAAGGAGAATAATTTGTTTTCTCATTCTAAATCTATAATTCAAAAAGTTTATGATCTTTATGATAAATTGTGTTATTATAATAAATTTAAGATTTGCAATGTGTATAGGTCATATATAAAATTAATTTTTAACAGTATTTTACACAGCTGAACAAAATTATATTCTCTTTTGTGATCTTGGAACAGAAAACCTTTAAGCTTAGAGACAGGAAGTAAGGTGATCTCTGACAGTATACGTGGTCAGAAGACAGCTTTTTGAGAAATAATAGAGTCAGAAGTTGTGCTGAAATATTTGTGTGCTGCTTACTATGAAAGGAACTTCTAGGGTCTTCTTTTTTTCCTTTTTATAGCCTATATTGGCATACATACTCATTTTCCTTTGCTGACAAATGCTTTCTCTTCTACCAAGAGATGGTGTGAGGCAAAGGAAATAAAATGGTAATGCTCGTTTTGCTCACCTAATCTTTTAGTCAGTTTATTATGCTTTTAATAATAATTGTCGAACTCAGTAATAGTACTTTTTCATTCAGATCAATTGTAAGGTAAATTTACTCATAAAAGAAACACTTCATTTTTGTAGACACTGAAGTTGATGTCCTAACCTGTATGTCAAAAGTATACACAAAATGATTGCCCAGTTCTTCAGAGTTTATGATGCCAAGCTGATTTCCTAGTTGGATTTTCCTCGTTCGTTTATTTTTGCAAAGAAGAAAGGCTTCACTTAGTCACCCAGTAAAAATGATGGAGAAAAACAGGATTTAAGTGAAAGCTTAGGAACTTTTTTCTTGACTTTTAATTTCAATATCAGTACTTCATTATTTAATTTTTGCTATAGACTCATCACTCAAAGCCTTAAAATATCCACAGGTCTTTTATGCTTGCATATGACTCTCAGTGTGGTCTTTGCTGTATTTTTCTCCAGGACTTAAATAGTTATATGATTTACTTATCACTGAAATAGCATCAGAGTAGTCTTCTCATCCATATGATGATACTATGAACTTGCAGTGACAGCATTGCACTGTAGACTCTCTGGTTCCTCTGAGGAACCGGTGCTAACTAGCTGTCCTGATTCTCTAAGGTATTGAATACGCGCCCAACTCTCCTCCAGGAATACTTCCACTTACCTTTTCTCCACTCACATCCGCTCACTCCTTCCCCCACCCCAAAGATACACTGAAAATGAGATTGCTGTGAAATTAACCCAGTGAACATTCTTGGTCTGGTCGATGCTACGTATGTCTTACAGCACCGGAGCCTCAAGGTCCAGGACATGACTAGAAGTGACAGTGTGCCACGTCCTGACAGTCAGCTGTTCTGTGTAGTCATGTCTGCTGGTATCAGCTCCACAAAGAGCACCGAGAAGGGTGAAAGAAAGTTGTTACTAACATGAACTTCCAGCTTCTGGTCCAGTTTTGTGCTGTGAAGACTACCTTCCGCTGCTGAAAAGAATCTGTTAGCATAACAATTAGATCCGGGTCGTGTGCTTGTAGTCTGCTCTTAGAAAGATACATGCCTATCTTTGAGAAAGATAAAAATTGATCACTGAATGTGGGGTTTGGAAACAGATATGGGAATGGATTGTTTTAGCTAAAATGTTACTTGTGAAGATTTTAACGGTATTTTTTTGAGTATCTGTGTATGCAATCATAGCTTTATTCTTGTGGGGCAGTTTCATAGTCTGTAAGTAGCTCTAGTTGTAATAATGATAGTGTAAGAACTTTAAGTGGCAGAGCACTGGCACAGGTTGCCCAGGGAGGTTGTGGAGTCTCCCACACTGGAGACGTTCAAAACCCGCCTGGACGCCGTCCTGTGCAACTGCTGTAGGTGTCCCTGCTGTGGCAGGGGGGTTGGACTTAGATGATCTCCAGAGGTCCCTTCCAACCCTGACGATACTGTGATACTGTGAAATAACTGGAAGTTTAGAGTGATTCATCAGCTTAAATAGTGCAGCACTAAGCTTGGGACACTTGCTGCAACTCAGTGGGTTGTTGGCTCAATTCAGTTTAGAGGTTCTCTGTCCAACCAAGAAACAGCTATGGGATTTGTGGTTTAGGGTGACTGTGTAATTTAAGTTTCTGTTAGGGCATGTTGGAATGGAAAGTGCAGACCACTACAGATTGTCTTACTGTCACCCTGTTGTAACTAAATAATCGGTGATGGCTTACAGATGTTCTGGACTGAGGTTGTTAGATCAAAGACAAAAAGAACCTGAGATATGGGAAGCAGTAAAAATTTTCTGTAATTGTATATTTGATGGTTCTCTCAAAAGTAATTCTCTGGCACTTGCTGTGGGTGAGTTCCAACCCACTACGTAGCCATATTCAAGGCCCCATTTGCAGCTCTCTTTCCTGCCCTGACTTGGGCAGTCTGTGGTGGATCAAAGGGTGTTGTAGGCTCAGACCACATATTAGAGATCCATCAGGACATGAGGGTGTTATGTGGAATATTACATTTGCTTTGTCTCTGAGTGTTTTTAAATTAAGACTTCCACAAAGATAAATATAATGGTTAATTCCTGCAAAACAATTGGAGAAGGAGAACAGTTAATGACATTCAGAGCCTTGGTCACGTGTCTGAGCTTTCATTCTGCAAACTGATCTTTATTTCAGAGGTGGAAAACTGCTGCAAATGATTGCTTTTAGACTACAGAGTTTCGGTAGTGCCTGTATTCATATATAGACTATACAGTACCTGTTGTGGAACGTAAAAGCTTGAGTCCTGAAGGAAAGACGCATACAGGTTCAAACCACACGAAAAATAGGTTTTAAAAGTAACTGTAGTATAATTCTTAATTAATACACTTAAAGCTACCTTCAGTTCTATGTAATAGGATATATATGTTCAAGTATATATGTGTGTATCATAGACGATTTCTGGGAATAAAACTTTCACAAATGAAAGTCATAGACCATTGCAAATACTTATCTTTAAACCCAAGGCTTTCTTTTTTGGTTCTGGGTTGTTTGTTTGGTTTTTTTTTTTCAGCTTGACCCAAGAAATTGCTGGAAATAAAGCAAGAAGGTCAAAGACCTAAGATTTGGAGGCTGCTGAGTGTAAAAATCTTAAGCCACAAAGTATGCGATTCAAGGTTTTTTTCTGTCTTATTATGAAGGGTAAGAAGTGTGTGATAATTGTCTCTTTTCCTTACTAAACTGAGCCGGGTTTTTGCAGTTTGTGCACACTTTTGTAGCTTAAGCAAACTTTGATTTTATGGCACAGTCCTGAGTGGTCATCCTATTGGATTTCTGTATGCAAGGGGAAGAGGAGTGGTTTGCTTTTGTTTTTCTGGAGAAATAATATTTGAAAATCTTAGGCTGTACAATCAAAAAACTGTTACGGAAGAGTACCCTGAGGCCACATTGAATCCTAGTATAATTTTAATCAACTTTGGTGAAGCATTAGGAGAACTGAATTAGATATTTATGAATATGAGGAAATGCAGTTTATTTGTATTGTCTTGTTTTCAATGTGAAGGCCAAAATATCTGTGTAGGATCCATTTGAGCATTACGAGCACGTAAGTGTAGTCAAACCCATCGAGTCCACTGAGACACACACGAAGTGCTGTTCTTTGTGTAGGGCACAGGTGTTTCCTCGTATTTATTGAATGATGAATCATACTCTTATTCATTTTCAGTTCTGACCAAAATAAGGACTCTGTAGACTGATTATGGGTTGTTCTGTACACCTGCTACTCCCTCAGAAATGAATGTTCATTAAAGTGGGTAAGAATTGCTGTTAGTTGACATGGTTTGTGATACGGCTGAAAGGTACAAATCGAAAATAGTTTTCCATTGCTTTCTTTCTCCCTTGAAAAAGCAAAAGCTTTTAATATGCATTTTCAGTTCATGTAAGTGGACTGCTTATTGTATTAATATTTTTAAAGGGTAATGATTGTTTCTGTGATGTTATAAGGCCTATTTTTTAGTAAAAAAAAATGGCATTTAGGGTATCTTTCACTCAGAAGTGAAATAATCAAAGTAAAGTTTCTGATCAGAACATCAGCAGTGGCAGATACCTATTTTTTTTTCTCCCTCTCATGCTTTGATTTTAATTACAAAATAAACTGAAAAGGGCACGTAAATTCTAGTTCAAACCTTTTGATGCATAGCGGAGCATGTTCCCATTCTTCTGTTCCGAAGAGACAGTCCTTATGATCATATTTTCTGGAAGACACATACGTACTAGAAGGTAGGGGTTCTTTTACAACCTCTACTGACTAATTTGCTTCCATAGTTTTACCTTCATTAATACTATTTGTCATATTTTAAAAGTCTATTAAAGATGCATAATTTTTTTCTTTTTTTCATTAGTTATTAAATGATACAGGAGTACGCAGATTAAGTAAAATTACACTTTAATGGTATAGGGCAATGTAATAATTGTCATTTCCTTATAAAGAGTGCTTTGCCATCCATCTTTCAGTTATTTTAAAAATTATTTCTTTAAAATAATTTCTTGGCAGAGCGTTAAATTAAAATGTTAAAAATCATGAAATGAGAAAATGAGCTTTACTACATTTTCTATATCATTGAAGTCCGAGAGATATGGAATCACAGAATCGTAGAATAGTTAGAGTTGGAAGGGACCTTGAAGATCATCTAGTTCAAACCCCCTTGCGGTGGGCAGGGATACCTTCCACTAGACCAGGTTGCTCAAAGCCCTATCCAGCCTGGTCTTGAACACTTCCAGGGATGGGGCATCCACAGCTTCCCTGGGCAAGATGTGCCAGTTCCTCACCACCCTCATAGTGAAAATTTTTTCTGGTATCTAATTTAAATCTGCCCTCTTCCAGTTTGAAGCCATTACCCTTCGTCCTGTCACTACATACCCTAGTAAAAAGTCCCTCTTCAGCTTTCTTCATGGACCCACTCTACGTCCATGTCCTTCTTGTGCTGAGGACTCCAGAGCTGGATGCAGTACTCCAGGTGGGGTCTCACCAGAGGAGACAAGAGGGTGCAAATCACCTCCCTTGACCTGCTGGCCACGCTTCTTTTGATGCAGCCCAGAATACTGTTGGCCTTCTGGGCTGCAGGCATTCATTGCCAGCTCATGTTGAGCTTCTTATCAGCTAACACCCCTATGTCCTTCTACGCAGGGCTGTTCTTGATCCATTCTGCACCCAGTCTTCATTTGTGCTTGGGATTGCTGTGACCCAGGTGCAGGACCTTGCACTTGGCCTTGTTGAACCTCATGAGGTTGGCATAGGTCCACCTCTCAAGCCTGTCCAGGTCCCTCTGTATGGCATCCCTTCCCTCCAGTGTGTTGACCACGCCACACAGCTTGGTGTCATCAGCAACCTTGCTGAGGGTGCACTCAATCCCACTGTCCATCTCATAAACAAAAATGTTAAACAGCACCGGTCCTAGTACCAGGCCCTGGGGAACGCCACTCGTCTCTGGTATCCACTTGGACATCGAGCTGTTGACCGCAACTCTTTGAATGCAGCCATCCATCCAATTCCTTATGCACTGACTGGTCCATCCATCAAATCCATGACTCTCCAATTTAGAGACCAGGATGTCGTACGGGACAATGTCAAAAGCTTTGCATAAGTCCAGGTAGATGATGTCACTTGCTCTCCCCTTATCCACCAATGCTGTAACCCCATTGTAGAAGGTCACCAAATTTGTCAGGCATGATTTGCCTTAGTGAGGCCATGTTGGCTGTCACCAGTCACCTCCTTAGTTTCCATGTGCCTTAAATATATAGCACATATATGTGCTTAAATATACAGCACATAGACGATCATGTGATTAGAAATATATACCACTGAAGGCAGCACTATAGTGGATTAGGGCATATTCCTTTCCTGCTTCGGAGAGGTTCTAAGGTGTTTTGTTCCTCCAATTATTTTGTTATGAATGTTTTATTTTTGGGTATTAAAGCTGGCCTTTTGAATGTTGATTGTGCTTAATTTATGCTTTGTTCTTTTCAGTGTTGCATAACTTTATGTTTCAGTGGCTTACTCTCATTTTCAAAAAATGGCTTGGTCACTTCTCAGCCTGTATTCTGTTAATAGAGGTGTCAAATGCTACCAAATCTTTTATTTGTACAGAATACGTGTATGCCTTTAGAAACCTTTTAAATCTGAGTCACTTCTTAGGGCCTGATCTGGTTACACTTTTAGGGTATTTTGAGGTTTTGTTGAATATGGAGCTTTTCCTAAAGTCAATCAGGAGCATAGTAATTATATAGAAGTGAATCATTCTCGTATTGAGTAGAGTAGGTGATGTAAGAATCATGCCTGTAGGTTTCATTTATGTCTTTTTTTAGGTTTCATTTATGTTCTGTTAGGTTTTTTTTTTCCTTTATTTTGTGGAAGAGACAAAAGAAATTATAATTAATTTGAAGATTTGGCTGTTTTTCAAATTTGAGGATTTGATACAATTTTTTGATTATAAAATTCTATGAAACAATTTTTGTCCTGAATCCATGTTTCAAAACAGGAAAAAAATAGAAAAGAAAAGGTAATGCCATAAAAAGAAATAGCTAATTATTTTAATATGAGGGGTTTGATTTCATACATTTTTCTTGTGACAGTCATTTAATCTTACATATTTTCAATTACACATTTATTTAAGTAGTGAATTATGATGAGGTATGTTTCTTTCAGTCATAAAGTTAAGAGATTACCTTTAGAAGCAATTGCATACAGTTCATTTCAAGACATTCTCTTTGAAGAAACCCCTCCAGTTTTTAAATTTATAATAAATATAAATTATATACAATATATACAATAAAGCAGCTTTGTGATTTGTAGTGACATTAAATACTTACAGAAATTTTAGGAATAATAGCTTAGATCACAACTTTATTTTGCATTTTTTCTCTTTTAAGGATAAGAGTAGATTTCAGTGACTGCTTGCTTTCTACAGTAAAAGGAGTAGTTCATGAGTTCTCGTGGGTGGCTACTGTGAGCCTTTATGTAATGTATGTGCTGGTGCTTCTCTTTCCGATAGTAAAGGTAATACAGATCTGAATAAAAATGAGAAGATACTACAGAAGCTTAAGTTACGTTTTCTTCTTCCCTTTAGATTTTTCCTGTATGTTATCACTATTATCAAGAAGTTACTGTCCTTTGTGATTTCCTGAAGTAATGGCCAAAGAAAGAGTCTGAAAAGATAATAACTGTTGTCAATATATATATCTTGCAAGATAAGAGATAATAAGAGAATTGTTGTTCAATTACTGTTTGCAGCTCATTTCCAGAGTAGATCCCTGTTCTGTAAACTGCAATGGTGCTTGCAGGAAATGCTTGACATTGGACTGCACACTCTTTCCCTTCACATTGCTATACGAGAGAAAGAATGCAATATTCTTCTTCTTTTTTTTATTTTAGTATTTCTCACAAGGATTCCTAGTGCGTAGGTGACATCAACTAAATCTTCTGGGTTATGACTGATGGGAATGTCATTGTGTGTTTTACCCATTTAGGTTTGAGTTGCAGCTTTTAGGAAGCCTTCAAAACACTGTGGCATCTGAGTATGGAGTATCTTAGTATTTTGCTGTTGATGAAATCCTTGCTTCTGTCTTGGCTTGGTCCTAAGAAATCCTTGCTTTGACAGGCAGTTAAAAAAATTATTTTTTTGAAAGTTAAGGTTTATGCTTTTTTTGCCATCTGTTAAATGTGATGTATGTACTGTCAAGCACACTATCAAGTACATAATGCATTAACTTTTTACATCCCCAGTCACTTAATTGTCTAATGGCACTTGTTAATTAGTGTCATCAGCAGCTTTTGTTTGTACAATTACGAATATAATGATTTTCCTTGAATGGCAGTCATCATATCTGTTGCAGCAGATTGTGTCTGTTCTTCTAAGAATATTCAGTAGCAGAAGGAAGAACTAAATGTAAAATCCTATGGGAGAGGTTGGTCTGGGCCCCAGAACTCAGATTTAGATTCCAATTCAGTGTGTTGGTAGCAGATCTGTTTGCATGTGCAGCTGCATGAACAAATGTATTCATTTAGAAAAAATCTTCTTTGCTCTGTGTAAGTAAGGAAGTCTTTGTGAAAATCAGACCCTCTGTGTCTACGCAGAAGTTCACCCTCTTAAATTTGATCATCTAACCAAAGGTGGTTAAACAGCCTTCTCATAAAATCTTTAACCAGACGAGTTGAAGACACCAAATTAAATCAGACCCGAGGCCTTCCTTGCGCATTTTTTTTTGTGTGTGACTAACATAGCAAAATACACTGAACTTTGGATGATCCTTTCTAATTTTTACA
The DNA here is from genome assembly GCA_017639485.1 of Pluvialis apricaria. Lineage (NCBI taxonomy): Eukaryota > Metazoa > Chordata > Aves > Charadriiformes > Charadriidae > Pluvialis > Pluvialis apricaria. The sequence goes on from CM030044.1 coordinate 72,728,721, forward strand.
CATTCTTCCATAAATTTGCTTCCATACATGTGCGGAAATACTTGTTTTGTTTCAGTGAGTCTTTTATCTTCCTTACAGTGAACAGTTTGGGGGTATGCTTATGCTTATGGCCTGTGAACGAGAATTCAATGACTGTTGGTTTAGATCTAAAAGCATGAGTCTCCCCATTCCGGAGAGTAAACAGATGGAATAAACTGGATTAGCTTTGTGCTTAAAACACGTTGGGGACATGTTGTGGTTTAACTCCAACCAGCAACTAGGACCTTGCAGCTGCTCACTGACTCTGCTCCCACCTCTTCCCCACCCTGAGTAGGATATGGAGGAGAGGGAGAAAAGGATGGTGGGGTGGGGGAACAAAAACCAGACCTCATGGGTTGAGATAAAGACAGTTTAATAGAACAGTAACCGAAGAGGAAAATTATAATAATGGTAAAAGAATAATACAAAATGAAGTGATACAACACGATTTGCGCTCACCATATGATGAATGGTTGCCCAGCCCGTCCTGAGCAGTGATCGCACATCCCTGCCCGCCCGGCCAACCCCCATTTACATACTGAGCATGATGTCTGTGGTGTGGAATGTTCCTTTGGCCAACTTGTCCTGTCTGTACTCCCTCTCATCTTATAAGAGAAGGTGAAAAAGTCCTTGACTAATGTAAACATCACTTAGCAACAACTAAAACAATATGTGTTATCAGCATTATTCTCATACTAAATGCAAAAACCAGCAGCTACTAGCAAGAAAATTAACTCTATCCCAGCTGTAACCAGGACAGGACAGTATGGAAAAACTTTAGCCATTTGTGCTGATACCATAAATATTTTAGCATTCTATTTTCACTTTGGATAACTTTGTCTTAAAAAAATAATTTAACAGGTATTTTTCTGGCACGGGTTGTGTGTGTAAAAATTGGGTGCAACCAAGAACCCTGATGTTTCTTCGTCTTCTTTTTGTTGATGTGAAGTTTCTTCTGAAGTAGTTAACTAGGAAAAAAGTTGGCTAGTGACTGTTAATCAGCACTAGTTAGTCAACAGAAAACACATGATCGTTTTAAGTCCAAAAAGTCATTCCACTAAGAATTGTTATTTTTTAAAGTGCCTTGTACATAGTGTTCGGTAATCAATAGGGGATTTTGATTAAACTTGCTTTGAGTGGTGTCATAAACATTTGGGATAAGCAAGAAATATTTATTTTGTTTTCTCTGTACATTTACATGTGTCCATACTTGAATAGTTCATATATGTTATATGCACCATATGTAATGTGGTGATGTAGTACAGGGTTGGCCTAAATATGTTTGAAGCTTACCTGCCATTAAGGTCTTTTCAGAGAACGAGAAAGGCAGCGGATGACAAAGATGGCAGTGCATCCTGCTGCACTTTTAAAACTGTCCTGATGAATACATTTGATACACTGCTCTGAAGATGTTAAAACTAATAAACTTTCTCCCCATATTTATGTCTTCCTCTGATTTCAAGCAGGAAGAATGGCATAGACTTTGTGGTGGAAGAAAGAAATGGCGGATGTTATTAAAAGCTGCAGCCCTCAAAATGCAGCTATGATCTGAAAGAATCTTCAGATCCTTTAGTGAATCATATACAGCAAAAACATCTAAAATTCAAATGAGAATTTGAAGCAAGAGAGAAGGCTAATTTTCTTCACTGCAGTAGTTAGAAGTTGAATGTTCAGCCTGAGGTTTGACTGCATAACCATAAGACATATGTAACTGTATGAGCAAAAGATAGGACTCCCAGGTAAAAGCAACTTGCTATAGTTGCTGCCACAAGCTGATGATTTCAGCTTTCTGCTTGACTTTTCTGAAGTTGAAGTGTGCTATTACTGTATGCTAATCAGCATGCAGGTGATCTCTTAACCTAATCTTGCAATAATTGAGCTGGGAGAGTATTTGTCCCTCAACCCACTTAGCTTTCCAGGTGCAAACTTTGAAGCTTAATTGGGGCAGTTTAAATGCAAGTACATTTAAAGGTGTCATTAAGGTCAGACATTTTTTTCTTCCTCCCCTTTTAAAGAAATGGAAAAGTGTTTATTCTGAGGAAGCACGTTAATATAGTGTTAAGCATCAAAATGAACACACCTAGATGAACCTAAATTAACACCTAAGTGAACAAAACTGTTAAAGTGAAAAACTGTGCATTAAGGGAAAAAAATATTACAAAAAATTGTGGTGCAAACACAATAACAACAAGAAGTGCCATAAAATTACAGTGGTGAAATCATGTGCTTTTGCAGATATGAATTCAGTTAGGAACAGGAGCATTTACACCAAAAAGAAGAAAATGTACTATGAAATTAAGAAAAAATGTGTCACGAAATTTATGTTTATTAGTAGAGCAATTATTAATGAATTTATTACAGATAAAAACTTTTTAATATGCTTGGCATCTGGAAAATGACCAGTTTTCTGTACTGCTTGTATGGGGCATGTATCCCTTACCTGTAGTTTTTTTATGTGTGTGTTTGTGAATATCTGTGCTCAGGATGTATTTTGTTGCTTGTAATTAAGGTAATTCTTCTTAATTCACTAGAGAGTTTTAGAACTCAATCTGTAGATGTGAACTTCTGTTCTTCTGAGGAAATTAACTGACCTTACTGGAGCTGTACGTCAAAATGCAGGACAGCCCACACAGATCAGAACAGCCTTGGAGCATTACCTAGCAGCTTCTTTTTAGATCAGCTGTTAATCCTCCACCCTTCAATCAGAGAGGATTCACAACAAAATTCAGCTCCAGTACGGATCCTGCTGGAATGTCCTGATGGAAGCAGGTGTACTATTCCTAGTAATTTTATTTAATTGCTTAAAGTATCTGACTTTGCTACTAAATTCACATTGAAAGCCCTGAATATCTCTGGTAGTTGGCACTATGCAACTCTAAACCGTGAAGAGCTATGTTGTAGTTACACTAATGACTCAAATATTGCCCTTATCCTTGATAAAAAATGCCCCCTTATCTTAAACGACAGGACCCTCGTAGTAGTCCTAATGTATATGTACATAACATGCACATACTTCGCTGTTTCTTTTGTTCTAAGCTTACGTAGCTATCTCAGTTTGACATTGCAGAAGACAAAGGTAAAGATTACGTTTAAATGTATTGAAGGGAGGGCGGAAAAAAGTTGTACCTGGGAGCAGTATTTATGGGAATCTTATTTGGTGGTATGTGTGGCATTAGAGAAAGAAATTAAGGGGAAAATGTATTTGTTGTCCAATGGTCATCAAAGTGTCTCTACCATTAGCTGAATAGAATACTTCATAATATGGCATAAAAGAGGCAGTCCCCACTGAGTTTTGCTGATACTTGTAGTGAATTTAGAGCAAGTAAAATTCTTAATAAACTTAATACAAGCAGATGCCATATTGACAGATAGTGTTAATTTTGGTGTGGAGAGAAGTAAAATATTTCTAACAGCAGTGTCCGTTTGGACAGTTCATATCTTTGAAGATTTTTTTAACACTGCAACACTAGTGTTGCAAGTGTAAGGTGGGCATTTATTTGTGTACTGTGAAATGTAAATTCGTAGACATAATCAAGAGTGTTTGGAAGCCAGTGAGATGTCAAAGAATGTTCCATCAGTCCTACTCTGCTGTATACATTGCAATATACAGTAAAAACAAAATAACCCAGTTCAGATATTGTTTGAGAAACATACTGGGAGTAAAGCACTGACTTAAAAATTGCAATGGACGCAGAGGTATTTATGGTTTATAGATGGTATAGTCTGATACTAATGTATCCAGACAGAGAATCACAAAAATCTAATTTGCGTAATGCAAATCAATGTTGTCTCTTTTCTTCAGTTTAACTTGTAGTCCTCTGCCATGTTTTATTAATGTTTATCAGAGCACTAAACTTTATCAATCTGTTATGAATGATCCAGCATTTCAAGCCAGTTCCTGTGACAGCTAAAGTGATAAATTGGCAACTCTGTTGTCCAGATACAGAGCTTGGAAATGTGGGGGCTTTTGTTGTTGGTGGTTTTTTTTTTTCCCCAGCAGTGGCATCTGGCTTCTCATCTGGCTTTCTGGCAAATCTCCTCTTGCTTCAGCTGGTCTAACTGCACCGTTGGCCAAGACTCTGACTGTAAAGCTGCACTGGAGGCTGGCGTATATTCACCCTGTTCCTAGCCATCCTTGCATCCTTGGATGCCATTTTTCTTTGGCTCCCCTGCCGTGGAGAGAAAGTCTGCCAAGCTACAATGTGTAGTGTAGTGCTAGGAGAGCATTTCAGCTACAGCATTCCAAGCAGAGAGGAAGAATACAGGCTCCTCAATATAGTTTATTTCGTGGGCTCTATTGTAGGAAAAGTGTCAGATGCTGCTAGCAGCATGGCAGCACCAAGGCTGCAAAGCAGAGAAGCTTCCAGTATAGTAAGAGAAGAAAAATCCCACAGTAAAACAAGCAAAGTCAAAGCAACTAAAAATTATTAGGCAAACACTGACAGTGATCCTGGGGCATAATTGACACTTGGAACGAGTTGAATCTGGAGCTATTAGCCCACACTCATCAATATTCCGTTGAAATGTCTTTGAAGTAAACTGTGGTTTATTTCAGTGTGAAGGAAGAGAAAATGTCCTGATAGGCATCAAACAAAATAGATTTTGGTTTTGACCTGGGTTTTTTTTGTTTGGGTTTTTTTTGTGGGGCTTGGGTTTTCATGTTTTGGGGTTTTTTTGCAAGGCCTTTGTAAAAAATTAATCTATTATATCAGTATATTACCTAATGAGGTTGCTCAAATCAGCTGTCAGCCTTCCATTTATCTTATAATACCGTGTATACCTGCTCTATTACAGCCTGCTAGTAATAAAGTGAGCTGTCAGTAGCACACATTCTGTCAAGAAACAATTCATTTTTATGGGAGCATACAAGTATTATACCTTTGTACTTTTCTCAGGTAAAAAGCAATTTGGTTATAAATAAATCTTTGCAAAAATGTTTTTCATTTTCTTCTGCTGGTAGCTTCCCACGCGTCCTGTGAAATATCTCCTCCTCTCACCATATGAGAATTTCACAGAATTTACAAATATACCTTATTATACTAAATTTTTTTCGGTTACTAGAAACAAAGTGTTGGAATAAATAATTCACCCATTTACAATGTAAGTGGCAGCAAAATCCCTACTCATAACTTAATGCAATAAATTATGTGCTAACGAGATCCTGCTAGCTGCTGATGATAATGCAGGAAAATCAAATTTAGTTCTGGTAATTTTTGGTTTCAAGTGATACTTTGTCTTCCCTGCGAGTAGTGAAAGTGGGTCTTTAGAATAAATATTAGGTATGGGAAGAGCATACTGGAAGCATTTTTTTCCCCCTTTCTTGAAAAGTTCCTTTTCAGAATCACTCTAAATCTTGTAAAGCAGATCAGTTCTGAACTGGTCCTGTCGTGCTATCTTAATATTTGCAGACACAAAGAACCAAATCTAATATGATGCCACACTTGCCTACACACCAGGTGTCAGTGGGCATTGAGGGCACGAAAAAAAATGTGCTTCTTGCTTTGCATTTCAGAAGAATATTAAGAATGTTTATTATTTTCAGACACTATAACCAAGTGTTGACAATTAAGTGAAGTACTAATTTTAAAACATTTAGCATGTTAAAATCCCTGTTCATTTTTTTCTCAAACAATAAAGTTGGCACTGGCTAATTCTATTTTTGCACCATTGAGCCTGGATCTTGAAAGGGCTGACTGTGAAAACAAGTGAGTTCACACAAACTTTTTCTTGCTTGACCACTGTCAGCTTTCACAGAAGAGGGTTTTTGTTGCTGATACTAGCTAAGAACACGAGGTACTAGTCAGGTAGTGAAAACAGCCTTTTCTGTTCCTTATAACCAGATATCTGCAAGAACTAATGTTACATTTTCTAGATACGATCTACTCAAGAAGAAGGTTTTGGCGAAAAAGAAAAGGATGAGATAGGAAAGAAGCAATCAGAAGCATGAATTTAATGTCTGAGACAGATGAGGGACTTTTATTTCACCACAGAATTGAACATGAGCAGAGGGTGCTCCAAATGGACAAAATGTACACTCGTTAAGACCTCGTAAGCTTGCCAGACAAGGTGCTGCTCGGGAAAGTTGAGAATTAGCGAGAAAACAGCTTGCATACAGTTGAATGAAAAATGTAGTTCAATATATATCACCATATAGTGTGGCCGAAACATACAGATGGCTCAACTTAGTCAGAAACACTGGAAGAAGGTCCAGTGCAAAGAGAAATGGAATATTGTCCATATGCCGGAGACATATGTTACATGAATTCTCATCACCAAAGGACTTTGGTAAAAGAAAATAAGGGACACTGTTCCTCTTATTCTAACTCAGGTGCTTTAATTTGTCAAGGCCTTTCTGAGAGCCAGGCCACCCAAAATCAGGTGATGCACGGTTGGTTTGTTTGGAAATGTTAAACCTGTAGTATTTCAGATAACTTTTAAAGGTACAAGCAGTGTTCAAAGTATCCAAGGTTTCCTAGTCTTCTAAATATGGTTAAAGTAACAACCGTAATTTGTGGCCTAAATTTCATAGACCACTTCTCCATTGGGTTTCATCTTATATCAATGTTTTTACTAGCAGTAATGAAAATTATAAGGCCTAGTTCCATGGCGTAAATAATTTAGTGGCATTAAAAGCTGTATTTTTTTATATTTTTTGCCATTACATGTGCTTGGTTTTGTACAGGCTTATTGATTTGCTAAGGTTAGCTTTGCAGAGGGTAACTGATGTGTTAAACCAGTAACTGAAAATTGAGTGCTTGCTTTTTAAGGAAGGAATTGAGCTGGGTTTAGCACCGTGAGGTCATGCAGTGCATAACTGCATTCTGTGTAAGTTTAAATGGATTCCTTTGAAAGATAAGCAATGAGTGCTACATTTGACACTGTCTGGGGAATCTATCTTGCCTCACACTCAGGGCTATGTTTGTGGATAAGGTGTTTAACCTTGCCAAATAGACTTAATGTTTGGAGGCGCAAATTAAAGTGAATAGCAGTACAGTCATGCAGAATGATTTAATGACAAGTGTTCATCCCTGGCAAATTGGGCTAAATTCTGGTCTTCAGTGTAATAAAATCATAAAATCATTCCTGTCAAAATAATGCTGCTAGGTTTGTGCCCTAACAGTGACAGAGACTGGTTGTCATTCTTCTCCACTTACATAGATTTTTTTTGGTCTGTTATGACACCAGGAGAATACATAGTGTTTACTGTAAGTCCCACTGCTGTGAAACCAACAGTCAGGGAAGTAATGCCATTGAGGACAAAGAAAAATGAGGACTGAAGATCCATGTTCAGTTTGGAGAGATCCCTTTTTGCATACTGTCAAGACCAGTATGAAAGATTTTCAGGGTTTCGTTGAAGAGATACAGATAATAATCCAGAAAAAAATGACACCACCTGTTGTTTGCGTATTCTTTCATTAAAACAGTTATGTTGGCAGAGTGACAAAAAAAAGAGAAATAATCTCTTGAGAATGGTGTTCAGATTCCTGTAGTGTTAGAACTGCTTTGTTGAGCGTAATTTCAAAGCACCAGAGACTGGTGGGGGGCTGGTGATTTTTTTGTGTTTGGGGTTTCTTTATTGCTCTGTTGGCACAAATGCTTACTTATTGGTGTACTAACAGAATTTCTGGCATCAGGGCAATAAAAATGTACAAAGTAGTAGTGTAAAATTTAAACAAAATTCAACAAAAAATACTGCTAAGCTATAAAACTTTTTTGGAAAAAGTTATGGAGATATGAGCACCCCACTGTGTTAAAATACTTTCCAAAAGTATGGCACTCTGGAGCTTGGCTCATAAGTAAAATACTGTAATGTGACAGCATTACTTTTTTTGATATGGCAAAGCAAAGTAAGTTTTAAGACTTAGAATAATCAACAGATCCAAATAATTCAGAGGAAAGTATATACTTATGAATGTAACTTTTTAATGTTTCTTTTACATTGTTGGAACTTAAAATACAAGATTTTTATTTCCTTTTCTAGGACAACAACTGATAAATTCAGCCTCTGATTCATTGCCTGCAATATATTCTGGGCATTCATTATACAGCAATAAATTGCCACCAGATTGCTGCTATCACACCTAGCATGAGCTGTTGCGTTATTTAGCTCTTTTTATCTTTGGAGCACCTCTTCCTCAGTTTTCGCAGTGGACAGCTGGTGCAGTCGTGCAGCTTGCACACTAGTGTTCTGTTCAGAGGGATGACTGGGTTTGCTTCAGTTGGTAGTTGGGGCTTGGATTAAAAAAGCTTCAGAAGTTCATGTTAAGCAAACCAGTGTCCTGAAGTTTTGGTCAGAAAAACAGTGGCATTCCAGTGGTGGCACTAAGGACCCTAGAAGCTCCTTATGTAGATAAATGGGAATTTTGGCTAAGCTCTCACCTTTTTGAAGTTGAATGAAACTTTCCTGAGCACTTCATACTTCATAAAAATGTATAAGAATAGCTGTGCCTTTATAAAGTTGGCAGTGCCCATCTTTTGATAATTGTTTTCCTCCTTTCTGTTGTCATCCCTCATTATTTGCCCCTTCTTTGCTTAAAACTTTCTGAATTTTGTATTATTTTCTAGCATCAAATTCAGCAAAGTTTTCTGTATCCACACCATTTCTTTAGGGAACATCCCATAGTAGTCTGTAGTAGATGATGACATTTCTCTAAAAATTGAGGAAAATGACCTGTCAATACCATTTCTTCTCTGGGGACTTGTTATTTCCCATGTCACAATAGCCAAAGGAACATTGCTGCCATCCCAACACAGAAAACACAGTGTACGTTACCTATGGTTCATCAAAGATTGTTAATAATTATTCATGTTAAATTGTCAGTGGGAATGTTATGGCAGATGTGGTCGTCATTTCAGTGTTACTCTGTTACTCCACTGGGAGCTTTAAAGCAATACTGATAATCTGTGGTGACAAAAATTGATAATTGGTCAAAGTATGACAAACTTCTCATACAATCCTTTGGGGGAGAAGATGGGGTTTGCATTGTTTTTTGTTGTTGTTGTTGTTGTTGTTGTTTTGTTTGTTTTGGTTTTACTTACTATAGATTGTGATTTCATTTGAAATTTTTTGTTTAATGAATTTTTATTTGGTCAGTTTTAAGAGTGGAGCAGTTACAGCAGCAGCATGGCAGCAAGAGGGATGTAAGGGGGCGCAGAATCTGCTGGAGACTACATTGCAATGGTATCCAAGTGTCATATAGTGCAGCAGAAGCTTTGTCTCAGGGGAAGCTCCAGGGCCAGGGTGCTGCTGCCCAGGCTTCAGGCTGAAGTGTACAGTGTCAAGACAAGACGCAACAAGCTTAATTTTGGACACGGAAAATTCTGTCTTGATAAATATGAACTTTTTCACAAAGGGTGAGGCCAAAAAGTGAAACAGGGACCTGGAGGGGTTGAAGGACCTCTGTCTCTGGATGTGGTCAGGACTTCACTAGGTAAGTCCCTGAGCAATGGGCTCAAACTGGACCTGTTTTGATGAGGGTTGGACCAAATGAACGTTCCTTTCAGCGTATGTGATTATGTAACACTATGATGAAAATCTCTGCTGCTTAGTTGTCCACCTCAAAAAAACACTTTATAGAACTATGAGAAAGAGTATCTGTTACTTCAGTAAAGCATCAAGGGACAAAACAGTTTGTGAAGGAAAGTTAATAGATAAGGATTTCTCGTTCCAAAAATTTAATGTCTGACGGCAAGCATGAGAGTTATAGATACAACAATTAATTTTGAAAAGGTGAATAGTGAACTATTTTTGTGTAATAGCGTGAATGACGTGCTTAGAGGCTTTAGATTAAATGATCAGTATTAAGTTTAACGCAGACATAAAGAACTTCTTGTTTAAATTAGAGCATAAAATGAAATTGTCAAACCGATGCCAAGGGATGTTTTAGACACCAAACTGTAAATGTGTTCCAAGAGAGATTAGATAAGTGAGTGAGCTTATAAAGCAGTGCCTTGCTGGGGCAGCCATTCTCTTAGAAAGATGTACTTGAAAGGGAATTCTCTATTTGCTCTATTACCGATACACTTTCTGAGAAATCTTCTGACCACTCTGCACTTCTGAGCAAAGGGGAATGTGTTTTGATTGAGTGATGATAGCTTTTATATTCTCAGGTATCATTGGTAAAACCTTTGTCAATACATGGGCATGAACAATTCCCTCCTCCAGGGAAGTGCTCTCCTGGAATATTGCTGGACCCTTCCTCTCCCAGCATTTTGTTTGTGCACCTGTGTGCGTGTGCACACACACAGTCTCTGCTGGTAGGAAGTGGCATTTTTTATTCTCTCTTCTCATCTAACTGCCTGTTCCCTGGGGCACAGTTCCCTGGGACTGTAGTGTTTGCCCTAGTGATTAGACAGTAACTGCTCTTCAAGCTATTGCGCTAGCTTGCAGCACCTTGTCTCTCAGATGATAGCACAAATCAACTTAAGGTTTAGAATAACTTCATCTTGTGGCTTACTTTGCATACATCTTGGTCTTTTACAGTTATCGCCGTTTCTCCACCTGAAATGAACGACTTTGTGTGAAAAAAACGCAAAGCTGCAAAAGTCTCTAGATGCTGGCTTTTACGCGTTATCTAAGCCCTCTGGAGTGTGATGGGATTATGAAACTTGTACTGGTACAAGGTTTTCAAGACTTCATCCAATTTAGTCATTCTAGTAGATGCAGTATTTGGCCTTTTGTTGTTTGTTTTTGAAAAACATATCAGAGAATTTCAAGAATATCTATGGAAGAAAGAGTAGAAAGAGGAGAGGTAACAGTGGGGTACGGCATGTGATGAAGTCATCAATAATTGAGAACACTGGGATGTACTTTCTTGAGAAATGCACTGTGCCTTCACAAAAGGAGAAGCAGAGGACAGAATAAATTCCCCACCCCTCCCATCTGTAGTTTCATACAGGCCAATAATATTGCACAGTCCAATAATATTTCCAATATTTAATACCTTGCTCTTTCCTAGCCTTTTTAATTTCAATCTTCTGGTTAATTATAATACATTTTGTATAATGATTTTGTATAATCATGAACAATTGTCTTGAGCTTTCTGTGATGTAATCCTTGTGTCTGCTTAGGATCTGTTAACTGCCAGATGTTGGAACATATCCCAACACCCCAACACCACCAGGTACTTACAGCTGTTGTGTGGTCATTGTCAGGGCTAATGCACTGTTTTCCATAAATTATTTGCATGTCATAAACCTGGAATTCTTAGTTAGACTTTCTTTTTTTAAAAAAAAGGTGTTTTCATATGTATATGTATATACACATATATATATATATGAATGAAATACATATATTTCCAAATTTTATATATATATATGGGAAAAAATATATATGGGAAATATATATATTTCCCTGTGGGGAAACCTAGACCCATGAACACTGGACTGCTTCAGTTTTGACCTGATGTCATACTGCTTCTTGGGAGTCGTAGTGAAGCTATCCCATTCTGCTCTGATCCTTTGGTCTCTGAATCTGGAGTACATCGACCATGATGCAGAGCTTTGTCGTTACTATGTTTGAAATTAAAGTCTTCTTTTCTGACGCCTATTTTAATTTTCCTATAGCTGCGAAATCTCAATATTTAATTCACACTCTTGAGTACCCCTTTTTTTAGTGTAAAATTTGAATGAAATAGAGATGCTTCATAGTACCTTCTTCTGTCCTTTTTCTTAGATTTTGTGGTTTTGTCTAGAGTGTAGGAAGAGTACATTCAACTGCTGTCCTCCATTCCTTCAAATAAGTAAATCAGATTTTTTGTGCCATGTTTCTGTTTCCATATGCACCAATTATTTCCTTCTGCTGCAAACCAGAGGTAGGTAGGAAGTCGTTTTAGGTTCCAACAAGGAAGAGGGATGGGAGAATGTCTCCTCACAACATGATACTTGGCCATGGCCAGAATACCTACTTGAAAAGCGTAGGTGTTGATTGTGTGTGTTTGTGCCCGCATGTGCCAGCATGTGTGTATGCATTAGTCAGTTGGCAATGTGGCATTTAATGAGCAGATCATATTTCTGGTTCGAAGCTTCATTTTGGAACTTTATCTTTATTTGACTGAGGGAAAGCTTTGTAGCATGTCTTTTTCCTAGTTTTTCCATCTGTTGAAACTTGTGTTGATGTAGAAACTGTAGAACTGTTGGGAGAGAGTGGCTGAGAATACCTTGTTGCTAGATCCATCAAAACATCTGGTGGGTAGATGTACATAGGTGAAACTGGGTAAACGTGGGTAGGTGGTTACTAGGTCTACTGGGTGGTAAGGAGATGTAACCATCTATTTTCTATGTTCCTTGGAGCACAGAGTACCACTGTCATTTTGGTATAGTTAAATAATTATGTTTAAGTGATAGTTCCTGTACATTATCTGTTTTATGCTGTAGCTAGTGCTAAAGCTTTTCTTTGCTCACAGAGCTGCTGCTTTTCTGCATTTCAGAAGCACAGTGTCACTTTGTGGTTTTGTTGCAGCGGAAACACCACTTCTGCAGACCTTTAAGCAGGACTTCCCTTTGCACGTACAAGCAGCAATTTTTAAAGGCTTGTTCCTGCTCATGTATTTTTTAGTATTTACAGAATCACTAAATAGATTCAGGCTTCTCCACTGCCAGAAGAATTTCTTTTTTGAGGGTGTATTGGGTTTATGTGGCAAGGTTTTGGTAGCAAGGAGCTGCAGTGGTGGCTTCTTACAGAAGCCACCAGGAGCTGCACCCATGTCGGACAGAGAGTGTTCCAGCCAGCTCCAAGACGGACCTGCTGCTGGCCAAAGATGAACCTATCAGCAACATTGGTAGTGCCTCTGTGATAACATAGTTGAGAAAGTGTAAATAACACTGCACAACAGCAGCTGGGTGAGAGGAGTGACAATATGTGAGAGAAGCAGCCCTGTAGAGACCAAGGTTGTTGAAGAAGGAGGAGGAGGAGGTGCTCCAAGCACCAGGGCAGATATTCCCCTGCAGCCCCTGGAGAAGATCATGGTGAATCAGGTGTTATGGTTTGAGAAACCACAGCAATTTATTGTTTAGACAATTATTCTATCACCCAATGATCCCTCCCCACCCGGGAAGGGGAATCGGGGAAAAAAACAAAGAAACAAGAGAGTTGATATACAAAACAGATTTAATAGAGTAAGACTAGATAATTAACGTTAATAACAGTAAAGAACCAGTACTGATCCCAATACCAATATAAAATATACAGGAATTATACTCAGCCAATTCTATCAGTAGAAGCTGTGCGTTCTCAGCAGTGGACAGCAAATGTTGGACACTGTGAGTGCTACGTCTTCGGGAGGAAGGGAAGGGCTCAGGGGTCCGGCACCGGGGCAAGAAGTTCTTAGGGTCGCAGCCGTCACAGGATAAAAAACTTCGCAGCAAACTTTCTAATTTATATTGCATGTGACATTCATGGTATGAAATAATCCTGTTGGCCAGCTTGGGTGAAGTGCCTGGGTCTCGCTCCTCCTCATCCCCGTACCTGGAGAGCTCGAAAACACTGAGACCTTGAAACCCACACACCATAGCTGGCTATAAAGTAAATATTTTCACAAATTTAGGCACTTGAGTCTTCTAAAAGTGCAGTTTTCCCAAGCATTAGAAGAGAAATTAGTCGTGTGTTGCTCAAACCAGGACAACCTGTGACCCCAGGGGGGACCCACACTGGAGCAGTCTGTTCCTGAAGGACTGCACCCTGTGGAGAGGACCCATTCAGGAGCAGTTTGTGATGAACTGCAGCCTGTGGGAAGGAACCATGTTGAGACTGTTCATGAAGGACCGTCTGCCTCCTGTGGGAGATACCCCCACGCTGGAGCACGGGACGAGCGTAACGAGGAAGGAATGGCAGAGACAAAGTGTTATGACCTGACTGCAGTCCCCATTCCCCATCCCTCTGCACAGCTCAGGGGGAGGAGGTGGAAGAGCTGGGAGTGAAATTGAGTCTGTGAAGAAGGGAGGGGTGAGGGAAAGGTGGTTTTAGTTTTGTTCTTATTTCTCCCTATCGTACTTTGTAATCAAGTGGCAATAAATTAAATTTATTTCCCCAAGTCAAGTCTGTTTTGCCCTTAATGGTAACTAATAAGTGATCTCTCTGTCGTTACCTCCACCCATGAGCTCTTCTATTGTATTTTCTGCCCATGTCCTGTTGAGGATGGGGAGTGATAGAACAGCTGGGTGGGCACCTGGCAGCGAGCCAAGGGTAACCCACCAAAGAGGACCTGAAAAAAATTGACGGTTATGAGGTGTGTTTTTTCATGCATTGTGATTTCCATCAGCGTGTGTGGAATCCACACGTATGTTGCAGCATGCTTCCAGTGTAAATCAGCAGTCTTCTAATGACTCTGCTGTTCAGCATCTTTACTGAGCAGTTGGAGGTATAGTTTTTATTCTATATTAGATTTTAATCAATTGTGATTTTTTTTCCTTCTGTGATCAGATTATGATTTTTCTCAACTTTCTTTTGTTGCTTTGTCCTCGGTTTCTGTTGTAAATAAAAATTTCTAAACTGCTTTAAATGTATCAGTGCAAATACTGGATATTTTATATTCAGAACCGAGCTGCATTTATTAATTCTGAATGATCATAGAAATCTCATAGTATTGTCTCAGTTCATTAAAAGTCAGCCTCTATAGACTCTATCTCATTGTTCTAAATCACAAGTTCCCTCCAATGTTGCTTTTATACATGATAAAGAAAGTAAAGACGTGGCTGCCACTGGTACGTACAGTCTTATGTGGTAGGGAACAACACGAGCCACCAGCTGTGTTGTTGCCACACAGCCACGTGAATTCAGGAAGCCTTTGTCCCACCTGCTAGGGCTTAGTGCAACAACTGTAGGAGCTAGTGGATGGATGCCAATGAAACTGAAGGATGAGATTTCAGTTCTGGAATAATTAAGACACCAAGGAATCCATTGTGCCTATAAATCTCTGGGGAGAAATGGCAGTTTGGAGGAAGATGGCAGCCCAATATCAGGATTGTTATATTTTAAAACTCCTTCAGAGATCATCTAGTCCAACCCCCCTGCCAGAGCAGGTTCACCTAGAGCAGGTTGCACAGGAATGCATCCAGTCAGGTTTTGAATATCTCCTGAAAAGGAGACTCCGCACCTCTCTGGGCAGCCTGTGCCAGTGCTCTGTCACCCTCAGAGTAAAGAAGTTTTTCCTCATGTTGAGATGGAATTCCCTGTGTTCCAGTTTGTGCCCGTTGCCCCTTGTCCTGTCTTGGGGCACCACTGAAAAGAGTCTGGCCCCATCCTCTTGACACCTGCCCTTTAGATATTTATAAGCATTGATGAGATCCCCTCTAAGTCTTCTCTTCTGCAGGCTAAACAGACCCAGGTCTCTCAGCCTTTCCTCACAAGAGATTTCATTATTGCAGTTTCATTACTGCTTCATTCTTCTTTCGTGTAAAGTGGGATAGAGCAAAACAGTTTATGTCTGTGCATGTGGAGAAGTGTGTAACAACTGAGTGGTCTCCTGTTAAATTCAGTTTGCTTTATAGCGTGGAGCTATAGTAGTGCTGGGCAGGAATCCTGCAAGATGCTCTGTCTTTCATACGCTGATCTTTGTAATTTCCTAATAAGTGACAACACCATATTCCTGAAACTTGCAGATTTATATTTACTTGTTCTAAAAAGAGGGTAGATGCCCACAGGATAACAAACAAAACCCCAGAACAAACAAAAGAGCCCAAACCCCCAAACCTACTCTTTTGGTAGAAAGTAGTGACACACACACACGCAAAACAAAAAAAGACGAAAAAATCAAACCCGTAGCAAAAAAGCACAGAGGGCACCGGGGCAGGGTGAGCAAACAGGAAGACTGAGTTGTAGCCCCTGAGGCACCAGGGTTAGTGCAGTGCTTTTGTTATCATCTAAATTGTGTGGAAGGACGTTGATTCATAGGTTATTCCAGACGAGCCTGGGATCAGTTAAGCAGTGTAGTTCCTGTTGAATTTTGCAGACAAAAGAAAGTGTTTTAAGAGAATCTTCTGGGAGATGCAACAACATGACTTGTTTGGTGTGGCTGGCAGGTGATGCTTTCATATATACCTATTACAGCTTTTTTTTGATGTGACAATTCCCATAGAGAGCTAAATTGTGCCAGGCATTGCATCTGCATGCCAAGGCACAGTGACCTGCTGCTGATGCTGGTCACGATGCCAAAGAAATTGTGTCCACTTGAGCGCCACTGCCTCTGGGCATTTTTTGAGGTGTGAGCCACAGAACACTGCTGACAAATAGAAAATAATAAAAGAATCTCAAATGTCAGTGGTCAGTTCATTTTGAGCTTTTTATTTGTCCTGTAGTATTTGAAACTGTGATGTGTAAGGCAAAGACTTTTAAGCTGTCTAGCTTAATTAGCAGGGCTCAAAGCCTGGTATTTACTAGAGATTGTCAAATAGTGCCAATAGTTATTTGAGCTGAGACTTGAAAAGAAATGTGACTTGCTCTAAGATCTTGATGACAGTAAAATATGGCAATGATGGAAGAACCAGTTGTGTTGCTTTGCCTTTTCAGGAAAACTAGAATCCTTGAGCTGTCAAAATGCGTGGCATCCAAATTTGTGTGTAGAACCTAAGAGCATTTAACTACGAGAATTACAGCATCAGTAGAGACGGTGTGGCATTTTTTCAATTATGCCCTGAGTTTTTAAACAATGTCAGGTAATGTGGCTATACTGATTAATGCAATGATTTGATATATTCATATAAAGTACATTACTTTGGTAATATCTGTAAATAGCTTGGACTGACAGGAGTAGCTCTGCAAGTGGTATGTGAATGTAAATGTTTGTGATTGAAAATGTAGTGATCACTCATTGTTGTACTAAAAAGGTACTGATTTTCACAGTATTTCTGGGCAGATTCTTTTCCCACTGGGTTTAGTGGTAACTTTAGGATAGACCTTCAGTCTTGCTGAATAATACTCACTAAGACAAATTACACAATTTATGATTTATCATTTATTTAGTCAATCAGGTCATTGATTTCAGAAAGTGTCAGGATGTTTTGTTTAACAAGACATCTTTAGTTCTATTATGTAGCCAAGGATATCTAAAAAGAAGGATGCCAGTCAAGCCCTGCTGAAGTTTATAGTAAGTTTCAATATTGTGAGTTAAATCCTGGGCTGAGTGTAGTCAGTAAGGCTCCATGAGAAAAAGAAATATAACTGTTGTTTGAAGAGGTTTTCTGGGGGAACGCAAGGCTTTATTACTGGAAAAGAACATGAGTTCTGAAATGAACAAGGCACGAAATTCATCCAATATCAATAGTTGAAAAAAAAAAAATCCCTTTGTGTTATTAGTAAATAATAATGGGGTAAAATCTTTGACGATAGTGTCTGTTGTGCATAGATACACATTTATATATATACATATATATTTTTCCCCAGAGTACTGGTAATACAAAGGGAATGTATATACATACATACATACATATATCCCATATAAATGTGTATATATATATATATATTCATGTGAATCCCTATTCACAGCAAGTGGACTGAAAGAAATAGAGTATGTATATCAATAGCAATTGCTTTTTATATTGTTCTTTAATAGTTTTCAACTTTTGCCTGATATTAGTATCTTGAATTTTTTTCTGGTAGTGATACATACCCAGTTAAAAATTTCACTTGTGTAGTGAAATTCCAGTTTCCTTAAAAGTAGTGTGCTGTGATTTGATACTCTGTAGCTCATTATAATCTAGTGTTATATATCCGTTTTATGTTTGATACCTACCTTGGAGCGTATGCATGTGTTTTGTATTCTTTAGTCCATTGGTTTGGCTCAATAAAATAGACATGGCTTAAATTCTGCTAGCCTAGCTCTGTAGTATATGTACTAAAATGATACTCTTTCTTTTCAAAATATTTCTATGTATCCTACTACTTTTTTTCCCACTCTCTTAAAAATTACAGTATCCTTTCAAAGTGTTGACTCTAAAGCAACTCTACTCAAACCTTGTTAACCTATTCCAGTTCTGTTCAATGTTGCGATAGGCACATATGCATGTGTTTCCTTACTTTGTGGGATTACTATTTTATATATGCAGTCACATTTAATTTTTAATTGTGCAACCAAGTTGTAAAGGTTTTGAATTTGCATGTAAGTTTTGATACTGAAAGTAAAGAAAAAATAAAAGAGAACTCCCCTTTCCTTAGTAGAGATTTTAGCTTATTAAGTTTCCATTAAATTATTTTTTCTCAGTTTTGCCATAGTGACAGCCAGGAGGTCCTAGACTAAGGCTTACTGTGGTGAGATACAAAAAGCAGCAGCAGTGGTGTTCCATCGGATTAAAAAATTTAGTCAAACAGTAGATTAGTTTCTCCTAGAAACAGAGTCATTTGACTCAAATAAATGCCAAATACCCCTTTTTGACCCTACATGCCATAAAGACTTTTTCAAAGTTCAATAACATGTTTGTTCAATTTAATGCGCAAATGTGTTTTCATACATCTGTTAGTTCTGTGTCACCTTATTCTTGAGCCTGATGAAAATTGTCTTCTGTATGCTTTATAAGGAGGAAAAGAAATGTCTTATTTTCAAAAGTTATAGTGTATCCATAGTTTTGAACTTATCACAAACACTAACATCTTGCAGATTCTGCACATCTTCAGCTCTCTTTTATTACTCTCTATGATACAGACAGATACCCTGTGGGAACTTAGGTGCGGTACCCACAAGAACAGAACCACACCATTCAGTGTCTTAAAAAAATAAATTTATTTACTAAGCAGGAAGGGTGTGGTGGACAGGTAAAAATTTCTGTTGTAAAATTTCTGAGATTTCTATAGAGAAGGCACCCACAGGATGCATCCCCACAAAGCAGAGCCCCAGCTCCCTCCACAGAGGAGGATGTCCACTCTGACCACTTCTGTATTACCACTCGAATAGTATCTGTTGGAAAGCAAGTCACACAATCACAGTTGTGGTGGTGCTAAAGCAGCAGAAGTAATAACGCCTGGCAATAATGTAGTGTAAAGCAATCAGCAAGTTGTTAAAAGTAACAATTAGAAATCAGCAAAACCTACAGTTTCCATTCTAAAAAAGTATGAATTACGTTGCAGAGAGCTGTTAGTCTGTTTCTTTGAAAGCATGGGGTGGTTCAAACCCCAGTCAACAGCTGGTTCTTTTCCATGCCATCTTATTTGTCATATGGTAAGTTCAAACTAACTACATTAGCATAGCAGACTTATGATTTCATAACTTTATGAAGTACTCCATATATCTGCATCTGTTTCAATGTACCAGCTTGAAAAGACATAAAGGCCATGATTATTGTTCGGAGTTAAGATGCAGGCCTGAAAGTTTTCCGTGGAAAATACAATATGTTTTTGGCGAACAGGTAGTTCCCATGCCAACCACTTCTACAAAATGCTGAACACCACCATTTAGCACCCATGTGTACATGTGAGCTGAGAATGCATTTTTTAACTTCCAGTTCTGCCATATGGAAGTCATACAGTCAAATCATTTGTCTCCATTGCCAATTTTTCGAGATGAAAAGTCGAAACACCTTGAAGGAGAGAAAAGGGACTGTGGCAAATAGAGAAGATAAATGAATGCATTGCGTAACATTGTAAGAGGAGATTAAAAGACAACTGTGAATTCAATTTGAATTTTGTAAGTCTTTCTACTACCATAACTAGAAACCTGTATTTCCTTCTGAATATTAGTTCTCTAAGTAGTCAATACAATTTTCTTCATGCCACTGTGTTGTAGTGTACAGGATTTGGAATATTTTCCTTTGTTTTCTTTATTCTGAATGTTTAATTGACTTATTAAGTTATCTGATGGAATATAAAACAAATATACAGTAATTACATTTTTAATCTAATCCTTTTTATTATTTTTTTAATCCTGGAATATAGGTTAATCTTTTTTAAAGCAGAAAAATATTTAAAATATGAAATGTTGATAATTGCTTTAGCTGTATTTAATGTAGTGCGTATAAGCTTATGTAATGGACACAGGATGCTGTGTAGACATTTCAGAGGCCCTTAAATTTAGAAATGTAAGCATACTCTTTCTTTCTTCATGGTCTTGTATGGGTTGATGGTCTCTTTTTACTTCCACTAATGTACAGGTCAAAAATTCTGTTAAGTTAAAACGCAGAAATATTAGACTCTATGGAGTCATTCCAGTTGCAGTGAGCATGGTGTCCCCTGTCTTTCAGGGCACTTAAGCACTTTATATCAAAAATGCTCTCTTAAAATGCTTAAATGCCTTCTTATTTAAGGATGAAGTAAAAGAATCTGATAGATTTGTGAACTTAATAGCACTAAAACTTTATTTTCTCATGCCTGTGCTTTCTTATATTGGATAAACTGGTAGAAGACCACTGTGCAAAACATGGGGGGTGTTTATGTATATGGTATCATTGCTTACTCACCTGAAAATGCCTTTTTTGGTAATTCACTGACATTGTTTCTTACTGTCTTTACCCCTTTGCTATGGGTTATTTCAAGACAAAACAAAAGGCAAGGTAAAAATGTTCTATATAAAAATGTTGTTGAGATAATTATATTCAGTTTCACAGTGTTACATAAATACGAAATAATTCCAAATTTAGAGTCAATATGACATTGCACCAAGAGAAAATAAAAACCGGTTGTTTACTTATGCCAAACACTGAACATGTTTTCTAACATACTGTCTGCATAATCTATCTTTAAAATTAAATCCTTAGGTATTTGGGCCTTAGGTATTTCAGGCCTACCGGCAACAGATGGGGTACACCTGTCTCAGAAGGGTAAAAGGATCCTGGGGCAAGAATTAGCAGGGCTCATTGAAAGAGCTTTAAACTAGATTGGAAGGGGGAAGGGGATGTAACTGAGCCTGCTAGAAATAAACCCAGGGGGAGCGTGCAAGGGTTTGCAGGGTGGCGAGCTAGCGAGGAGCCTTGTTATTCTGTCTCAGTGGAGGTAGGGGCTGGAGAAACACAGGGCAGTAAAGATGGAAGGGTTATTGATGGGTTAGAAGCCAGGGAAAAACCTGACAGCAGTCAGGTAGGAACTAGGGTTTCCACCCACAAAGAAGTGTCAGGAACATTAGCCCAACTGAAGTGCATCTACGCTAATGCACATAGCATGGACAACAAACAGGAGGAGCTAGAAGCCATGGTGCACCAGGAAAACTATGATAGAGTAGCCATCACAGAAACGTGATGGGATGTCTTGTGCAACTGGAGTGCCGCAATCAATGGCTACAAGCTCTTCAGAAGGGACAGACAAGGAAGGAGAGGTGGTGGGGTGGCCCTGTATGTTAGGGACTGTTATGAATGTTTAGAACTCAATCATAGCGATGATATGGTTGAGTGTCTATGGCTGAGAATCAGGGGGAAGGCCAACAAGGCTGATGTTGTGGTGGAGGTCTGTTATAGACCACCCAATCAGGACAGAGAGGTAGATGAAACTTTCTACAAACAGCTGGGAGAAGTCTCTTGATCGCTTGCCCTTGTTCTTGTGGGGGACTTCAACTTCCCAGATGTCTGCTGGAAATACAACACAGCAGAGAGGGAACAGTCCTGGAGGTTCCTAGAATGTGTCAAGGACAACTTCCTTACTCAGCTGGTGAGTGAACCTACCAGGGAAGGTGGCCTGCTGGACCTGCTCTTTGTGAGCAGAGAAGGACTGGTGGGTGATGTGACGGTGGGAGATAGACTAGGGCACAGCGATCACGAAATGATTGAGTTCTCCATTCTTAAAGAAGTAAGGACGGGGGGCAGCAAAACTGTGACCTTGGACTTCTGAAGGGCAGACTTTGACTTGTTTAGGAGCCTGATTGACAGAGTCCCTTGGGAGGCAGTCCTGAAGGGCATAGGAGTCCAGGAAGGCTGGAGACTCTTTAAGAAAGAAGTCTTAAAGGCGCAGGAGCAGGCTGTCCCCATGTGCTGTAAGTCATGCTGGTGGCAAAGAAGACCAGCCTGGCTGAACAGAGAGCTGTGGCTGCAGCTCAGTGAAAAAAGGAGAGTCTATGGCCTCTGGAAGAAAGGGCAGGCCACACACGATGACTACAGAGATGCTGTGAGGCTATGCAGGGAGAAAATTAGAAAGTCCAAAGCCCAGCTAGAAATTAATCTGGCTTCTGCTGTAAAGAACAAGAAATCTTTCTATAGATACATTAGCAGCAAAAGAAGGACCAGGGAAAGCATCCATCCTCTGTTAGATGCAGGGGGAAACATGGTGACTAAGGATGAGGAAAAGGCTGAGGTGCTTAATGCCTTCTTTGCCTCAGTCTTTAGTAATAGGACCAGTTGCACTCTGAGGATCCAACCCCCTGAGCTAGAAGATAGAGACCAGGAGCAGGATGATCCCCCAGCAATCCAGGAAGAAATGGTCAGTGACCTACTGCAGCACATAGACATACACAAGTCTATGGGGCTGGATGGAATCCACCCAAGAGTTCTGAGAGAGCTGGCAGAGGTGCTCACCAAGCCACTTTCCATCATTTTCCAACAGTCCTGGCTGACTGGAGAGGTCCCAGCAGATTGGAAACTAGCTAATGTGACAACCATCTACATAAAGGGCCGAAAGGAGGATCTGGGAAACTACAGGCCTGTCAGTTTGACTTTGGTGCTGATGGAGCAGATCATCCTGAGTACCATCACACAGTACACACAGGACAACTGGATGATCCGGCTCAGTCAACATGGGTTTATGAAAGGCAGGTCCTGCTTGACTAACCTGATCTCCTTTCACAACATGGTCACCCACTTAGTGGATGACGGAAAAGCTGTGGATGTTGTCTATCTGGACTTTAGTAAAGCCTTTGACAAAGTTTCCCACAGCATTCTCCTGGAGAAACTGGCTGCTCATGGCTTGGATGGGTACACACTTTGCTGAGTAAAAAACTGGCTGGAAGGCCGGGCCCAGAGAGCGGTGGTGAATGGAGTTAATTCCAGTTGGCGGCTGGTCACGAGTGGTGTCCCCCAGGGCTCAGTACTGGGGCCAGTCCCGTTTAATATCTTTATCAATGATCTGGATGAGGGGATCGAGGGCACCCTCAGCAAGTTTGCAGATGACACCAAGCTGGCTGGAAGAACTGATCTGCCTGAGGGTAGGGAGGCTCTGCAGAGGGATTTAGACAGACTAGATCGATGGGCCAAGGCAAACTGTATGAGTTTCAATAAGGCCAAATGCCGGGTCTTACACTTTGGCCACAACAACCCCTGCCAACGCTACAGGCTTGGGGAGGAGTGGCTGGAAAGGTGCTCAGCAGAGAGGGACCTGGGGGTGTTGCTTGATAGCTGGATGAACATGAGCCAGCAGTGTGCCCAGGTGGCCAAGAAGGCCAATGGCATCCTGGCCTGTATCAGGAATAGTGTAGCCGATAGGACCAGGGAGGTGATTTTATCTCTGTACTCGGCACTGGTGAGGCCATATCTTGAGTACTGTGTTCAGTTTTGGGCCCCTCACCACAAGAAGGACATTGAGGCGCTGGAGCGTCTCCAAAGAAGGGCAGCAAAACTGGTGAGGGGTCTGGAGCACATGTCTTATGAGGACCGTCTGAGAGAACCAGGGTTGTTTAGCCTGGAGAAAAGGAGGCTCAGGGGAGACCTTATCTGAAGGGAGGTTGCAGAGAGGTGGGAGTCAACCCCTTCTGTCAAGTAACAGGTGATAGAACAAGAGGAAATGGCTTCCAGTTGCGCCAAGGGAAGTTTAGATTGGATATTAGGAAGAATCTCTTTACTGAAAGGCTCATCAGGCATTGGAATGTGTTACCCAGGGCAGTGGTGGAGTTCCCATCCCTGGAGGTATTTAAGGGTTGTGTAGATAT
Source organism: Pluvialis apricaria (assembly GCA_017639485.1). Taxonomy (NCBI): domain Eukaryota; kingdom Metazoa; phylum Chordata; class Aves; order Charadriiformes; family Charadriidae; genus Pluvialis; species Pluvialis apricaria. The sequence continues at coordinate 72,752,504 of CM030044.1, forward strand.
AGTGCTTAGGGACATGATTTAGTGGTGGGTTGTCAGTGTTAGCTTAATGATTGGACTCTATGATGTTGCAGGTCTTTTCCAATCTAGGAGATTCTGTGATTCTGTATTTTGCAGTTGCTGAAGTGCATTTTTGCAGATGAGTAGTCAGCCAGTGTCAGAGCTGAGATTGCATATATGCTCTTTAAATGTTGTCTGACATGTGCCTGTTTTGTGAAATAGTCATCAGCTGCATCACACGTTGATAGTGCATCAATAGAACTTAACTATGAAGACACTTTGACTATCCAGACCCAGACTATTCTGTTCTCAAGATAAATGCATACTGAAGTCCTTTTCATGCCACCTTAGTATTCAGAAAAAGCACTTGAATGGCATGTGTATGTGTCACTTGAAGACAAGGGGATTGTAACCTGAAGTTCTTGATCCCCATCAGTTCAATGGCAAGGTCCCAGGTGAATTTAAATGTGTAAGATCATCTTTTTGTGGAATAAACAGCTGAATAACTGTCAGTGTTTAGGAAGGTGTTTCCCATGTGTTGGAGAATTAGGAATTTAACAGTATTAGGGGACAATTGTCTTACAATTATTTTCAATAACAATGTATATAAATCAATGGTGTTTTAAAATTGTTTAGTGGAATTCCATATTTGCATTATCTATTACAGATAACAGGTGAGGTAACAACTTCCTCTTACGGGCAGGAAAACTGAAAAAGAATGAAAGCCCAAAATCCAGAAATGAGTAAGGAATATTGCATCTATGTGTTCATTAAATTATGTTCATCACAAATAGGAGTCTGTGCTCACAACAAGACTTCTTAAACAGAACAGAAAGGTGAAATAGTGGGAAGTTTTTTGAATCTTGTTCCTGCATTTTCCTCGACTGTATTTCATTAGACGTACTCATACTAGCTGACTTACTCATGTGAATAACATTTTTCATGATCAGAGCTGAACTCAGTTAATACCATGGTAAAGGTAGATCACACAAGGGATTGTTTTGCATTGAATGTTTGTTTGTGCAGATTAAAATTGCAATTCCAGTTAATTAGTAACTGCATGATGTATACACAGCAAAATTTCATGGGAATGCATTTAGACACAATTCACCAGAATCACTGGTTATTAATTATTGCTTAGTAAACACAAATGCCATGTTTTATAAAATGTTCTGCTTAAATTGAGCAAAATTTATAGTGCATCAATATCTTGTAAAGCACAGAAATATTAAGGTAATGCTTAATGAAGAATATTTTCTCTAGGATAATAATCATGTTTGAAATCAGTTCTACTTCTGTGTTTCTGGAGGCACATGCTGTAGAGATAAAATTCATCTATAACCACCAATGCATGAACTTTGTTCTGGATTTTTACCGTTGAGAAAGATAAGTGTGGCTAGAGAGGCTTTTTTTTTACTTCACTCTGATAGTCAATGAGCCTGATTATTGCTTCTATTAATATTTATTGTAGTAGTATAGCTGTGGATTAAACCTTCTGTCCACACTACTCCCTGCTTCCTCTCAGCCATTGCTGCATCTCGAGGCAGACCATTACCAAGATGTTTTCTCCTTCCCTCTGCAGCATTTGCATCCCTTCACTGCGTTATTGCGCCGTGGTCAGAACAGCACTGCAAAACCTGTATGTTTTGTGCTGGATGTCAGCTTTTTTCTTTTGTAACAGAGTAATTCTGTTGCTCCCATGTAGGTGTGGTGTACTGCTTTTTTAATCCAACTGGAGAAGTCCGTGCTGTTGATGTAACAACCAAATTTGGGCTTCCAGAAAAATGAAGGCACTCTAGATGGTATGGTTTTTGTGTGGGTAGAAGGTGAATAGCTGGAAAGAGACATGTGCTGGATTTGAGATGCGTTAGAAAAAAGTTCAAGTGTAAAATTATCTAAAAAGAGTACTGTTGTTGAGAGCAACAGGTAATAAAAGAATTGTACATTTTAGATGCTCTGTTCCATTATACAAAACCAATCTAAATAAGCTGTAAATACCAGTTGTTTTTCACTTAGCAGTTTGGTTAGCAATGGATTCTGTGTGTCAATGCATTTCTATATAAAAGCCTACAATAATATAACGTAATGGTTCTCTTTTGCTTTAGAAGTGCAGAATGATAAAGAGGGCCTCAGGCATGAAAGAAGAACCTCTTCTAGCCAGCAGGTAGATGAAGAACAGGCAGCATCTACTTTTGTGAGGGACCTGTGGCTATAGTAAAGAATTGTTAGGTTTCAAGGCAGTAGACATACTACTGGCTCGTCCTAAACATTGGGTATTATTTTCTAATTGTCTAAAATAAGAAAGAAATACTGTCAAATATTTTTTATGTCCTTTTGATGGCTTTGTTGTTCCCAACTGTCATGATTTATAGAGACATCTGATGTTTTTTCTTGATCCCAGCATCTGGATCATGTGATTAGGCATGACCTTCTATGAGGAGAGGAAAGGAGAAGAGAGGAGAGAGGAGAGGAGGGAGGGGAGGGGAAGGCGGGGGAGAGGAGAGGAGAGGAGAGGAGAGGAGAGGAGAGGAGAGGAGAGGAGAGGAGAGGAGAGGAGAGGAGAGGAGAGGAGAGGAGAGGAGAGGAGAGGAGAGGAGAGGAGAGGAGAGGAGAGGAGAGGAGAGGAGAGGAGAGGAGAGGAGAGGAGAGGAGAGGAGAGGAGAGGAGTTCAGCTGGAATGGACTTACAATGATCATCTAGTCCAACTACCTGACCAATTCAGGGCTGACCAAAAGTTAAAGCATGTTATTAAGGGCATTGTCCAAATGCCTCTTAAACACTTACAGGCCTGGGGCATCGACCACCACCTCTCTAGGAAGCCTGTTCCAGTGTTTGATCACACAGTGTAAATAAATGATTCCTAATGTCAGGTCTCTGAACATCCTCTTGCACAGCTTTGAACTATTCCCACTCATCCTGTCACAGGATCCCAGGGAGAAGAGCTCAGCACCTCTCTCTCCACCTTCCCTCCTCAGGGAGCTGTAGAGAGCAATGAGGTCACCCCTCAGCTTCCTTCTCTCCAAACTAGGCAAAACCAGAGTCCTCAGCTGCTCCTCACAGGACATGCCTTCCAGCCCTGTCAACAGCTGTGTTGCCCTCCTCTGGATGCATCTGAGCACCTTCATATCCTTCTTAAATTGTGGGGCCCAGAGCTGCACAAAGTACTCAAGATGAGGCCACAACAATGCTGAATACAGTGGGATGATCACCTCTTTTGATGGTCTGGTGATGCTGTGTTTGCTGCACCCAGGATGCGGTTTGCCCTCTTGGCTACCAGGGCACACTGCTGACTCATGCTGAGCCTGCTGTCGACCAGCACCCCCAGGTCCCTTTCTGTAGGGCTGATCTCCGGATGCTCATCTGCTAATTTATACTTGTGTCCAGTGTTATTCTGTCCCAGATGCAGAATCCAGCATTTGGTCTTGTTAAATTTCACACCATTGATGATGCCAAATGCTCCAGTCTATCTAGAACCCTCTGCAAGGCCTCTTGTCTCTCAAGAGGGTCAACAGCACTTTGCAGTTTCGTATTGTCAGCAAACTTGCTAATGGGGCATTCAACTCCTGCATCCCGATCATTGATAAAAATACTGAACAGAACTGGCCCTAGAATTGAGCCCTGAGGAACACTGCTGCAACCAGTCACCAGCTAGAAGTAACACCATTCATTATAGCCCTTTGAGCCCTGCTCTTCAGCCAGTTCTTCACCCTGCGCACTGTGTACCTGCTTATCTCACAGTTGGACAACTTGTCCAAAAGGATGCTGTGAGAGACAGTATCAAAAGCCTTACTAAAGTCCAGAGAAACCTACATCTGCCACCTTCCCTTCATCCACAGGGTGGATGCGTAGAAGGATATCAAAATTGTTAAACAGGACTTTCCCTTTGTGAACGTGTGATGACTTTGCCTGATGATTGCATTGTTCTTCAAATGCCTTTCAATAGCATGCAGTATGATCTTCTCCATATTTTTTCCAGGAGCTGAGGTTAGACTAACAGTTATGTAGTTTCCTGGGTCTTCCTTCACGCCCTTCTTGTAAATTGGAATAACATTGGCTAGCTTCCAGTCAGCAGGGACCTCCTCAGGCTCTTATTCTTCTCAAAAAATTAAAAAAAAAAGGCAGATGAACAGCAAATATATAGAAATAAATTTTGAAAGTGTTCTGTCTGTCTTCTTAAAACTTAATAGCTAGAAAGCAAAGAAGCTTTACTTGCTTGTAAATTAATCTCAGGGGGAGAGGCAGCTGAACGATGATTTTTAATTATCAGGAACTTAAGATACTGTGTAAATAGCAGCAGCAGGAGGAAGCCAGGGAAAAACCAAGCTTTTTTTTTTTTTTTACGTTTGTTTGTTTGCTTCTCTTTTGGTTTCCATTTTAACCAATCATGCTAAGCCTATGCATAAAGTTCCATATTCATTTTAGATTAAAGAATAGATACAAATGGCTGCATAAGAAACAGCAAGGTAATGCTTTCAGTGTTGTGATGGAGATTAAGAAAGAAAATGAAACTTTTCCTCAAGTCTAAATTAAGAAATGTTTAGAGTAATCAGCAATATCATATGTTATTTTCACAGTCGGTAGGAGTTCAGTCGGGGGAGGCAGAAGAGTAGATTGAAACAGAGTAGTAGAAGGAAAAGCAGTGTCTGGACATTGTGGAAAATACTTAGCAGTTGTATTAAATTTTCTGTCTTTCATGCCATTGATTCTTAGGTCTCTTTTAATTGTGAGGGTTCTTCTGCTTTAAGTGATTCTCTCCCTTTCTGACACCCTTCCTTACCTCAAAGAGTTTCTGGTCCAATGTTAAGTTCTGATTCTTATGTCATGACGTACTTCTGCATGTTCGTCTCATAAGGAAGCATGCTTATTTTTGTAGTGGTCTCATCATGAGGTTGGGACACATATAGACATCCTTTGAATAAAGAAGCCCACAAGGAAACATATCAAGTAGTTTTGCAGACATAGGGAGTCTCAAAGAAACATGAGAAATTTCTACATAGTTTTTGTAGGTAACTACATATAGGGCAGCACGGGTTGGTATGAGTTGTGGAACTTACACGATAGCTGTGGCCATAAATTAGTTACTTCTGGTCGGGGAAAGATTTCAAGGTACTATAGCATAAGTAGGACCTTAAATCCAATCTCCACTGTCATCAAAACTGTTACTCTATTACCTTCAATTTTTATTGTTAGCTGAGTTGCCATCCTTGATTTTATTTTGCAGTTTATTCTGTAAAATGGTCACATAGTTGGATTTGCGATTACTTGCAGTATTTTCCAGCTCTGTATCTGCTTCCAGACAATCCTTTGAAGTTGTCCCCACTGAGTATTGTTCTTTTCTTAGGTTCTGCAATTAAATGTGCTTTTGCCTAGCCAGAATTAGCTTGGCTTTTGATTTTTTCTAATAAAATAGGTAAAACTTTGTCAAGTAGTTGTTGTCTTCTTAAACAAGCGATCTTGCAGGGAAGAGCACAAAGCTTCAAAAGTTGGATTTGTAGTATCACACATCCATTGATAGTTTTTCAAGCACAGTGGAGGGAATAGTTAAGAATTAGTGCTTGATTTCTTGGTTTTCTGTCTCTTGGTGAATCTGAACTGTTCCAGGCTTACTGAGATGTTAATGGATGACAAAAGATTGCACAGCAAGCATACAGAGACGGCAACGTGGTATGATTTAAATACCATTGCATTAGGTAGGCAGTAACAACTGAGATGCCCCCTTGAACCCCAAGACCAGCACAAGGTAACTCATGTTTGTTCTGATGTCTGTGAAAGGTATGTGTTGTATCAGACTCCAGAGTACAAATGCAGCGAGTTTCATGACTCCAGCACGTTGTATATGGCAACTGGATTGTGCAGCACTGTCTCTGTGGAGTAGCCTTTTGGTTAGGATAATGCAGACAAGAAACCCTGACTACCTTTAAGGAGAAACTCGGTCCTCGTAAAAAGAAATATATTGGAGGTAAGTACGCCCCAGCAAAGGACTAGATGTATGGTCAGGCGATCCCCTGGAGTCCAGTTTCTTAATATAAAATGAAGATGGATTGAGCTGCCTTCCTCTCTGCCGCAGTTGTAGCTGGTATGTGGAATCATTTGCACAGGCTATGCCAGAGGCATTGCCTTAGCTGAACTTTAACTGGTTGTAAAGGACTTACTTTCTTACTTAATATGCTTTTGGTCTGCTGCATCCTCCTGTGCAATTTTACTTTTTATAACATTTTCAATGAAACTTATTTTTTGCCCTTAGCTTTATGGAGTCTCTGAAATGCCAGAGAAAAAAGTAATTAAGTCGAGTAATGGCCTTAAATGCAGTTCATCGTTTTTTGTTGATACATTTTAAAGAATGCTTTCTGCAGAGCAAAATCCCACAGGGGAATTAGTGTGCTCCCAATGGATATTTTTTATTATTTTGGAAGAAAACAAAAAGAAGGAAACGTGGGGTGTTTTTCTGTCATACTCTCCATATAGCTAGGCTGAAAGAAGTATTACCTTTGTCTTTGCCGTTTCATTCATGCTACTATTGTGATGAAGTGAACACTTCTGTCCAGTTCAGTCACCTCAGTCTAAACCTGTGATTCCCTCTTGTCCAATGGCTGCCTCATTCTGGGCTTGTCTTACTTCTGTGAGCACCTCAGATTCTCAGGGTGAAGTTTCTCTAGGGCCTCATCCTTTATGGATGCCCACAGGTGCCTCAGGCTTGTGTTCTGCCTCAGAGTCTACAAAAAATGTAAAACAACATGTACCAGTTTTCTGAAGTCAGTACAGCTGCAACCATTTACTTCCTCTCCTTTTATTCAGCGCAGGCACCAGGATCTCTATCCTTGTTCTGCATATTCCTGTTTCCTGGGCCAGTTCCTTACCTGTCATCCTTTCTGGTTGTCAAAGTGAGGGGCTAAAAGATTCAAAGGGGTCCAAAGGAATGTGAGACATTTCACAGCCCTGAAGATCACTTGTATATTTTACAGAGAGCCTAATACAGTCTGTGGAGGACAAATTGGAAATTAAGCTCCCTTTTTCATTTCTGATCTTGGACGGCATTGTTGTATGTCCTCTGGCTGACTGCAGTGCATTCAGTGTTTCCCTGTTCTGCAGAATGAAACAGCTTCAGCAGGAAACAACGTCTGTTCCCCTGTGAAGAAGCAGAAAGCAGGAATGGATACCCATAGGGCTGCTGAGTTAGGGTATGTGTTTCCTTTCCGTGCCCCTGAAAACTGGGAAGGTGTTAACGAAGGCCCATGAAAATACAGGGTGGATGTTTGTAATTATACAGGTAGAAGGATTTGTCAAGTGTTTCCATCTAAACATAATGATAGATTGTCCTACCTTTTTCTGCAATACCATGGCTCCCAAATGCAGACAAATATCTACTTTTTTAAATTGCACTTTTTGCAAGAAAGAATCCATAAACAGAAGTGTCTTACAGAAACCTATATAAAATACATGCTCATTCTGTCCTTTTAGATATTTATAACATATGCAGCTATTCAAAATCCTCATGTTTTTCATCTCATAATTAGACCCTATAAAAAAAGACTGTGCCTGTTCTGCATGAACACACAAGATTCTTGTAAATATGTGAGTAAATATGTAAGCAAACACAGAGGGTTGTTCTCCACTGGTAACATATCTTCTCTGCTGTGTTTCCAACATACAGAAGACAACAATCTGCTACAGTGCCTTTTAACTCAACAACTAACCATCATCTGACTAGCTGTTGAGGTAGTTGGTTATAACTAAGCTAGTGAGTAGTACCTGCAAGATGAGTCTTGCAGAAATCTCCAGGAATTTCCAATGGCATTAAAAATCTGAAAATACTGATTTACATTATTGGGCCACGATTTTTCTAGGTCTGCTCATTTAAAAAAAAAAAAAAAAAAAAGAAGAAAAGATTAAGAAATATCATAAGAAATGAAAAGTGTTGGGAGAAGTGCTCAATTATATCATAAGTAATATATTGTGGAAGACACTTGTAAAAGAAAATAGAAGTTATGAAATCAAAGCATGGTCTTGCATCTTTTTGTTCAAATAGACTTAAAAGGCCTGATGCAGCCTAATTGCTCAAATTCTTAGCAACAATTTTAATTGTTAAAGGTATTACTGTTTTCCAGAAATGAAAGAAAAAATAATTTTTTGCTCTTACTGGCTCATCTTTTTTAATGTTATCTGCTGCTATATCCATTAGTTCTACGTGATGTAAACAAACATAATGACTTAGTTGCTTACCAAGGATCTGTTATGATAACGGGAAAAGCCTGTGGTACTACAGCTCAGTAGTTTGTAATTCTGACAAAAGTCTTCCTTGAAATCTGTAGTAAAAATATACTGGATCAGTTTTGGCCAGTCTTCTATGGTAAAGGTTGTGCTTGTAAGGTTTTCTTCCTTCCTAGATCCTTTTATTAAAAAAATACTAAAACGAATTTTACTGGAGAGAAACAATTTTATTGCTAGACTGTGTAATTGATTAGCAGATGCTCTGGGTTAGAATATAATGTCTGTTTATATAACAGCCACAAAATGATTGCCTTATCTTTCACATGATTGCATATGAAGCAAATTAGCTCTCAGAGTGAGGATTTGTACATTCCCACAATTAACCCATGTATTTGCCAATTGTGCTATTTAATTAACTGACATGTCTCCCTTATGACCATTTGGTTGCAAGTTCATTTCCTAGGGGGATGGAGTAAAGTCTTTTGCTTCTCTAACTTATGTTTTTTGTTGGGTAATATGGTTACCTACAGCCTCTCTGCTGAATCTTTTGAAATGGCTAAAATTCAGTCTCATTACGGAAAATACATTTACAAAATCATTTTCTTTTGGCAAATATTTCTGATGAGCTACAGCTATATTAATTGAGTCTCCTGGTATTTTCAGGTTTTAAAATACAGATCAATTTAATCATTGCATAACTATTTTAACTTCATTTAAATCATAGCATGGCATTTCAGCCTTTAAGTATTTAATTATGTAAATTTATATTAATTTGCAGCCTCATTGCACAATTCTCATCTCAGTTGCTGATGGCAAAGGTGTGCAGTCGTACTTTTTCATGCAAGTTCATGCATCGTGGCAATATAGACATCACTTCAGAAGCGCAGGTTTGAAAATATTCACCCTACTTGGCCTCCTCGTTCACTACGTGAAGATGAGAATAGTGTGCAGGATTTGTGGGTCATTACATACATAAAATATCATGAGACCCTTAGAATGTTCCGTATAAAGGCATTCAAGCCCCTAAAGAGAAAGAGTCCATCCGGTGTTGTCCATTCCACCAAGTTCCTGTAAGCATTTCAAACGGAAGATGTTTGATTGGAAGCTGATGCTTGACAAATCTTGACAATTGGCTTAGTGATTTATTTTGTTTGTCAAAAATCTGGAGCTCTTGAGTCCTAAATCACAAATCTTCTGTTATGCCTAGTTTACAGGGAGTTTTGGGCCTTCTTTCAGTGTGAGCTGTGCAGTTACAAAATTTTCTCATCACTGTGTGCACAATGGACAACTAGGCCCTGTTTCAGCAAACCATCTCAAAATAACTTTTCAAGCAGGTGGGTTTTAGGTTTATGGTCTTGTTGGTTGGCTCTTGATATATTCAGCATTCTCAAGTCGCAAACAAGTTATCTTTTTGGTAGCTTTCGTGAATGTCTTTGTTGCCAGGGCGGTGTGTCCATTCTCAGTCTCCAGTCCTTCAGTAATGTATACCTCTGAAGTACAAGCACTGTATTACTTGAGCTAATGTCATGGAGGAATAAGTCATTTCGCTGGAGATGGAGTATAAGTGAACACTCAGAATATTTTCGATGCCACATTTAAAAAACTCTGCATATGGTTCTTAATGGTGATGGATAAAAATCTGTCCAAACTAAATTTAGAGCTGGAGTATCACTTTCAGTCCTCCAGGAAAACTGTTTTCTGGAGTATAGTTTTCTGCATCTTTCACCGTTCCTCCAGATTTTTTTGCCTGGTATTTCTGAAAGTTGTTAATTAGGATGCTTTCCTGATAGCCAGCTGCGCCAGTATTCTCGAGTCCCTGCTCTGTGCATTAAATGACACAAAGGGGCAGTTGCATTAACATTAATGCCACTGCAATGATTTACAGCCATTCAAGTTGCCTGATTATCCGCAAATGGACTGGACAGCAGTTTTCTCTCTTGCTCTTCCCCCACTCTCCATTTTCTGTTTGCTTTTGAACACCATTTTCTGACTACTCTCTTCATGGCAAACCTGGAAAAGACTGCAGGCTGGCTCCCTGGCTTACTTATTTTAGTGAAGCCTCACTTCGCTTTTCTTAATGTGTGATCCAAAGTAATCCTTTTGGTTGTGTTCTACCTTGCCTTGTTCCCTTTCTCGCTGTTTTCTCTTTTTTCACTTCTCTCACCAGTCAATGTGGTGACTTATCAGTCCCAACCTTTCTCCTGCTTCCCTCCCTTTTCTCCATTGATTTAGTCATAAATACTCCCCGTGGTTTTTGATCCACGTTTTATTTCCGTGCTCACCCCTCTCGCCTGTTTCAGTGTTGTGCTTACTCCTTTTGAGTAGCCTTGAAGTGTGTCATTCTTACCGAGCAGACTTTATCCATTCATGCTCTCACATGAACAGCACTATCGTCCTACCTCTTCTAGAAATTTAGGCCAGCAACTGCTGCTTAGTATTTCTCAGAGCTATTTTAACCAAACTGTCTCACCCACATGCATTTGCAATGCCATGTCTCACACAAGAACTTAGAAATGAGAGCTTAATGAACTTCTTCCAAGTTGAAGTGACATGACTGCAGTTTTCATCTTCACACCAGCCATAGTGCCTTTTTCACCTCTTCTTTGGCCACGTTGCCTGCTCTGTCCTCAAGGCTTTCACTATCTCTCTTTACTCCTTCACAGATCTTTAACCACGTGTTTTCTGCCACCATTTCAGCTGGTCTGTACTTGTTCTTCCACACTTCCCATATGTAGATGTTGCCTCCAAGCATTATCATTGGTTGAAATTTTATTCAGCCTTCTTGCAATTTCCCTGCCCTCCTGCTCTCAAATTCAGATTTTACCCTGTCCCATCAGTGGGGGCTACCGTTGTCTTATGCCTTGAGTAACCTCTTTACAGCCGATTTTCAGGACATCTGCTCGATCCATCCTTCTTGACTGTTTTCTTCTTTCTCAAAATCTCATTTCAAGAATGTTCTTTCTTTTTCTCAGTAGATACTGTTATGGATCACTAAACTGTTGCTTTTTTTCCTCCATTTCTTTCCATCTGTGGTGTGATTTTATTGCCAGATCCATTTGCGGAACTGTAAATGGGAGTCAGGCAAAAGCTGTAAATTGATATCTGAGAACTCTGATTCAAATCCTGGAAGGAAGGTTGTGCTTATGCTTTGGTCACTGACACTGTATGCTTCTGGAAACTAAACGAAAGCTAAGGACGAGTATCTGTAACTCGGCATGCTCATCTTTTGGTGAGCGATTTGAGAGTCTGAAGTGCAAGGTTGTAACTCATGGACATTCCTATTTGACGGAAAGTAAATACAAAAAATATTTAATCCTTGGTTGCCCTTCTGTCTAAGCCATCTGCCACAGAATCTAGCAGGTGCCTTCATTCTAGGCTAATTGGGATTTACGGCGTTTTACACTGCTTTTGCTAACAAGTAAGTTAAGAAATAAATATGGTTTAACTAGAGGATTTTTAAAATATTTGTCACTTCTGCACCGCAATTTCAAGTACAAGGGGAATATATATATAAAAGCTGACCTTTTTCAGTCTCAATAATGTTTTAATATTACTATATATCGTGGAATCATAGAATAGTTTGCGTTGGAAGGGACATGCAAAGGTTATGTAGTCCAACCCCCCTGCAATAAGCAGGGACATCTTCAACTAGATCAGGTTGCTCAGAGCCCTGTCCAACCAGACCTTGAATGTTTCCAGGGATAGGACATCTACCACCTCTCTAAGAAACCTGTGCGGTGTTTCACCACACAATGCAAAAAATTTCTTCCTTTTAGCTGGTCTGAATCTTCCCTCTTTTAGCTTAAAACCGTTACCCCTTGTCTGATCGCAACAGGCCCTACTAAAAACTCTGTCCCCTTCTTTCTTATAAGCCCCCTTTAAATGTTGAAAGGGTGCAATAAGGTCTCTCCAGAGCCTTCTCTTCTTCAGGCTGAACAAACTGAGCTCTCTCAGCCATTCCTTATAGGAGATGTGTTCCAGGCCTCTGATCATTTTTCTGTCCCTCCTCTGGACCCGCTCCAACAGGTCCATGTCTGTCTTATGTTAGGGGCTGCAGAGCTGGATGCAGTACACCAGGTGGGGTCTCACCTGAGCACAGTAGATGGGGAGAATCACCTCCCACGAACCTGCTGGCCACACTTCTGTTGGTTCAGTCCAGGATACGGTTGGCTTTCTGGGCTGGGAGCACACATTGTCAGCTCATGTTGAGCTTCACATCCACCAGTACCCCCAAGTCCTTCTCAGCAGGGCTACTCTCAACCACTTCATCCCCCAGCCTGTGTTGATACCAGGGTTGCCCTGACCCAGGTGCAGGACCCTGTACTTGGCCTTCTCGAACCTCATAAGGTTCCCACGGGCCCACTTCTCGAGCTTGTCTGCGTTCCTCTGGATGGCATTCCATCCCTCAGGGATGTCAACCACACCACAGCTTGGTGTCACCTGAAAGCTTGCTGAGTGTGCACTTGAGCCCACTGTCTGTGTCATTGATGAAGGTATTAAACAGGTCCCAATAAGGATCCCTGAGGGTCAACACTCATCACCAATCTCCATCTAGTCATTGAGCCATTGACCGCTGCTGTCTGTATGTGACCATTCAGCCAATTTCTTATCCACCAAATAGTCCACTCATCAAATCCATATCCCTCCAATTTAGAGTGAAGGAAGTTGTGTCAGGACTTGCCCTCAGTGAATCCATGCTGGCTGTCTCAAATCACTCCCTGTCTTCAATGAGCCTTAGCATAGCTTCTAGAAGGATCTGTTCCATGACCTTCCCAAGAAAACAGGTGTGGCTGACAAGTTGGTAGTTCCCAGGGTCCTCCTTTCTATCCTTTTTAAAAATGGGTGCAACGTTTCCTTTTTTCCATCACTGGGAACTTCACCTGACAGCTATGGCTTTTCAAATATCATGGACAGTGGTTTGGCAACTACATCAGCCAATCCCCTCAGGACTCCAGGATGCATCTCATCAGGTCTCAGAGACTTGTGTATGTTCAGGTTCCTCAGGTGGTCACAAACCTGTTCGTCTCTTACAATGGGAGGGACTTTGCTCCCCCAGTCTCTACCTTGAGTTCTATTCAGTCGAGAGGCTTCAGTAGAGAGATTGACAGTGAAGACTGAGGCAAAAAGTTGAGTACCTCAGCCTTCTCCTCATCCATTGTTACCAGTTTGCTGGTCTTCCTCTTCAGGGAGGGAACACTTTCTTTGACCTTCCTTTTCTGGCTGACATACCTGTTGAAGCCCTTCTTATTATTCTTTGTGTCCCTTGCCAAGTTCAGCTCCAGATGCACCTTGCCCTTCCTGACCCCATCCCTGCACAACCAGGCAGTGTCCCTGTACTCTTCCCAGGATACCTGTTCCTGCTTCCACTGCCTGTGCAATTGGTCTTGCCCTTTAGTTTGACCAGCAGGTCTCGACTCAGCCATACCAGTCTCTTGCCTTCCTTTCCTGATTTCTTATACCTGGCGATCAAGAGCTCTTGCGTTCTGTGGAAAACATCCTCAAGTATCTCCCAGCTCTGTTCTGCTCCCTTGCACCTGAGGACAGTTTCCCAGGGGGTTCTGTTGACTAACTCCTTGAACAGCTGGAATTTTGCTCTCCTAAAATTCAGGGTCCTGACTTTACTCTTCCTCTGACGCATATCCTTCAGGACTGCAAACTCCACCAGTGCATGATCACTGTAGCCCAGGCTGCCTCCAATCTTGATGTCTCTGATTAGCTCCCTTGTGTTGGTGACCAACAGGTCCGGTATCACATCCCCTCTGGTAGGGCTGTCTATTACCTGGTTTAAGAAGCTATCTGAATGCACCGCAGGAGTCTCCTGGATTGCCTACAGCTTGTCATGCTACTTTTCCAGCAGATGTCGGGGTGGTTGAAGTCCCCCAGCAGGATGAGAGCCTGCGAGTGTGATGTCTCCTGCAGCTGGAGTGAGAAGGCTTCATCAAAAGGCTCCCCTTGATTGGGCAGCCTGTAGTAGACATGAATCACAAGGTTCCCTTTGTTGCCTTGGTCTCTAATTCTTACCCATAAGCTTTCAACCTGCTTGTGTCTGTTCTTCAGAGATCTCTCTTCACATTCTATCGATTTCTTGATGTAGAACGCAACACCTCCTCTGTTCCTTCCTCACCTGACCCTTCTGAACAGCAATAGCCACACTCCAGTCATGGGGTTTGTCCCACCAAGTTTCCATAATGGCAACTAGGTTGTAGCTTTCTAGTGGCACAGTGGCTTCCAGCTCCTCCTGTTGGTTCCGTGTGCTGCGTGTATTGGTATAGAGGCACTTCATCTGGGTTGGCTTTTTAGAAGAACACCCCTTAATTCCTTTGAGGTATTTCACTGGTGTTTCCCTCTTGGGTCCTATTACCTCAGGAGCCCCTGGCTTATCTCTGCAAGACTTCAAGTGTGCTCCGGTTTACCTAGCACATCTCAGAGCAACAGGGTGAGGGCCCTCGCTAGCACCCTGTCCCTCTAACCCAGGCGTGTCATCCCACAGCTTGTCATGGGAGAGCCTGAGTATATATATAGGTATATCTATAAAGCTTTATAGTGACTGCTGATTAGGAAGCCTTATGTAAGTGTGAAACATGTAGAGGTATATCAAAATACACTTTTGCTGATAAGGGTCTTAAAAGTCTGTCTTTGCTAGGACTTTCTATGAAAAGGTGTTTAGTGATGAGCATCAAGGAAGAATGATTTTTTTTTAACTACAGAAATGGATTTTGATAAATTGAAAATGGATTGAAGTGATTTGATAGTTCAACTTTTGTTCTTCTTATTTATCTATAAGTTCCCACTTCTTTTCCATTTCCATGAAAACAACCATGTCATCTACATCCACAATCTATTTAACAAAATAAGCCTTGATAATCTGATGTTTTTAAGATTACACCAAAAACAAGAAGGAGAGGAAACTGCTGCCTTATGGAAAAGCAGATATATTAAACAAAAGGACGCTGGAATAGCATGAAAAAATTGTTAAAATTTTATTTCAGTTTTATAGGTTTACACAAATACTTGTAAAGGCTGAAAAGCACAATCATATGTCCCTAGGATACTGTATTTTTATAATTTTGACCTTTTAAAATGACTAAGGATTCCTGTTATTAAAGCAAAGTTTTCCAGTGTCCTTATAGGAATATTTTTTACATGTCAGGCTACTGGAAATTGTAGATAGCAGGGTCAAAAGCACTCATAGATTAAATTACTCTTGTTGTTACAGAACTTATCTGCAGAACTGAGAAGGGAAAACAATGTCAAGATTGACTTTCAGCTGAAGAATCTCTCATTCTGGTTGTTACATCACAATGGAAGAAATGTCGATGGGCTACTACAAACCTCATGTCACATGTATTTTGTTGATCTGTCTTACTGTGTGCATTCAAACATGCTCCCAATGCATGGACTACGTTTATTCATGGGATGATGCCCCCTGGGGATATGTTGCACTTAAGAAAGTCACCTCAGTCCTCCTAAAAATGATTTGCCTTAACATTTTTGAAAATTCGTAAGGATGCTAAATGCGTAATATTTACATTAAAGCAAACAGTATAACTGAAGCTTGCATGCAAGGAAGATTTAGGCATTCTTCTTTCCACCCTTGTATTTAATGGTAGGGTTGATTTATTAATATCATTTCAGTTTGGTCTCTGATCTTGAGGTGTGGTCAAGTCATACTCAGCCATGAGTGGTTTACTAACAGCAGATATTTTTTTGTATGTGAAACTCCTACTGTCTGCAATATAAGCCTCTGCTCTCAAAATCAGTTACAAGTTTATGGGTGGAGACTGCATTCTGTCTGTAACTGATAGAGAATCATAGAATCATAGAATTGCTGAGGTTGGAAGGGACCTTTAAGGTCATCAAATCCAACCATTAACCTACCCTGACAAAACCCACTTCTAAACCATGTCCCTAAGTACCACGTCTACCCTTTTTTTAAACACCTCCAGGGATGGTGAATCCACCACCTCCCTGGGCAGCCTATTCCAATGTTTTGCAGCGAATAAATGTTTCCTAATATCCAATCTAAACCTCCCCTGACATAACTTAAACCCATTTCCTCTTGTCATTTCACTTGTCACCTGGGAGAAGAGGTCAGCCCTCACCTCTCTACAACCTCCTTTCAGGCAGTTGTAGAGGGTGATAAGGTCTCCCCTCAGCCTCCTTTTCTCCAGGCTGAACAACCCCAGTTCCCTCAGTCGTTCTTGGGAACGATTCTCAAGGTGTTGCCTGAGCGGTGTCCCAGCTCAGGGGAGTTGCTGGTCACAGCCCACTGCGATCCAGGAGAGCTCAAAGGGTCTCGCTAAAATCACTGCTTATAGGGTCTGAGATAATTGACTTTCATCAGGCATTTTTCCACTCCGGACAATGGAATATTCCAGTACTTTCCACCAGTTGCGCACGTCCAGAACTTGCTAGATCTGCAAGTTCTGGTATCATCTCCCTTTGGGCCTTGATCCACCCACAGATGTACTAGGCTGTCAGGGAGTGATAGTTGCAAGCGGCAGGGGAAGCAGGAGCCAGGTGCATTAAGGGAGTGCCTTAACACTCTGGTCCTTTATCTTTTGCAATTCATACTTCATATCTCCTAGGCTGGTATGCAGCCCAGGGATGCGGAATTGCACCAAGTACCAAGTGGCCAGAGAAGGGAGGATTGCACTACCATGCTGTCACTTCTTCAGAAAAAAAATCCACGAACTAGACTGCATTGTAATTTTTGTAATGCTTTCTGCTTTTAATAAGGCATTCATTTAATATGGTATTTATCGTCGAATTAGTCAACAACTACCATTCTTCTCAGGAGCATATGATACACTCCAGGGCAATGATCGATGAATCACTGATTTACTGCTACTCAGGCTTAGCCATTCGCAGTGTGTTATTTTTAATAAGAACACAATTTTCCACCACATTTTTAATTAACTGTTTGCTAAGTTATACTTGTGTACAACCCACATGACTTGTAGGTTTTAAAAAGATAACAGATTCCAGAAAGTACCACATAGTTTTCAGATTAAAAGAAAATAGACTTTAAATAAATTTTGACCTATATATGGCTGAAGTATTTTTTAGCATGCACCGTAATTTCTTTAGGATATCAAGGACAACTTGGTCTAATCATCAACTTTATTACTTTGGAGAATTTTGAGAAATTGGAAATATAAGTCTATGAACTAGGTGGGCAGAATAGAGAAATCTAAGAGTAATAGCATGGCTGGCAGTCTGATATTTGCTTCATTTTGTGAAAGGAGAGCTGAAAGGAAATGTAAAAGAATATTCTGTCAGAATGTATTTGGTTTAATCGTTTTCACGTCTACTTCAGACGATGAAATGAGACTTCTTTCTTGCTGCAATTTTCTCAGTCCCTTTAGACTCAAGAGTGCCGAGTCCCAGTCTGATGGAATAATAACTACTAAGGTTGCTCTCCTTCGTGAATCTATCTGTATAGATCTATACTCCTGGAGCTGCACGCTGACCTGCAGCAGTAAAGAACCTAGACGAGCCTGTCTCCAACTGCAGAGTTTCTGTTCCAGTAGGCAGTTGTAAAGAAATATGTTACCTGAGCTCAAGCATACAGTCCCAACTTATGCTATTTATTTCCTTATGATTCTTTGTTCTCTGGTCAGTGACTCAGAAGAAGGTAATGTGCAGAAAAATGTATCTGGAAGAGTGCAGTTGCCTAGTTCTGTTTAGAAAACTTGGGTCATTTATCTTTGCTTACCTTTTTACCCGTGAGCTAACCCAGTAGACTTAAACTTGCAGTTTGAACCACAAGTTATTCTTTCTGTCATGGATTTCATGCTATTGTTTGTATTTCTCTATTAGCTCTGTATTCTCACTGTTTTTAGCTCATAGTCTTGGTAAAAGATAGGTTAGAATGGATTGAACATTCATTAGCACCAGTGAGTTTTTAACCATGCACTTCTGAGGGCTGATTTTAGAATTCTTTTTGTATCGGATGGCAAGCAAAATGCTTTTTTCGTTAAAATATTTCATTTAAATAGGTAAAATTCATAGGCACTTGCTCAAGCATCCATAGACCCGAAATATAATCGTGTATCAGAGATTCCACAGAAGAATCACTACTTGATTCTCTAAGTGTGGATCTGTGCCTTATAAACAGTTAGTGCAATTCACTGTCTCCTCACCAAAACTCTGGTTACCATTTAATGCAAAATGGAGAAAACTTAGCTGTGCCTGTGGAGCCTTCGTATCTCCAGTTCTTAGACTGGTCTTTTTCACAGAGGGCAAAGCGTGCAGCCTAATTTAGGGTGACATCTCAAAGGCATTTTAGATCTGTTAATATTTAGTTTTCCTGTCTCTGAGAAACGCAGTACCACGTATGTATTAACTAATTAAGAGACTCAGTCTCTTACTAGGCTTTATATAACTTCCTCATCCTAGTTTAAAAATGTGCAGTTTCTAACTACAGAAGCAACTCTTCTACTCTTTAATCACCACTTGTAAAAAAAAAAAAAAAAAAAAAGGCAGAATCTGCAAAGTAGAATTAAATACCCAGCTTGCTTATATTCAAATAGCAATCATTATGATTACACTGTGACCTAATAACTTATCTTTTACATTGTATTTTCAGCCTCTACTGATATTTACCATGAAATATTTTTGTTAATTATTAAAATTTACACTAAGGGTAGGCAAAATGTCAGAATGTGTATCTGAAAAGGAAAAAGTGAGTAATTAAGAATTTTTGTTCTCAATCCTGATTGCAGAGTTCAAAATAACAGTAATATGCATGGGATAGAAAATCTTAAAAAAAATCAGCTCAGAATTTTCTGTTTTCATTTGGTTTGATTTGAAACTGAACTGGGTTCATGCTTTTTGAATATGCCTTTGCCTCTCTTTCCTTGTTGGGTAGGGATTCCTGGTTTCATTACTTAGGAGTTACACATCTTAGAAACCCAAGCTGTTTTCCCGCAGCTGAATTAACTGCTGTTGAGGTTATAGAAGCAGGTTGCTGAAGAGTCTAAGCCATAGAATGAACAGCAGTGTTATCAACCTGAACCAAAACTCCCTGAAGCCTCTCTGATAGCTCAGTCTGAAGTGAATTCATGTCCCATATGTATTATCACTACTGAAGGAAGTAGTTTCATTAGAGTAGTTTCTAAAACCTGCTAATGAGACAGCTGATGTTCAAATATCAACAACTGATTTCACTGGTAACTTGCAAGCCTATAAAATTATATGGTTCGGTAAAATGTATAGCATTGTAGAAAACCTTCAGACAGAAAAAGCTACCAAAAAAAAAAAAAAAAATTTTCTCAAGAAATACTGATGAACAGTCCATGAGAGAAAGAATTTATAATTATTAATTCAGCTTTGTAGTCAGGAGCACCAAAGTCTTGTTATGGGCTTATACCTTCCTGGCACACATGGGAAAAGCACCCTTAAATACCCTGTGACAGAGTGTTTCCTGTCTATTCTTTCTATTTCTGATATTCAGAAATAAAGCTGTTGGCTCACAACTGACTTCACTGTTTCACTTCTCCTCCCTTCCCCTTTTCTTCTCTTCACTTCACTTGTACGTAGAATGAGATAAAGTAAAATTCACACTGGTTTCAGAAAAAACGGCCAAATTTAGCACAATTGAATGTTTTGGGATCTCAAGCCTACATGGAACTCATTTTCCTTCATGACAAGTGAATATTTTGAATTAAATTTTTATGGTAAAACTGAAAGACACTCACACTAATATTCACAGCAGTGCACATTATGAATCATTTGCTTGAATGTGTATTAATTATACATAGTGATTCGGTAGAATTATTTTATACATCATATGGTTAGGTAAAAGCTTAATGTGTTTTTTTTAATCCGGAAGAACAGGCTTATAATTGCTACTGCAGTATGCTGGCAAACATAAATGATGAAGAGGGATGGTACTCACTAGTATATGTCTGTGATTTGCAGATTGCTTGGTCACTCAGAACTATAATATTTTACGGAGAAAAAACCCGAATTCTTATTTCTCCCCATCATGACCTACAAGAGATCATTCAAGATTTTTTCTGATACAGGGAAGCAAGAGGGAAATGAGTCTTACAGGCCACAATGGGGAAAAAAATGCCTTCAGTTTTGAGTGGTGGGGCAGGATTTGATCCTGGTGCGATATTTCTCAGTGGAACACACTGTTGAACAGGTGGGGTAAAAGGATGGCTATGTTCTTTTTGTCTTGAACTGCATATCTTACCAAGTCAGCAAAGGAAAACTGGAAGTGAATCTTGGTACCTAATGTGAAGAGAAATAACTTACTTGATGAAACGTGTGCACTTCACATGCCTGCATCTTATATAATGCATAGTTTATAGTAGCTGTGTAGCCTGGCAAAATAATTTAATAAAGCCTCAGGCTCTGGAAAAGAGAAGTGCTCTGTTTAGGTGCCATGTCACAGAAAATTATTTGGGATAGGAATTGGAAAAGAAGGAAGGTGTAGGCATGCAGTGGCAAATGGCATCACAGAGGCTAAACTTCTGCTTCTCAGGGTGCTCATTCATCAGTGGCAATACAGTTTAGTGGATTGTCTAATTAGGTGTAATCAACTGTCAGTTGATTAGCATAGCACTCAGTTTGCATTTATTGGAGCACTAATGAATAATCCTTCTCATGCTTACACTGACCATAAGCTCATAGAAATTATAGGTTATTTCACATGTCACCTTTATTATGTTTATAAGGCTCCTGTATGCCGTTTTAAATAATTGTAGTCTGTAGTCTGAGAACACCTGCCTTGGGCTTCGGTCGAACTGTCACCAAATGTGCTGTACTTGCTGCTAGTACAAAAACTGAGCACACAAAGGTCAGTGTAGCTAATTATTTTTTGCTTAAATTTAGTAAGAACCTTAAAAAAGTCTACTATGTGAATTCGGAATTTCTGCAAAAAACTTTTAACTAACACTAGAGGGGAGCCAGTCTTGCATTTCTAACTCTCTGCTGCAGCGATTGAGTTGCAACTCTTCCATTTTGTTCTAACTGGCTCCCTAAAAATGGAGAATGGGAAGTGGAAGAAACTATGTTCTTTTATATGAGTATTTTTGTGTTGCCAGGATATGCATTGGCGTTCTAAGGAAAAGTGATAATAGAAATTCTTTGTAGCACAGCTACGTCACTTGCAGCAAAGAGGTAAAGCATCGAAAGTAAATGAGATGGAAGTTGTTACAGAAAGTGGTAGTGAATGGCCTGCAGTGCATGACAGGTACTGCCTTTGGCCTGTGGGTTCTAGTTTTTGTTGGCAATACTCCAAGGTACTGATGGCATCAGTTAGCATCATTTATCTCAGTGGGAGGTGCCTTTGAGGTAAGCCAAAGCTGCAACGCAGCTAGTGTGTCAGGTCTGGCAGCTGTGTCCTGAGATCATCTCTGCAGCTCAGCTGTTCAGAAAAGTATTTTAATATCCCTGAATGTTTGAGTCTTCCCATTTATATCAGGTAAAAATGTTTTTCTTGTGAATGAGGTAAGAATACAGGACTTCATCTGTGATGCTGTTGCTTCTCTGCACAGACTGCATTTTCTCTGCAGTGCCATCATTATTTGCAGTGAGATGCAAGTGGGAAAAAGAAACCCTTTTTTTTTGTGTGTGTCTGTGTTGGACAACGCTCTGAAACAGCATCAGGACCCTGATAGTTATTGATATGAATAAAGAATTTGTTAAAACACCATTTTAGAAGGGCAGCAAGTAGTCTTTGAGACTTGTATGTGGCCTCTTTCCAATTGTCATATGTCTCTAAAGAGCCATGCATTTGGCAGCTCTGTTTCCACAGGCCATATTTAGACAATGGCAATTATACCACATTGCATAACTGCATCCCAAGACTACCTTTGATGAAGGTGGAATATATATATCTACTGGACAGGGTTCACATCTTCATATCACATCTCACAAGCTAGTTTCCCAAGGGTGCTCCTAGCATATCAGAAAGAGTCACTGGCTTAACTGTCTGAGTAACATTATGGCATCTTTAGAGTCTCCAGGAAATGGATAATCCTAGTACTTTCTGAAAAACCGCCACAGATCTTCTTTCCACACATTTCTATATAAGCCCTTATGAATAAAGTGGGTTTGGATATTGAAGAGGGCATTAAAAATTGCAGCTGCTGCTGTGACTTAGAAGAGCCTGAGATTCTTCCCTGAACTTTGTTAGGGCTGCTTCCCTCTCTGGAATAGTTCAGAATAGGGTGACACACAAAGACTTTATCTTCGGCCTACTGTCATGTGAATTTGGTATTGCATGTTGAGACTAAGTTGCACAAAAACTCATGCTGCCTTTCCTAGGCTAGAGATGGATGTTCTCTGAACCTTACGTTCTCCCAGAACGGGACTCAAAATCCATGCACTGGGATATAACAGATATCCTCTGTTACCTTCTGTCATCTCAGATGCCACCAAGAAAAAAAGAAAGAAACCTGATACCCAGCATTTTTCAACTGTCACAAATAATTGTCTAGACACTAGCAAGGTAGCTTCATCAATTGGTGGTACAAGGTAACATCCTCATCCTGTTGCTGTATCATCTTTTAGAGCTTTTGGTTTTAAAAAGTCTCTGGTGGTCTTGTCCTCCTCCTTGTTATTTTCCAAACACAATTTGTTAACATAGTGAGAGGAAGAAGAGACTGAAATGACTGGGGGAAGGATAGCAAGGAAGTTGATTGTTCCAAAATAATTTAAAATAAAAGTTTAAATAAAGCAGATGATATGTTTCATTAATACCTACCAAAACGTGATTTTTCAAAAATCACTTAATTTTCTAGAAAGCAAATCAGCACAAACTTCCATGTTTCTTTTTAAATAGATCACTTTCCCTGGTGCCTCCTCTGTTTTTTACAGACACAGCCTGGTACAAGGATTAATCCCTAGAGCAGTACAAGAAAATTGAAATTGATTTTCATCGCAGCAGTCAACAGTATTCCTAGTAGGATGGGTTTGCAGAATGACTTCCTGAGATTGTAAGTGAACAGCAACAACCACATGGAGCATACTCTTGAGCCCTCGATATTCTTAATTATGGGAGTTCTGTTTTGTTTAAATAGCAGTAGGACTAAATGATTTTGCGGGAACATCTTACAATGAAGCTGAACTGCTGTGTCCTACACAGGCATTGAGCAGCTAGTTTCCTAGCTGAGTGACACCATTTCTGAAGACTTGCCAGAAATGTTCAGTGTACTTTCTTATGGAAATAGCAGCAGGATCACAAGTCAGTTTGCATATTAAAGAGTAAATTGGGGAGCCCTTTTTCTAGAGAGGATTAAACATTAATAATCCCTTTGAGAAACTATCATTTGGAGATGCATACTGTGGAGAAAAATTCAGCCTTGACATTTGATTTCAGGCTTCGCATACTTTATTGGACTAAGGGCATAAAGTAGTTCCAACATTGCCAATGATTATTTTGGCTTCTTTGGAAAGTAAAGTATACTGTGATTACCATAAACAAATGTTAAATGTAATTTGATTTCTTTTAAAGAAATGTCATGGCACCTAACTGCTAGTTATATTACCGGGTAATTAGGAGAACAGAAAATTAAATTACAGAAGCCAACCTGAGACATGGCTAGATTCAGTATTTTAATCTTGATTAGGCTATAACATGTTTGATAAAACTATATGTTCAAATAACATTGGTAAATGGAAATATTAGTATATGGTATTTATAGCTGTTCTGTCTTAAGTAACATTTTGCACATGCTGTTCTGAGAGTATTGTTTAGAAAAAACAGATAAAAATAATTTGGCTTTGTGCTGCTTTGTGCTGTCTTGTGTACAAGTGGAGGCAGCAACTGAAGTATATAAGTAGTGCTGTTGTGTTATGTTATGCTATGTGCTACCTTATGTTTTGTTATGTTGTGTTATTTTTACCATTTTTTCATCCAGGCACCTAGTATTTACATATAGAATCACAGAATCATAGAATAGTTTGCGTTGGAAGGGACATGCAAAGGTCGTGTAGCCCAACCCCTCTGCAATGAGCAGGGACATCTCAACTAGATCAGGTTGCTCAGAGCCCTGTCCAACCTGACCTTGAATGTTTCCAGGGATGAGGCATCTACCACCTCTCTGAGCAACCTGTTCCAGTGCCTCAGCACTGTCATTGCAAAAAATTTCTTCCTTTTAGCTGGTCTGAATCTTCCCTCTTTTAGTTTAAAACGATTACTCCTTGTCCGATCACAACAGGCCCTGCTAAAAAGTTTGTAACAGGCCCTGCTAAAAAGTTTGTCCTCATCCACTCTGTAGGCCCACTTCAGATACAGAAAGGCCGCAGAGCCTTCTCTTCTCCAGGCTGAATAACCCCAACTCTCTAAGCCTGTTCTTACAGGAGAGGTGCTCCAGCCCTCTGATCATTTTAGTGGCCCTCCTCTGGACCCGCTCCAACAGGTCCATGTCTGTCTTATGTTAGGGGCTGCAGAGCTGGGTGTAGTACTCCAGGTGGGGTCTCACCAGAGCAGATTAGAGGGGTAGAATCACCTTCCTCAATCCTGCTGGCCACACTTCTGTTGGTTCAGTCCAGGATATGGTTGGCTTTCTGGGCTGGGAGCACACATTGTCGGCTCATGTTGAGCTTCACATCCACCAGTACCCCCAAGTCCTTCTCAGCAGGGCTACTCTCAACCACTTCATCCCCCAGCCTGTGTTGATACCGAGGTTGCCCTGACCCAGGTGCAGGACCCTGTACTTGGCCTTCTCGAACCTCATAAGGTTCCCACGGGCCCACTTCTCGAGCTTGTCTGCGTTCCTCTGGATGGCATTCCATCCCTCAGGGATGTCAACCACACCACAGCTTGGTGTCGTCTGCAAATTTGTTGAGGATGCAGCCAATCCCACTGTCTATGTCATCGATGAAGATAGTGAGCAGTACTGGTCCCAATACAGACCCCTAAGGGACTCCACTCATCACTGATCTCCATCTGGACGTTGAGCTGTTGACCACTGCCCTCTGGATGCGACCATCCAAGCAATTCCTCATCTACCAAACAGTCCACTCATGAAATCCATATCCCTCCAATTTAGAGAGAAGGATGTTGGGGGGGACCATGTCAAAGGCCTTAGTGAATTCCAGATAGATGACATCTGTAGCTCTTCCCTTGTCCACTGAGGTAGTCAGTCACTCCATCATAGAAGGCCACTAGGTTGGTCAGTCAGGACTTGCCCCTGGTGAAGCCATGCTGGCTGTCTCAAATCACCTCCCTGTCTTCAATGTGCCTTAGCATAGCTTCTAGGATGAGTTGTTCCATGATCTGATCCATGATACAGATAGCTATTGATTTCTTGTCACTGTCAAAGTGGGATAGAATTAACAAAACTCAGCTTGGATTGCAGTGTGACCCAGTGTGCCCAGTTTGTGGTTTCTTCTAGTGCAGCAAACCGAGAGGACCTGTGCTGCTCCTGTGCTCTCCTTCATAGCGCCTGGTGCCCCCAGCTTCTGGTGCAGTCCAGCTCAGGAATCCCTAAAACGTTTTATTGGAACAGACATTGACTTGAAACAGGCAGCTCTCTGTGTGTCATCTCATACACCAGATGCCAAAGATAGCTCTGGGTGCCTGAGCACGCTCAGGTGGCACGTGGTTTCTGGCACTCCAGGGGCCTCGTTCACTGACAGCTACTGGGTTTTTCATTGCCTGACAAGAACATGATTAATTCAGGCAATGCATTTATTACTGGCAAGTTGAGGAGGAGTAAAATCCTTCTGTATGCATCAGCATATGTTTTGTTGGAAGTCTGAAAATGACTGCATGTAATTGATAGTGGTTAGAGACAGTGATCATTTTTAGGTACTGCCCTGCTATAGGTGTCGTTCCTGTGTCATGCAGGATTCAAAACAGTAAACTCAGCCTTTAGGAATTGAAATATGAGGTTTCTGAGAATAGGTTCGACTGTGTGATGGCCTCTTCAATTGCTGAATAGTACAGGGCACACTTTGTTTATTTCTTTGACTACCTTTTCAATAATTGTTATATTTTTGGAGAAAAAAGAAGGCAGCACATACAGCAAAACTTTCAAATGAGTGCTTTGCTCTCCCTTTGAAGGCAGTTAACAGCAGCATGCTTGTTCTCATGCTGCCACTGAAATTGCTGTCCTCAATCTCTTACCCTTCATTACAGCATCGTCGTATTGGACTTTTTGCTGCCTTGGTGAACAACAGCTGTTAGAATGAGAGGGTGGTGGGCAAAGAGTGCATGTGAGCTGCTCAGCCATTGCGTTGGTAGCATCTTCCATCTCCCACGAGACTGAGTGGGCAGAGTCAAGCACAGATAAGTGAGTGTGGAGGAGGTCGGTCCTCTGCAAAAATAGCCGGTGCAACAAGAGCATGTACAGGCGGTATGATGAAGGTCAAGCTTGACCCCTGGGAATAAGCAGTTTTTTGGTGCATTTTATGTTTTTGTGTTTTCCTCCCTAAAGGAGCTTGTTCTGGTTAAAACAGGGAAGGGTTAATTGATAAGGTTTTGTCCCTTTCCGAGTTACCATTGTTTTGTATTATCTTTGCACACTGTGAGAGGCATCCTCAGAATAAAAATGTTTAAGTAAAAGAAGTGACAAAGCAATGTTCTTTTTAAAGTCTTTCAAACATACTGTTTCCCACTCTAAAATCATTATGAAACTTTTCAGTTTGCCCCCTCCCCTTTGTTTCCCTCCCCTCACCTTGCCTCCAGCAAAGTACACCCTGAAGTCTCTCCGCTTTCAGTTCAGGTTCTTGTGTTTTTCATGAAAAATTTCAGGCACTAGTAGGGGGAGAAAATCCTTCACAGTACAAGAACTATATCGCCCCATCAGAAGGGAACAAGGTTTTTAATGTCAGTAGGAAGCAGATGTGGTATTAAGAAGAGAAAATAATTTTTCCTGTGTGTCGCGTCTAGTGAGCCAGAGTTTTACAAAATGGGTCTTAATTTATACCACCAGGACAGCAAAATACTGTTATGTTTTCTGCAAACTTTAAATATCCTCTGAATTGCTGAAATATTAAATGCAAAACAAAAAGTGTAGGGTAAGTTCTTTTACAAATTGATAATTAGGATACAAAAACTAGTTGAATAAGGTCAGTCAAAATTCGTAGATTAAATTTTGACCCTTAAAGAGATTTTAAACTGTTTTAAAATATTAACTAAAATTAGCTAATTGAGGAATAAAGGACGTGTATAAAACATAACTTTTTCTCTAGGAAGTAGCAAAACAACGTTCTGCCACTTAGAAAATATTTCCTCTTCTTCTCACTTCCCCACTCAAGCTACCAAAACAAAAAAAAAAAAAAACAAACCATCTCCTGTCAGGCTCATGGTGTCTTTTCAAGGACATGCGTTTGTATTACTATGCATGTTACGTAGTCCCGGTAAAGGGCAAAATCACTTGGCAGAGTAGAGCGGCACTGGCCATGGGGAAGAAATGGGGAGCAGGCATTAGCTGCATACACATGTGCATTCATGCTTCAAAGCAGAATAAGAAACAGTGGACCCATACTAGAATTCAGTTCATTAGGATTGTTTTGGGGAACTGTGTCTGTGTGTGTGTGTGTGTGTTTTCACCATGTGGATTTATTGAGTAATTGCATGGCACAAGTTTAGATGTTCCTAAAGCTAAACTTGATAAGAAACTGTACTGTCATGCAGGAAAGAAGAAAGCTTTATCTGCTGAAGTACTTAATTGTAGCTTAGCGCAGAAGCAACTATTCTGTATGTATTTATTATGTAAAATAAAGAAGAAAATGAAGACATCTTTAAAATTAGGAAAGATGCTGGATTCTATGAAAAAAACTGTTAAATGCGAGGACCTTTAGCCGGGACAGGATAAGAGGGAGAAGGAAAAGAACAACTGAAAATTGATAGAGAGATGAGCAATTGTGATGTGTGAAAATTCATGAAGTAGTCTGTGCTGTCCTACTATATACAAACAGTTGTCTTCACTGTGAAAGGGGTGTCCTTAAAAAGCAAGTTGTATAAATTGGATTTCTACACAGATACATCTGTGGTTTACTAGTTATTTACAAGAGCAGTTTGCTTCTTTCCTCTTTTCAAGTTTGACAGAAGTTTTGTAAGATTGAAAAATCATCCTTCTCCCTCCCCCCCCTTTTTTTTTGTTTCATCATGGTGGTGAAAATCTATTGCAAGTGCATATTTCTTTCTTATCTTTTTGGTTTTCTATTTATTGGAGTGTCATATTATCTCCAGAGGCATAATCCATGTATCCTTAATGTAGGTGCATTTAATTCATTAGTGTGCATTGCAGTGAGGAAACCTACTATGTTTATGTTAATAGTAATTGAAAAACAATTAGTCATTTAACCTTGCTGTCTCTGATTTAGAAGAGATCTTTCTGTGTGTTTGAGCACACAAGTGTCAAGGTTTTTCTTAGCAATGAGGACAGTTCCTGAAAGTATTCAGTAGCATAAACTCTAAAATAATAGGAAGGAAACAATTACTTTGGACAAAATCTGTGTTCGCCTAAGATTTACCTCCTTGGCATGTCTACCGCTGTTTAAAATTTCACTATATCATGTCCAGAGCAACAAACTCTGTATCAAACTCACAGCCTGAACAGTAGGACTACAGTTTGTGGAGCTAGATGATGCCCCGCGTGTGATGTGATACACAGGGAATAGCACAGGTTAGATGATGTTTTTTACATGGATACATTGAGGATACTCCCCCCCAGTAAAATTTCAGCGCTTCTCAGAGTCTGTTTTTTTTCTGACATACTGAATATTATGTACTGTTATTCATATGTATGTACCAGGGAGGGAGGTCTGTGCAGTGATAATCCTCATACAAATGTGCAGAGACAAAGGAGCCTGGGTACGTGTATGCATTCGTATGCACGATGAGCAAATTCATTCACCACTCGCCGAGGAGACCAGCTCCAGTGCAGGAAAGTCCACACTGGGGAAGGGGCTAGAGGCGAAAAGGGCTGACAAGGGGCTCTTTTGGGGGCTTTTCAAAGTGGGAAAAACTACTACGTTCTGCTACGGAGAACTCCCTCTCCTCTCCCTGACCAGCTGAAAATGGTAACTTGGAGGACAGGGGACATTGGCGAGATGTTCCTGCCCGATGCAACAGGCGCCGCAGGCACATCTGCCTGCCAGCTACCACACCTTCTGAGGTGCCATTGCAGAACAGGTACAGTGCTCTGCAAAGGGAACTGGACACTGATGAGGATGATAACCCTCCCAGTTTGGAGGTGTCATTGAGGCCTCGTCGGACCACCCCCCGAATCAAAACCTCCACAGTCAAAAACAAAAGATGGGTCATTGTAATAGATGACTCACTTCTGAAGGGAACGGAAGGGTCCAGTCTTGCCCTGGTGGCCAAGAAGGCCAATGGCACCCTGGGGTGCATCAAGAAGAGTGTGGCCAGCAGGTCAAGGGAGGTCATCCTACCCCTCTACTCTGCCCTGGTGAGGCCGCATCTGGAGTACTGTGTCCAGTTCTGGGCTCCCTGGTTCAAGGACAGGGAACTGCTGGAGAGGGTCCAGCAAAGGGCTACAAAGATGATGAGGGGATTGGATCATGTTTCTTATGAGGAAAGGCTGAGGGACTTGGGTCTTTTTAGTCTAGAGCAAAGAAGACTGAGGGGGGATCTTATCAATACTTACAAATACTTAAAGGGAGGGTGCCAGGGAAATGGGAGTAGTCTTTTTTCAGTGGTGCCCAGTGATAGGACAAGAGTTTACAGGCACAAACTTGAACATAGGAAGTTCCATCTTAACGTGAAGAGGGACTTCTTTACTCTGAGGGTGGCAGAGCACTGGCACAGGCTGCCCAGAGAGGTGGGGGAGTCTCCCACTCTGGAGACATTCAAAACCCGCCTGGACGCCTTCCTGTGCGACTGCTGTAGGTGTCCCTGCTGTGGCAGGGGGGTTGGACTAGATGATCTCCAGAGGTCCCTTCCAACCCTGACCATTCTGTGATTCTGTGATTTATTTTGCTCCAGTTGTCAACATAAGACCTACACCAAGAGTTTTTGTGACAGCCTGTTAAGTGCAAGTTATAAGTAGCTGATAATGAGATATTTCACTGGAAATATTTATTCAACTTTGATTGAGTAGTCGTGCCTGGTATTTTATATACTCTATATTGAATTATGCATCAAATATAAATCTGCCAAAGCTAATATAATCGGAATTGCAAAGGCTAGTGAATCATCTGTAACTATCAATGCATGCATACCCCAGTCTTGGTGGAGAGACAAGGGAGATCCTGGATGGTAATCATGTGTAAGAAATTAGACAGCTAGTACCTAGCTTCAGTTCTTAAAAAGAAAAATGTTCCTTATTAGGAAACTTTCTGGAGATGGTTTTTGAGAGATAAACTCTTTAACAGGACAGTATGTGCACATCTACTTGAAGGAGCACAATGAAAACAAATTCACTTTGCAGTATGCTAAAACCAAGACAATTTTCCTGAATTTCTAGATCAATTATAAATGTCAGTCGAATACATAAAAATATTTGCATTTATTTGTGTGTAACATTACTGTTGTACAAGGCTTGTTTAGTCAAGCAGCAGTCAAATTTAAAATAGCTCGATCTCCTTCAACCGGTTTTACCTGCAATCACTTGTAAATACAGTAATTTGCATCTGAATAATGAAATGGCTCTAAAAATGGTGAAGACTCTTCACACCAGTTCTGAGAAATCCTGTCCCTTTCTACCAGTGTGGCTTTGAATGGCAGCATGTAAGCCTTTTGTTGCTATAAGCATCTTTTCACTCTTGTGGTATAGTTCCCGTTGATACCACTCCAAATGAGGACTATTTTGCTTTACGATTTAGAAATGCGTATGGCAAAGAGGTGAAATTTTCCTGTGCTGTGCACCAGTTAGGTACATCATCGTCATACTGCATTCAGAGTATGTGCCTCCAGTGCTCGAAGAAGTAGCCCCTCTGTTCGAGGGGCAAGGAGGGAGAATTTGGATTTTCACTGCATTGCTTACTGAGGTGTATGATGTAAATATGTCTGTGTATGCACAGACACATGTAATGTATGTATAGCTTGTTCTGTTTGCTTCAGCATATGGTTTAAGTGTGGCTGGGCAAAAGAGTCAGCTAAGTGATTTTTTACCCCATATGAATAAAGTCTTCGGTAAAAACAGCTGTTGGCTAAAACTTGGCTTGAACCTTCACTTAGTGCAGGCAAAGCATTTGTTGTCATACAACTTACAGTACTACCGACCGGGAGCTCAGCAGTGTTGAATAGCTTTTTCTGTAGGTGTTCTATGCCCAGTAAATGTTTGAGGGTGAGGAAGCTGAGCTCCTGCACAGCTGAGCTTCTGGACAGCCTTTCTGCACCAAGCTATGTGCACATACGTGTGCACACACACACAAACACACACAGGCGGAGCCAATAGAGTCAGCAGGTGGGTTGCAGGATGTGCAAGCGTCCTGTTATGTATCTTCGAGTGAAAAACATTAATGTCATAGAGGTACCTATCTAAAACCAGAATGTAATAATGTAAAAATAGCTGGAAGAAGCTAGTGAACTGGATCTTCTGAAACAAGACCATATGCGGGTCACGTTGCCTAAATATACAAAAGGATGATTTGGTGTTCTGTTAGAGAGGATGGCTGGGTTTTGTCTGTCTGGTTTTGGGTTTTTTTAAAGCCTCAGTTCCAGAAGTAATTGATACTCACCATTTTTCTTCTGCAATTGATGGGTTCCCTAACTCAGAACTTTGGAAGATCATGCTGCTGATTTAGAAGCTTAATTCACAACATTTAATTTTCAGCGTTTCTGCCCAACATGGTGGTTACTAAACTTGCGATGATGTGCAGATTGGCTTGAAGATAATAGAGAAGAAGTGGCATTGTCCCGCCTTGCTCATCTTTCCCTTGCAACCCCCAAATACATTAAAAATATGTAAAGAAACAAGCTTTCACAAAAACTGAATAGCCAAGAGATTTGTGGCGTCCTGTGAAAAATATGGGCACTATGCCTGGTTTCTTCATGTGCATTTTTTCTGCAACTTAATGATGATTAGAGTATCTCTAAGCCTAATGTGAAATATTACTGAAGAATAATTACATTTTCTTGCTCAAATGCACAGCCATTTATAATAGTTATTATAGTTCCTGAATGTGTTTATTATAGAGAATTTGCTGTGGAAAAAAAAAAAATAATTACTTGGCTCCGTGGTGTTTCTGATTCAAGAAAAGCAGTAACGACCTACTGTTGGGTTTATTGTACTCTTCATTAAAGCAGCTGGTATTGGCCATTCTCAGAGTAAAGATATGAACCATTGTTCTGACACAATACAATAATTCCTGCTTTCCTGTGAAACCATCTGGTTCTACCTCTGTTCTCAGTATTTTTAGCATTGGTGAGAAATAGTGTAATAATCACAAATATTCACAAAAGCTCTGAGTTTTTGTGTAAGTTTCAAATAATTAGATTTATTTGTTTTAGTTCAGTTAATTCAATACAGGAGATTAAACTTAACTTTTAGCCTTGTCTCCAACACAAAATTAGGAATGTTTAAAGAGTGGCTCCAAATAGGATAGGATGGTCTAGCAGAAACTTAATGCAGCTCATGGGGTTTTGTATTTGTTGGTTTTTGTGGGTTCTTTTTTTTTAAATGTAAACATTTTTATGTAAACGTTTGACCTTAGAAGTAGACTTGATAGTGTCTCCAGTGCTTTGCATCAAATAGTCATGGAGTGCTTTTTCACAGCTGCACCAGAAATAAGAACAGATTTGAGTCAGGTGAATGAGTGCCCACTTTAAGCTGGATTTTGACATGTATAAGATCAAAAGAGATAAAAATATAACTTGTCCATTCACAACTTGATGGAGTTGTAGAAAACTTTTGATTACAAGATACTCACAATAATTAA
The DNA here is from genome assembly GCA_017639485.1 of Pluvialis apricaria. Classification (NCBI taxonomy): domain Eukaryota; kingdom Metazoa; phylum Chordata; class Aves; order Charadriiformes; family Charadriidae; genus Pluvialis; species Pluvialis apricaria. Next base: position 72,785,525 of record CM030044.1, read on the forward strand.
ATTCCTCACTCAGACTGCAAATGCAGCACCTAATCTCCCAGGCTTGGAGGAATGTGTAAAGGCTATTTGCTTTTTCCAGCACTGGTCAGAAATCTCTGAAATTGCTGTCATTAAAATAGTGCTAATGACTAGCTCAAATACCTTCAAAAGGATTTTGCTACTTCATGGTTTAATATTTTAAGACGGTCCTGGTTATCAAATGAGCTCCTCTTCCTTGTCCCTCAGTGTTTTTCTCCTGCCCAGATACAGTAGGGAACATTTCATAGTTTCAAGGGCATTCCTGGCAGAAAGTTCATAATAATATTAATTGCAAAACTCTCCAGGTACTTGTCAAAGTCCTGAAGAGATCATCCCGCACTGGCATTGTGTATTCAGATAAAGCTCTGCAAGCAGCAGGATGCTTGGATTTACTACTGCTGCCAGAAAGCAGGACAGTCTGCTGCTAATGGGTTGCCTGTCAACAGTGCTGTGCACTTATGGAAGCTGCTGGCAATTTCATTTTATAGTTTACCTTAGGTTTTGGGGCATGTCCTAGTGGCTCTTGACAAAGTATCATGATAGCTGAAAGAAACGACAGAAACAGTCCACTGAGCATTAGGATGACAAAAACTATTAAGACCTTAAACAAATCAACGTTGATAGATCCACACACTTGGGAGTTTTGTGCTGAAAGTCGTATTCTAGCATGAAAGTTAAAGTTTTGTGTCCATTCAAAATGAACAGTTCTCTTTTGCAATCCTGATATTACTGATGTAACTGAATAGTCCTCTCTAAATAATCATTTAGGCACAGGTTATTACTGAAGATGGGAGAGGGTTTCAAGTGAATTGATTGACCCACATTTTCAAAAGAGGAGAGCTGAGTCATTCTGATGTCTAGATGTTGACTGTTCTAAAATTACTCACCCTGAAAGTTCAGGTTGTCACCTCCTCGTGGTGCATGAAAGAAGAGTGCAGCTAAAGAAAAACTGGGATGGAGGGCTTGCAAAGGTGCTTCTCCAGAATGGTACCTAAAGCTTTGCCTGCAGGAGCCCAGACAGATGTGGCTAGACAGCTGGAGCTGAATGATACCAGTGGTGTTCAGCTGCTGACTGCTGGAAATTTGAAAATCTTGTAAGGGATTCTTATGTAGTTATCCTTCATTTTTGGAAATCTGGTATGGCATTGTTTTATGCAATATTAACTTCCTCCGATTATGTTTTGTTTGAAATACTAAGTCTGGTATAGGCTGGTGTACCCTTGAGAAAAAGAGAATCAGTCTATGGATACTTTTCTAAGTTGTGCGAGAACTTTCAGAGTTCACAGTAAATTTTTTAGGTATATTAATGACTCCAAAACCCACATCATTTATTACATAAAAGTACTGCTTTCTGATTTTTCTGGATGGCTCCAGATGACTGGGAATTGATATTTTCAGTACCACTGCTCGTCTTCTTTCCTAACATTTACTAAAAAAATAAATTTGGATCTACTAAAACTAGTGTTTAAATGTGTTCAGCCCTCTAGTGTCACTTGTCATTTTCATGTTTATTAAAGGAGTTTTAGTCTCTGTGAAAAAAAATCTTATAAAAGCTGTAATTTCTATTCTTCCCTAACCAACCCTTTTCTTTTTTAGTACTGATAAAGCAAACTTCACTTTCTTTCAGATTGGCTTCAGCAATCATAGTAAAAATTTTTCTCTATTATATGAAGAGTTCCCCCAAATTCTAATCAGATTATTAAAGGTAGTGAAATTAAGACAATATGAAAAACCAAGCCTACTTCCATAGACAGAAGATCACTTAGGAAGGAGCTTAGTTTCTGAATAGGAACATATAAGAAGTTTATTTGAGAAAAAGCCAAAACAAGAAAAGAAAGATTCATTCAAGGCACTGTTTAAATCAGTCTTGTGCTCTTTTTGATCAACATACACCACTTAAGATACAGATAATTAAAAAAAAAAAAGGTCTTTGCACTAATCTTTTAAAATAAGCAAAGAAGATTGCATGTATTCTTCAAAGCAGTCCTTCATTTTATGTGATGATGATGGAATGTGGATGTCTTAGCCCAGTTATTTGGAAAGTAGTTATCATGAGGAAACACTGTATCATTTACTGCATAAATGTTGCAATTAATTGACGGTGCCCTTTTTATCTCAGGATATAACCATTGCTTCTCCTTTAGAAAATGGAAGTAATATGATAATTGATGTTGAAATTTGCTTATAGCATGCAAGCAGACTTAATGGCTGTACTGAATTGCTGCATGACAAGGAGGCCCAAGACACCATTAGGGACCTTTGAGTTTGTTCTATGCAAATACTTTTTGGAGGGAATCCACCCAAATCCACACAAAATAAGCAACAAATATAAGTAGGAAAACCGTCACTGAGAAATAATTGTTTTTCTCACAGCTTTTCCATAGTTTAGAGACAGGAACAGGAGCTAGATCTGATGGGTCCTAGTCTTTTTATGTATCCTGTGCTGTACATGCTTTTCCATAACTTTTTTTTTCCTAAAAACAATGTTACTGGATTATGGTTTGCAGAATATATATTTTTGAGAATATTCTGAAGTCTTTACAGAGACTCTGTGTAAACATTTTTCACATGCTTATGAAGGTGAAAATTAGAATAGCAACATGACGCAGCAGCAAGAGCAAATCCAATATAATCTGTAAAGCGCTTACAGTGTTGTGCACATTCATTTTTTTAAAATGAAAACATGCAATAAAATGAAACTCTTTACCGTACCATAGATGTGTTATTAATAATGCCTGAATTTAAATGGAATCCTCTTTCATCCAACCACTCCTGGAATTGGAATGTTTTTAGATTAGAGATACAAAAAAAAGAATATTGTAAAAATCTTAAGTAAATTGGACATCTTTTTACTGTTATTGGTTACTTTCAATCTTTTTATATTGCACAGTGTATGTTACTGTGAGATCAGAGTGTATGCAGCCATCACTTTTTATTTGAGCTGGAAATATCAAAATGGAATATTCAGCATTTTTTTTTCTTTTTGCAAGCCTTGTTGTCCAAATATTTGGGAAGGAAAATTAAAGCATCTTTTTGAAAACTATGTTATGACATTTCTTATTATTAAATAAGTGGAATATGTAGCCCAATTAATGAACATTATGCATGTCATATTCAGTGTTGCTTGAGAAATAAAGCTCTTGTGGCTAGCGACTGAGGAGAGTAAGCTTTCTGTGCTGCAGTGCAAAAAGGAATAAGTGAGGAGGTAAGGAGACATAAAATAGTGAGTTGTCCATCAGGAATTTTTGAGCACCCTATAAATTGACAGGTGCAGATTCTTCTAATTTGGATAACTGTTGGGTTTGTTTGTAGGTGAACTAGTAGCCATTTTCCTATAGTCATAATAACAAAATTGCCATCTGAACCAATTGAAACCGTACCATATTTCAAAGTAAAGGGAAAGAGAAACTGTGCTTTCTATGTAGGGTTAAAGCCTGTATACATATGTTTTGTACATTTGCTGCTTATTTCTTATATGTCCAGTAAGTGTATCAGCACATACTGGAAAGGAAATGGGAAGGAAAAAGTGGGTCTTTTGGCCAGGCCAGAGACCATGTGATCAATTTCTGGCTTGAACCAGGGCCTCTAGAAAAGGGCATATGCTCATCCCACACTCATTTTGTGCTTGAGTGGCAGAGGTTGCCGTCTAGCGAACAGAACATTTGTAGCTTTTTGGAGTACAGGATATTGGAATTTCTTGCAGAATGTTTCACAGCGGATCTGTGGGACTTGAATCCAACACAATTAGTGCTAAGACATTGTATGGGTTACAGAAACACATGTAGTCTGTTGTACAAGGTACACTCTCTGGTATAGCTACTAATCCTACATGTATTACTATAGTATCAACACATTTCTTTAAAATAAATGCTGTCTCACGCTAGGAAAAGCCCCCCATCCAATTGACTCAGCAACTCTTGTGCAGATATTTGATTTCAGTTGGAAACCTCTGAAGTATATTTAGTCTTGGATCCTTTTATACCTGACACTGAGGGGACAGAATTTCCTTTCCAAGTCTTACAAATGTAAATTGATGAAGCAATGACACTTCTGCCATTTAACCCTAGAGGGGTTTCAGCCTTCTCTGTTGTTAGCCAGGTTAAAGGATTGTGATCTGTCAATTGAATGAAGTATCTGTGAAAGCAATACTGTAAAGCTCCCTAGAGACCACCTCTTGTAAAACATGTCATCATCATGGCTGCACGTTCATGATTTCTAGGTAGCAATGCTTTATGTGCTCCACTGGAGTTTCTTCTTACTGATATCTTCAGCTAATACACAACCTAAGAATTGCAGTCCTCTGTTTGCACAAGAAGCAGATCATAAAATGTGAATTTCTAGGCAGAATCCAATACACTGTCAATAGGGGGTAGATTGCCTTTCATTGTCATGTGAAGCTGAAAATTGTGTATATCATTCTGTAAGAAAATCTATGCTTAATGACCACACTGATTTTTTATTGTTTCTGCAAGTAGGTACATTGATTGTTTTTTTTTTTTTAATTTTTGCATTACCAGTACAGTTCAAAAATGTTGGTAGTGACCTTAGTACAACTAGGTCTACATAAATGAAAACAACAGTCAAGTGGGACCAGCCTACAATGTTATCTACAGGAACACTGTATGAATTAAGTAAATTATTTTACAAGATGTTGACGAGTTTCACTGAGTTTCAACACAGACTTGATTTACTGGATAAGTGTTAAAATGCTAGAAAACATAAATGGACATTTTCTTTCAGGAATCATGCTCAGATGCTTGCTTGGAACTTTTGAGATAATTCTGGTCTGTCATTTGAAGTCACTACAAGAGACTGACATCACTAAAAACATCTCTGAAAATGGCATTCAAGCCGATGCAGAAATACCTGGTGATAAATTTTTGAATCATCATCACCTGTAGACATGACCGAGTTACCTCATGTAGTATAGAAAAATGTCCTGAATTCAGCATTAGATGACATTAAAATGGACTTCCAAGGAAAGTAGAATGGAATGTGTTTCATTTACCACTGTTTGCCTAAATTAAGACATGAAAAATACATATATATATATATATATATATTCATTACTCTTTTCAAATCTGGGAAAGCGGGAGTGAAGCTGTAGTGCTGAGTTACAGGGCAGAGTAGCCCAGTTGGAGAAGATTCAAAGGTGATGAACACAAATGACTGGAGGTTGTAGGATGCATTTCTTCTTAGAGAAAGTGGTATCCTCTAGCTTAAACAAAGCACAGCAGTTGTTAAAAGATGACATCATTGTGTAAAAGCCGATGAAAGGAACAGAAGTATTTGTTGCCTGGGTCTGTGTTAAATAAGACAAGTACAAATGGATTCAAAATGCACAGAAAAGATCAGAAGGGACTGGATATGCTACTCAAGACAGATCTTTGCCTGGATAAAATTAGTCTTTCTCCAGGTGTAAGCGCATTTATACTATTACTAGATGTGGTAATAAACACCTAATGAAGAAACCTTTTTGTACACTCTTGTCACTAGAGATGGGTGTACATAGATTTCTATGTAACACTCCTCTTTCTTCTCTGCCTGGCAAACACAACAGTATTTGTAGTGGTCAGAAGTGGGCTGATTCAGTTTTTGAAGAAAGAATGTAGCATTTTTTTCAACTTTGCAATGAGTAACTTTTGGTTACTTTTTTTTTTTCTTTACTAATGCAAGGAAGGAGTTGTTGTTATAGCTTGACCAATGGTGCTGAAACAGAAAATAATGAGGAAAATAGTATAATCCTTGGTCTTTGTAAGATGGCCACTGAAGTTACAACATGTTAGGTGTCATAGGCATTCTCAATTAAGTAATGTTGCTCCTCAGACCCAGTATGTAGAATCTCCATGCAGGCAATCCATCCAACAATGAAGAACACAATGGCAACATCCTTGGTGAAGACTATTCAAAAAATCAAAATGTGAGAATGCTATTGATAGTACTGTTGCCTCTGCATTATGTAGCTCTGTAGCTGTTTTCTTTTGTTCTCTGATTAAAGCCTTGCAATTGCCAGTAGATCTCACAAAGATAGAATACTAACTGTACTTCTTAGAAGAAAAGAACTTTTTTTAGATATTTCCAGATTTTCATAGAGAACCAAATATACTTTGCTACAAACCCCTCATATTTTGGAGATCATTTGCTAGGAGCTTAGTTTCCAGTAGTTACTGGAGACAGTGGGAGGTAAACCCGGGAGTATAAGGTATCACACAATAGTTTTTGAATTTGGACAACATTAGGGTGCTTCTTTTTCTTCTCTATTTTGTGCTTAGAAAGGAGAGCTGTTTGGATTGTCTTGCATTTACAGTATGTGCCTAAAATTTATTGGATCTAAATTAAATTCCCAATTTTAATTTCCTCTGTAGCTTTTGTCAAGCTATATAATCTTTCTGTTCCTTTATTTCTTTGTTTTAAAACTGGGAAAATGCCTTTATGTGGCTTTTCTGTTTATATAAGCTTTCCCAAATAATGGTGTTTTGTCAGTGACTTGAACTTTTTCAGGGACCAAATGGAGTCACTAACATTGTTTAAAAGTATATGAATGAAAAAGAAAAATGGTGCTATTGACTTTAAAATATGTTTTGCTATTTCAAAAGAGGTTATATGTGAAGAGAAAATTATTTGGGTACATTTTTTATAATGAAGTGTAATAAAAAAGTGACGTTAGTTTCAATGAAAATTTGCATTATAATTGACAGAGGAAGAAGGGAGAGGAATAAGGGGTTTTGTAATGGTTTATTCATAGGTAGGATGACAAGACAGATAGTTGAATACAATCCCATTTGTCCATCATAAACAGAAATGTCAGCTGCTCAGCAAAATTTTTATCATAATCTGGATCTCTGACTCTCATAAGGACTGTGGAAGTATAACAGACATGAAACAGGAGGTAAACAGTCTCTCTCTCTCTAAGACTTAGAAGTTTAAATACATTATGTACATTTTTTTTTATTCAAATAGCTGTTTGAGAACCTAAGTTTTGTGTAATTTACACCATTTTTATCACATAATTTCTCTGAATTTAGCAGAATAAATGTGTACCAGAAATGTCCATGGGATTGCACATCTTTCTCAGACTTTATGAGAAATACTGTGTTTTTCTCACCTGCTATACATATAGCTAAACGTTTCTCTTGTTTGGTCTTTTCACTTGACTTCATTCTTTTCCTCTTTTTTTAGTTAATGTGACTTTAAAAAAATTTTCTCAATATTTTCTTAATCTTCATCATTAACTGTGGATTAACCATGGATACTTCTGTGTATTTCCATTGCAGTATTTAAAAAAAAATACTGGTTTTGAAACTTTCATAATTGTCATGGTTTAACCGCAGTCACCAACAAGGAACACGTAGGTGCTCACTCACTCCCCTCACCTTGCCCAGTAGGATAGGGAGAAGAGGGAACAAAGGAAAAAAAAACCCCAAACTCGTGTGTTGAGATAAAGACAGCTTAATAGAACAGTAACAGAAGAGAAAATAATAATATTAATGGTAAAAGAATGTAAAAAATCAGTGATGCAATACATTTGCTCACTACCTGATGATCAATTGCCCAGCCCATCCTGAGCAGCTATAGTGCGTCCTTGCTCCCCGGACAACCCCCGTTTGTCTACTGAGCATGACACCTGTGGTGTGGAATATTCCTTTGGCCAGCTTGTCCTGCCTATGCTCCCTCTCAGCTTATATGGGAAGCTGAAAAAGTCCTTGACTTCATATAAACGTCACTTAGCGATAGCTAAAACAATATTTGTTATCAACATTATTCTCATACTAAATCCAAAACACAGCAGCTACTAGAAAGAAAATTAACTATATTCCAGCTGAAATCAGGACACTAATATATTTGGCTTACTAATGAGACTCATTCCTTTTTCAGATATGCTCTCTGGATAATTTTCTTGGTCAGGAGTAGCTCTTCGGTTGACGTAAGTAAAAATACAGCTTAGACACTCTTGTTGTGTTTCTTTCTCCTGTCATTTCTTCAGATGGTGAAGTAACTGGAACAGAAATTACTAAGCTTACAGAAAATGTTGAGCAGTTCACTTTTATCGAAACAAGTCCCAAGAGATGTCAGTAACCTTTGCAGAAAAGATAGTAAAGGGCAAGATGTTGACTGTAACTCTTAGTCTGGCAGTCTTCTTATCAAGACCTGCAGTAATGTCTTGGTTTATGCACTCCATTTGCTCTCATTGAAAATGCAGACTTCAGGCATATCACATACTTAACATTCAGCAACAGTGGAATCACTGTGTCTTACAAGAAGTTACTGTCTTACAAGGAAATGCCTGTTAACATTGTGTTCAGCTGAATTCGGGAGGAGAAAAGGACGTCTGCATTATGAAAATCTAGTCTTTCCATAATGTTACAGCAGTAATACTCGTAAGCGAGTCATTCCCTTTCCAGCAAGACCATGTTCCAGTCTATACACAAGCCAGTGACTTCCTTATCTGTCTTATATTGAAAGCTATGTTAGTGAATTATATTTTTTTTTAATATACACACTTCATTTTCATCTAATCATCTGAAAAGATGGTACAGCTTTTTATAGCAGTTAAGGAATGAGAGTAGCAGTCCCCATCTCTCTTCACTGTTATGTTTTTCAACTTTAGATTCCTTCTAGACTTAATATCAAAGCATGCAAGCTCACTAACAAGACCAATCTGACTGTGATGAGGGAAAACCTTGATTAATAATTAAATGTGTGTTTTAGGCAAAGTTCTGTCCTAACCTTGTTGTAGATTGTGGGGCTTTTTTTTCTTAATGCAAAATACTGTGATATAAGATGGAGCTGATTGTATTGAATTGCGCTGCTTGGAAAGTATGATTACATGGGGTGCTGAATTCATAAACTCAACAATGACATTAGTCTTGTCTTTATCTGTGAGATAGTCAACAACTGAAACAGAATGGGTTTCTGTATTACTAAGATACAGTGTTTGAAATTTTTTCATCTCAGCTTTCTGAAGCTTCCGAAACTATGTTAAATATTGCAGCTGCAGCATTCTTCTAAGTTCTACTACATTTGCAGGAAGCCTGGATATTTCATCTTGGATTGTTCTTTTTTTTTTTTTTTTTTTTTTTTTTTAACTTTTCTCTCCTATCACAAAATTGCAGTAATCAGTTCTTTGTTTTCCAGAGGCTAATTTTAAAGTTACTTTTCCAAAAGTCTGATTTTTTTTCACTTTGTATAATGATAACAATCTTCTCATCAGAGTCAAACCCTGACTTTGTGGTACCTTGTAAGCATTTTAGCAGGAAGGTGATGGTGTGATGAGTATACGGAAGAAGCTGCAGATAGTATTTCTTGGATTTTCTGTTTTTATTACATCTGCATTTCGTTAGATAAGCTAATTTGCTGGAATAAAAGATGTGAAAAACGAATAATGAATCTGCATGCCGTGGGCAGAATAAATGTTAGATTATTAGAGTCTAAGAAACATGGGTTTTTATGTATCTCGTGTAGCCTATAAAATCCTGAGAAATGGAGTTTTTTGCAGATTTAATGTAACTACAGTTTCTAAACAGCTGGGAAACCGTTTTTCCCCCCAAATAAAAAGGGTTTTAAAGTTAATCTTTTCCCTATAATAACCATAAGAAACTAGGAATATGAAGATTTTCCCTTCCAGATCAAACCTGAATTTTCTTAGGACACCAGCTTTCAAATATGGAAAATTGGTATTCCACTCATGCCAGTTGCAGTTAGTTTAATAAGAAATCCTGAATTATCAAAAGTAGAAATCATCTAGCCAATTTATTCTACCTTATAATCACTTCTGTATTGAAGTGTTCATATTTGCATAAAGTGTTGAAAGATTTCTATAATGCTACTTTTTCATATTTTCTCTCTTATGCAAGGAAATAGCAATCATTTCAGTAAGCATTTCTGTCAGTTTTATGAAGACATTTGAGATCATGTTGTAATGTATTTTAGCTTTTCAGTGATTTAGATGAAACAGAATTTCACGTTCTCCATTTTCTGTAGGGTACAAATCACATCAGTGATTTAAATAGGTTAGGAGACTCTCATTGAAATAGAGAACACCAGGGACTAAAAACACTGCAGGTTAAGTAATTCGTGAGATGTGTGTTTTAGTCTTCCCCAGCATGGACAGTTCCTAACATGATGAAAATCTGTACTGAATAACGTGTCATGAAGAGAAATTAAATAAAGTAACAACCATACATGACAAAATTAAACATGCTTCTGAATGTGCTGTAAAGGCAATTCTGCTCGTTTGTAATACCTATTAGGAAAAAAAATGTAGGAAATACAGGGGAAGGTAAATGCATTTTAATTTAACTTTAAGAATCCAGAAAGACATGGTAATACTGCTTAGTGGAAGTGTCATGACTGTTTTCCTGGGAATAATAAAATACGTATGTGCCACTTATACTTCGTGAGATGCTACTAGATTATACAAACTATATGTGTAGTTTCTTTATTATGATGTACGAGTGGAAATGTTTCCAACCCTTCTCTAGAACATTCCTCTGTTTATGAAAAAAAAAAAATAAATGCTTTCTTTCAAATTTTTAAGAGAAAATTTAAAATTTCTCTTTGGAAGACAGCATATGGTTATACATTAAGAAAAATATTACCTAGCATGTGATATTCCAGAACCAGTTTAGAAAGCTGACACATTCCACGGAAGCCTTTTAATTTTTCTGTGCAAAACCAGCTACATTAGGGAAAAGTGCAGAATTTCTTGGCAAACTTGAAGATTTGGACTTTATAGAGGCACTGGCAGGTTTGGGTTTTTTTAATTCTGTGAGGAATTGAGGGAAAATACATTCAACACATAAGAAGACAATTTTCAGATTCCTCAACCTGTCAGATTTTTTCATGCTAAGAAGTGGAAAGTGAATGATTTTTTTAAACTAAATTTTCATTCATAAATGGTTCAGTGTAGGATCCACCAAGCAGTGCATGGACTGATACCCTGAGAGTCAGCAGTTGCACTTTAGACTTTTGTGGAACTGCAGCTGGAGTAGAAGACGGGAACAAAATGCTGGTAGCTTCACTTGATCATAGTGCAGATGTTCCATGAATAAGTGATCTAGTGCAATTCCTTACCCCACCACTAAAATTATGTCTTTCTCTGTAAATTAAGGAGTAGGAAGTCACCTGACTTGATCCTGTACTCCAGAACAATATATTGGTTATCACATTGTAAATTGTTCATTCGTACCTCCCTAATAAGATCTGTATTCTGTTTCAATGCAGAATTTTATTTCAGTCCCGAAACTTTTGAAAATAGGTGATGATCTCTAGTTAGGTCTACTCTAGAAGTCAGCCTAAATAACGTCACTAGTCAGCCTAATTAATATCACTAGTTGCTTGTTTATGGAAAAACTGGAATATTTTCTAAACAGTCAAAACCTCTGTTACTTGAACAAAACAATCTGCTGTCTGCTGTATGAAAAGGCATGGTCAAGCGTTTCTCATGTCACTCTTGGGATACCATATCCATAAATTTGTTTGAAAAGTGCCATAATGTCTTTCTTTAGATAATTCACAATTATATGAAAAGTACTTCTTTTAGGTAATCACAATGAAGATGACTGTCTGTTTTGGGTTTTTATTTTTCTTTTTATTTAGAATAGAATAGAATAGAATAGAATAGAATAGAATAGAATAGAATAGAACAGAACAGAACAGAACAGAACAGTTCAGCTGGAAAGGACCTACAGCATTCACCTAGTCCTACTGCCTGACCACTTCAGGGCTCACCAAAAGTTAAAGCATGTTGTTAAGGGCATTGTCCAAATGCCTCTTGAACACTGACAGGCATCGGGCATTGGCCAGCCCTCTAGGAAGCCTATTCCAGTGTTTGACCACCCTCTCAGTAGAGAAACACTTCCTAATGTCAAGTCTAAACCTCCCCTGATGCAGGATTGAACCATTCCCATGTGTCCTGTAACTGGATACCGGTTAGATCGGCAGTTTCTTAGACATTTGTTCTTTACTCCTGCTCCTTATGTTCTTTCAAGTGCCCTTCTATTGAAATTGTTGGTTTTACCATCATACTTTCCACAGTGTTTGTTCTCACACCAATAATTTCCTTTCTGCATTCACGAGTCTTCCTACTTAGATACATTTCCAGCAATACCACCCCTCTGTAGAACATAAGTGGCAGAAGAGGGCATTATACTGCGTATTCTTTTTCTCTGTTTCTTACGCAACCCAAACATCTCCTATGTGATGACCCTTGTCTTTCCTCCAGACTGTATCACCCTTGAGCCAATAAAGAATGGTGTCACTTAAATAATTTCTGTTATTCCTCAGAATTTGCTGTCTATGAAACAAGTAACAGCAGTAGGCTGTACTACTAGGTATCACTGTTTCAGTTTATCCCAAGCTTATGTATAAGCCAAGCTAAGTCCATGGAAAGGAGAGATCTACAAATTCCACAGTAGCCTGTGAGACTTAAAGATGCTTTCTTCTGGGGACGGGCATTGTGACTGTTAATGGTATCAAACTGATTATATTGTGGTGTGAACTCTAAAATTAATCCATACTTTTCTGATTTCTTTAGTGCATATGGCCACCTTTTCCCCTTTCTTTGTGTCAACTGATTATGTCTTGATAGATTTATTTTTAAGGTGGGGTGAAAGAGTAAGCTGTATGATTTTAAAATAAAGTAACACTAACTATAGAAAAAGAAAGGATAGACCAGTGGCCCCTTTGTACGTATCAGCTCTAACATTTTTGTCTCTGAGATACAAATCAAACAATGTGCAGCCCTATAAAAACTCTTGCCAAGAACCTAGAGTTCTTCAGCTGGAAAGCAGAATGCCTTTATCTAGATCTCTGGAAGGCTGTGGTGTGTGACTTTTTAAATAAAGCTTTATGCATAATCAAGTTGATCTCTTGAATTAACAAAATAAAGAGGATACCAGGGGAATTAACAGTAGAGTGCTAACTATGATGGACTTTTAGACTGTGACTGTAGACCATATATCAATGTATAGTCCTGGAAAAAATGTTTAATTTTATCGTGTTTAATTTTTTCTTGCACAGATTAAGCTCATCTTCCTTTAGTTCAGGGACTATGCCCCCCAGAATGTGAATCTTCTTTGTACAGTATCAACAACATCTAATGCAAGTGGATCCTGATTCCTACTCACTTTCTGATCTTCTGCAGTAGTGACTTCAAAAGCTGTATGTAATACAGTTTTGGAAAATGGTAGAGATTTGCATAGGAATTGCTGTACTGTTTGAGTAAGAAAACAAATGACTATGCATGTATTGGACTACATTTTTATATTTGCTTTTATAAGCAAAATGAAAAGCAATGTGACTGCATAAATTGATTTATTCCCATTTAGGCATTTTATGAGACTGCTAGACAAATGTGCTTCATATTAGATATTGGTTGTCTAGAATTAACTTAGTAAAATGCTTACTCTGCGTAGGTACTAAATGAAGGAAGATTGAAACACAGCACTTGGAATTTGCTTTATAGTATGAGGTAGTATGAGTTTTGTTGCTGTGTATTCATTGGCTCCAGGACAAAAATATGACTAAAGCAATAGCATGTTTAACACTCTTTTTGAGATATATCATGCTTTATGAAATTGACCTCTGATTTCCCTAGACTGATCCCCCCCCCGCCCCCAAAAATTTAAGAACATAAACAGTTTTCAATTACTTTTTTTGTTTTCTAAAGTACTTGGCCTCTGAAAGTCTTAAAAATAGATGCTGTATTTCAAAAAGCTGTAGATGGACGAAAAATTAGTACATCAGAGTACAAAATAATACAGAACACTGAAGAAGTCTAAAATTTAAGAGTTCAGTTCTACTACAACAGCTACAATCATTTGAAATTCTTACATTTATTTCAATAGTGCCAAGGTTAGATACCAAAATTATTCAGTGCCTGCAGTTCAGAAACCAGAAAATCTCTGAGGGATTTAGGTGATCCATTTTCTGACGACTGCAGATGCCTTTTTACTTTTGAGTTCTGTGGAGTGTGCAGAGAAGACAGATTCTCAACTGAGATCTGAAAGAAGAAATTAACTCCGTGGAGATTCTGGAGTGTCAGTCTACCCTTTTCCTTCACAAATAGCTTGACCTGTGTTTCTTGATGTGTTGGTTTAGAAATATTTATTTAGTTGTTTACAATTGAAGTGCTTTATACAGTCCTTAAGCATTAATTTAAGTCCAGATGAGACATGACATTAGTCTAAATCAGGAGAATTTAATGAATGCTCTACTGAAGACATAATATTTAAACCCATGGTCGTATGCCAACTCTTTTTACTGCTGGAAGAGAATTAACTACTTTTAAAATAAGTATGGTGGCCCATTTCCTGAGCTGAAAACCATTACCCCACGTCCTGTCACTACACTCCCTGATCAAGAGTCCCTCCCCATCATTCCTGTACGCCCCCTTTAGGTACTGGAAGGCTGCTATAAGGTCTCCCTGGAGCCTTCTCTTCTGTAGGGTAAACAACCCCAACGCTCTCAGCCTGTCTTCATATGGAAGGTGCTTCAGCCCTCTGATCATCTTTCTGGCCCCCCTCTGGACCCACTCGAGCAGGTCCGTTTTTTTCTTATGCTGGGAACTCCAGAGCTGAACGCAGTACTCCAAGTGGAGTATCACGAGAGTGGAGTAGAGGGGCAGAATCACCTCCCTTAACCTGTTGGCCACGCTTCTTTTGATACAGCCCAGGATGTGGTTGGCTTTCTGGACTACAAGCACACATTGCCAACTCATGTTGAGCTTCTCATCAACCAACACCCCCAAGTCCTTCCCATCAGGGCTGTTCTCAATCCACTCGTTGCCCTGACCCGGGTGCAAGACCTTACACTTGGGCTTGTTGAACTTCATGAGGTTTGTGTGGTCCCACCTCTCTAGCCTGTCCAGGTCTCTCTGGATCACATCCTTTCCTTCTCGAGTATCAACCACATCACTCAGCACTCACTCAGATTTAAGAATTGGTCACAGAGATCAGCTGAGAACTGTTACTCTGCGTTTTGTCCCATCTCAGGTTCCTGTCATTTGCCCATAAATGATCAAGTAAGGAAGAGTGTAAGAAAATGAGAATGTATAGCTTGCATCAGTCTGTGTTCTAGGGACATCCTGGGCTGCAGGTTGCCTCAAACTTGCTATATTTAGCTAAGAACAGGTTGTGTGAGCTTCAGTTTTAATGTTTTTGGATCCCACAATATCCTCAGACCTTTATCCCTTCTCTTGTAGTTCCTATCTTATTTATTATCTTCTTAAATAGCAGTTGTTTAGTTCCTCTGTTTAAACTTAAGGTTCTTCTCTGTGTCTTTTCTAGTATTAGTATGTCTTACTATATTCTTTCTTTCTACTCTTTCATTGACTGTTATCTGTTTGGGACATGGACCATTTTACTTAGGGATTTAGAAATGCCTTCTCATGTTTCATGGGTAGACTGAATTATAATGATGATGCTTGACGAAGACATTGCATTTGATAACACAACTAACGTTGGTGGCTTATTTTTGGCATAGTTTCCTATGGAAATTAGGTTTATGTGATGACACTTGTCAAAAACTGTTCCTTCCCTGTGATACCCTTATGCTTACTGCTGCTTCCATTTTCATTCTTGAAAGTTTTTGCATGCTTCTTATTGCCCCTTAACACTGAAACATCAAGCTCCTTTTGCATAAAGCATCTACTAAGCATGGTTACTTCAGTGTGATGTTTAGAGATGCAAATGTATAGGAGCTGAGTGGTCACGTTCAATCTCTTCAGACACAACATTCCTTTGTGCTGACTTGGTAGCACTGGGCAATAATCAGGCGGTCCTAAAGATTTTTATAAGGTTATTTTTTTTCTAAATTTTATATTATAAAACTTCTTTGTATTTTACAAATGGATTTGAAGTGTATTTTAAATTATTTTAGCTGAGGTAGGGAGCTACTAACGCCCTTTTTTCTTCCACGGAACTTGCATTTTTATGCTCTGTTCATGTCATCCGCAGTTGTTTTAATGGGCTGTTCACCAGGCAATCAGCCAGCTATTCAAAACACCTGCGGTATATGTAGTGATAAGGCAGACTGCTCACTGAAAGACATAAGTCTGTCAGTATCCGAAGAGGAGGATAAGTTATGGAATCTTCTACATGCTCAGTAATTAACTGATTGACTAGGTTTACGTAGGTAATATTGGCAGAAACCATTATTTGCTATGTGTTCTAAAGCTAGTATTAGCCGCATTTTGCTGAGCATTCAGCTGACACTTTAGTATAATTTAATGATTGTAAGATTATGTCAGTTATTAAACTTTTTTTTTTTTTTTGTTACTACTAGCTGAACTGTATTGGTCTAGTTAACAGAAAATGAGGTGCAGTCTGCAAATGCTCGCACCCAACAATTCTGTATGAAATCATACTAAATCTGCTTCATTTTGATTTATAAAAAGTGTATTTTCTTGGCTTGGGACGAATTTACTGTTCAGTTCTAAGACAGAATGCATCAACCTTGAATTTCAGAAGCAGCAGATACTATTTTCTCTTGTTGGAGGTCTTTTTCACTCAGCTTTGCAGTGTGTCTTGTGTGCACTCCCTCTCCATTGTCTCATGTCAACAGATCTGACCTGACGCTTGGCAGCAATGATTGTACAGACAAAAGGACAATCCTCTGGCTAAGAAATTATTCTAAGTCCTCATTGTGAAAGGAAACTCAACTGTTCCAGCCCCGTGAATAAATTTAGACTTTATTTGCCTGTGTTATTAAAAAAAAAAAAAAAAGCAGAAAAAAACCCCTAATTGAAACAATGAAGTTGGGATTTGCACAAAAACCTTAGAGGAAAACATTGTACACCAAAAAAATGAGTATAATTTCAGCCAAATCAACTCTGCCTCAAAAAACAGAGTATTTATTGGCGCACTCAGGAACTCTCTTTGTTGATGGCACAGTACCTGCTTAACTCCAGATATGAATTTTCCCGTTGTACTTGGAGTATCAAGAAAGTGCACACTGGTCACAATCCCTAGAGAACTGGGGCTTGTGACTTTTCATGCCCATGCAGATCCAGGCTTTTCACACGCAGAATGGATTTTGCCTATTTGCCTGAAAATCTGAGAGGCAGGATTAGACTTTTTTTCACCTAGGTACATTTTGCATTAAGCAGGGCAAAGATGTTTTACCTATCTCTCTAACAAACAGAAAACACTGTGGTATTATCCCAAGTCCAGAAGTTTAACCAAATTCCCACTGGTTTAGCCTGTTCTTTAAATTAATGAAAGTCTCCTGTAAGCAGGTCCATGATCATTGAGAAGGATAATGTAGTACATTCTCTTTTTTTATGCACATTGAGTATAGCTGTTTCTATTCAGAAAGGAAGGAAGATCAGAAAAAACATTGAGCTAGTAAGAGTGGATATGATGGTGTTCGTCATTATTTCAAATGTTCTACATTTGATCCTGATTGAACTTGTTTAGCTGCTGCCAGTCTGTATTATTTGCAGAAAACTGCCTACTGGCAGAGGAGGGAGTTGTCTCAGAAAGTCATTGTGGAAGCAGGGTGACAGGAATAGAAATCCAAGCCTGAAACAGAAACAGACAACAGCATTGGTATTTATTGCATTCTCTATCTCCTATATAACCCTTCCTCCAGTATAAATATTTATGACTTTCCTGTTGGCAGAGCTTCGTTTAGTACAGATTTGTGCCAAGACGAAAGGGCCAATAGTTCCTGCCTTGTCTTTTGTTTTTTTTTTTTTTTTTTTTCTTTTTTTTTTTTTGTCTATTGCTAAATCTTAAAGTCTGTCCATCTTTAATTGAGAAGAAGTTTCCACGATGTCACTGTTAATCACACTTGTGTTTTCATCAGGAAAAGCCATACTGCAAATTAAACATAAAGCATATGTCCTCATTACCTTCTTAAGTGCTTTGTAGGACTGTCAGCAAGTGCTAATGTAGGCTTAGAAAAGGATACACTGTGAAGACACAAATAATTGGTATCATCTCTGGATCTTGTGATTTGTCATTCCATAGCCCAAATGATTCTGCTCTAAGGACACCCTAACTTAAATGTATAAATCGGTTGTCAGCTCTGTGTCTGCTTTACAAATTACATGAGTATGCCTGATCATTGCATTGATTACTTAAAATCTCAGGCAACTGAAGGCATGAAATTCATGATAAGGAAAATATGGATTTATTCGTTTAATGAAGTGCAGCATGAATGGTTTAATTTTTATTCCCATGTGTATCTCAGATGTTTCTAACAGACCTGATGATTAGCAGGTAAAGACCTCTTGTAGGAGACCTGGAGTAAAATCCAAGAGGGAGACAGAGGACTATGGAAAAGGTACCAAATGTGACTCACTCATGATCTTCTAGAAAAATCACAATCTGCCTTCAGTGGAATTAAACCATACTTTTTAATATACATACTTAAAGCAAACTGTTGTGGTTTTTTTTCAAGATACTTGCTGTTGAGCTCAAAAGCAGCTTTATATTCCAAGAAGCACCATTTTTTTGTACATGCAATGCCAGAGGCATTATCTCATTTTGGGAGCATTGGCTGGCCCTTTCTAGATAACGGTTCCACAGTGATACAAATGTCAGGCTCTGGCAATCAGTTACAGTGGAAAGGTAGTATGATTTCACGTATATGAGTTTGGGAATGTGAACAGTAGTCATCCATCATCCACAATAAATAGTATTATGCCATATCACATGGTTTATGTAAAATATGGAACATTTGAGGGTTAAATTTAAAAAGCTGGTGTTCAGAAGCAAAGACCATTGTATATTAAGGTTCTTCCCTAAATAAAAACTGTTTTGGTAATCTCATATAAAATTTGCAGTTTGCTTTAAATTATTTCAATTTTTTAATACTGAACTCTTGGAAATGACTGTTATGTACAGAGAGGTTTCTTGGAAATGCTACAGATATAAGAAGTATGACAAGAGGCTGAGGAGAACATGTGACAGATAATTCCTAAAGTTTGTCCCTAAATCATAAGTGCACAGGATTTGGCTGGTTGTGCAAAAGTTGCAATCAGATGGGCAAATTTTTAATATAAAGGTAATGCCTTATAAAATACATTGCTTGGCTTTTTTTTTTCCTAATAAGACATTAGGAGTAATCTTGAGTCACCCAAATGATTATTTATTTTTTTTTTAGTTGGAGTAGAAACAGCGTTTGTCATGGGTTTATTTGTTTTCTTTAATTCTCATGCTAGACAGACAATTTATGTTTTAGGAAACACCACAGACAGTTTTACTAGCAATAGCAGTAATAGCTATGCAGATTCAAACCTGGACTCAGTATCCAAATCCAGATCTTAGGGGGATTATTTTAGTGAGCTCTGTCACAAAACACCACTGTGTATCCCTAGGGAAGGAAAACCCTATATTTCAATCTTCTCTCAAGGCGCATGGCCTAGAAAATCTCAGTATTAACAAATCTGTGCAAAGCCACTAAGATTTTTAGTGAATGCCTGACATTTAAGTCATATTTCTTTGATAATGGTGCAGAATTTCACATACAAAATGCTTTAAAGCACCATTTGCTAAGTGCAGAAGACCTGTAATACATGGACATTAATTACGCCTTTATTTATTAACCAAAGAAGAAGAAGGAGAAGGAGAAGAAACCCATTCTTTTGTCTCCTGCAGAAAATAAATCTACTGGCCAGGTGAATAAACTCTACTGAATTTCAGTCAATGGTAGGAAATGTATCTATATTTATGGTTCTTAAAACTTCTTCAGGTATCACTTCTTTTGCCATCAATTTTAAGGCTTCCATTTTAAAAAGAATTCTGAACAGTTGACAGCATACTTTATTTCCACGTTCTTTTTAGTACAAACTGAAAGAAATAACCCATGACAAATACTACAGAAATAAATTTAAGTTTGTAATTCATCCAAGTGGATGAATCTGGATGGAAAATTGTTTATAGCATTTAGGGAAACAAGATTTTTAGATGAACATTAGTAATATAGACATTGACTTAGGCGGAAGTGCTTGTTTTACTGCAGATCTATAATTATACAGTAACCAACCATGAATTATTTAATTGTGAGTGTTAATATTCTGTCATTTTCAAGAATATTAAATTGACCTGTGTTGTTATCAGTCTCAAATTCCAATTTTAAATCCGGAAAGCAATCTGAAATAGTAAAACTAATAGATATGGTTTAAAAAGTCATCAGTGGCATAAAATCAGTAATGCAAAGTAAACCACAATTTAGATTTTGGTTTAGTCCAAAAACAAAAGTTCTCCCCATATGGAAATGTAATGTCATACCAAAGAACCTATACTTTTCGGTACATGAGACTTATCAAACCTGCCAGGTTAATATGCATATTTCAGTACGTGTACACACTCATATATGTGCTTATAAAATCATAGATCCCTCTGTAGAGCCTTCCTACCCTCAAGCAGGTCAACACTCCTGCCCAACTTCGTGTCATCTGCAAACTTACTGAGGGCACACTCGATCCCCTCATACAGGTCATTGATAAAAATATTAAACAAAACTGGACCCAATACTAAGCCCTGGGGAACACCACCTGTGACCAGCCACCAACTGTATTTAACTCTGTTCACCACCACTCTTAAGGCCCGGCCATCCAGACGATTTTTAATGCAGCCAAGAGCACGCTTATCCAAGCCATGAGCAGCTACATCTAGGTGTATTTTTCAGGAATGTACTCAAGTACATGACAAATCATAATAGGAAATATCTCTGCATGTTCTGCCAGACGCCTACTGCTCAGGTTACAAAAGCCCAAAGATAACTCATGAACCTTTCTCCGTAGATAAACTCCATTTTCTGCTGGAACAAAACAATGCAGCATTTGCAAGTGCGATTTAAGTCTGGTCCTCTGAATAAGCAATTGGTATATAATATATGGTGGATTTCAAAAATACTGCTGTAATATTCATATCCAAAAAGTCATTCAAAATGTTTAATTAACATTATACTAAAATCACCAACATTTTGACAAGTTAGGTTACACTACTTAGTGAAGAGAAAACAATATCTGTCAGATATCAACTAGGAAACTGATACAGAAATGAGTGGTGACTTCATATCAGATATTTTTAATCAGGATTTTTTTAACAATGCTGGTTTAGCAGATGTTTTCAGTGGATCTGTAGTTCTGAAATATCAGTGAAGCTGAAAAGATAAAAGCCTTTGGTTAAAGTATCTTTATACTTTCTTTTGGAGACTATGGTTTTATGACTTCATAACTGACTCTGGACTGGGTGAACCATTTATCTATTTCACTTGAAAGCGTATCCACAATGGATGCCTTTGCATTAAATAATCTAATGTATCAAATATCAGCCTCTGGGAAGATAGGTGGGATTCAGAGCTATACTTACAGGATCACAGAATCACAGAATGGTCAGGCTTGGAAGAGACCTCTGGAGATCATCTAGTCCAACACCCCTGCCACAGCAGGGACACCTACAGCAGTTGCACAGGACGGCGTCCAGGCGGGGTTTGAGTGTCTCCAGAGTGGGAGACTCCACAACCTCTCTGGGCAGCCTGTGCCAGTGCTCTGCCACCCTCACAGTAAAGAAGTTCCTCCTCATGTTAAGGTGGAACTTCCTATGTTCAAGTTTGTGCCCGTTACCTCTTGTCCTATCACTGGGCACCACTGAAAAAAGACTGCTCCCATCGCCCTGGCACCCTCCCTTTAAGTATTTGTAAGTATTGATAAGATCCCCCCTCAGTCTTCTTTGCTCTAGACTAAAAAGACCCAAGTCTCTCAGCCTTTCCTCATAAGAAACATGATCCAATCCCCTAATCATCTTAGTAGCCCTTCGCTGGACCCTCTCCAGCAGTTCCCTGTCCTTCTTGAACCGGGGAGCCCAGAACTGGACACAGTACTCCAGATGCGGCCTCACCAGGGCAGAGTAGAGGGGTAGGATGACCTCCCTCGACCTGCTGACCACACTCTTCTTGGTGCACCACCAGATGCCATTGGCCACCAGGGCACATTGCTGGCTCATGGTCGCCCTGTTGTCCACCAGCACTCCCAGGTCCCTTTCCACACAGCTGCTCTCCAGGAGGTCAGCCCCCAACCTGTAGTGGTGCATGGGGTTATTCCTCCCCAGATGCAGTACCCAACACTTGCCCTTGTTGAATTTCATTAGGTTCCTCTCTGCCCAATTCTCCAGCCTGTCCAGGTCACGCTGTATGGCAGCACAGCCTTCCGGCGTGTCAGCCACCCCTCCCAGTTTTGTGTCATCAGCAAACTTGCTGATGGTACACTCTATCCTTCATCCAGGTCATTGATGAATATATTGAACAGGACTGGACCCAGTACTGACTCCTGAGGGACACCACTTGTTACTGGCCTCCAGCTGGACTCTGCACCACTAACCACAGCCCTCTGAGCTCTATCTGTCAACCACTGTTCAATCCACTCCTCTGTCCTTTCACCTAACCCACACTTCTTAATTAACAAAATACTTCTTTTTGTAGGGAGCAGAGCTTCTGAGGCCACAATGTTCTTAATGACAAATCAGGGTATGTGGTCACAGATGAATATAACGTTGGATTCAGTTCAAGTAAAGTCAGACGACAGAGAAGTGGGAAAATAAATGCAGGTAGATAGACTGGTGTAGCAGCTGCTGTAACTGCTATCGAAGGTTTTACTGCTGGTAATCTCTGAAGTAAAGGATGTAGGTTGTTTTCTGTAGCTTTGACGTTTTGCTTTCTACCACTAATGAATTCTGAGCACAATGAAGAGGTGTTGACAATGTTGGCATTTGGAATGAACTCCAAATTCTACTTCCTTTTTGCCCCGATCACAAATCTAAGTTACTTTGTGAAAGTGAAGAAATCTGAAAATGTTTATGTTTAAAAGCTACAAAATCTTGATCACTTTTCATAGCTTGAATATATTAGCTTCACAACCAATTTTAATAGATTTAATTAAGCTCAAAGAATAGGATAGTGAATCTTTAAATGCTCCAGTTAACTAGAAAATGGCATCATCTTCCTTTCACTCCCCCACACTGCCTTTAATTATTCCCCT
Source organism: Pluvialis apricaria (assembly GCA_017639485.1). Classification (NCBI taxonomy): domain Eukaryota; kingdom Metazoa; phylum Chordata; class Aves; order Charadriiformes; family Charadriidae; genus Pluvialis; species Pluvialis apricaria. The sequence continues at coordinate 72,808,530 of CM030044.1, forward strand.
TGAATTAAAACTATTTTCTGTAATTAATTTTTTTCTTGCAGAGGTGCCACTGAATAAAGTAGGGGGAGATGCATGACTATTACACATGAAGACAGTTCATCTCATAACTAATTTCTGAAGACATATGACTGAATGTAATAAAAGGCTTTGCTTATAATAGACCTATTTTAACCCCAGAGGAAGCGGGTACTATTGAAGTTCATGGCATGTTCATTTTAAGAGGCAATTAAGGCCTTCCTTCCCTTCGTTACCCTCCCATCTCCAAACCCTAAAATATTCTGTTAAATGGTTACCTTAAAAAATGTAGGTGATAAAGCATAACTCAGTACATCAGGCTTGTCTGAACATGTATTAGTATAGTTCTTAGTTTGCCATTTGAATGAATTATTTTTCACAGTGTTTATTCTGCACTTAGACTTTAGCTTCTAAGCTTAGAGTTTAGCCTTTCAGGCACAATGGATAAGGACAAAGGTACCTGAAGAGGGCTCTATAGATTGTGGTAGTGGAACAGATTAAATAATTTCAATAATTTCAATAATTTGCTAAAGAGAGACTTGTAGAACAATCAGTTCCTTTTGCTTAGTAATTATTTCTTTGGCTACTAAGGTACTCCTTATTTAGCAGATCTTCCACCTCAATAAATACACTTGCAAAATCGTGGTTATGGATAAAATTATGAATCTAAACTCATGCAAGTTACCCTTGCAAGTCTTCTCTTCCTTCTTTTCCCCAAAAAACTCATTTTCAATGTTAGTTAACCTTAAATGGATAGGATGACATCATCATCCATAATAAATAATGTATGCAGGAGTGTAACATTTCTATGAAGAAAGGGAACTCAATACAGAATTAGCTGATTTAGAGAAAAATCCATTATTATTTTGCTTTGAGTCTGTGCAAAGATTCAATCTTTTCAAGGAGGAGAAGCTATACCAATTTAGTTTTTAATTATAGAATTGCATGTTGGTCCTAAATAGTCTTTTCAAAATCCAAAATAACAAAATGTTCACTTGAAACAATTTTATTTTACTTTGAAAAATGTTACTATTTTTTGTTAAATTTTTTTTGAACGTTAATTTTTTCTGCCCATGAAATATTTTCTTTTTAACAACAGAAACGTAGTTGAAATATTTTTAGCAGCACAACTGTCTAGCTTCCCAGTTACACAAATATTTTAACCTGTAAACTTTGATGAAGAGTATCCTGTAAACTTTGATGATCGTGGGTTGCTGTGCCTTGGATCAGGCCATAGAAGCTAGGTGCAAATACTGCTATGGTCTCAATCAAATCTGTGAAAGTATAATGTTGCACTGATTAGTCACACTTTTTGCATTAATTACTATGGTCTTTATTTTGTGAGAAGGCAAGTGGTAGCCCCAGGTAGGAGATTAATGAATATATCAAGTAAGAATAGATTATTAATCTCTTCTACACTGTTAGCTGCCTCAGTGGAAAGCCAATATTATGCATTTCATAAAAAAAAAAATCCTTTGTTCTACTTCGTATTTTGAACTAAGCTAAAGGCCTTGCATGTCTACTGTCCTTTTATTATTTAAATATCTCTACTAGGATTTTGCATTTCTTTTAAGTTGTATGTAAACTGTTTTTCCTCAAGCATTTTATACTCTACGATACTTCAAACTGTAATCTAAATTATATTACCTATTAGTTGCTTTTAGTATTAAAAAGTCTAAACTAAACCATGCAATGGCTTTAGTTATGGATTTTATTGTAAAATCTATGCCACATCAGTTCTGTGTACCTGATATGACTCAGCAGATGATTGTATATGATCTTTTTTTATCATCAGATGTTCACCCGACACGCCTCTAGAGTGCTAAATCAACTTAATCGCCTTATGTGAAAATAAGAAACACAGTAGTACCAAAATATCCAGCATCTGACTCCAGAAAATGTCTATTTGGTGTTCTAAGGGTAAGGGTAGAAATAGTACAAATGAATTACTTATTTTCTGAGAAGACAAATATGTTTTCCAGAATAAAAAGATTAGTGTAAAGGGCAATACTAGCCTAACTCCACTGCCCAATAATATGGGAAGTTTTATAATTACCAGTAATGATAGTTGATTCGTCCCAAGAAGCGTAGCAAAATTAAAATAAAGATTTAGTAATCAATGGCTATTAACAGAAAATTACCACCCCACAAGATCTATTTGAGTGATTTCAGTATGGGTGATAGAAATGACAAGTCATAATCATGAAATTGTTATTTTGATTTTTTGTGTATGTTGGAACCCAGAGACCTCTTGAAATAGCACTAAGTTTAAAAGCAATGTATGGAGTAGATACAACTGTAGAAGCATCACTAGCACAAGTTAGTTCACACACTGGATTTTCTCTTCCTAATGAGATGCCTATGGAATGATATTAAAATGAAACGAGATGTCAAATACTTCTTGATCATTGGTAGTTTTCACGTGTGTTTGACTACAATGGGAGATTTTCTGCTAGGAAACTATATGATGCAGCTGAGTGTTTTAGATGTGGTAATACAAGGGAAATCAATTAGATTTGAAGGCAAAAAGGATAGATTCAGCTTTGGAACAGTAACAGCTGACAAAAAAAAAAAGACATCTTGAGGAGTTAGTAAATGGAGAATTAAATGGGGAGGGGTTGTTTAATGGTAACATAGATTTTGTATTTTTTTTTATTTTATGACAGAGTAGTAGGATGATACCACTGCAGAGAAAAAAAACCCAAAGAGTTGGTTGCATTTCAAGTAATTATTATAATTAAAGCTGTGCAGGCGCATAGCTTATGGCTATTCAGATCTTCTGGGAGGTGACAGAGAAGTACAAGATTCTTGCTGGTAACTTGATTAATCTTAATTTCTGGATGGCAAGAGATAGTCTTATTACAGAGTTCAAGATAAATGTTAGTTTTGCATGGCATAATTGCACATCTTTACTTTCTCTATTTAAATAGTATCCTTCCTGTGTCCATATTTTGGAAGTTCATAAAAATTAATAAGATTCTGGTGCAAAATTTTTGAATGTAGGAGAATCTTTATGGTTCCCACAGATGTGGTTTTTTTTAACCAAGGTTCTAATCAACTTACTGTATTAAAAAGTCTAGTTAAAAGTCTAGTGTACACTGCATCAGTTTTACATATTTTGGAACTTATATTAACATTTTTTTGCTGATTTCCATCATGGAATCCTTAACAAATAGGGAGGTAATTTCACCTTGTAAAAAAGCCATTGAAAAATACTTTAAAAAGTAGTTAGACAAAGTCTTTTAGATGCCTTAGGTATTCAGTAAAACTGTTACTGGTTTTAATGTATATTACTAGAGAGAAATGCAGTTTGTTAATGGTTTGGGTAAAATTGCTTCTTTTCATTTAAACAATCATAAAATTAATGCAATGCTAAATTATTTAATGGTCATAAGCTACTGCAATAATGTGGTTCCTAATTACTTGAAAGTTTTTTCAGGTACTGGAAGAAACAACTATTTCAGGTTACTTATGAATAATTGTCATTCATGTAGTAATTTGCAATTTTTTATGCAGATGTACATTTGAGTGACATGTAGATTGGGTCTCCTCAATTATTATTAAAACAAAGATCAAGCAGTTTTATTGCCTCTTCAATTTAATTTTTTTGAGGAGTTACTGTAAATTACGGACTCGAATGAAAAACATAGAATCATAGAACAGTTAGAGGTGAAAGAGACCTTGAAGATCATCTAGTTCCTCCCCTCTGCCATGGGCAGGGACACCTTCCACTAGACAAGGTTGCTCAAAGCCCCATCCAACCTGGCCTTGAACGCTTCCAGGGATGGGGCATCCACAGCTTCCCTGGGCAACCTGTTCCAGTGCCTGACCACTCCCAAAATAAAGAATTTCTTCCTAATAACTATTCTAAGTCTCTTTCCCTTTAAAACCATTCTCCACTCCCTGATCAAGAGTCCCTCCCCATCTTTCCTGTAGGCACCCTTTAAGTATTGGAAGGCCGCTATGAGGTCCCCCTGAAGCATTCTCTTCTCCAGGCTGAACAACCCCGACTCACTCAGCCTGCCTTCATAGGAGAGGTGCTCCAGCCCTCTGATCATTTTTGTGGCCCTCCTCTGGACCTGCTCCAACAGGTCTTGAAAACATGATTTGTAAACAGGATTCATCATGAAAACATGATTTGTTTTCAGTACAATCATGAAAACGTGATTTGTTTTCAGTATATTTACTTGGATAATGCAATCTTCTGTGCATTAGCAGAGCAATCCAAGTATTTTTTTTTTTTACTTCTGACAAACCAGAAGTGAACAGCTTTAAGGGTAGAAATCCTTTCCTTTCTCAGGAAGAAGCACTGACTAATTCCAGCTGTACCTAGATGCCTGGATTTACCAAATTAAGTTCCAATTGTTAGTAGTGCAGGTGACGTCAGGAGAAGCAACAAGTATCACAGTGCAGCAATAGGAGTAGGTCTTTTGCTTTTGCAGCTGTGTTCATCATTCCCTGTACCAACCATCTGGTCCTGATTTTTGTCTCACCATGAGTTCTGTTACTGCTCTCTGATTCTGCTTTTATGGGCAGCTCCCCTTAGCCGTGGGTCAGTTACTGGTGCTCCTGCAGCTGGAGTTGGTGGAAGTCTTTATATTGAGAATGAGTCCCAGTAATCTTCTACTAAGTTAATAGTAAAACTATAGGAGTGATCTTTAATTTTGAACTTTGGGCAGCATTTTTGCTTTATTTTTGATCTTTGTGGTAAGTGCTTGAGAAGTTGCTTTTAAACCTTTTTTCAATGACTGGTCAACTCTAAGCTGGTTTGAATTCACAGATACTAATTTTAAACCAAAAAAAGTTTTCATAAATCCAGATTAAAGTATTTCAAAATTGCTCCAACTGCAGTTATTTTGAACCTTTTAATTGCTTGTATGCTCTCTGTTACCTAATTATATTGCATTAGATAATTTGCAATTCCTTATTTTGCCTAAATACATCAAAAGATGAATTACTGAAGAATGCTGCCTATGAGTATAATGAATTCATGAGCACTGTGAGTGGTTAATAGCTTTTCAAATCACACTGAGAAACCCCAGAATTTATTTCAACACCTCATTGGTTATCCTTGCTAAGCCAGCAGTTCCCATACTTTTTTTTTCTTCTGTCAGCTAAACTAGTAACAGAAGTACTTGCCTTCTTCATATATTAAAATATGATTCTGCATGGGCTTATTTATTATCAAAATGAAAATAGATGCTTGGTGCATACATGGTTTTTGCATCCTGTGTGCTTTTATATTATATCATCCTTTCTTGTTTGCAAAACTGCTGTGAATCTTACAGAAACTTGGAAATGCATTTTCAGTGAAATAAGGTACAGAAAAATGCAGATACACTTGCTTCCTGAAAAGAAAATATTATGATGGATGACACAGTGATTTAATAGATCTAATGAATGAGAAGAAAGCAAGCAAATGGACTTTCTGACAAGCATCTGTGCATATGATTTGTTGATCTTAACCATATTACTGCCCATCTGCTGACGGGCAGTAATCCACTCCCACAGCAAGATAAAGTGGGTTAGTAGAGAAGATGCCATGTTTTGGTCGTACAACCAGAACTAGAGTTACAAAGCATTTTTTTAAGAAAGGGTAGATATGAGCAGAATTCATACCACTGGCCCTGAGCTGTAGTTGTCTTCATGATACCCATGGGTGTATTGTGGCATGTTACCTGTACTGCTGTCACGTGGACTTCACAGCTAGATGCACCAAATAAAAATAAGTGTGTAAAACCACAATTAGATTGCTGTTATAATGTATGGGAGTAGAGAAAGATTTTTCTTTTTTTTGGCTTCATTATAAAACGCCTCCTGGTCCTCACTCATGCCAGCTGCAGTGCAGAATCATAGGTGATCAGCGCTGCCTTATCCATGTGGAAGACAGTGACTACTGCTGCGTCAGTTCTCAGCTCCACTTTGTTCTGGTTTGGGCATAGTGTCAGGTGTGCTTTGCTGTTGGCAGTTCATGAAAACTTAGTGGGAAGAGACTCAAAGGAAGTGGTGCTATAAAGAGGAAAAGAAGACTTCAGATGTCGTCTTCCGAAACTTTTGTGCATATGGCTGGGGTAAAGACCCACTTGAAACAGCTCATTGTTCAGTCAGACACTGTGGTTTCTAGTCATCACTCATTTCAAAAATGTATTATGGATGTTATAAAGCAAAAAATTAACACTAATTGTAGCTCTATATATTTTTTTAACTTTGTATGTTGATTCAGTATTTTAAGGGGATAGGCGTGGAAGTTTGGAGAAATATTTTGTGGTTTTGTCTTGGTGACTCAGTTGAAAAAAATTAAGACGTTATTAAGTCAGTTCTTGATAACATTAAGCAAGAGTTTGTTAGAAAAGTGAATATCTTAACAAGAAAAAGCCAAACAAACAACAAGCAATTTTCTCTGTAAGGAAAAAAAGCTTAGGCCATGTTTCAGTGTTATCATCTTCAGTGATCTTCATAGAAATATCTTGGACTCTGGAAGGTACTGGGAGCTATGAAGTGGCCGTTCTGTATGTATACATTTTCATTAGTCTAGAGAGACTTTTTCTTTCCATTAAGAATCTTAAAACAAATATTTATTTGCATTCAAGAATGTGGTTACTTCATAGCATGTTACTAAATACAGGGTAAAGCCAATAAGCTGTAATAGGCAGAGGGACAGACACTGTTCTGAGGATACATTTGGCTTCTGAGGGACAGTGGCCTCTAGAAAAAAGCAAATACTGTTGATGCCAGCTTCCCATTCATTTTGATGGATGTTCTTGTCAAATGGATATGTTAGATCCAGTCCCAGAGCACAGCCATTTTGAATTACTAGCAAATGAACAGCTACAAATACATTCCATCTTTAAGCAGTTGTTAAATCTCCATCATAATCCGTTTTTGTCCATGATTTCAAATGGACAGGGATACTTTTCTTACCCTTTGACTGTTTAATTCAAACTGGTTTTTTTTCTGAGTTGTTTGACAGCAAAAGTTAACTTTCTTATATGCAAGTACTAAATTAGATTCTGTATTCATAGAACACATGAGCGAATGCTTAATATTTTTTAGGCATATAATTTAAATGCAAATGACTCCTAGGCTTTAAATGAATCATGTGCTTTACTAAATAAGTACCAAAACAGTGAGCAGGGGCATGAGAGGTGGGAGGAAGCTGTTCTGTTATAAGCATATGTTAGCTCTGTCTTCTTTTCATGGTCTTGGGGCTGGCTAATACAGTGTACTATATTGTGAAATAATACATTTTAATTGTTTTGTTTACAGCATGGTGAACTTGTGAATTAAACATAATTTATGTAAAACTGTTGTATGAGGCAAGAGGATGTGGACAGTAGGTAGACTAGATGGATTGTATAACTAAATCTAGAAAACAGCATTCAATTAAATGAAAATTAAATTTTCAAGAAATATGATGATTGTTTATAGAAATGTGATTAACTCATTGCTTGTAATACCTACCATTGGGAAAAAAACACTTGTAATACAATTATAGCAAATGAAGTTAAATTATTGTGTATTTAAAGGTTTAGAAGCATTGTGTGTCCTTGTTAATTGGCCGGATTTTTTTTTTAAATAGGTTAATCTCTAACATGTTCTAAAAAGATAGAAAGCTGTGCTTTTTTGGAAAACACACCCTTATGGTTTTGAGTATAGTTAGAAAATAAAAATATTAGGAAACTATTAAGAAAATTATGGTATATAAAGAAAAGTATTTTTCAAAGGCTAAATAATTATTAGAAATTTTTTACATTCTGATACTAAAAGGAGTGACTGAGTCAGCTCAATATTAAAAATACACCAAATTTAACACACTCAAATTAATTCCATTTTTAAATAGAATTTATTATTTAACTGTGTGAATGTATTTACACAGGCTTGAAAATTGACTGTACCAGTTTACTTCGCACCTTGAAGACAGCAATGCGTGACTGCAGTCAGTTTAAATTTACAAAGGGAAATCTGCATTCAGATATTGTAGATTCCTGGTGCACACTAATGACTGGGATTACCATAAATATCTTACAAGGTGGCTCTGCAGTTAGTAGTCCATGAAAACAATTGCATAACCAGCCAGTCCAAGAAATATTCCTTTCTGATTTTCTACCTAAAGAGCACAGAAACACTCATGATGGCCTCCAGCAACTCTGTGGTGCTGTCTGGTAACAACATGGAAAATCAGCCTCTGCAGTTCTTTGAGAAGGATACTGAGTTTTGGAGATGAACCAGAAAGTAATCAAGATAGGTAAGAAATTTGGCCATACAAAGAGTGGTGGTTTAAGATCTGCCATGGCACCAAGTTTTGGTGCCAAGGCATGAAAGGGAGTTTGAGACTGGTGGGAAGTGAAAGGCCTACATATAAGGGATTTTGAGAACAGAAGATGCCCCAGCATGTAGAATATACGGGAAGGATGTCATGAATTTGGGTTCCTAGTGATAAGTGTAGATGAGGAAGAATGGGAAGGGGTAGTTAATTTTAGGGTTATCTGTCACTAATAGGAAAGCAAGCGGGTAACTAGAAAAGGAGCAATACAAGCCTCTAACTCCTTGCATAGTGAAAAGAGTGCCTACAACAGGAAGAAGTAACCGTTCCAGGAACTGTAGGAAACTCATTTTTGTTACAGCTTCCTTTGAGAATAGAAGACAGTCTCTAACAGATGGTTTGGCAATAGTTAGGGGCAAAATGGTTAAGGCATACTGCTTAACTGCCAAGTTCAAGACTAACTCCAGCATTGTGTCATGGAGACCTCACCAGAGCCAGCTGCTAATGAGTACTTTTTTTATTTCAAGCAAAGCATCTCTGGATTTGGCTGATTTCCAAGCTACTGGAAGTGAGGGGGCTAATATCCTTCCCCACCCTCCCTACACCTCACCATCTATCTCTTTCTCCTAGTCCTAACTCTGATGCTCATCCGATAGCACAGTAAGCAAATTTTAAACGTTAGCCCAATGTAAGGTTTCTTTCTTCTTCCCTCTGCCCCCACTGTAACAAAGCAAAACTAACCTGGAGGTTAGCTTTCTGTTTGACAAAAATGCTCCAAAACCACTTTTCAAAAGCATGGGGAGGAAAGGAATTAAAAGAGAGTACATGGACTTTCCCCATTTCAGTGGCAATGAGCCATTAATCCTTCTGAAGCCGTCTCGTGAAACTGTGTCCACAGGCAAATGAAAAAGAGTGTTTGTGTATCAGAGAGATATCTCTGAATGCTATGAACATCTGTCTCTGCTTGCCACTAGCTGCAGAGAAGGGTGTGTGTTAGCTGTTAGCTGCATGGATCATTTACTCTTGACCTTGGTAACAGAATTTTTTACCAATTTCCAAGTATAGTTCTAAACCAAATTTGTCTGCTTCATTGCTTCTAACTCTTTTATAATGCACACAAATCTCAAAAGTATAATGAATACCTTTAGTTTTTCCAGAAGTGTCGTCTACTTCTTTCTATTTCAATATAATAAACACTTTTATTTTGCAAATTTATCATGCATTTGAATTCTGCAGGTGTTTTCTTCCTGCACGCCTTAATATGTATCTGAATCAGGGATAATACAATTGCTCTTGATGGTCAAAAAGATAGCCCATGTAATATGGTCAATTTGCTATTGCTGGAGGCATTCACTCACAGCTGTATGATGGCTGAGCTTTTATTTTTTAATAGATGTGATTGTATCAACCATTTCACTGCTTACCATTTTTGGTGACAAATAGCATGAAGATGTACTTAATTTAATTTTCAGTAGAGAGGGACACTGTCAAGGTTACAGAGTCTTGAAATCATCCTGCTTTGAAAGTTGTCCTTTACTGTACGCATTGGCATTTCTTCCACAAGTGATCTCTGAAAGGATACTTCTCTCCAGAATCTTGTATTTGCCTTTACTATAGGTACTCCTGAAAGTCTCTAAGGTTATTGTTACCCTAAATGCATTTTTTTAACTGCAATGGCAGCTCTTCTAAGCATATAAACCATCTTGCATATACCTATACTTGTATGGCAGTACAAGCCTTTCTCATGTCTATTTTTTTTTTCTCCTTTGTGTGTTCTTTTATGCATCTCTTCATATCTAAAGGGAGTGCTTTCCTATTCAAGCCACTTATTTTTCTCTATTTAAAATTGCCTGAAAGAGAAAAATTTGCAACTGTGTGTTTATGACTAGAGACAGATAATAGGTCAAAAGCGATGTTGAGAAATCATGACTGCTGCTACAATGCACAGTCCTCAATTACTGTTTAGCTTCTGGGAATGATGCAGGTGTGGAAAATACTGTCATTAGGACAGCATTTGTGAGCGTATACCTTCAATATAAAAAGCCCAGAGATAGAAGATTCCAGGCTAGGCTCTCCACAGGTGGCAGTGAGAGAAAGCTCCGCGGCAGGAACCTCAAGAGTCCTGTAACTGGGTATGGATGAGCATCGCGACCAGGCTTGCATTTTTCTGGAGCATGTGTCTCAGGACACTTGAACTGCTCTGAAAAGCAGCTCTAGATGACTACAGCTCTAGGCCGGATGAAATGGGATCATTTAATGCCATGTTAAGAAACTGGTTTGTGAGGAGTTTCTGGGATGCTTAGAAAATTATGAGTCTGTACAAGAAAACTCGTGCTCCAGAGAGGATTCAGAACTTGGGATGCATCTTGTGTGTTCGCCTCATATGTATGCTAAGTGGGTCACATGGGACAAAAAAGCACTGTTTAACTTTCCAGAAGGTCAAGAAATTATGTGTATGGTGCCTGGCAGAATGCCAGAGGATCCTCATGCTGGAAGCCAATCTTTCTGCATTATGTAAAATTATGTTGTTACGGGTGGTTTAAATTCCTTTCTTACCTAAAATCTCCTGCAGCCTGGGAGGAAGGAGTAACTAAATTTTATTTCATTAGCTCTTAGATATTTTTTTTTTTTTTTGGTCTTAAAGATTTGGGCTTTGAAGAAAAAAGTCAAAGGAAGAGAAGTTTCCAAAAAAAGAACATAATAAGAAAGTGGCAGAAAAAAAGTAAAAAGAAGTTGCAGTTGTGCAAAGATATGGTCTTGCTGACATACAATCGAACCTGGAAGTTTTCAGCAGAATTCAGCTTGATTTTGAATCAGGCATTTTGTCTCAGTTTGTCTCCAAAATCTTAATCTTTTACACAGCTATTTTTCAATAATTTTAATAACTGTGTTCCTTTAAAACTATTGAAGGCTTATGCAGACCTTGGAACCAACTAGAAATAATAAAATCTGAATAAACGGAAATCTGTATGGAAATTGATTTTATGTAAATTGAAATTTAGATTGTGAAGTTTCTGCAACTGCTGTATAAAATACATGTGGTGTCAGGAATATCATATTCTATTTGCCAAGTAAAACACAATCAGGGTTAGATTTCTGGAATTATGCTTTCATGATCTTTCCTGTTCTGCTTAATGCTGTGCTGGCTAAGAGCTTACCTGACCTACAAAGATGTTGTTGTTTTAGTTTTGGTCAGTATTTAGTGCTCATGTATGGTGGGATTGCCATAATTAAAAAAACACTCATATCACCACTTCAGATGTAGAGGCAATAAACAAACAAAAAGCCAAATGCTTTTGTTTCAGGAACTCCACAAAAAGCAGTTAAAGAAACTGTACAAGTTTCATTGGGAGCAGGGTTCTCGCAGGATCTTGATTTGCTGGGGCTGCTGAGAACTGAGATCAGTAAGGAAGACTGCTCCCTGTCCTCCTACCCACAGCATTTTCCATCAGTTCTGTCAACCAGGCAGCGGCACACAGACAAACCTGGGGAGGAGGCAGATGGCGAAACAATCAGAAAGCAGAGAGAGATGCTAGCATTTTTTCCAACTAGAATTTCAAGGGGTTTGTTTTTCTATTTATGTATTCCAGGTTTTATCATCACATTGACTTGGGAAATGGCTTTTATTTTTACATCTGGAAACAACTTTTAATTCTCTTTGAAGAACTAAACACGGTGGGACACATTTGTCTTCCAGAAATGTAATACTTTCTCTATCAGAATGACACATAACCTAAAATTATAAGATGACCTGTGGAAAGATGAAAGGATACGCCTCTCTGCTTCATGGAATTTTTCTTGTCCTAATTAATGGTGAGGCTTCACAAGATGGCAGAGCTGATCTAACAAATCACAGCTGTCAAAGGCCTCCTATTTCTCTTTCATGTACACCATCAACTGCTTTCTGACACCAAGCTCCATGCTGGTTTTTTCCTTTGCAGTGATTTTGGTGCTCATTTGACTGCTCAGCGGATTGATTCATCTTGCTAAACTGTCAGGATGTTAACCTGACAGAAGAGGCAAATTGCTCTATGTGAGGTTCATGAGTTCATTTGGCTCACCTGAGGTGAGAGAAGTGCCAGAGCTGGTCCATGTGGCATCACAAGGCCACAAGGATGTCCCTGTGAGTGTCAGCGAGCAATTAGACCAATTCAGTTATCCCAGGAAAACTTCACTTGCGTGTTTTTGTGTTTTCTTTCTGTCCAGTAAATCACATGCAATGTTTCTAACTACCTGTTTTGGTTGATTTCCACTGCTCAAAGAAGGTGAGAATGCACTGTAGAAATAGCAACACACATTTAATGCTTGGCAAGACACCAATTTAATTTGTAAAGCGGGCAAATAGTCTGTTTAGTAAGACTAACATAAAATGAAAAAGAACAAATATCAGCTTACAGGTAAATAGAAGAAACACTACAGATTTTTTTTTCAACTGTTAATATAATACAGCAATGGTAGGTCTACTTATCATAGTGCTATATTAATTGCTTATCAGAATTTTGTATGGGGTAGCTTTGTTCCCAGCATAAAGCAATTTGGCTACAGTGACCAATTGCTATTCAGTACTTGTTTACTACAAGTCTGTGCTATACTGTGCTATTGTATTGTCAGATTTCCAGGGCCAGGACTTTGTGTTTTGACACCTTTCTCCTATTACTCAGTGCTGTGTATGCTAAGATTGTTCTGGCTGTATAAATAGCAGTTGACTCTGTCTGTGCATGTGTGCGTGAGAGACAGAGGGAGAGAGATGGAGAAAGAGGGAGCGGAGATGGAGAAGGAGGGGAGGGAGGGACCGAGAGAAACATTACCCCTAGATGGTAGCTAAAAATCAGCAGGATTCCCCAAAACAGTGTGCTAATAGTTCTGCTACCTGGCTTGGCAATATGGAAATTGGACACGTTATTTACCATAATCTGCTGGTAGTTAATTTTTCATTTGGAAAGGAGACTGCAGGTTTGGAGCTATCTGAGAGCTGAATGTTTTATAAAACCTTGTGCTGAGAAGGAATAAGAAGAAATTTAAATATCAAAAATACATAAACAACCCAGCCTTTGCCTGCCAAAGTTGACGTGTTGTTAGGTGTGTGGAGAAAGAATATTTAAACCTACCTGCTGCTTTTAATGAGTCCTGAAGTAGTTGCCCCAAACTTGTGAATCAGATCAAGTGCTAACTATATGAATACTGACCATTATAGAGCTGCTGATTAAAGGCTTTTTACTTGTACTAGGTTGGTCTAATTTGGCACTGTGCTTTTTGGAGACATTTTGATACTCCTTTTCTCTAGCAGCGCTATGGTAAGTGTTAATAGTTAATTCTGTCTTTGTGACTGTACTGTAAAGAAGTTGCCCTACTCTTTCAGCCACGTAAATAATATACGATTGTTAGCACAAAACCAAGAAAACCATGGTATCTTTCTTCACTAGCTGTCAGAGGAAGGATATTCTCACCTGGTAGTGTTCAGTTACTCAGATTTCTAGTTTTGATGCCATAGATTTTGAAAAAAAACCCCAACTTTTGTCTGTCATTGCCTGTGTGACCAAGGGACAGTGTAGTATGACAGTGCAACAAGACATAGTAAGGGACAAAGGTGATACCTGTTAGGAAGAAGCCAGTATGTGGCAAAAGAACTGTATTGATTTTTGTGAGTTGTTAGAAAAAGAACGTAAGGCAATAGCTTTTTTAAATTTTTGTATTATTTACATAGATTCCACAGGCACCTTGTACCTCAGACCATTGACATACAAGAATTGTCTGTATATTGACATAGTATTGTTTTAATAGTGTAAATCACAGATTGTGTATGGGAATTAGTGTTGCATCATCTTAGCACTATGCATCGGTATTCCAGTATTAACATATTTAAGAGCAGCCTTAAAAAAAACACTGATATCAGGGAAGGGCAGAATAAAAGTTAAAAAAAAACAATTTTGTACATGGAAGTTGCTGCTAATGGGAATCTCCTGTCAGTTTAGGGTTACTGTTTTTACGCAATTTTTTTATTTTCTACTTTTATAGCTATATAAGTGAATTCTGCCCACCAAGAGGCAGACGTTGCTTTAAGGTTTATTCTAGCCCAGTTGTTGTGGTAGAGTTGCATACACAAACGTAATGACTTCTTGGCACCCAGGGTGGATGAGTTGGTACATCTCGCTGCTTCTCCAGTTGCAGGCCACCTATAAAGGACACAAAGTAAGTGTATGCAAGTGAAAAAGAAAGGAGATGAGGGAAGCACATGGGAACAGATAGAAATGTCACCCCCTATTCACATCCCGACCCGAAGGCTCAAGGATGAAGTTAACAAGAGGGCCAGGATGGGCAAGTTGCCCATTTTGCAGCTGACAGAGCTGATGTTCTTGTCTTTGAAAGAAATGTCACAAAGCACTGGCAGCTGGCTGTCTTCTGCCAATCAGTTCCCAAACTCTTCTCTGACTTGTAGCCCTAGGGGAATTTATATTGTCTTTTCAATTGTTTTTTCCTGCTGGCTTCCCTTTTTGTACTCCTTTGTGGATTTTTGCCATTTGCCTCAACTCTATCCCATGGAAAGCACTGAGGCTACTTTAATGTGATGATGAATCATCACATTAAAATATCTGTCATGCTTTTACATTGCTGTGAAGAAAATAAAAGATTAAGAAAATATTTTCAGTGTTGTTCATTTCCATTAAAGTGGTTCTGACTTAAGAATTGTGTATTTAGTGGTAGTTTGGCAAAATTTCCAGGAATTTTTATGGACAGATAGTTTTACTGGTCATAATAACATGATGGGGTTTATTTCTATTTTAGCAAGCAATGGATTGAATTTAAAAAAATAACAAACAAAAAACCAGAACTGGTCTATACAGCTAGAATAGATCTCAACTAGAAATTATTTAAATATAAACAAGAAGAGTATCAAGTCTTTTTTTAATTGATACCTCCAGAAGAACCATCACATTGCAAACGTAGCAGGATGCAGCCTTAAAAATTGCATTATACATTGGTATATCAATAACGTAAGTCCTGCCCTCCCTCTCCCTCTCCCTCTCCCTCTCCCTCTCCCTCTCCCTCTCCCTCTCCCTCTCCCTCTCCCTCTCCCTCTCGCTCTCCCTCTCCCTCTCCCTCTCCCTCTCCCTCTCCCTCTCCCTCTCCCTCTCCCTCTCCCTCTCCCTCTCCCTATTTCTTTCAGCCTATATGAGGCCTGACATGAAATAGAAGGGTTACTAGCTTCTTTGTTTGTGTGTATATATAGCTATATGTTCTTTTAGGCAGCTTACTGTTAGATCAACATTGATACAAAGAAATGTGCTTCTTAACCATCTACACTTATTTCACTTTTCATCATGCTGTATCTTACATGTTCGTAAGATAAAGAAGCTGCTCTTGCCTTGGTGTTTGCAGGGTCCATACCCACCAGAACCTAATAAAACTTGCTAAAAGCTTCCTTTATCATTCTCCCTTACTGTTGATTTTTAGCAGTTCTACTGAACTACTGAAAGTTCAGTAGAATAACACCATGCAAACCCAAGAATAATATAATTTATTCTCAGCAAAACAGAAACAAGATAAGATCTTTCATTCTTACACATTGAAAAACAGAAAAAGTGGCCTTTACCTTTTTATCTTTCTCATTTGCACTCCATTTTGTTCTCTTTAGTGCCTATAACTGTGAGCTCTGTGATAGCCAGTAAAATCTCCACGGAGGGTTACTGTGTAGGTATATGACAGTGTAACAACTTTATGATGTTTTTAAGCATTGTTGAAAATATATGTATCTATGGAAACTTGTTAAAACAACATACAAGAGGTTGTTACAGTATGGGTGGTGAGCTATAGTCCCTTCAGGCAACAGCATACCGTTGCTATGGCTTGGGTGTAGATCAGACTGCACTGAAAGCAGTACCTTTTTTTTCTGGATAACCGTAATAGAGGTATTTGTCTAGTAAGGGACTTGCTTTGCTTCAGTCCTGTGCAACAGGGTAACTAAGATTTCTTGTCTGATTTTATTTTTCTCTGTTGAATTAGATGGTCTGAGTGCCGTAAAAGCTGTAGGGTAATGTATCTGGTGCCTGAAAGAAGGGAGTTACGTCGAGCAATGCACCCTGGTCTTGGCTTCCTAGTTGACTCCCTCTTTTAATTTTTTTTTTTTTATAACAGCCAAATTGCAAAAAAGAGATTTCAGTATAGGGAACACTAAATCATATTCCCGTGTTCCAGCATATACTAAATTCATTGTTTTACCTGATTATCTCATGATCTGGTGATGTCATTGTTTGGCAATTAGATATTATATGGAGAGAGTGTGAGAAGCAAGTAAAATGGCAACAATATTTGCATTATATTTCCTCACTAACATTGGAAATTTTTTGTATTTTTTTTTAATTTCGTGTCATCTCCCATGTTTAGGCAGTGGATTTCTTCCAGTTTTGTTGTGGTCAATGCTGGAAATGGAATCTGTGGAAATAGAGTGTCATAAAATTAGAGTAACTACTAGAGTAACTACAGTGTAACTCGGGTACCACAGCGATGAATTGGATTCTGCAGTCAAGGTCTACTTCCTTTTAATTGCCATTTGGGGTCTTTTTCATCCCACATTAAAGGCAATTGCTTATGCATAACAACATCTGTGAATCTAGTTACAAATACACCATAGCAGCTTTACTGATTCCGTAATACCCCTTTGTAGCAAACCTTTGCCTGTAATAATAGCTAACATTTTTATGGCCTAAACTAGATGCGTAGTATTATACTTCAACAATATATACTGCAATGTTAGAGCTTATCTTTCCAAATGAGGTAATCCTTTACCTGACAAGAAGATCAGGAATGAATTCTGCTGTCTTCAGAACAGATTCAGATGTATGGTTTCTTTTGTGAGGGTACAGAAGGATCAGTATTAAGCAGGGTCTGGCCTGATATAGCACAGTTTGCAACCTTTCAGTAAGATTTATTAGTTGTCCATCTGTTTGTACATGTAATATTTGTTTATCCAGGCATTTTAAGGCCATCTGTATTTTTTGCATTCAATATCCTAGTGCTTGCCTGGATATTACTGTCAGTAGTCTTGCCCTCTGTTGTTATTTGCAGTTAACGGGGATTGGCTTACCAGACTATTCACCCAGAATTTAAGAAGGAGACATTATATTACTGTTGGCTTATTCTTCTCCTTCATTTGATAAATGTTTACTGTCATGGCTCAATAAGGTATGAGCTGCAGTCTGTTAATTTTGGCAGTTTGCATTTGCTGAGCATGCTTGGCTTATCCTCCCAAACTTCCACCTAGTTCCGCTTAATTTATTTACTTTCATTAATTTCTTTCATGAATCTGTGATCAGCTGTGTGGCCATTATTAACACTGGTTGGACACATAGTTGAATGCAAAATTTTTTATTAAGTTGAAGAGAGGAAAAGTCTGATTTAGACTTTTCAATTAACTTGACAGATGCATAGATAGCACTAAAGGGGCAGATTCAATGAAAAAAAAAATAAATGCTGGCATAGACATATTGTCATTATTTTTGAAGTTTACACCTGATGAGCTTTTTACATGTAAACAGATCTAAATGCTCTCAATTTGATGCAGAGACATTTACATCTGAGTTTTTAGTTTTAAAAAAGTACATAGAACAAACTGAAAAAAACAAAGTTACTTGTTAATAGAGATACACCATTTTGATTAAATCCATTATTAACAATATTTCTCATTAAAATGTAGGATTCAGAGGGCTACCTATTTTCCTTTGTCACTTGTGAATGTAAATCTGAATATTTATGTAATACTCTGGAGAACGAAGTACATTAATTTGAAGAGTTGTGCAGCATACTTGGTTGACAGATTTTCACAGGTTTAGATATTCACTATCAAGAGGTTGTTTTGCCCTTTTATATAAAGAATAATATGTCTCCTTATGCTTTACCCAGGCCACTTAGGATGTATTTTCAGTTAAAAAAATCTCATCTTCACCTTTTCTCTAATGTGCATTCTTTGGGCCTGGTGTAAACTCCCATCACTTAGTTCAGAATCCGTATCATTAACAACGTCTTTTTTGTGAGACAGGGAAATGTCTCAGGCAGCAACATTATAACTTCTGTCTTGTATATTAAATTTCTGTGTTTATGCAACGCAGTACCTTGTTCTTTTTGCTGCAGGTGTGCACAGAAGCATGTGCTTTCAATGGTCGTTGAACAGTATCCAGTAGTATTATCTCTTTATTGTTTTGTTAATTGATTGTTTCATTCAACACATCATTCTTAGATTGACTTTTTGCAGATAAACTATGTGAGAAAGCCTCAGGTTATAGAAGTTTAAGCTTTGTGGTTGATAACTGTAGTTTGTTTTCTAAAATGCTGTGCCACACAACTTCAAGCTTTTGAAATTAGCTGCAGTTCATTCCAGGGAATGGGTCATACAGCTAAAATCTGGGTTAGACAAAATGGGGTTAGATCCAAAGGTATGTATGAAACAAAGGGAATTAAAGATTTGAATCCTCTGAAGATAACCCTGTGGTAGGTTAGTAATGTACCTCATCACTACCATTTTTCAGTAAGTATGGTTGAATGGGAAAGGCAGCAGAAAGTGGTTATCTGGTCAATATGTTATTCCCAGTTGCCTTACTGAATTTCTTGACCCAGCCACCAATAAACTTTCGGTATTTGAGACACAGTTTACTAAGTGCAGCTGCTTGCCAAATTTCTGAAACCAAAACACTGCATTGTGTACAGTAAAAGGAACTAAATGTCTGAAAACATGACAAAAACATCCTCTGCAGCTGTAGGACAATGATAAGCTTATTCCGTTCAGAAAGGAAAGATTTCTCGTTTCAAGTTCAATACTCTTTAAAGTCCTGGGCAAAACTGAAAGTATAGCAGCCAAGTGATGAGAGGAGTTCCGTTTGAACAGACTCTAGAAATTATTTTGAAGACTTGGTTTTAATATACTGAAATAGAATACTGGAAGTGAAGCTCTGCCTTTTTGACATACCATCAGTGATCATAAACTAGGCACAGAAAAAAGCACATATAGAGAAAAGAACTGGTTAGTCTTGATGAACATCAAAAATTTTAATCCAACGGCGACATTTTAAGACAAACAAGAAAAAAATATTGTTTCTTCGTGCCTTGAAAGTTCAGCAAGGTACATTTCTTCAGAAGATTCCTAAGAGGATATACTGTATAACTGAAATATGAGGGGAAAGACAGCAAAACAAGAATCCTCGTTATTGATTCTGTCTAGTAAGGTGAATTGATGCTGTCAAAAATTAGCACATTTTGTTGAAAAAGATTGATCTCCATCTCAGTCATCTCTATCAAGCTTTTGATCCATATGGAGTTTTTGCCTTTTACTTTGGATGGTGCTGATCTTATTTTTGCAAGGTAACTCACTATCAAGAAGAACCTGGGCTTAAAATAGGAAGAAAGTAGGATTTGTTAATTTAAGTCATAGGAAATACTCTGTCTATGACAAATCTTTATAGCAGTCTTTAAGAACAAGAAAAGCCTTTTGCACTGAGGTATACCGTGTATCTATTGTCAATCAGAAAAAACATATTAAAAAGTGTATTGAAAAATAAAGTATAACTGTAAGGATGAGGAAGTACTTCAATGGTGTAAGCAGAGCTAATTTGCCTTAAGATGGTGGCATTAACTGGATGACTCTGAGGTGTCTTTGAACTGTACTTTCCTCTGAGTCACCCCAATTTAAAATTGTTTCTCCCCTTCAAGAGGAAATTCTCAACTGGAGTAATGCTGGAACAACCCAGGGAATGGAAAAAGGTATTTTAAGTAGAGAAGTTGATCTGCCATACTTATTTCTTAAAGATGAGGGTGAGAATTATGGTAGCCCTTAGGTGTTAAATGTAATAAAATTGTGATTCTGTTTGTGTGAACATAGATATCATAAGTATAGTAATGTAAATGGAGAAACCTTTCAAACCTAGAGATTGCAGTTTGGATTGTCTCAGTTTTTTTCTGTTGCTTGGAGTTCACATGCAAATAAAGCATGCACTCTAGAAAACCCCTGTAGTATTATTGGTAAGTTCAGAAAACTTGTCGACATGAGGACTGAAAGCATAATAGAAATAAATACAAAATAATCATTCTCTGAAACAATACTGTTAATAATAGCAAGAGAGCAAGTCACTTCCTTAATTTGTTTAGCACTAAACTTTTTTTTGTGTGCAATGCACTAGAGAATATTATCTGCAGAGAAGATGTTATATTAAGATAGTATTTATGCAGGTTGAGATGTTTCAATAGAATTCTTTATTGTAATATTTTCTAAAATTCAATGCAGATTGAATATTCTTAGTAGTTCTCCATTGTCTACAGTATACACCAGTCCAAAACCAGATAGCATCTACCCTTCTTTCAGGCATTCTGGTATGTTCACTGACTTAATGAGATTAGTGTGGACACCAGAAACTGTTGGTTTTCTGAGTTTCGTGGTGGCTTTAGAGCTACATGCAGCTGTAATAGTTTTCCTCTAAAAAAGTACCTCATAAATATAAAGATAAGCTTCATAATGTTCTGGTGAGGCAAGCTAGAAGTATTTTCTGCATTTTGTAAGTGGGAGGAGAGAGAAGCTGCAAATGCAGAGACACAGAAACTGGATTTTCTGGTTCAAGTGTGGGTTTTTTTTGTCTGTAGAGATTTCCTTGGCATTCCAATTACTTATATTCTATGTATTTTTTCTCTGCAAAACTGAAATCAGTTGCCTGGTCTCCTGGCATTTAATAGATGATGGTATCTTCTCTGTTCATTGGAGAGATGCCAGAGATTGGAGATTGCCATTGGGTCACGGAGAGGCTTATCTTTTCAGGAATGTGGCTGTACTATTTCTAGTGACAGCTCAGCCATTTGGGCCATTTTCACTTCAGGAAGAACTGACAATAATAAATTTCTTCTGACCCTATTTAGTAGTATGTGCATGCACCCTGTTCCCTTCAGAACTGGGAAGTCAGTGCGTAGTGGTTGTGCGTGAAGTCATTCAGAGCCAGCTGTATGTGTTATGTCTGGTCTTCTACCCAAGGTGGTTTCTTTTGGAGCCATCATCTATTTACTTATTCCAAAGCATCTCAGATTTCAGAATCTTATTATGCAAGCCAACAACACATGAAAACATCATCATAGCTGGGGTTATCTCTGCATCTCACCTAATAAATATTCCCTCTGGAGCCCCTAGGAAGCATGCCGCTGCACCAAGCTGATCTGCAGGCCAGTCCAAATTCGACATGGTTTGCATGATCTGGAACAACTAACTCAAGCTGGATCTGAGCTCGTCCCGATTACCAAGGTTTAACTGGTTGAACATGAGTTGACTCAACCTAGGCTGGATTGGAGACACTGAAGTGTCCTTGCACCAAAAGATCCCAGTGTGCTCTCTAGGGCTCTGATTAGCCGTTTTTTTTTAATTAGTTCCTTATTATCCTAGTTAACAGGGTTGGCTGTAGTGCGCCAAAAACACTGACACTGCAGAATCATAGCATCTACTGGGAAAGAAAGTGGAACAAACCAGAATATACTTTCCCCCCTTAAGTGCTGAATATCTCCTATTATCTTCTTCTCAAGAGATACACCATAAAAATAATAAAAGAATACAGAGAATGGTAAAAAAGATTATTAGAGATGTGGTACATCTTTTGTATGAAGAGATTAAATAGATAGGTATGCATGAGCCTGGAAAAAGGTGAATGGGATATGGTCTAGACATACGGTAAAACGGGATGTTGTGAAGGCGAGGAGAGGGTTATTCTGTTCCTCATAACACAGAAACAAAAAAGCATCAGATGGTATTGTTGGACAGGGGTTTTAGAATGAATGAAAGGTACTTATTCCTATTGGCACAGGATCTTGAAAAAGCTAAAAAATAGGTGCTGCCAAACGTTGATTCCACAGTTAAGCAAAAAGGATGACCGGTCAGATCTGTTAGACTAAAGGACACAATTATAACCTTAATTGCAAGCTTTCCCAAGTACAGATTTCTGGAACCTGGGAGGGTACAAAGGGCATTATTGTTATGTACTTGCTCTGTTCTTATTCCCTATACATAAACTACTGTCCAATGTCAGACATGACTCTGAGCTCAGATAGACTGTCCGTCTATTTGATTTTTCTTAGTGTCTTTGATGTTAAATATTTTGTGACTTCTGTGAATAAGATGTTCAATTTTCTGCAGTTTTTAAGACTTAAATAAATCTGTAGATGTTGTTGTTTTACAGTTAACCCTAACTCACTTTCAGTGAAGGCTAGCATCTGAAACCTGTGAATGATGCCTGTAGACTATGACACCTGTGATGGTTCACATAGGTCATCAGAAGTACTGGTGTGGCCAGATGAAAAGAAAATTCTGATACATCAATATTTGTTTAAACAGAATAGGATTAATATTACTCCTTGAAGTGCCTGAACAAAATATTAGAAGGATTCGGCTCTTTCAACCATTACTAGTCTGTATAGGCTTACTTTGCCTTAAATTTTGTTTTTCTAAGACTGCAGAAGAAAGATTTGCTGTTATGTATCTCTTCAACGAAGATTACCAAAGCATCACATCTTCTTTCCATCTCTAACTTCTGTATGTGTTATCAGTGCTAAATGATCTGTTAAAATAAGAAATACTTTGCTAGTAATTTTTTTTTAAAAAGGTATTACTTTTCTTTCTGCTGAAAAATATTCAGTCTGTGTTTGCAGCCATTTTGGTTTTTTCCACACAGAGTTTCTTATTATGTTACCCACTTGCTTTCTACCAGTGTACAGTAAATCTGGCAGAGGTATCAGGTAGACAAATATTGAAGTTGTTGCTGAAAAACCATTGAAGAGATACCTGTGCCATGAACTTTTGTGTCTCTTGGTGTGAGTCACTATATTTTAATTTGAATCCCTTGACAAAGGGAAGACTTTCAAATAGTCTCTCTTTCAAAAGTGCTTGCTCATAGATATGTATCATGCATAACCACTCTGGCAAAGGAGAGCTGAAGTAATTTCAGGACACATGAATACCAGAATGTCTAATAATCTATGGCTGTCTTAAAATTTGTTCACATTGGACTTAAATATGTTGGCAGGAATTGTGTTGATCCACAAAAAGAAAATGTCTACAACTTACTCAGCATTGGGAAGTAAATATTGTTTACGTTTTAACCCTATCTGTGCATACTGGCCTGTAGCGTCAGATGCAGGTATTTGCACAAAGGCCTAAGGAATTCACTAAGT
The DNA here is from genome assembly GCA_017639485.1 of Pluvialis apricaria. Classification (NCBI taxonomy): domain Eukaryota; kingdom Metazoa; phylum Chordata; class Aves; order Charadriiformes; family Charadriidae; genus Pluvialis; species Pluvialis apricaria. Next base: position 72,831,991 of record CM030044.1, read on the forward strand.
CTCTGTGCTGGGTTTCAGTACTGGATGCAAGTCCAGGAAAACAAAGTAACCTTCAAATGAATGGTATTTTCCAAAGAATGTCTTTCACATCAAACATGGGGCAGGGTTGTTTGCTCAAAGGATAACATGGATTCTTTTAGGTTCCCAGTTATTTCTTACTTGCATTCATTTCTTATAAACCAAACTTAATACATTTTCATGTTTGGGTTTTTTTTTTTTTTGTGGACAGTAGGTTTGCTCACTGGCCTAAAATAGGAACTTCCTTCCTAGTGACAAAAAATGTTGAGTTAACAAAAGATTCGTGGTAGTCCTGGAGCACGCAAACATCCTCAGTCTAGAAGGTACTGCACATTTGTTTGTCCCTCTGAACAGTTTTCTTATGTGGCATGTGTGGTCCTATCATTTTTCATCCCGGTGTCCTAGTCGTGCTGCCTTTGGGCAGGTGTAAGAAGTTTACTTGGGCATTTTTAGAAGGAAAATCCAAAGGAGGAAAAGCGCCAGGTAGCCATGGTGCCTCATACATAATGTAAGCTAGCAGTCAAACAGGGCAGTTGCACTGAAGCTTCCTGCAATATGCAGAAACTGAAGGAATTCATTCTCAGACAGAGATGCCTCTGTGCTGGCGTCAGTTGTGTCAAATCAGACCTGCCTGCCCCAGCTGCAGACTAAGAGAAGGGCCCTCCTGGTACCTAGCACAACCGGACAGTCACAGCAGGTCTAGCATTGCTAACACCAGCAGCAGCTTGGGGACAAGCTGTCAAATAAGAGGGAAATTGGTGGGAAAAGAGGGAGAGATTCAGGATCTTGACTTTTTAAGGACTGATGGATGCTGTCTGCAGAAACTAATCAATGTTCGGTAACAGGGAAATAAACATATAAAAGGAATATGCTGTGTTTTTTGTTTGCTTTTCCAGTTTCCTTCTGAGCCCTGGATATGGAAACCCACCTTAGCACAAGCTTTAAATTTTTAAGTGCATTAATTCTTTGAACTGCAGGGCCCAAGTGGCAGGCCCCCTCTGGTGGGAATCTCCCTGTCAGGTGTGCACTTTGGTTCACACTGTGTGGAAATGTCAGAACACACAGGCGGGATTCATTTCAGTTGAAATGAAGCTAAAACACTGGTTTTATGGGCCTTCAGATCCTGCAAGCAGTCTAGAGCTAGACCGTAACGGAGCTGGAGGTCTTTAGAGCCAACTGTTTTGACCTACAGACCTGTTCCTGTTACGTTGCACTGCTTGCTAGTGTAGGTACAGGCTTTATGTCGAAAAAATAGTCTTTGTCAGCATGTTCAGTGCAGGCAGCCAAAAGGGCTGTTTCAAAGTAATTTTTTTATCCTTACCAGTTTTCCCAAAGTTCACAGATTTTAGTCTTCATATCTGTTTTATCCCCTGAGTTTGGAAGGGGTAGAAATAATAAGTATCCTATATCTGCCCTCCTTCTTCCCACAAGTTATCTGTTGGGTTTTTTCAAGTTTCCAGTTAGTGGCAAAGAGCAACTCTGAAATACCAAGAACACTGGGAAGCAGAGCTCTTACAGTGAGGGTTCATTTATAATTTTGCAGCTGCTGCTGAACTGCTTCAGTGCTGCATTATTGGGTGTGAAAAGTGCTGGGTGACTGACAGTCTTCCCAGAAAACACATCCCACTTCAGCCAGCAGCTCTTGGGTGTGTGGTAGGAATTGCGTGGTGAAACTGCCTACCTTCTGATAGGTAAGAATTGGATTAGATTACATTAGATTAATTTAGGTGATCATAATGGTCCATATGAATCAGTTCTCTGGCTTGTATGCTGCCAGAATCTCGTAAGAGCAGCTGGACATTTCAGAGGTGTAGGGTTTGCACCTGGATTCAACACCTTCCTCAGCCACGAAGCTGTCATCAAACTGCATCTGTCCCTTTGAATGGTTTCCAGTTTTTAGGTTGAGTAATCCCTTAAATGCCATTCTGCTGTGTCTTATCAAAGAGTTTTCTCATTTCAGTATGAGGCAGCTTGTATGAAACCATTAGTAACTGTAAAAATATCATTCATTTTCCTGTTCTCTGGTACAAGCGTACAAAATCCTTTAAAATGCCCCTAACCCCAAGAGCAGCAGTTTCCCTGCTGTTTTAATCTGGTCTTTCCTTGCCACTCAGCACAGTTCCCTCCTTTTAATAAATTTTAATCTGTTTTTTTATATCTATAAAATGCATGTTTATGAAGTTCCTCTTGTTGGATCATATCTGTGTATGGCTGTATAATTGTGTGTATACACATATATATATATGCGCACAGATGCATACCTGTGTGTTTGTCATGTATTTATTTATGTGTATATGTATTCATGTGTATGTGTATTTAGTTCAAGCATACTTTACACAGCTTTGTACAACTTTACACACAGTTTATATAAGCTAGAACAGCAGTTGCAAATAGTAAGACTGCAGCGATATCAGTGACACATTTCCTTTTGGCCACTGATTCACGTATGTTAATTATGGTAAACACCATATTTTATATCTCTATTTTTGACAAGGTCTGCACAGACTTTTTCTTGAAGCTGCATGTTGTTCTTGTTCAAAGTTAGCACTTTTTAAAGTAAAGAGGCAAATGGGACCTTTTTAAAGGAATGCCATTCTGGAATTATTTTTTAATTGGTAGGAGACTTTTCCGGATTTTGAACATGGACTCTCTATGTACTCTACCAGTAGGATACTTGCTGCAGATACATCATATTTTCAATTAATCGATTACTTAAGTCTTGGTTAGCCTTCTGTACATATTCATGGATCATCTTCAACATTGGTTTCATAGTATGGGTAACTTGTTTTAGCAGAGATACGCTACTAGCTCCACAAACACTGGTGACAGCTCATTATTTGCAACAGATCTGCAGATGAGGGAGGTGAAAAAAGAAACACAGAAATTTGTGTGCCCTGGTTACATAAAAGAGCTGAATTGTCTTACATATGACTTAAGCTACTAAAGCTTTCAGCAGAAGCTTTGTGAACATATATATGTGTGTGTGTGTGCGTGTGTGTGTGTATATTCTAAAACCACAGCTTATCCTTGACTTCCTAACCACTGTGATTTGGATCTTTACTCTTCACTTGGGTCTACTGTTAGTAAAGAATGAAGTGCAGTAACAAGTGAAAATATTTGTAAAAGAAAACATTAAACTTATATTGTTTACCTTCCTACTGTGAAAAGAGAAAGTACAATCTGAGTATCATCAAGAATTAAACTCAATTTTCCTTTTTCTTGGTCTTGTTTGCAGATTCCATGTAATTTTCAGATATTGATCAGTCTTCACATATCTTTGTGAGTTAGACAAATACAGCATTAGTATCTCATTTTAGCAGCTTAGAATTGAAAGCATGAAGATATAAGTTTAAAGATTTATTGATTTTTTTTTTTTCTGTACTGAACCAGATACTGGAACAGGAATTAAAAGTTTTGATTCAGTTTGTATGGGATATTATACTGTTTTGTAGTATTTCAATGTTTTTTTCAGGGAGGGGGAGGGGGGCGAGGGAAAGGCAGTTTGATTTTTTTGTTTGTTTTGTTTTGCAAATTTAACTGCAAAACCAGGAAGTGTCTGGAATGTTATGCAAAATTATGTCCTTATGCTGGAAAATGTTTATACTTCATTATAAACTAGCAGTAATTTGTCTTTGAGCAGTCTGGTCTTGCCTGACCCTCCACCGAATGGAACTCTGTAGACGTGAAAATTAGCTGCACTTCTGTCATTCTTTCACCTCTGTTTGGATACCCTCTGAGGCATACTTCAAACTGAAATCCTGTGCCCAATCTGTTAGCCCAAACCAGCTTGTGTTAACTGTGTAGAGACTGTTAGAGAGAAGGAGGGTTTATTACTTGGTGGACAAACAAATGCAGGTAAAGCTGCTTTGTTACTTCTTAGTTACACAGCTAAGCACTTTCACACACACACAAATTTGTTTACAGAAGCTTAGTCACTCAAGATGTTAATGCATTTCCATAGCATGTCAAAGAATCTATAGATCTGCTTCATTATGTTCAGGATGTTTCAATGCAGTAGAGCTGGCTGGAAGAAGAAGAAATACATAAGCATTGCATTAGTGAAGGTTGGTGAGAACAAAATGCTTTACTGCTGTGTTGTACCTGTTCAGTATGAAAATATTTCTGAAATATTATCCTTGAGATTTGTGTTTGAATTTGGGTTCAGCTTAGGGTTTTCCTTGTCATGGGCTTCCTCTGCTTCTATATATAATTTTTGCTTAAAGAGCTTCAAGCGCTCAGAATTCCTGAGCCTACATTTAATCTTACTTTTTTTCTCCATTTGTTTAGCAATAAGCAGTTCCTGGCAAAGACCGTTATTGGTTATTACTAGCTTTAGTACAGTAATTCAGGTTTTAAAACTCATCTGTTGCCATTGTGATCTTTTCCAGTCTTTAGGTATACCCTTCAGCTTCCTTTGGTCTATCTGTTCTTTGGTTCTGTGTATGAAAGATATACCCATCCTTTTCACTGTGTACTCATTCCATATGTTTCTATGACACAGCATTACAAATTGCCACTTTCTGCTTGTCACCATGCCTCAGTGTGCTGATGCCCTAAGTGACAGGGTTGGCTCATTCAAGTTCATGAACTTCTGTCATGTATTGAAATTAAGATGTTTTAACACTTCCAAGTGCTTATATTCATTTTCCTTCCTGAGTTCTTTTCCCTTTTCCCACATGTCAGTTTTAGATGAGCAGGATCTCAGGTTGATTTCCTGTAGAACTCATGCTATGGTCCAATAAAATGCATGCTCATAGCTTGTTTACAGGTACACAGACATGCTTATAACTAAGGACATATTTAGTAAGCTTGCTGCATTTGGAAGATCAGGATCATTGTTTTGGTTAGTTTCCATAGTGATCTATGTATTTAACATTTAATGGTCCATAACTGAAATTGCCATAGTTCTTTGTAGACAGCAAATTAACTGTAACTTGGTTTACTATAAAACCTGAAAGGTAAAACCATAAAATAGTAGTAGTAAGTGAGATAAGTAATGTGCTGGATTATATTTTTTATGGAAAATGGAACCAGGATGTTGTAAATGGTGGATGGATGCACCCTATTAACTCAGTGAATACTGCTTGTTCTTTAACTACATCTCTTTTTCTTCAGATCTTATTCCTACTGGTAAGTTACAAGTGTCTTCCATTTAAGAATTTTTTCAGTTAAACTATTCTGAAGGTTTTAAATAGTTAATTATAGGTAAGTCACTCTTAGAATTGTATTTTTCTTTGAATCTGAATCAATGTTATCTTGTCTTTCTAAACTGAACCTGAAGATTTTGGACAAAAGCCACATTTACCTCTTGTAAGAGGGTCTTGACAATCTGTAGAACAGTGCTCAGTATTATCATGCAGTTATGTTTGGCTTTCTCTTCGTTCTCCTTGTTAGATTTTCACTAGAGCTGAATGGAGGATCCTTGGCATTGAGAACTGTGTGGGCTTTGCTAGCCATTAGTCAGAACAGCACATATCCTAACAGAAGCCTGGAGTCACAAGCCAGCTAACTGAACTATGCAGTCTATAGTATCAGCTCCAGAGAAGAGTTCCCTGGGTGTCAGTATGTTCATTTCTTTCCTTTGGACTCCCATTTGTTTGAGTAACTTACAGTTTCATTCACAAGCAAGAAATAATGGCTATTGTCCCTTAAAAAGGCTTAATACCTATGAGAGGCCCCCCTTCATTGGGAAAACCCAAAAGGACTGCACTTAGTCCTTTTGATGCCATTAAATATTGCATTACAGCAAGTATTGGAAATGAATGTACAAATTTGTGGGGCTGATACTAAAAAGCAAAATTTACATTCATACAGACAGTGTTTTTCTAATGGTTTTATATTGAAAATGTATTTTCTCACCTCCTAGTCTTTGAATAATAATAATTGGATTGTCAATATTATATATGTGTTGGAGCACTTAACTGGGATTCAGTTAACAGCATGTGCAGTAGATGTTGATCAGTTCATGATCAGTTATAAGGCAAAACATTAAAAAATCCATTATAAAACACCCCTAAAAGAGAAAATTGCCTTCGAACTTCATACTGGAAAACACAGGGTGTAGATACAAGTAAAACAGACAAATTCTGTGTTTTAAGATCTAGACATTTCACTTCAGAGATAAAGTATAACCACAGTGCAAAACCAAATACTTTATATTTGTCCCAGTAATTCCTGGCCTGGGGTTGATAGGCAAGTGGTTCAAATATGGCAGGCACAATGACAGACTATATTGACCAATTACAACAGGTCACACTGAGAAAGTGTGTCATTAATACTTTTGTAGTTTTATTTCTGTAGTACTAAACACATTGTTTTCGCTTTGTATCAGGGATTGGTGTGAACAGTGCTGCAACAGTTCGGGGTTTTGGCTGGGGTAATGATGTATGTTACTGCTGTTCCTGCCAGAAAGTTACTAATCTGCTCCTGAACGGCGATCCTGCTGAGGGGTCATGCCAAGGCACAGTTCGACTCATGACCTCCCAAACTCTTAAATGGCAGGTAGCCTACTCACTCCTCCTCACCAGACTCATTGCCTTTGAAGAAACAGGTGTCCCAATGCTGCCAGCTTTATCTTCTGTTTTAATGACAGACAAGCTGTAATCCAGAAAGAATTTTAGTTTATTCTTTTAAAGGAAAAGTTTAAGTTCTTGAATTGTAAAGATCCAGAAGAAAAACATAAGGTGAGAAAATGAACATAACTCTTCTTTCTCAGTTTTTTTTTTACATCCTCAAAATGCATTTTGACGGGAATAGTCAAAGGCAGCAACTCATCAAGGAGTGGCTCAACTTCTGGTTGCTGTCCTTCAGAGGGAAACCTAAGTTAGTCTAGTGCTGGATTAGGACCGGCAACTTTTACTGCCGTTCTGTCTTGAGCAGCTGCCTGTGACACTACAGTGTTGCTCCTCTAGTTCCAATTACATTCAATTTGTCTTTTTTTAAAAAAAAACAACTTAGTTTCCTGGTTCTTTCATCCAGTTGCTTTCCTATCCTTCATCCTTTATACCATATAGCTAGTGACAGTTTGTTATTTGGCCCAAGGCTGATGCAGGGTAAATCAACAGGCATGAATAGTATGTATTCCAAACTACTACTGTACTTTATGGGTCATGGCACCACAGGACAATTCAGGATGACAGGGACCTCAGAGTCCAACCCTCTGCCCCAATCTGGCTCAGCTGTCCATCAGACCACATTGCTCAGGGCTCATGGCAGCTGGGAAACCTCTCCTGCCTAGGACAGGGCTGCCCTTTGCTCCTGCGTCAGGTGCATGAGGGCCCCGTTGGCCACTTCTTCCCACCAACTGGACAGCAGCCCTACCCTTGTGGACTTGTCCACTGCCCCGGTTTGGTGTCACCTGCAAACCTGACAGCACACATTTGATCACCTCCTCGGGTCACAGATAGAGATGTTAAACAGAACAGGCCCCAGGACAGACCCTGCAGGACACCACGAGGCACCAGCCTCCAGGCAGATATGACCCCGTGACCACCACCTGTGAGCCCGACCACCCAACCAGCTGGGTACCTACCCAGACCTAACATTCAGCTTGGCTACAAGGACATTGTGGGAAAAGTATTGAAAGCCTTGCTAAATTCTAGGTAAATTTGTTCACAAATCCTGTCATTTTATCACAGGAGATAACCAGCTGATTTGGCGATGATTCACCTTTGGTGAAACCACACTGACAGTTCCCCATTACCTTCTTCTCCCTTGTGTTCAGAAATGTTCTCCAAGAGGACACACTCCATTATTTTGCCAGGGACCAAAGTAAGGCTTGTAGTTACCCGGATGATCCTTTTGGCTTTTGTTGAAGATAGATGCATCATTTGCTTTCTCCTTGTTGTCAGAGATCTCCCCTGATCCCCAAGACCTTTCTTGTGGGAGAGCAGCCTTGCAAGCACATCAGCCAGCTTTCTCAGCACAGCTGGGTGCAGTCCGTGAGCTTGTTCAGAGCTCGTAAGTAATCATCCTTTTCTGGGGATTCTCCTTGTTCTTGAATCCCATCCTTAAGCCCAGAGAGACAGACTTTACTCATGATTACTGAGAAGAAAGGCATTCCCTGTTTAGTCAGGCCTATCTGCCTCCACAGAGGATCCCTATGTGTCCGGGCTGTACTGTCATACTGAGGACCACCTCCTCCTCCTCCTCTTCCCTGTCCACCCATACTGAAGGGTTTTTAGCTGTCCACTGGTTACCCCCACCACATCTTAGTCACTGTGGTTTTGTTTCCCCATCCATGTGCAGTTTTGTGCCTACGTTGGAGTGGCAGCCCAGTGGCAATGCTGTTCCTGAGGTCTCTGTGCTCCCGTTGCCCAGCACACTTTCCACTCCATCCATCACCCCTTTACTAGGCTGTGGGTTGTCATCTGTCTTCCCCGTTGTTTCTGTTTAAAAGCTTTTCCCAGTGTGATTTGATCTTTCCACAGAAATGACACGTTCCAGATTATTAACACCAAGAAGAGATTTTAGTTTTATATAGTTTCCTCCATCCTACCGGGAGACTGCTGGAGATGTTGTTCCCCACCTGCAGTCTTGCTTATGGCTTCTCAAGTCACAATGCCACCCTGTGTATGGCAGCATTAGTTAGATTTTAGAGGAGATGTTAACTCAGTAAAGGATGAAGGACTGCGAGTAGCTGTTTATAGCTGATAAAACCTGACAATTATTTCCTGATAACCTTATGATTCTGTCATATTTTTGTGATGATAATCTTGAAGCTCTCAACCTATCATTGCTGTCAGAATTTTTCATAGCTTCTGTAGATGTTTTTCGTTATAATCTCCTGTCTGGAAGTTTGTTTTCATAGTTAAGCTTACTTTCTTTTTTCTTTTTTTCCCTCATGAAATAGAACATTTATATGTTTAAGTTCTTATTAAGAAGTGACATGAACAAGTTTAAGCTCATATGCATTGTCTTAAGGGTTTTATGATTTAAATGGTGGTCATTGCCATGACATTCTAATTTTTTCCATATATCTGTGTATCTATATATCTATAGCCATGTACAGATCTTCCCTATGTAGAGAACCTCATGAACAGAGTTAATTCTCAATTTACAGCCCAGCTGGCCACTAAAGTGGTATTACTAAATCTGTTATGCTTAAGACTTTGACAAGTATGAATTTTAGGGGCTTAATTTTGAAATGGCATTTACGTAAGTCCAGTGCCAAATAATGCCACTAAAAATTTCCAATTTCTTGGGATGTCAGACAATTTTTAGCGATATCGCCTGCCTTATTCAAAGAAAGTAAATAGAAAGCATTCTAGTGGCGTAGCTGTCCCTACAAAATTGGCAGGTTCTGCATGCTTTTCTTTTAGATGACCCATTTCAGGAAATCTTGGACATTTCAGATTTCAGTCAGGTGGTTATTCTCACTAGATAGTTTTACAGACAGTTCCAAATTTTTTATTTTCTTTCTGACTTTGGTGTTACAGTTGCAATAAAGGATGGGGAGGAAAGATTTCTATCTTCCATTTTAGATTTTACCTGTAATTTCTTCAGTTAAATCAGGAAAGTCCCTTAGTGTTCAATCACAAACAGTGCAGATTATACTCAAAATGTTGGAATCAATTCCAGCTGAAGAAGTCACCGCGAGTGATAGTTTTCCAGCAAAGAACGCACTTTTGTGAGTTCACGTGCTTGGCCTCAGCCTCCACACCATCTCACCAACTTGCAGGAACTTTCACCTATGTTCATGCACACTCAGTGCACGGTTACAGACAAGACCTATTTATAAGCCATTTATGACCCGAAAAAGTTTAACAATCATCATATGAAATAAGAGGGATGGTATGTTCGTGTCCATAAGGAGAGGATAAAACCTCAATGTTGGAAGAGCGAGGCGAAGAAGTATGAAGTTTGTGCCAGGTTGTGGATTCTTTCACTATTATAAGCTGAATAAGGTCTACAGAGCAGTTCGAATATAGTTCTGTTACCAACTGAAGAAATAGCTAGAATTATTTCCAGTTCTTATACTGTGCTGTTTGTTGTCAATTGCTTCATGAATGCAGTAGCTTATTTCAGGCAATAAATTGCTCCCACAATCTTTGCTATAAGTATTCCTCCAGGTATCCAGTACTCGAACATGTTTTTATGGCCCCATAGGCGATATGATATATTTTTGTTACTTGGCTGGATGAATACAGCAGCTCCTTGAATCATGCTCCCCATGTGAATTATGAATTGAGAACTTCCCTTCTGCTGTATTTGCTGAAAAGGGCAGTCATTCCTGTTGATAATCATTCCTGTGTGCCAACAGAAATCTGCAGAATGTGAATACAAATAGTATGAAAACAATGGGACTTATTTTTAAAAAAGGACTGAATAATGATAATAACTTGAATAATTGAATATTTTTAGTCTTTGCTCCCCGTGTCTCCCTGTGGAATGAGAGATTTATTTATTTAATGTCAGAAGAATGGTGAGGATTCATTCGTGTAATGTCTGCTAGTGCTGTAACAGCTAAAGCTAATAGTTGTCATTATTGTGCTAGATGAGTTAAACAAGTCCTTCCTTTCCATGAACTGTTGTAAATTGTGGCACGGTCATCTTCTATGCCTTCCCTTTTATCTTTTTGCCCTCATTATATCTAGGTGCTCTACAGTACTTACATGAAAAATTACACCCATGCTAAGTGTATAGCATGAGGGTATGTTACATCATAATGGTGCAGTTTTATGAAATGGGGAGAGAAAGTTAAGTAAGCCAGAGTTTCAGAAGGGGGCATTCTCCTTCCCAGCCTTCAGCTACCCTGCTCCTACTCCTGTCTTTCCAAAACTACCTGCTCTGGGTGCTTACCTTCTGCATCTTCCTATTGCCAGCTTTATTCTGGCTCTGCTTCTCATCAGACTCCTCCATAAGCGGACACAATTTGCTAATCTACTGGAAAACTAACCCAGCTGGACTTCTGAGCTGAGTTGATTCACCAAGGATTTTAACAGGGTTCTGCAGCTGGTGGAAGGTTGGTGACAGGGGCGCACAGCCAGAAGCACTGGAGAGAAGAGGAAGAAAAGGGAGGAACTGGAAACTGAACCTTCCCTGTGCAAGTAGCCACAAGCTGGTAACCAGCTTCTGATCAGCTCTGAGGGTTGGCTGGTACATGCTTGGGGACAATCTGCTGCACCAAGGCCATACCTCTTCCAGCAGAATGGTCATGACAGAGCGACTTTACATGGCAACAGGCAAATCACTGTGTAAATTTATGTCGTGCCAGGACCCAGTACCTGTGTTCTGACCTAGTAATATGTCAGCCAGACTTGAACGGCACGATGTCCTCCTAACAGCTGTGTGCATTCTGTACGTCAAATGTCAGACAAAATTTCCAGTGCTCCTCTGGCCTTTGCTTATTTCATCCTGGGGTGAGCTGAGGTTATACATCCTTCTGCAAAATAATCGCGCAGTGAGGACTGAAACAAAAGAATTAGGTTATGTTGTGATTTATATCTCCGTCAGCCCAGTCTTGGTGTATTAGCTGGAGACAGTGGTCACAAAAGGCATGTTTTCAGATGCTGTAATAAATATCTAGGGCTGACAGCGTGTTGCTTTTACTTTCCTTGTAGAGAATTCTTTCTGAGGGGAGAACTGAAATCTGAGTGAGTCTCATTTCTTCTGTTTTGTTGGTGGTTTTTCTGTGCATAGTGCCTCCTTTCTCTCTATGACCTTTTTGTTTGTGTTGCTTTGAAAAGTGAGGAGATGCCATGGCTCTGCTTTGTCTTCCACAGGGAATATAAAGGAGCACTATATTTTCTTTTTCTTGTAAGCACCTTTTCTTACTCACAATATCCACCTTTTCTTCTCATTATTTATAGTCTGTGGTAAATGCATAAAGCACTTCACAAAACATGTAAGGCAAAATCTCTGCACTTCAAACAGCACTATTCTATATCCAGCGACTTACAGAAAAGAAACGAGGGTGTTGTTAGGAGTTGTGGTGGATTGACCTTGGCTGGATGCCAGGTGCCCACCGAGCTGCTCTATCACTCCCCTCCTCAGCAGAAAAGAGGGGGATAAAATAAGATGGAAAAAATCCTCGTGGGTCAAGATAGAGGCAGTTTAATAAAGCAAAAGCAAAGGCCATATGTGGCAGCAAAGGAAAACAAAAGATTTATTCTCTACTTCCCATCAGCAGGTGATGTCCAGCCACTTCCCGGGAAGCAGAGCTTCAGAACATGTGGTGGTTGCTCTGAAAGACAAACATCATAATAGCAAATGCCCCCCCTTCCTCCTCCTTTCTCTTAGCTTTTATTGCTGAGCAGATGTCATGTGTTATGGAATACCCCTTTGGTCAGTTTGGGTCAGCTGTCCTGGCTGTGTCCCCTCCCAGGATCTTGCCCGCCCCCAGCCTACTGGTGAGGGGAACGTTGGAGAGACAGCCTTGATACTGTGCCAGCACTGCTCAGCAGCGGCCAAAGCACTGATGTGTTATCAGCACCTTTCTACCTATCGGTGCAAAGCACAGCACTATCAGGGCTGCTATGGGGAAAATTAACTCCATCTCAGCCAGACCCAATGCAGGAGTCTGAGGCCCTAATCCTACAGTGCTAAGGTTAATGTGAACTTCATCATTAATTTAAATGAGCCAAAAATTAGCTCCAAAGACTTCTTAGTATAAAACTCAGAGGAAGAAGAAGTAAAATTAGTTTTGCTTCTTGTGGTTATCTTAGGAACTGCGTAACAGGATTGCTTGAGAGCTAAAATAAATTATGGATGTTAGAATTTTGGCAGACTAGCCTGGACATCACAAATCATATTTCAGGTCCCAGCTTTATCAAAAGTAGTCTGTATAACTTCAGGTGAATTAAAGTCTGCAGCCAGACCTTTAAAATTAACTTGATACCATGTTTCTGCTAGGAGTAAGTTCTCAGTATTTTTGTGAACCAGTCCTAAGAGCTGATTTTTATTCCATTCCATTTTGCCATGTTAATCTTACTAAAACACCTTGTGAAATCGGAATATATGTATCACGGTAGAGTTCCTGAGGATTTAAACAGAGATTTAGGAAGATTTTGAGTAGTACCACAAACCTGGGATGTATGGGTAGATATGTACGGAATCAAAAATTTAAATGTTTTTGCATAAATTTTGCACCAGTGTTTCTGCATTGAAGATAATTGGATTAATCTAAAATACAGGAAGGGAGGTGACTGAAGACACCTTGAAGTGTTTCAGGCCCTGACTGGATAAAGCCCTGAGCAACCTGGTTTGACCCCACAGCTGAACTTGCTCTGGATGGGAGGTTGGACTGCAGACCTCGTGTGAGCCCTTTCAATGAGGGGGGAAAATAAAGAAAAAAAAAAAACAAAAAGCCACACCAAAATAACTAAACCCTGAAACATAAGTTGATACATAGGATAGAAACAACTGAATCTCCAACCATGACTACACAAATAGCAATTTCATGACCAACCAGTCAGCCTCACCTCCATGCCTGGTAAGATCATGGAGCAGGTCCTCCTGGAAATTACATTGAAGCATATGGAACACAGGAAGGTGATTAGGCACAGCCAACATGGCTTCACTGAGAGCATGTTGTGCCTGACTAACCTAATGGCCTTCTATGATGGAGTGACTGCATGAGTGGACAAGGGAAGAGCTAGGGATGTCATCTACCTAGATTTCTGTGAGGCCTTTGATGTAGTCCCCTACAACATTCTTGCCATTAAATTGGAGAGATACAGGTGTGATGGATGGACTGTTAGACGGATAAGTAATTGGCTGAATGGCCATGTCTGAAGAGTCAATGGCTCAATGTCCAAGTGTAAATCAGTAATGAGTGATGTCTCTCAACGGTGCAAACTGGGACCAATACTATAAATTGTCTTCCTCAATGACATCGTGGAATTGAGTGCACCCTCAGCAAGTTTGCAGATGAAACCAAGCTGAGTGGTGCAGTTGATTTGCTAGAGGGAAGGGAAGCCATCTAGAGGGACCCTGACAGGCTTGAGGAGTGCGCCCGTGTGAACCTCATGAAGTTCAACAAGGCCAAGTGCAATGTTCGTGCACCTGGGTAGGGGTAATCCCCAGTATCAATTCAGACTGGAGGATGAATGGATTGAGAGCAGCTCTGTGAAGAAGGGATATTGGTGGATGAAAAATTGGAAATGAGCCAGCAATGTGTGCTTGCAGCCCAGAAAAGTGGTCGTATCCTGGGCTGTATAAAAAGAAGCGTGGCCAGAAGGCTGAGGGAGGCAAATTCTTCCCCTCTGCTCTTGTGAGATCCCACCCGGAGTTCTGCTCCCAGCTTTGGTGTCCCCAGAACACAAAAGATGTGGACCTGTTGGAGTGGGTCTGGAAGAGGACCATGAAAATAATGACCAGAGGGCTGGAATACCTGTCCTATGAATAAAGACTGAGAGAGTTGGGGTGAGTGTAGCCTGGAGAAGAGAAGGCTCTGAGGAGAAGTAATCGAGGCCTTCCAATACTTGAAGATGGCTTATGAGAAAGACAGAGAAACTTCTTACTGAGGTCTGTAGTGATGGGGCAAGGGGCCGTGGTTTTAAACTGAAAGAGGGTAGATTTAAATTGGACATAAGGAAGAAATTTTTTTGAATGAGGGTTGTGAGACACTGGACCAGGCTGCCCAGAGAAGTTGTGGATGCCCCATCATTAAAAATGTTCAAAGTCAGGTTGGACAGGGCTTTGAGCAACCTGATCTAGTGAAAGATGTCCCTGTCCATAACAGGAGGGTTGGGCTAGGGGATCTTTAAGGTCCCTTCCAACCCAAACCATTCTGTGATGGTTTCTTGTAGAGAGTAAGCTGGTAGTGTGGCTAATTCATTTCCTATTTTGCGGTAGTCTTTACTTACAGTCTGAGATTATTAAATCTGGCTGAACATTAAGACCTGATTAGGTGCAGCTGACCTGGTGGTATGAAGACTCTCTGTTGGCTGCTCCTTTTGCCTACTCACCAGCTTCTCTGTCACTGCTCCTCTTACCCATGTTTTTCTTTTCTCTAGTGCCACAATTGCCAGGGCTTTTGTCACTCTTTATTATTCTACACTTCTTGCTATGCTGTCAGTTTCTTTTAGAGCTGCCATAGGTTTTTGCTACAGGTCTGCTAAAAGTTTTTTTCCTCGTTATACTTCTTGAAATAATATATATAGTGCTGAAAATAAGACTTCATGTCTGAACCCATATCACACCATTAAATATGTTTTCTGATTTTACACTTGGCACAAAACTTTAACACAAGTTCGCTTTCTTCTATTCCGGAGTTTATACCCTAATGCTTGGGGATGTTGGCTTATTGTTAATGCTCAGCCTAGGCCCACTTAGAGACTTACTTAGAGTTACTTCTGTTTCATGCTTTTCCCACATATTACTTGCTATAAATCTCTTTTTAACAGAGATTCCTTTCTAACAGAATAACTTGAAACAACCATGTATCATGACTCCCTGTTGGTTTTCTTCATTTTTCTCACTTTGCTCTGTAGAATGTTAACAGAGTTCCCATACTTGTTTGAGCTTCTCTCTCCTTGAGGCAGATAGGAAAACTGGGAAGGAAACTGGGGGAGAGGGGTTGCTTTCTCTTTTGGCCTCAGTAACTTCTTAAAGCTTGGTTTAGCTTCTGGATTTCATTCTTAAATCTTCAGAAGCAAAACAGCCCCAGGAAGGTGCAAATTGTGCTGATTCCTGGAAACGAACTGTGAATAAAAACTTGGTCACTGTGAATCTCACTGATCTTTATACACAAAGAAATATCTCACATTCTTCATGAGTGTTTGAATACCCAAAGAAAAGTGAATTCTCTCTATAGGGTAACTCTGGCATGTTTTGAATATATTTATTTGTTCACTGCAATAAATACTGCAGTTCTGATACAAAATACATTAAGTACATAGCAATCATTTTATGTTGACCCACGTGTTTTGTAGAGAATGATATTAAACAATGTTCTATTGTCTAATATTATGCCAAAGCAGCTTGGTTTAAAAATTATAAAAAGAAATGGAGTCTCTTTGGAGTTTTTTTTGCAAGCACACAGAATTTGAAATGTTTTTTTAAAACTTTTTCTTTGCTTCACATTAAAATGTTTTCAGCAGGGTTTCTTTATTTTGGCATATTGTAGGCTTTCAAGCGTGATTGGAATTCTGCACAGCATCGTAGTTCTGATTTGCATGTCCAGTTAGAGACACTATTCAACTGTAAATTAATTACGGAAAATAATGAAACTCTATAATTAAGATTTGGCAAAAATCAGTAAGTCTCTGTTCTACTATATTTTAAACTTTTCCTATATTAAATGGATATGCTTAAAAAAGGGTTTTGTATTTTTCTGTGCCTAAAAATCTGAGTCATTTGTATATTGCTAAATAAGCTGCTGAAATGTCTAGTTACATTGTGACTCTAAAAAATATAACCTTGACTGAAAAGTTAGTCATTCCTTACCGAAGTGTTCTGCTTCATATCGCAGTTGATACGAATCAGCAATAGAATGGCAACAGCGCTGCTTGCTACACTTTATTAGCAATGGAAAGGTACCCTTAACTGCAAAGTTGTGTCAATCACTGAATCTGAGTTCATTTCTGGTTCTTCTAAGCAATGTGGGGGAGCCAATCTCAGTTTGTAGCCTTGCTACGAAGTAAAAATATACCAGAAAGAGGATGCCTGTGGTTCTTCTAAATCATTACAAGCTGATGAAACCACATTTATTTGTCACGGGGAAAACAATTTAAAATTAATTATTATTTTGTTTTAAACACAGATATCTGACATGTACTGAGAGTAGTATTAGCTTTTCAGACATAGTGACAGGAAAAACAGCAGCAACATAAAGCCACTCATTTTTACTTATACAAATGTTAAGCAGATGGCTTAGCTTCTTCTCTGTGATGGTTACGTACTTTCTGGTTTTGCCATTGTGCAGTGATAAAGAGTACAGCATACACAGCACTTAGGTGTACCATACTGCATTTTCACCCTCTACATAAAGAAGAGAAACTTGTACATAAATTATATTAATAAAATGCTGTTCATAGTAAAATACTTAGTTATGCATTGGTCTTTATCCTCAGAAACATAACTGCATTATTAAAAGTCTTTTGTACTTCTTTTTTTTTTTTTAGGAGGCTAAACAAACAAAAATAATGGTTTTAGAAAAAAGTACTAAACCTACTTATTCATTTGTATAAAGGAATACCAGTTAACAGTTCTTGACTTAAAATTTTGCTTGTGAGTGAAATTGATCATGGATGTTAAATGAGTAAAAAGAGTCTTCTGTATGATCTTTGCAGGGGTTCAAGTTTTGTCCCTAAGGATTCAGATATGAAAGATGTGAAGAGTATTGGCCCTATTACTCCCAAAATGTTCCAAGTATCCAAGAAAACCTGTTGACTCTTTGCAAGCAAAAGAGGCAGAAAGTATGATATCTTTGCAAAATTTCTTGGACATGAAATAGTGGTAGTAGGTAATCTCTTCCAGGGTTACAGCTGCATGTTTTTTTACAACAATGCAACTAATAATACACTTAATATTTTTTAAGGGAATTGCTACTTTTCTGTATCCTGACAGCAGCCACCAAACTCTTCCTTAGGCAATGCTTCCTTTCCCCCTTTTCAGTCAGTTCATATGTGGCCATAATATTCAGACTCTCTTAAAATCATAAGCTTGTTTACACACCCATTCCTTCATCCAGTGGTTATTTTTCTGAGGCATGAACCCTCTTAAATGTCACCTGTTTTAGCTACTTTTATAGGAAAGAAATCAAATGGCTAAATTCAAGGTGAACATTAACTTGGAATACAATATATCTTACGTTAAAATGCCTTATTCCAAGCCTAATGCTACAAACCCTTATTTTAGAGTGCTGGCTTCATTCCAGAAAAAAACACAAAAGGTACTGAAGGTTCAAGTCAATGGAAGCAAATATTCACATGATTTGAAAATAACCTTAGCAAAGCTAAATGGCATGAAGAAAGTGATATGTCCAGATCACAGAAATCATATCACTTAGGGAGGAATAGTTCTTAATTTTAGGTTACACAGTGGTCTGTAACTGCTCCCTTAGGCTATTAAAAAGTAATAAATTCTAACTGTGGCTGTTGGCAGTGATGGACTTCCGTGTAATTTCTTAATGACACCAAGTGATTAATACACATTTTATGTTCCTAATTAAAGTTTATTCAGTGGATCAGAATAGTTTCTTTCTACAATTCTACTCACAGTTTGCTATTGCCTTTAAAATGGGCTGTGATGCATTTGCAGGCATATCTTGAGTTCTTTTAACATGTAAAACTGTATGAGAAAGAGGTTGATGCTCTCAGATGAACATATACCTTTGCCAGTAAACATAAGCAAAAAATAATTCCAGTATATAGATATGTTCCTTCAAAAATTCTAACCTCAATAGCTTTTGCTATTTTTCAGCAATTGCAGTAACGCCATACCTACAGCTGAGGGAAGGGAAGGGGCGATCCGCTCTCTTTTAGCACATCTAAAACTTTCTTTCAACGTTTCTACATTAAATCCTTTCTGATTGAGAGAGGGGAAACTGTTTGAAGCCATAGAGTACAGATAGGCAGAAGACACGTATTTCAGAGGTTACTTATCGTGGTTGTCAAGTCTTAAGTTCACAGTTGCTGACTTTAATTCTCCCAGGACCTTATTAACTTTTAGCTCTCAATAAAAGTGGATCTTTATGCCTTTTTTTGCTTTCTTAAGAAAAACTGTTGGTTTTGTTGTACCTTTTAAATAAAAATAATAATTAAAACAACAACAACAAAAAACCAGTGTCAAACTTCACAAAAAACTTCTGGAAAATATTGTGTCCTTTGTGTATAAAAAGGGAGAAAAGATCAAACATTTTCCCTGCACATTTAGAGACAAGTCATCTTTATTTATTTCACTGAGGGCTTTCTCCCCTTTTCACTAAATCAAATTTTGCAGGAGATAGAAATGCTTTGCTGAGTACAAGATACTCGGAAGAAGATAAATGAATGCAGTATTTCAACTGACACCTTCTGGGTTGCTAATATATCTGACAAAGTTTTTATAGATTCTATTTTTCCAATGAAATCTATGCAGATTTTTTTAAACTGTGAAATCATAGAATCATACAATTGTTCTGGTTGGAAGAGACCGTTAAGATCAAGTCCAACTGTTGAACTAGCACTGCTATAGAGTAGGGGTCCAGCATGCTCACATTCTTTGTGTATAGAGCTCTTGCTTTGAAATCGCAACGATTACCACATGAGCAAAATTAAGATGTTTACAAGTTTGTATTTATGAAGAGTTTGAAAAGAAGGGCATCAATTTGTAATACTACACTTTTTATTTTGCATTTGAAACATTCAATAGTGATTACCAAATCTTTTTCTAATAAACATCATCAAACCTAAATAATCTTTTCAAAATCCAACCTTTGCAGTTGCATACTATAAAATATGCATTTCTGTGGAGAAGCTTTGGAAATGTTAATCCTTGCTCAAATGCCATGGCTGTGCATTTTTAAATAGGGAACAATTTTTTGTCAGATCAGCGTCATTCTTTCCTGGAAATATTAAAATATGTCAATCCATTATTATCCTTAGCTTTCCATTCTAAAATTTAAACACTTGATCACCCACTTTAACTGGAATCAGAATGCTTTCATTCACTGAATTAAAAGGAAATTTTCTTTTGACTTACCTGTTAGTTTGTATTTTCCACTGTGAGTTCAATGTCTTATAAGAGATGCAAATCCAGTTCTGATTCAATTGCATTCCAGAAGTGAACAAGCTACTCTGGGTTAGACACGCCTTTGTATAAATTTATTTCATTATCAGAGTTAATTGAGTACTTAATGGAGGACAGTCAAATGTTTTGCCCATTGAAAAGAACGAGAGACAGGATCAATACAACACTAAGAACATGGTACAGTGTTTAAAGAAAAAAGATTTAATTGTAGTTTAGCACTGACATGTGGTATTGGTGACCTTAAAGTAAACATACTTTCTGGGTAAAAGTTCCATCTTTTTGATTTGATTAGAAATGTTGAAACAACAAAGAAGTCATCAAATTTCCTGATAGACTTTTTGGCACCCTTTTTTTAAAAAAAAAAAACTTTTGAGAAGACATGTTTGAGGTTAAAAAAACACAATTTCTTCAGTTCTAGTAAAGAATAACAACCTTAAGCTACCATACAGTTCATTCAGTTTCTCTTAATTGCTGGTACTTTTGGATAAAACTCTCTCCTACTTGCTAACCATTTTTCAGTAGGTCGTGCTCATCTTCAGCATTTTCTTCTCTTCTGTAAAGGTTGGAAGAAAGCAGCCAGTGTAGCTATAGACTTGCAGCCCATCAAACTTCGTATTGCAACAACGAGCTCAAAAATGATATTGGGTATCATCTCTACAGTAACACCAGATCTATAACATACAAACCTTTTCCTATACCAGTCAGTGTCATCAAAAGTCTACAAATCTGTCTCAGATTGTGAACTCAGTTTCGTAGCCTTGAATGCATTTGTCTTTCCAAGGTCAGAGAAAGTAATTGTGGATTTGGTGTAGTGATTGTTTCCTCTGGGCTTGAAAACTATAGTCTGTTCTAGATCTGTTCTGAGTCTCTTTCATTTGTAAGTTCGAAGGGACTTCGAGCAGTTATAACAAAGACTATAATTGCTGAGGATTTACTGAAAATAAGGGATGAAAAAGTTCTCAAGTAGATAATCCCTAATATAAATTATGTTAGTATTAAAAAAGGCTGGAGGAAGAGGTTTCAGATTAGCATAGAATAGAAACTTCAACGTCCCATTTTAGTATTTGAGTCCAGTAGAATGAGCCACGTGTTCCTGCTGGCTTATACTAAAGGTAATGGACATAAGATCAAGGAACCTGCAGTATGCACTGCAGACATGAACAAAATTGCCTGAACCTGTGGCAGTCCCTTGCAAGAATGTGAGGGGTATTCACACCATAGTCACCAGGGAATTTGCAGGAACTATATTATTGTAAACACAGTAGGGATATGAATAGGATCTCTGCATTTCCCAAATGGAAAGCGCTGCTCCTAATATGGCACCTGGAGCGCTGGTAAGCAGTAGAGACTCCAGAGGAACTAGCTCGAGCCTTGTGTACCTGCAGTAATAACTCAGTCAACTTGAAAGTGACTCTGTCTGAAGCCTTTGTATCCCTGTATCATGATTCCCATGACTTCTTTATCTGGCAAGACAGTGGAGAACATCTGCATCCAGATTGGCTTTGCTGGGAGTTTTTGAGTCCAGGGAAAAAGTGTCTGTCATGTTTCCCAAACTGAGTTCACTCCTCAGACGGTATTTGTTGCTGCCGTTGCCCTGTGCTGCAGACAGTAGCACATCCATGGTTCAAAATTAGATGAAAGGTTTCAGTCTACATGATTCCAAACATTTCAGACTATTGGTTGCAATAAAATATGTTTCTGTGGCAAAAGAAATTAATGGTGAAGTATAAGCTCAGCTGGAATTGCTGGGAGTTCTTCTCCATGGTCTTCAGTAGGTCCAAAATTTCATAGTAGGTATTCAAAATCCTGTGAAAGAACTTCAGTTTTTTAAGAAGACTGAACAAGGCTGATGTGTAGAAATCATGGGGCAAGAGTTTATGATCTGTTTTGTATATATTTACATTGTGAGCTTTTAACCTGTGTGATGATAAGAAAAGGGTTTATAAAAGGCACTCAGGCAAATGAGTTCAATTTGTTTGGGCAGTTACAGTTCATTCTCTGAAATAATATGCTTTTAATAGCCTCAATATGTTTTCTGAATGTCTGAAATGAAGAACAATAATTGGAAAAATAAATCACTAGTCCAGATGTTATCAATGGTGTTGGGTCAAAATTTTTTATGTTCTTGAACTATTTATCAGCTGAATTAAAGCATATTACATTTCATCAAAAATACCAGCTCAGCATCTCAGTAATACCTCAAATACTATTGAGGTAGAAAACATTTCTAATTCATACTATGGTAGCTTTTAAAAATAATGTAATTCCTATACTCATATACTAAACTCAAACTACACACGCTGTACTTGCAAACACAGACTACTTTAAGTGTATATTTTATCTTTCTGTTTCGTATGCCCAGATGGTAATCTGTTTGCTTTGGGGTGAATTCATGAAATGAAGCATCTGGAGTTTAGAGTGTTTTGATTTGCTTCACTAGCTGCAGCAGGCTCTGACTGTATAACAAAATATTTGCTGCTAGAGCTCTTACTCTGAAAGTAATGTTGCCAAAGGGTAAGGAAAGCATAAATGTATTGGTACTCCTTTGCAGTCTACAATTCTGCTAAGATTACTACAAACCTTAAGGCCAAGAGCTCAGTTTCCCAATCTGAAGATGAATGTCATGTGTTTTATAAACACAGTCCTCTAAAATGAATCAGACCCGCACTTGAATCATCCATCAAGTTACAAGTGCAAGGTCAAATAACATTTTGCTTTAGTATAAGAACATTCATATAAAGTTGATTTAGTTATAGTGACAGTTCTATATTCTCTTTTATATTGCTAAAAGATATCAATTACATTACGGATAGATTACAGCTATAAAATAAGTACCTCTTATATATGCATGCTGGAGAGCTGCCTTATTTTATAGGTGTAACTTTTTAATTCAGGCACTTGTGTCGGTATATGACTATGAATAAGGACAAATCCTGGCTGTGGAAGAGAAAGAGGAAATCTCAGAGGCAGCTTGAATTTGTTTCAGACTATGCCAGAGAAGCAGTAAACAAAGTAATTCCTTGATTGGTTCTTCCTTCTTTGATAATCCCCATGGATTTTAGCAGCACTTTGTGATATCGTTAAACCATACCACTAGCACTGAAATTGCTCTGTGTGTCCCTGGCTAAAGCAAATAGCATCCATGGAAACATGACACATATTTCTTACCTTTCTCTGATCTAGAAGAGATGCAGGGCCATTCTGAGTAAAAAATAAAAGATTAAACACGGTTACCCACAAAGGCTGACAAACACTACCTTAGCTGTAGGATTTACTGTCTCACATTAATTGTTGTACCTACCTACTAGTCCTACTTTTAGGTGCTGTTGAAATTACGCATAGGTTTTGAATGGCACAAAGTTAAATATTCATTCTTCCACAATAAATTAGCATTACATCATAGACAACAGTGTTGGTATTGTAAATAATAGACGCAGGCAAACTGCAGAGGTGGAAGGCACCTGAAAAACAAAGATTATGGGCACCTGCAGAAAATACAGGAGTACTGGTGGACTTAAGCTCAAACAAATGCATGTTTTCTTTATCCCTGTTCTTGTAGTTTCTCATCTCTTCTTGTCTCAGCACATATCTGACTGAAATGGGAAACATTGCTGAATAAAGGTCTTATACCTTTACTTTTTCTTGTGAGAAATCCTATTTGCTGAGCTGACGAGAAAATATTAAAAAATGTACTGTTGCAACAGTTTAATACTACATCATATAATTTCATTAACTCCTTTTTTTTTCCTGTTAGAGTGATTTCTTTGAACTATTGTGCAGCAAAATAAAACTGTCTCTCAAACTTTATATGAATGAAACCTAAAATTAATAGAGATGACTGAATGTCAAATGGTGCAAGTGAGCACTGGGCGTTCTAGATAATCATGTTGGTTTTGTCTGGTTCAGTGTAGCATGTTTATGCTGTGTCCATGACTCTGTTTTACAGTGAACGGCAATTTTCAATTGTTATCTAATGTAGTTTTGTCAAGTCTTTGCTTCGTAAAAGGCTGTGGGTCTTCCTGATATCCATGATAAAGAGACAATTTCTCATAAAAAGAGGTTGATATAATTTCAGCTATTGTAACCACTTACTCCTAAGTGCCTCCAAAATCTTAAATAAAATTAAATCAAGAGTGGTTCCCAGAACACTGGTCCACCATGGGGTGTTTTGCAATTGTAAGAGAACCTATCTGAGCTGCGTGGTGGTGTCACAGATTATAAGCGAGTTGATGATGTAGTTCATTGCAAGAAATATTCAGAATATTTGCCTGTCATTAGGCAATCCTTAATAGCTGGAATTCTGCTGAGGTGTAAAACACCAAAAGTGTTTCACCCACCGTGCAGGGAGATGGGATGGGATAGCTCAGAGATTTGTGTAGCAGGCATATGTCAATATTAGTTACCTTTATGTTTGGAATGGCACAGATGAAATAAAAACCTACAGATCATACATATATATAGGCAAGGCATAAACAACACTGCCTTCTGCTTTTTCCGATACATGTAGTTTGATTTTGGTCTACCAATGGGCTGTAAATCTGGACAGCACTTGAGCAGTATGTAGAGGAATGAAACTAACAATTATGTAGTCTTTATGGGGGGATATTGCGGGTAGCAAAGAGAATAAACACTGATAGGAGAGAGACAGGTGATTATGATTTCAGCAGGTGACTCTTTGATTTATCCTGGATTCCAGTATTTTTGCTTTTATTTCTTGGTAATTTTAATTTTGCATTTTGTTTGTATCATTTTGATAAAGAGTGACCAATTATTGTGACTTTTATTGAAGAATGAGTAAACGTTTGAGAGCCATAAGAAATAAATGTTTTGAAGGACTGATTTTACAAAGACCATAAGCTTCTTCACATCACTTTTGTCTATAGTAGTTCTTAAACATTAAACTTAGTCAGCATTCATTCTAATTGAAGGTTATATGATGAAGGAAAATGAAGAGGATGACAGAATTTAATTCTCTTATTGCAGAATGCCTCAGTGTCAATTCTTTTGATATACAACAAAAGCATCAATGAATGTGTATGGGCTTTCTGCAAAGCAAATGAGATAATATATGCTTTGACTTCAGAAATCTGAAATTTATTAGTTTTCAAAAATCTCATACATAATTATTAAAATAGAAATTATAGTAACTGAAGATCATATAACTCTTAAGGACATTAAAAAAGGCATAATTAAACAATTTTTTTCAGCTTTCTCATGGTTTTAAACCTGAAAATACTGCCTGGGTTCACTTTTGATCACTTGTGATAACTGAAATAAAGTGATAACAGATGTATATTTTAGGTCAGATGATAAAATATGAACCCAAGCCTATATCCAATTTCTATTGTTAAAATATTAGAAATTATTGGAAGGATCATGAAAGCTAGCTGTAATGGGTCCTCAAGAGTATATAACCCACTCCCCTCCCCCAGTGCTGCCCCTAGCTGTATGTATGTCATTTCTGACAGATGTTTAACTAAGTTTCATAGTGACAGAAGTACTGGAGGTTCCACAGCTGCCATAGACATTACATATCAGTGCTAAATTATCCTTAGAATTAGAAAGGTTTGGTTTTGTTTTGTTTTTTTTTTCCCCCCCAGAGGAAGTGTAATCTCTCTTTCTGCAATTTAAACTCAGTACTTTCAGCTGCATCAACTTTAACATCTCTTTTTTCTTTTTCCAGTATTTTTTTGTGCAGGATCTGAAGTGCTAAAATGCAATTACATGTCTGCAGAGCATAGTATGCCCTGTAACTCCGAATAGGAAGCAGTGGACATTTCAGTGCAATGCCTACTCTCACAAAGCTACACTTCCACTGTGTCACTCTGAAACTCCTCTTAGCCGGGGAAGGTAGAATGAAGTCACGAGAAGAAATAGGTGTCTGTGGGTTACTGTGGTCTGGCACAACTTAGCGACTCTGCTAAAAGCAATAACGTTTTGGAAAGTTTTGCTACATATTTGTGAAGCTGACTCTCAAAGGCTGTGTTTGCAGACCTCGGTGTGCAGCAGATTTTTTGAATTAATTCTTTCAATACCAAGTCTCTGAGATATGCTTTCAGGGAAAGTCTGATATCTGTGTCCGACAAGGTTTACTTTTTTATTAGCTAGTTTATTTAGGTTTTTAAAAAACTGGGTCTGAGCTTAGTATGTATTGCAAGAAATCTAACATATGTGTTGAAAAAAACCCACATTGCCTGCCTTAGGCTTATATGGAAATTTTTATTTGTTAATTCGTTAATGCTTGACAAAAACCATGCATTTTAAGATAATGTTTTGAAGTATGACAGATTTACAACACAAACTACTGCTGTCCTCAGTGCATCTTGGGTAACATCTCTTTGGAAATTTTTTTTAAAAAATGGTGATTTATTTTGAGGAAAAATATGACCACTAGCCTTAAAAAAATCTGTTGTCTAAAGAATGTAATTATTTTATGCCTGAACCCAACTGTAAATTATATATAAAACTAAATTATGGTGTCAACATATGATTGTAGTGAATCTTTATTATTATTAATAGAATTTTGAACCCTTTTTAAATTCTGAAATATTTATTCTTTGACAGTTAAAGCAGTCAGCTTTTTGGATGTTCTGCATCTCAACATTTTAGTTCTCAACATTTTCAATATTTCAGAGTATGTAGGTCACATAACTTATTTTCATCATGCTTGTGTTTCTTATGTGCTTTTAGGGCAAAACTATCTCAATTCATTTCACATGTCTAGCATGTGGCTCAAAAGATCCAACTGAAATCTCTGTAGTATCTTCAGGCTGTCCCTGTGTAGTGTGTTTTGGTGACTTGTAGTTTTGATGACTTCTTGTTTTGATATTGTGAAACTCTCAGCATTATTTTTGTGACAGTTGTCCTCTTCCTTAAAGCAATATCTTGAATGAGATTTCACTTAAGCTGTTGCAATAGACAAATTTAGATAAAGTATTCCAGAGTTACCAAAGGGGGGTTCCCACAGATGATTATTCCTCCAAAAATTTGATGATGATCAGCATTTGGGGCAAAACATTCTGTGTTTTCCCTGTATAGTCTATGAATGAAATGCAGCTTTTTGTTTATTTTGGACATTCTGTATAGTTCCCACTAGTTCTTGCAGTGGGCACTGTCTGTGCCACTAAAGATTTTGTAGAAAATTGTGGTAGCCTCTCCTCTCTCATTTTTCTATCAGTATTTTCCATTTTTTTTTCTCCATTCACAGCAATTCTTATCATTCAGGTTTGCTTTCTTGACTGCTAAGCTGATGTCCTCGTAGACTTTCTAAGACTTCCAAATCTTACTTCTGAGGGGTGGTGATGATTTTTTATCTAATATGCGTGCTTTTTTTTCCGTGTATATCACTTGTACAGCAACACTGAATTTCCTCTACCATTTCCACACCTGGTTAGTAAGCTTGTGTGGGTCTCCGGCATCAACTTGGTACCACCTAGAGAGCAGCCTGGGGCCAAGAGCAGCTTGTTGTAAGCCAAGACACTGGTGATATTCTGCTACCAGAGGACCTGACAAGTTCCTCTGTTCGTCACCTTTTAGGCAATCACTTATCTCTATAAGTACCTCTTCCTTGTCCCGGAGAAACTTAGTCTCTCTAGCAGCATTTTGTGATGGACCCTGTTGAATTCCTCTTGGATCTGTCATAACAACACGCCTCTAGTCCTGTACTACCACTGGGGTTTTGCCCTCAGAAATAATGAAGTAATGAGATCGTGATGTTACCAACATTTGGGAGTTTGATTCTTGAGCTTCTCCAATGGAGGAGATTTTAATATAGATACTCTATTGTACTGCTGCATTTAGAGGTGGACAGAAATCTGATTATTTAAATATACTTTGAAGGTTAGTTAGAATATAACGCACAGTTAAATTCTCTTGACCTCCAAAGGGTCATGCTCATCTTTATTTCAAGTCTGCTATGTGTGCAAACAAAGGTGAAGGGAAATGGCTGCAATACTTAAAATACTTCCCTTTTGTTTCAACGTAAAAGAAATGAAATATATTTTGAGAGACATGGTGGATTTGCTTATTTATATGTTTTTTTTTTTTAATTCCAATTTTATTCTGTATTAAGTCTGAGAAGAATTCAAGGTAACAAAAGACAAGATTAAAAAAATCGTTACAATTCCCCCTAGGAAGTGAAAAACCTGAAAAAAAAAATTATTGCCATGAGTTCAAAAAAAGCTTCTCCCCTTCTCCATTAAAATCACCAGATAAGTTAGCTTAGAATCTAATACTTTAACCTACCCAGAAGTGAAAGCGAAGCATGCTCTTTATTTAACTTAATACTACATAATAAATTTAGGGATTTAATACAATGTAGGAACCTTTCATGTTACATTGGAATATATATTTAGACTGCAAGGTACTTTTCCAGTATGGTGCGAAAGAACTGCTGCTTCTGTGGGAATGCACTATGGAAAGATTGCTGTTCTGAAAATAGCAGTGTTTTCTTTTGTAGGAAAATACCTTGTCATTGAAACAAATAAAAAGGTCCAGTAATAATGAAATAAGATATTGCAATGGTGGAACAACTTGCTTACCCTTCGCCCTCTTGAGCTGACCTAATCAGTGTAACAGCACATGCACTTAACCTCATACTCTTGGCTTTAGCCCAGTGACAGTATGGCTTATTAGGAGTGGGCACTTCTGTCTGTCTTTCTTAATGAAGAATTGCCACAAGCGTGTAAACTGTGGTGGCTTGGTCTTGGCTGGCTACCAGACCCCCAGCCAGCTGCTCTCTCACTCCTGCCCCTCAACAGGGCAAGGGGGAGAAAATAACATGAAAAAACTTGTGGGTCAGGATAAAGACCAGGACATCACTTACCAACTACTGTCATGGGCAAAACAGAGTCAATTTAAAGAAGATTACTTTAATTTATTGGCAATTGAAAATACAGTGGTATGGTAAAAAAACAAATACAAAACTAAAACCACCTTACCCTCATCGCCCTCATCTTCCCATTCTCAACTTCACTCCTCCATGCTCAACTTTTCTACCTTCAGAGTTACATTCAGAAATAAGTTGGTTTACAGTTGCTATGTGTCTTGACACTTCTTATGATTTCATCTAGATAAGGTGTTTTCAATCTAGTTATAGAACAGGAATAAAGAAAATAAGCTAGAAGTTAAATAAACTGTCTAGAAATGAATTGTGCCTGTTAATAGAACATATTTTTTGTCATTCTGATGCATTCAGGCAATGAAATATTATTTTCTCCTAGTGGCCTTTTCTTCCTGCTTTCTTGTATTGCTGGTTACTTCCATTTCTTCAAATAATAATTTGACCTCTTTGTTAATAGAAGATAGCATTTGGCTTCCAAAATATTTCACTCAGTACCTCTGGTAGATACAAAGGTAAGAGCTGTACAATCAGGTTTAGGCACAAATGTGAGTTTCCATAAAGAAGAAAATATTTAAGTTTCTGAATGTCTGGAGCGGTGTTCAAATTTCAGCAGAATGTTGGAGAATTTAAGTTTTTATTCCATGACAGTTGTTCAAAAATATTCTGAGGCAAACTTTCTGCCCACACCTGTTAATCTTCTTACCTAAGCAACATGGATTTTTTTGTGTGGCTATGGTTTGGTTTTTTTTGTTATACTGACAGCTGATACAGAGCAACAGAAAGCCAAGCAAATTGCATAAAGGTGCACCAGAAACCCAAGAGATGGATTTCTAGAGAATTTGCTGAATCACTCTACTCCTTCATTTCGAGGGGAGAATATTTTCAGCTAGGTCCCATTGTGACCCTGCATTACAACTAAATAAATAACTAGTGTATAAAGTTTTTATTTTCACAGAGCAAGCTGGCTGAAAATTACATGCTAGGGAGATAATAGAGAATTGATGCAAATCTCTTGCTAAAACTACTGCTTTAGTGAATGAGCAACCCGACTTCTCTAGGGAAGCAGCTTTGTTTAGTGGAGACAGTCCTGCCTGGAGTGCTGGCAACTCTTTGCTGCCTTCCAAGACTCCCTCTGCAAATTGCATAAATTCCTTATGTTACAGATTCCCTCTGCAGTTCAGCTGTTGGTCTTTTTACCTTGTCCATGATCAAGCATGTAGTATAATATAAAATGGTTGAATTAATGCACAAATTTGTATACCACATAAAAAGTTAGTTGAATGAGAATTAGATAAAACATTGTATTTCACCATGAAATTTGTCTTTACTTACAACACTGATTTTTTCCCCATAACTGCAGTGTTATGTTTATATAATATCCTAAGAATATTTTTAAAGTAGTATTTTTCTTTCTTTTTTATATGCTGTTTTTCAGTTTTCAGAATAACGTCTGTCAGGTCATAATGTGCTTTTTATAGAGGTGCAGAGTCTTCTTTTTCAGGCATTGTGAAAGGTGTTAGAAAAGTCATTTTTATATGGCAAGAAGCCAAAGGATTTTGTTCTCTTGGTTTGTCTTTCTGAAAAGCTTAGGGGGACATGTTGACCAAAGGAGTTCATGGCATTTTTTTCAGATTAAGTTTGAAATAGCATAGTCATTACTAGTCTTTGGTATCAGTGTAATTCTGGGTTATTGTATAATCTATAGCTCTCTTGCTCTATCAGGGATTATTGTGGTCCTGACAGACATACGAGTCAGAACTTTTCTTAACTCCTCTGCCTTCACTGTTGGAGACAGTTCTTTTTTCATATGTCCCATTAAAATAAGTGGAAAGCTCTGATTTTAATTCAATATGGCAAGAGGGTACAGTTCTAAAAACCTCCTTTCTTTCTGTAGAGTTGGAGACGTGGATGGAGAAAGCTGTGGAGGTGCCAAATTCCATCACCACCAGAGACAAGTAGTTAATCCTACTGTTGCAAAGATTTTCTTTTTTCCTTTGTCTCCATTCTGGGTTTAATGCTTTGTCAGTTTCACCTTCAGTTCCTTTAGTAAATGGCTTTCTAAGCTACTGTAGGCAACACAGTTGCCTGCTCCCCTTAAGTGCCGGTGAGTGCACACTATTATTTGGTATTATTAGGAGCTTTCACTTGCCTCTAACCCTATTTACCTCTGCAGAGGCATTTACAGCTCTGACAATCCTTTCTTTTCCTTTTTGGATAGGAGCTAAATATGATCCTAAAACATCTCAAGGATTTTCACTAAGAACATCACCATTTCAAAAAGCTCAGTACCACTGATAAGTCTAAATAAATTTTCCTCTTCTTGTTTTCTAGTAAGCGAGCAGTGGAGCTGGAAAACTTGGCAGCAAACTCTTTGTCTTTCCTGCTTATATCTGTGGAGCCTGTATTTTGCAAGGTAAATGTTCCATTTTAATTGACTGTAATTTTATACTATTATAGCTTCCAGTGACTCAAATGACCTTATACCTCTAGGTTTTGAAGAAAATACCCTTGCTTAGTGTTTCATGTACAGTTTTAGCAGAGAATACTCTTATAACTTAAAATAAATGCAATGAGTTGCTTTGAATTCATTAGCAAGCACACCTAGCTTTCAGGAAGAAAGGAATAGGCTGCCAAGATCTAGGTTATATGTGAGTTTCTGGGTTATTGCTCCTATATTTCCATCAATCTGAGTGAAAGAACAGTTAGGCTGAGCATGAAGATTTAGATCTGAATGTGAATACATTTACTATGTCAAGATGTATTCTCTATATTCCATGTTTATTGGTGATTTTGTGTTTATCGGTGGTTTTATTAGAAGGGAGACTGTAGGTGATTCTTCAGTTGTACCTGTTTGACAATCTTTATTGCTGTACAGTTTTTGAAGTAAGAGGTTCTTATTCATGCTTTTAAACGTAGTTCTTAATAGTGATATTTGAAAGGTAGTCATGTTAAATATTTTGAAAAATTAGTTTTCTGGAGTTTAAAAATACCTTAGGGAAACTAGCTTGTTTTGATAATTAATTTTGTTACCATGGAATACTGCTGGTTCTGCCAAGAAAAATATGTCCCTGAATACCTTCCTTAGTTTTGGTTAAGGGTCTACTCTTAATATTACTCTCTTTCCTTCGAGACTGTTCCACCCCTGAATTTTATCTCTGAAATTGTCTTAGTTGTCTGTAGGAAAGAACATTCCTCTCTGAATCTTTCTGCCATTGAAACTAACTCTTTTACACATGGTGAAAAAAAGACTTTCAAAAGCTTTTTTATAATATATTATAAAGAATTGAACCAGAAGCTATGCAAAAGCTGCTCCAAATTCATGCCTTTAAATGGAGTGCTGAGCAGAAGAATTACCCCCTCTCTACAGAAGTGCCACTATAAGCTGTATATTCAAGGTGGAAAATTGGCCCTTTTGAAAAATAAAATCAGCAGCCTTCCCAGCACCTAAACCGGGGGAGTTAATTTTCTGCTCTTCAGCATTTATTCAACAAGCTGAACCCCAAGGCCGTGCATTTTAATGTATTGTATTTCTTTAGTAGAGCGAGGAAAAAAAGGTGAATCAGCCTTTGCTGTGAGTGAAACCCTGCTACGAGATGTGGGTGGTGATTGTAAAAAGAAAAGTAGCAGCATTTCCTTCTAGGCACCTTCTGAGGATGGAAGCCATTTGTAAATACTGAAAAAGGCTGGACATTTTTACCAGCTCTCTTTCACCCGCTAGAAACAGTAGAAGAATTCCGGTCATGAGGAGGAGCACAAACACAATGATTTTCCATGCAGATGGTTAGACTTTGAACAATCAAACGTGCCAGAAAAGTGTGCCTGATGTTGCGTTTCAAAGAGGTGCTGGTGCAGCTCCCCAGATTTCGTTTCGTGTTACATAGGCCTCATCTGCCTTGAGTTTGTGAATCCAGCAGAAGCGGAGAAGGCACTAGCAATCAGCAGTCTGATGGCTAAAGCCATAATTTTACAAGAGCTTAAACACAATTTTCATGATTACATTTTTCATTATTACATTGCATTGCGTTTAATGAAAATTTAAGCATGTAGTTAAACACTTGCAGTATTGGGATGTATTTGGCTCAATGACAGCTAAAGTGACAGTGAAGACAATGAGTAAAATTTCCAAAGCATCTATACGTGACATAGCAGCAGGCACATGCTGGTCTTTCTCCATTATATATGATAGCTTGTTATCTTATACAAGATAACAGTCACAAAGTATAATATAATGATTTAAAATACAATTTACAAAGACCATTTAATTTTTTCTGAAAAAACTAGTATTATCACATTTTACCCAAAATAACCATTTCTGTCTTATTTGTCTTCCTTTCATTGTAGGTGTAGTTAAATCTGAAGGTGCCATTGATTCTAGTGAGTTATGTGTAATTTTTGGCATTGACATTTCAATAGCAAAACATCAATATTCAATTTGGAGTTAGCAATAAGTCACTGCCAGTGAGAATAGACTAATACATCTTTATGTTGATGATCTTCTGTAGGGTAATGAGATGTTTTTAATCAGCCAAAAAGGTAGGTTCAGAGTTGCAATTTGATCATTCTATTTTTAAACAAGTTTGGGAAACTATTGTGAAGTAAATTGTCTTTCATTCTGGCATTTGTCTTCGTCCATCTGAAAAGATTTATTACCACCTATTTAATTTGTTTTGCTAACATTCTCGTTGTGAATTTGGAATTCATAGTGCATCACATTTGTGGATTTGCATAAGTTTTCTCTGTACTTCTGATTTCACATTAGTGTACTCACAAAAACATCCCAAATCCCTGAGTAGTTTTTAGGCATCTCAAGAATGATTCTTTCTTTACTGATCTAGAAGGTACTAAGTGCTACTGTGAGGCACTGAGCCACTATAGAATGCCTTTTTCTATTTCAGAAATTAAAAAGAAAAAAAAAAAGAAGAAGAGGTCATTTCAGAATGTCGCCACATATGTCCGTACATATGTATGTCTTTCGTAAAGAGAAAAGATCTCAGTACTCCATAAGCTGAAATTTTCCACATGAGCAAAATTTATGTATTTTTGTGCTTGGGACATTTGAAATAAAATACAATTAGATTAGAGGTGGTGTCCTCTAATCGAAGAGCCCAGGTGTTTTTATGTACTGGGGCCTGATCCTGATTTAAGGTCTTTTGTCTTCCTGGGCAAATATGAACTCTTACCTGGCGCTGGGGTCTGGGAATTCTTTCTAAGGGTTTCATATAGTCCCTTTACTGATCAGAAAATGCTATTTGGACCATAAATCCTCTAAGTGTGTTTCTTAAGACTCTGACTGATGAACTGTTCTCCCTTTTTTCTTCTATGAAGAGCCATCCTGGAGACACCACTGTAATGGTGCTAAAGTGCTGTGCTTTTAGTTGGGGTATCTGCAGTCAACAGCCTGTACTCGTTCAAAGACTGCACTCAATATGAAGATTTTCCACACTGACATTGGCTGTTGCTGATGGGGTGTTGTGTAGGCATATTAACTCAGTTTCCTTCCCCAGATGGACAACAGTGCTGTAAGAACTGATTTTTACTAATGCAGCTACCCTCCGTTTCAGCCTGCCAGGGTGAGAAATATTTTTTAAATCATCAGATATAGCCAAACTTCATATAAGTGCAGTACTTGTCTAGAAATAATTAACTATTATTTCCACTGTCTTCTCTACTGACTCTTATCGCTTGTTCTTAAACATCTATATTTCTTGAGTAACTTCCCTAAATTTGATGGACCTGTATATTTAGAAAAAAAGGCATCTCTTGAACAGTCCTAAAGGAGAAAACAAAAAAAGTCTGGATGATTGTATTTTTTTTTTGGCTATTTAATCTATGAATCTAGATTAAACAAAGCGCTTATCCAGGGGTTTGGTAGTATAATTAATTAAGGTTTCTCAGATTTCTCAGTGTTATCAGGTCTGCCTGCCTGAAAATAAGTAAAAGCTGTCACAGCTGCTATGCTTTCAAGACCAGAAGCTACTGTTCTTCAGACTGAAAAGGAAAATTTGAGTAATTGTGTTGAAATGACTAGAAAGATGTACAACATGGTATGTAAATAAAAAGAGTAGGTCCCTTCAGGTTTAAACCATTTATTTTACTCCACGTGCTTCACTCCTCTTTGATGGTGATTCAGTCTAGTACATTCAAAAGTAACAGGTGGTTTCAGGTGCTCAGATTATACAATCTGAAGGAGTCCAATGGTCAATAAGTTCTGACCCCTCCTTTTATGAAATTCAGGCTTCTTCTAAATTCAAAATGCACACCCATAAAATCTCTTAAACAGATCTTTGCTTGCACTGGAGCTGCAGGACCTGCTGATTCTTAAAACTACTAGCATAAATTGAAATAATCCATTTCAGTCCTTTGGGGTCTTATCTTGAGCTCTTATGTATGCGATGGTCTGCATACACTTCTCTGAATTAAATATGTGTTAGGAATTATTTGGAAGTTCTTAAGTGTACTGAATATCAGACTTTTTTTTTCCAGATGAAGTTCAGAAGCTGTGGAGTAGGGACAGTAGGCATCCACACTCCAATATAACGAATACATGTTTAACGCTGTTGCACAGCAGACAAGTCTTTCACTTAGAGACACATGCAGTTCATTTGGTGAAGGCACTCCAGTTTCTGCCCTGGCGTCCCCCAGGCATCAGGTGATGTTTAGATTTAAAGGGGACTAGAATTACTGTTTGGAAATGGTAAAATTATCCTCAGTATTCTTTGGGTTTGAAAAGTAAGAAAGTCGATCAGAGCCGAACAAAGTCTTAGAGAAACAATCTGCTGGAAAAAAAGTGAAGTTACAATTCACAAATAAAAAGGGGATTTCTTTGTGTTACAAAGTTTTGTCACATGGCTGCTCTGCAGCCACTTCCTATGTCTTGCAGGAGATAAAGGCACCTTAAGAAAAGCTGGAAGGTCTGTTGTCTCCTTTTAGTAGCAATGCCAATATGCTTCCATTTTCTGTCATGAGCAATGCACCATTTTAGCTTGTGCATCTTCCTTGAAATAATGGATTCAGTCCTTCCTTGACTTTCCTTCATGCCTCACTCGCAACCCTACTGTGCATCCTTAAATCCTCCTGTTTTGCATTTTCAGCATTGCAGCCCGATCTTTGGTATGGAATTTTGCAATGAGAGCTCATCATAGTAAAATACTGTGCTGCATTTCATTAATCACAAAGTATATGAGCAGGAAAAAAAGGAATAACTCTGTATACTATTAACGTCAATACAAGGGTGACACTTGAGCTACAGTAATAATAAAAGGTAAAAGGAGACTTTATCACGATAATGTGTGTAACTATCCAAAACTGAACTGAGTGGGTTGGCTTATTTTGATGTTGAAGGAATAATTTGCATGGCAAAAAGTGGTTTTCAGCTCCTGACTGGCAAAAAAAGAAACAAAAAATCTGTTATGTAACAGTAGCCTGCTAATATACAGATTTTTAATAAATATATAGGTGATCACAGTTTAACACCTTGAATTCTTTTACATGATCTCTATTTTTAATACATCTGTGATTTCTGGTGTATTTTGTCAGTACCACTAGAAATTGTATAGAAGCTTTTGACATGAATGTGAGGTCTCATTCTTGAATAACAAGTTTCAGAGCTTTATTCCATCCCTGTTTACTGCCTCACTGTGAATTAAATCATCCTTAAACTAGAAGATCATTCTCAGACTCGCTATACACTTAAGTTTAGTCATGCAGGCCACTGCATCCTGCCTCATTTACTCTTGTGCACAGAAGGACTTTCTGCCAGCCAGGGAATGTCGACGCAGGTGAGACCCCAGGCCTGGGACTCCAGGAGGTACAGGATGTTGAACAGCTTTGGCCAAGTGCTTGATGATGAGGAGCTCTGTCAGCTCCCCAGGAAAGCCCTGTCTCAAATCCATTAAAAAGCCCTTGAGTGCGCAAGGAAGAACAGGTCACCCAGCCGTGTGAATGAGAACAACTATAGGTCGATAGAACTTTAAAGTAATATAATTTGACATGTCTTGAGAAAGCACTCAAGTGGAGAGGCCACGTAGCGCAGTGTGTGCGCTGTCCTGGAATACGGAAAAGGAGCTGTGGGTACCCCAAAGGTGGATAGAGGTATTTTTCTGCAAATAGTTCTTCCAAAGTGGTTTCTGTCACTGTAAATATTATTAACAATATCACAAGAGAAAATTCTACTGTCATCACATTCTTAAAGACAAAAGCATGAAGGATGAGGAGTGAATATGGAATAATAAAAAATATGTCTTCTTGGTAGAATATTTTAATGATAAGTCTGGAGGTAGAGAAGTAGCATGCACCTTTCTTTACACATAAATAGCAGGCTAAGAAAAAGAATAGTCTACCAAATTTCCCAGAGGGTCATCAAGAGTTTGTCAATATTGAATTCTTTAATTTGCTCAGGTACAGCCCCTCTGCTGAGTCTGGTGTTCTGTCTCTGAAGCATACTGATACTGCTCTGAAGGCCATTGCTTGAACTCTCTCACTGCAGCCGATATGCAGAATAATTCTGTGCAAAATTCAGCTTTTTCCCACACATGGCTGTTTCTGCCTTTGCAAATATGAGCATAAATTCGGAATCTTTCTGGAATCATTCCCATCCAAAATTTGGCCTTCTAATGGGGAAAATTATTTGGAAACAATTACACAAAAATGGAGCAGTTTTAATTGGAAGATTTAAAGTAGCTGCTAGTCATCTTTGTCTACTACAAGAAAAGGAGATCTCTCTCGTACCATTTATTCAAATGTATTCACTCTAAAAATATTCATATAAATTAAGCAGAAAGGAGCCACCATTTCAGTTTCTTGATATCTTGTCAGACAAGAAGTTCAGTGCCTCAGTCAGACATAAAGGTCGATTCAGAAGACTGAATTATTTCAATTTTAGTTTTAGTTTAGACATTAGAAGAAAAGTGATGCTTTTCAGAATCAAAGACTCAGCATTGTGGGACAAAGTAGGCTATTTCTGCAGTATTCATGCATATATAAAAATGTGCTATTCCTAATGCATTCCCTATACCCCTGATTTTAATCAAGGTCAAATTTGTATCATTTGGCATGAAAATTAAAGGCCATATCCTAAGCTAGTGTAAATCGTGATGTCACTGGAGTTACACTAATTTACAAGAAATTATGATAGCCTTTAGACCTATTTTGCAAATTCAACTTGCTCTATAGCGAAGCTCATGGGAGAAATATTTCAAACATTTTTGATGAAAAATTTGATGGAAATTGCTGCATTTATTCATTTGGACATTTTCAAAGTAAAGAAGTTCATGATTTATTTTTTTCCTGTAACATATTCTTAACTTGACTTTTGTTCTGCCTAAAAAAATACCAGATATTAAAATTTGGGAGAAGCTTGTTACATGCAGTACTAGCAATTAAAGCAGTGTGCCTTCACACGGAATCCAGGAGCCAAAAATACATCTATTTTAATTTCGGTTATGAAATATTAGGATCGCCCACACTCTGTTAGCAAATCAGTAATTATTTAACAAATGTTATGAAGAGAGAGGAAAAAAAGAAGGGACAGCTATGTTGTTCCTGCTTAAAAATGGATATTTACAATATTCATAGAATGCTAAAAGTTACTTAAATCTTAAAAAAAGTTAAACATCGCCCCCCAAACTTAAACAAAATGCACCAAACTTGTTCATCTTCATGCAAGAACCCTAGTGTGCTTACAATTGGATGTACTGAAGGAAGGTGAGGACCCACACTTTAAAAGTCTGTAAGCACCTTAAGCCTGTATGTTTTTCAACTCACAGCATAGTTTTCAAATATTTAGTGGTATGTTTTCAATAGTTATGGTGTTTGGACTGAATGTTTTCTTTAGAATGATAAATTAAGGCAGGTCAGATGAGGAGATCCTGTCAGCACCAGAGTGCCTGGGTAGGGCTAACATGATTGCAAATACCTGAGCCAATAAACTTATTGGTATGGTCAGGTGTTTCTAAAACCATGTTTATCTTATGCACTGCCTAATTGTTGTTTTCATACTTTTCCAAACACATAAATAGAGTAAGTATAGCATGATTTTTTTTTTTTTTTCATTTCCTTGGACCACTTGTGTTTGGAATCCACTCTCACTTTTTAGGAGGATTTATTATTAATGATGGGCTTTTCTCATTTCTTCTCAAAATGTCACAATTGCTCACATCCAGATTTATCTACCTAGGTACTTGTGTGTTTTATTTACAGAGTGTTCTTTTTCTTTTACTTTCCTTTACCTTTTTTCATGATGCCACCCCTTAGCATCACGTAGCTTTTCATAATTAGACAGCATCACCCCTGGGAAGCAGGGCTGCTTGTTATAAAAACAGAACTGTGGCATTTGTAGTTTTATTCAGAATTTTTCAAGGAAACCCTGATGTCTGAAACAGCTATTAGACCCATAGTGTACACTATAATCATGCACGTATGCAACGCAATGGTAACATCATATGGAACAGCAAAAAACCCCAACTAAAGAAGATGAGTGAGATCGTGCCTCTTATGCTTGGATAACCCAGGGATAAAAATACTTTTAGCATAGCTATGTGGACTGGCTAAAGAAGAGCGTTTAAGCTGCATAGCAGCCCAAAAGGTGGAAATCGTGCCAGTGAAGCTGAAAGTGATCAGGGTTTTGAAAGCGGAGGTAATAGAGAGAAGATGGGATATAGAGGAAATGTGGAATTAAGTTGTAATATAAATGAAGTGCCGGTGGGGGTTCCAGTAAGAGTCAATTTTGACAAAACTGACCAAGGTGACAGATAGATGAACCTGCAGAGAAGGGAAGAGTAAATCTCCCAGGGGAAAAAAGACTTTTGAACTTTGAGTGGAAACCATTCCAATTAATGCACCTGTTCCATTTGAATTAAGATTCTGATCCTGACTACTCAAAATTCCTTCACATTTTTTGGACTGTACAGCTATGAAGGCTACTCCGTACCCTGAATGTGACGAGTTTACACTTTATAAATTGTAAATTATGTAATGTGATAATATTCCAGCTTCATTTAACCATATTATAGAGCTCCTCAGCTCTACTGAGCGTGTTAATTGCAGGAATTCATTTTACCGAGATGGTATGGTATTCAATGTGCAGAAACAAAATAGAATAAAACAGTTATTGTTGCTGTAGTCAGCAAAATGTAAGTTTTGTGAGTAGCAGCAGGTAGATGGATAATGGTTAGCAGAACTGCATCCTGTGGAGAATGACACAATTTTCTGGGTCACCAAAGAGTCAGCTCACTCAATTCAAGTGCGAGAGTAACTGAATGTTAGAAGATTTATGGTGGCACTGCATTGGGGATACTGGTTCACTAAATAAAAAGGATGGACTGCTTTCCTCTAAACACGGATTTTTGGTAGTCAGGAAAGCATTATACTTCTTTTATGAGCTGACCAGGTTCTGGGATGTTCACCCGCTGTTTGAATTCCAGCTTTTGCCTTGAGTTCATCTTTCCTTCAGCGAGAGGCAATCTCAGAGAGCAGTCAGTGTGTCTGTCAGGCAGAGGGATGCTCCAAGGGCTGTCGCCTTCTGTCTTTCATTTCTTTCCCTTCAGTTGCATAAATAATAACAATTTCATCCCTGTCGCTGCAGGATTATGTGAACCCGTGGATGTAACTGGGATTGCTCTGAGAGTCACTGAGGGGAATGCTGGGTGCTACAAGCTCCGAGACATTAGTTTTTTCCATCTTCAGCTGTGAATGGTCCCCTTAACTTCAAAGGAGCTGTAAGCCAAATTGAAGTCCACTGAAGGACTCTGACATAGGGCTGCTTCTGCCCCACTGGAGTCTGGATGGAGGGATGGCGTTGCCTTTCCACTTGTGCCTCTGTCCAGCTCACCTCAGAGCTAGACAGGGAAGGTTGGTGCTCTGTCTGTGAGCAAACGAGTGCCAGCCAAATATGAGTGCCCATTCCAAAAACAGCTGCCCATACAGACCAGTGTGAGCCCTGCTGTAAGGACTGAGGAGGAAAATCACCATAGTTAAACTTCAGTTTCATCTACCAGAGGAAGGATTTTTCCTTTTCAAACAGATGAGGTTTTCATTTTCAAAATGCTGTCTTACTCTGGAGGTTGCTGCATAAAGAGAAAGGCTGGGTACTTCAAAGGAAAACCCACATACACAGTTATGCTGATGTTACTGTATGGTCTCTCTTTAGTATGCTGTCTAGTGTCCTAATTCAAGTACAGTACCATGCTTACCTTACACAATCTTCTAATGGCATATTTCAGGTTAAAATGCTGGGCTTTTTAATCTTCTCTCTCAAATTATCATTGTGATTTAAAAACAAAACTTTTAATATACTCAATAGGAAAAAAAAAATACTGGAATCAGAAGGAAACTTCTGTGATTTCTCAAATAAAAGTATTTAGCAGAGCAATGAATTTTGAATGAATACCCGAGGGAAAGTAATACTTAGATAATTTTTCCTTTGAAGATACTGTTTTACTGAGGTCTTTTAAAGTAAGCACATTGTACTTTTCAATATATCTTATGTTTTCAAATAATTTATCCCTCTCTTTGAGATAATGCTCAGATCTTAAGTGTATACAGCAATAATGTTAAAAACAAACACAAAAATACCTGGATAGTTTTTGATTAGTAAAATGCATCTGGGTACGGGATTGCACTCCATGCACATAAGCTTTGTATTCAGTTGAAAATGAGACTGCTGAGGAGGAAAGACCTTCCACCATTGTAGCCATACTTTAAAGGACATGCAGGGCTAGGCAGGTGTAGGGCTTCTACGAGTCTTCTGGCTGTGTCCTATGTGTTGGTGGGAAATACTGCTGTGAGGATATAGTGTCCTTCATGGTTTTAGTCCTTGTAGTCCTGAATAAACTACAGCTGCTGCATTTATTAAAAGTTAAACAAACTAAATTTATAGTGTTCCAAAATGCTAATCCTCAGAAGAAAAAAAAAAGAAAAAAAAAGGAATGTTTTATGTTAGAAACTTATTTTATTGTTTGGTATTTTACTTGCATTAATTCCTTTAAATGATCAAAGTATTTGTTTTGTTCATTTTCCAGCTATTCTTCCCCTTTCTCCACTCTTGTCACACATTTTTAAAGTGGTTTTAATGCAATAGCATCTTCTGGCATTTCTTTCTCTAAATGGTAAACAAAAGCATTTAAAAGAGACCTTTCAAAAATTCAAGAAAATTTGAAAATATTTTGTGGATAGCATTTAATTAAGTATCACTGATCTTTTCTGGCTAACGAGGGAGCCTTTTTTGAACTGCAGAATACAATTCTGCACAGTTCTGGAAGGTGTACAAAGGGCAACCTATTTTCCTTGTGGTGCTATTCCTTCCCCTCTTCTTCCAGGTAATATTAGAAGGTTTTTCTTCTTTGGCCTTCATTCTTCATTAGCACATAATTTTGCATAAATCTTCAGGAACACTTCTTGGACCTTTTGCTGCTCTGCATCTGACTACCCATTTTATATTGTGCCAGTATATTATAAGTGTGAAAAGTTAGAACCCAATGGGGGCACCAAAAAGAAAAGATCTTTCGTGCCAAGTTGGAAAGGTTTAATGTTTTATTAACTCTTCTGGAAAGCGAGTCACTCACGCATATCATCTAGGTTTCCTTGAGATTGTTAGCAGCAAAGATGGTCAGCGCTGCCATGAACTTCCTCCAAACCCTGCCAATGCCTTCTCTTAAAAAGAGTTTCTATGTTTGTATTGAACTTTACCTTAAAATAATAGAGAAATATGGCTTTCTCCCTTTTGCCCATATATGGGCACTTATTTCTTTCCATCTTTTAAGGCAAGCATTAACAAAGTTGGTAGATGGTAAACATCTTGTGGTCTATTTCACTATGCAATCACAAACTACTTTTTCCTGTTCTTCATTCGCTTTTGGTGCACATCTAGGACAGATTTAACTTAAAAAGGGAACTTTAAATATGGTTGCCCTGCCTTTATTTGCTGTGTGGGTTTGCAACTTAATTTCACTGTCTTCCAATCAATGTAAGGGCATAGGGAAGGGACATGGATTTGGGTGTTTGTGTGTTCATTAATTGATAAACCAGAATCATTAATATTCTTGGAGTTCAAAACAAAAGCATAAATCATGCCTTTATGAAGTGAGGTATTGTGCTTCTAGTGCTCATTTGAAGAATAATTTGCAAATAAGGAACCAATGCATAAGTTTTAGAGGGCAGAGATAGATAACCGAAGCTCAAGGCTTTGTGCAAATAATCACGTATCTGTCAAGTCATAATCAGAAAATCTAATTTACCATTTTATAAAAATGTTAAGACTTTTTCAGTTATTTGGGGTTTTTTTTCTGTACTTCAGTAATATCGTAACACAATTGTCACACCTGTAGTGTGAATCACGTTGCCAGCATAGATCATGTGATACCTTTCTTTATGCTTGGGAAGTGCTCACAAAACGCTGATCTGCAAACAGGACATTTATTACGTAGATATTCCTTGAACCTTGTTATTTTTTACTCTCTTTTTGTTCGAGTGCTGTGCAGGCAGAGCATGAGTAAAGGCAGAGATTGATGAAAAGCTTTAAATTACTCCTTTTGGAGAGAAATTCTCTTCTCTAAAAACAAGTATTCATCCTTTGTGACTGGTATTAACTAGATTAATTATGCAATAACTACCCCACTGTAAAACCATCTTGGAGGTGTTGCATTGGTATTTTTTATGGTGGCATAAAAATAAAACAAGGTCAGCAATTGAACTGTCCAAATAGAACCTTTTTAAGTTTCCTGACAATGCCAGAGAAGAATGGTCCAACAGGTAATAGGTTTAAACGAAAAGAAGTAGATCATAGTTAAAAAGTGAATCTCTAGAAAAATGC
Organism: Pluvialis apricaria; assembly: GCA_017639485.1. NCBI lineage: Eukaryota > Metazoa > Chordata > Aves > Charadriiformes > Charadriidae > Pluvialis > Pluvialis apricaria. Next base: position 72,875,331 of record CM030044.1, read on the forward strand.
TTCAATTCAATTTGAGGCACTTTTTTCTTCTAAAAATAAAACTGTGAGAGACTTTAAACACAAATCAAAGTGTATAGTTGAAAATAACTTTCAAATTACAATTTCTTTCCCATAATTTACTTTGTATCTGAGAGAAGCATCTGACAAAAACAAGTTCATAAAGGATCTGTATCATTGAAAAAGTTTTTTGATTAAAAATGTGGCCAAAAAAACCCAAGTTCTGTTCCTTTTCATGATTAAATTTAGCCAAATTTATGTCACAGTCAAATGAAATCAGCTTGCTCCTCTTTGTTTTGTTCTGGGTAATTAACATGTATTAGTTAGCCTACGGTGAAAATACATCTTACCTCCGCTCAGAGTCTTGCAAAAAGAAAATTATTATGTTATCTTTCTCAGGTTTTCATTATTGTTTATGAATATTTATTTAAAAAAAGAATAATTATGATGCTTCAAAATTTAAGTATACATGAAGTTCTGGTTGCTAGCCTTAACAAGGAAATAGCTGCTGTAGATTGGTCAGATATACTGGGCTTCTATATGAAGACTGCATCTCCTTCACTTGACAAAGAGGCATTTGAGGGGGTGTGGGAGAAGTCAATACCTGGTATAGAGAGTGCCAATAGGAATAAATAACCACTTCCTCTCAGAAGAACAGGAACAACCAAAGAAACATTCAGGAAGAAAGCTGAGAGCTACAAAAGAATATTTTCACAGAATGGAAAATCTATGGAAATATTTGTTCCTGGAATTTGTAAAGGGCAATTTATGACAAGGTTGAACAACATATCAGGAAACTGGAAGGGAGCAAATCTTTTTGATGTCGTCAAAATGATGTAACATCTGACCTGGAAAACGTGTCAATTTCTGTTTGCTAAAAGTGTTTGTGGGGGTACATAAGCAAGTCTCCTATACTCACCTGTGGGCTTTTGCTACTGCTCCCCAAAAGAGGCATAATACCTTAATGGTCACTTGGTTTTGCCAGACAGTAGATGTACTGTAACAGTGCTAAGAAGTATTTTGTTTTGAGTTATTCTCTTTGGTTTTGTGGTGTACTCATAGAGACATTTTCTATAAACTAAAGCCCCAACTGTATTTCAATAATAAATTCTGCCAAGAGTCATATTCATGGAAAAAGTGGTATTGATAGTGGATAAGATATAGAGATTAGAAATAAAGGAAAACTTGAGTTTGAGTTTTTAGATTACTGTTTAAAAGTAAAATATAAATATGTTTGCCATGTAGACAATTACTTCCCTAACTCCACTAAAATACTGGCAAGGTTGTACTTACAGATGCAATAATATTTTAAAATTAAGAACAAATAAATAACTTGTCACTTCAGGCTCAGTGCTGAAATAAGACTATGCAGTAATTTTAGATAAATTTCTTTCATCCATCTTTCCTTTAATATGGTAAAATTAAGTCAAATAATACTTTGAAGTGTTACTTTAAGAGTCACCTGTACTTACTCTAGGGACATAATTTCCCAAGTGTCTAAAGTTTATGTGAACACTTTTCACTAACCAATCATGTTAGCCTAAAATGGATTCTCACCTATCTGGTTTACACTCTCACTTTGCAAAATTGTGCTATTACTTATGTTTGTTTAAAAATATTACAGATTTTGTTTTTATATTACTAACTTGATAACATCAGCTTGCAATGACAGGCTTTGCAGCCATAAAGCAGTAAACAGATCCTATTTGACCTTGCACAATCAAGACAGGATGAATAACTGGATTTTGGAATTATACTTATCTAAATTTACATGAAAGATAATAAAGTAATGATGAATGGTAAATGAATGTATGTGGTTTGTCTTCCTCTTGGCTCCAAATAAGTGATCACTGCCAAAGTGTAGCAGACTTAAAAGTTGCTGGCGTTCACACAGCTTTACTGAAGATTTATTCTGGCATAATTCCATACATTATATGGGGTCAGATCTGTATTTTTCTGCTACGTCTTCACATTAACCAGACTAAATTTCAACTTTGGGGTGACAGAAGACAGCTACTTAAGAAGCCCGAGTCCTCTTCTTGCCTAACACAGAGAGCTCACAGGGTGACCCACTGCAAAGAGGCATCAGGAGAGAAACTGCAGAGCACAGTAGCCCAGAACAGTCTTTCTGGGCTTTTTTTGTTTGTTTGCCTGTTTGTTTTTCTGCATCAGGTCAGAAAAGGGTATGTTCAGTTGTCTGTTGTGAGTAAAGGCTGATCGGGGATGACATCCCAAATCTGACACCTGTTTCCCACAGCTGCAGAGTTGGCACGTACTGCACGTCCTGCACTCTGTATTACACACTGAGACCAAACAGTGGATTAGATAATTTTTTTCTTAATTAAATCTTGAGCATGGATTTGGGGCATGGTTCTAAACCACGAGCTAAACCAATGGCATAGCAAAAGAAATTTTTCTTCAAAATTGGGAATGTCCAGATGGAAAATCAATCAACACATAGAAGTGAAAGTCATCATCTTTTTGAGTAACTTTTACGTTCATCACTGCTTCGACCATCAGTGTATGTTCTTCCAGACAGGGAGAACTGTTTATGTGTCTTGGAGACATCTACACGCTTAGCTATTGCAGCAGCCTGATGGGGCCCACAGTACCTCTGCTCAAAAGCTGAGCAGCTCAATAAGAAGGAGCATCTTACAGCAGCCAGGGCAGAGGCGTAGAAAGGTGGTGTGGCCTGGGGGTTTCATGTCTGTGCATGCAAGCACAAGTGATTGCTTTGCAGCACTGCTGTGCAGTTCCAGTAACACTGTATGGCAGCCAAGGTGGCTGCTCCCCTGAGGGGCCAGAGGAGGGAGGATCTCAGCCATTTCTTGTCACCTTGGAAAGCATCATTTTAGACTGTCTTGCTAATAGATGAAGTGTAGCTAAAGGCAGTGGGCCTTACCCTTCTGACATAATTTCAGTCTGAAAAGTTTAGAGATCTCATATCCAATTTTATTCATGTATTCAGGTATGTAACATGATTATCTGTAGTCAGTGATGTTTGGCCATGAAATAGGTCTGGTTTTTACAAAGAGGCTTTGCATTCAGAACTTTTTTCTTTTTCTTTTCTTTCTGGCAAGAAGGAATTCTTTAGACCATAATGGTTCAGAAGGAAAGATTTATTTTTTTTTTAATAAGGTGAAAGGAAACAAGTTTTCTATGTATCAGGCTACTGAAAAAAAACACTCACAACTCCCGAGTCCTAATCCAGCTGTCTATTTAGATAGCTAAACAACATAATCATCTTCTGGAAAGATACCTTCTGCACAGAAATCTGAATCATAGAATCTTAGAATAGTTTTGGGTTCGAAGGGAGCTTCAAAGATCCTTCAAAGGTCCAACATTCCTGACATGGACAGGGACATCTTTCACTACATTAGGTTGCTCAAGGCCCCATCCAACCTGGCCATGAGCACTCCCAGGGATGGGGCATCCACAGCTTCTCTGGGCAACCTGTTCCAATGTCTCATCACCCTTATTGTAAAAAAATTCTTTATGCCAAATCTACCTGCTTTCAGTTTAGAAATGTTGCCCCTTGTCCTGTCGCTAGAGGCCTTGGTAAAAAATCTCTGTCTTTCATACAAGCCCCCTTTAAGTATTGAAAGGTCGCAGTAATGTCTCCCTGGAGCTTTCCGGTCTCCAGGCTGAATAACCCCAACTCTCTCAGTCTTTCTTCATAGGAGAGGTGTTCATTATGTGACCATTATTTTCATCGTCATCATTTCATTATTTTCATGTCATCGTGGTAGGTGATATCTTTCCTTGTCCACTGATGCAGTCGCTCCATTATAGAAGGCCACTGGATTAGTCAGGCATGATTTGGTCTTGGTAAAGCCGTGTTGGCTGTGTCTAATCACCTCCCTGTGTTCCATATGCTTCAACACAACTTCAGGAGAATCTGCACCTTACCAGGTACTGAGGTGAGGCTGTCTGGCTGGTAGTTCACAGAGTCCTTGTTAGACTCTTATTACCCTCTTATTAATTACTTATTATTATCTCAGAACTGAGTTTAGTTTTACTTCTTTTATGGTGGTTCTTTTTTTTCAATTTTTATTCATACAGTCAGTTTTAGAAATGTAAATGTGATTTGCATAACCAGGGAACAGGCAATGGTATAGCAAGTCTTAATTTATTCTGCAATTTTTTGTCTAAACGAATAGCTTGTTTTTCATGATTTCATGAGAAAAGCTAAGGAAAACCTATGACTGAGGTCAGAATTTTCAAACGAGAATATTTCAGTTACAAAATACATATCCAGTAAACTGATAAAGAGCAGTAACAATTGCATAACATACTAGTTACTAATAATTCAAAACAATATGTCATTAATGCTAATAGTATTGTTTCTTGTGAAGCTGCTTCATGGATCTTCATTTTGTTGTCAGCATTGTCTCTGGTATGCTCTTCAGTTACAGAAGAAAACACCTGTAGCTATTAGCTCCACTGTCATAGAGCAGCTCCGTAATGTAGTATGTCTTCATGTGTAGAGACATAGCTGGCCCAAGCTACCATTGCTTTAGGTAGGTGGGTATTTCCTTGGAAAATGTATTGCTGCAGGCACAGGATGTTAATTGCCGGGAGCTACTCTGTCATCTTGCAAACACGGTGATTTTAGGGCTACCAGTTACTGCTTTATTAACAAGCTGGTGCAAGACCTTTAATTAAAGGAAGATGTTCTGCTCTTCTGTACAGTAAGAATCATTAATAATGGCAAAAATATTACAGCCTTACAAGCATTTCCAGGTTTTCTTCTGTTATTTTTAAAAGCAAACTTCCAGATAAATTACACTTTACCTTTATGCCCTGTGCTGCTCTTAATGTAAATTGCAGGAGAGGTGAGTCAGGACATATTCTTTTTCATCATCTGTATTCCCTTTCATAATTTCTTGCCAATGAAGACAGGATGAACACTGCTACCTTAAACAAATAAAAAAAAAAGCTGGAAAAATGTTTTTATGTGTGTTTTGGAACAGAGGTCTTACTCATCTTTTATGAGACTTTTTTATTCTAACAGAAGCAATTAGAAATTAATTCAGACTGATTTGGTTTTGCCTGTATGACTTCTCTGGGCTTGAAACATAACACCTAAACTGATTTGAAGATGTACATCTTCAACACTATTGTTTCAAGGATAGGTCCTATGCCTATAACTTCTATTGTGCAAAGAGGACCTGAGGATGCTTGGCATCATACCATGACTTTGTTGCTGAGGGCTTTGCTGTTGGTCTGTTGACAGTAAAATTTTAAAGTGTAAAATGGTTGGTTTTTTTGGTATTATACCAGCCTTTGTGTAGGAAATGATTCCAAACTTTACTTTCATTACTGCAAGATGTGTATATGTGATAAAGACATCCTATATTTTCTATTTGTAGACTTTTATGGGGGAAAAATTCAATTTAGACTGCAGAAGAGAATCTCTCTTCCCACTCCAAAACACTATCATATCCAGTCAAAATTAGACATGGCAAAGAAATAATTGCTGTAAGACTTCTTCCTTTTTTTGCCGCAATATTGCTTCACCAAAATCATGATATGCAAATCAAACTCGAAAGCTATAAATGATGCAGTAGGTATAGAACATGTCAGATTTAAACCTAGGAGATTTTGAAATACCAAATACAAAAGCAAAGACTATATCAAAATTACATACTTCATTGCTTAGGAAGCTCCCTTACCCATTCCCCCACACCAGATGCCAAGACATTTGAGAAAATAAACCCTACCCTGCATTTTCAAGGAATAGATATTTTCTCCCCCAAACATTTGATTATGTAATGTTTCGCTGGCTGGTAGTTGTACAGATTCATAACCCTGTATTAGGCATAGATTGTGTAAAACACACATGCCTTTGTTAATAGGAAATTCATAAATACAGAAAACAACTGTAAACTTGAATCTGTTAGTTTGTTTTTTTTTAATTCCCCTCAAACAAACCTTACTGGTATTGGTAATTGTTGGTAAATTGTTGGTAATTGTTGGCAAATAGTGTATGTGAAAACTGAATGCAAATGATCCTCTCAGTTTTAATTGTTGTACACAGCTGCTAGTGAACACTTTTTTTGTAGAAGCAGCATGCAAATTATAAAAATCAGATAGTTAAAATTAGTCTGGAACATATTCGGAGGTTTTTAATTTTCTTATTTGTAAGTTAGTCTTTTGAGGTTAAGCCTGGTGAAGTAGAATCAGTCACACAGTTCAGCCTAAAGAAATTTTTTTTTGGAACATTTTTTCTTTAATAAACTGCCAACTTCCCATAAGGCAGTAAAATTCATTGATAATTAGATATAAGTGACATAAGATTGGTTCCCTGGCTCTTCTTTTGTTAGTACTCCTGCTGTATAAATATTTTTAATTAGATTTTGAACAGTAGAAATAAATTTTCATATTAAACAAAGTCAAATTTGCTGTCTTTCTATAGCCTCCTAAGGGGAAGCAGATATATGGATAATGTAATCCATCATTATTAATAATTGTGTGAATAAAACGTACTATTTACATACAGGCTGAGAAAGGGTGGGTACACAGCTGGCTAACTTCAGGAAGGCTGTGTAATGCTTTCAGCTAAACATGGTGCCAATGTGAGCTGGGGTCATCAATCAATTTGATGCTCTACTGAGCTTAAATAAAAAACTGTGAGAAACTTCGTAAGTGGAAAATAACAGATAAAGACTATAATTGATACAAAACACAGAGAACAACTCAGTGTTAGACCTTGCACTTCTATGTAAATAGTAATGCACTAGGAAACCAGATACTGTATTGAAATCCCATTTTAATCCTTGTTAGAGCATTTCTTAGAAGCATTTCAAACCAAATCAGGCTGCTTTGACAAATAGGACCTTTTTCCTTTCTTTTTAAACAAAAAACATCTAGCCCAAGAACTTATTCAGGAGAATTGTGGAAAATCTTTGCTGAAAAACTGACATTTCTCATTTAAAAAGTTTTCCAAAATTTGGTATGTTTTGTAGTTTCATGATTCCTTTACAATATTTTTGTATGTAAAATAAAAGTGAAGATTTATATCACTTTCCTAAAGGGTCGTAACAATAAACAAAAGAAGCAGGTTTTCAGTGACAACAGACATTCAGAAAAAACTTTGAAAGAAGGAACACTGACTATTTATTTGTTTTCCATTTTCATTTCCATTCTGTTTCCACACTTAAGGCAGACAGCTCCTCCCTAACTCACAGCCCCACTGTGAAATGTTTATGATAGAGCCATAAATGGAAAGCACAAATTTATGCCAATTGTTCAGTTTTGAACAGGGTGTTCCTTCATTAAAATAGACTCACTAGTCTGACTACTGTATATTACTGAGTTTACTGTTTAGGAAAATTTATAAATTACTACAATACAATGAAAAACAACAGAAATGGCTATCAGATTGCAGGTATGATCCTTTGATTATCATCTCCTTTATAGTTGTATTTTTAGCTGTCACTAAATATGAACCAAATAACTCCCTAGCCTTGTTACAGTTAAAGAAAATAATCTCTTGACGCTAATGAGCTTTCTGCTGTATCCAATAGAATAGAACGAGATGCTAATCTAATATAATATAGTAGAACACAATCTAATAGAATTAGTATCCTGATTCTAATTATTCATCATCTGAGAACACAAGATAATTTTGCTGCTGCTTTTCTAAAAGCTTACTTTTTCATTTTGATGGGATGAGTTCAGAGATGGAAGTGATGTGGTAGGAGAAGTCAGTTAAGATTAAAAGGAAGAAGGTTGGATGGATTAATTGACAGACTGGGTTATATTACAGCTGTATGTCAAAAACTATAACTGTTTCTGATCTACTACATTTTAAGCAGAGATTTTATAACATTATTGCTGCCTCCCAGTGCACTGGGGTGTTCCTCCTTGGTTTTGTTTATTTTTAATTGAACATGGTTTAGATCTTAATAAAGGTATTTTCTCAATCTTCTTTTTTTCCTTCATTATCTAGTCTGGGTTAATACATTGATTCAAACCAAATTAAAAGATAATGAAAATTAAGTACACTGCTGAGCAAAAATAAAATTTTGTGTGGCAGCAGTACAAAATGGTGTCAGACCTCTTGGAACCAAATTCAACGGACTTGAATTTCTTCATTGGTAGGGCGTTCACATAGTTTCTGGGATTAATTCCTAAACCAGATGTTTTAGCAATGTTTGAAGGAAGGCAACAGTTAGTGAACTGGGGGTAAAATCTATCTTTTCTTTTTCTAATTTCATTTTGTAATTTCAGAGGGGAAAAAACCAACCAACCAACCCATCAACAAACTTTCATTTTCATGTAAATAAAGTTGTCTTTTTTTATCTCTAGTATTGTAAAGGAACCTCTGTGGCACTTCTGCCACTTAATTTGAAAGAATGTATTAATCAAAAAATCTGATGTGTAGTCACCCATTACTACATATATTGAATATTAGTTTTATTACAGGATTAGTTCAACAAAGGCAGAATCAACATCTTATGCCATTATATGTTTCACAAGCTATTCATATCTTTTGGAAATGTTCTGATAGTCAGATTTAGCTGGATTTATGCCACACAATTTAATAAGATCTTTTATTTTTATGTTATTCAGGTGTCTGGTGTTTAGTTCTCTGTCTCAGACAGACGTTGGGCCAGAACGAGTGAGATGTGCTCCTATGCCCAGTGATTTGGCTTGCATCCATCTCTAATTCTCAAACTTTCCATTTCTCACTAAATTTTAGTTTTTATTTTTATTGTCTTTCATTCTTTTGTCTATTTTTTTCGTACATAGTTCAAAGTATGTCTGTAATATGACTCGTTATTTTTGAGGTTCAGTTTAGGTCAGCAAATCATCTTTGCTTTCCACAGAATATTTTAAGGCAAACCAAGGTCAAAGTTTTCTTCTTTGAAACCCATCTCCTGTGTCCACTGAAGTCAATAGTAATATTGATGTATTAATTATGAACAGGAGCTGGTCTTTATGTACTGAAACTTGAGCAGTTATCTCTGAATTTCAACATCTGAATAGCCCTGAAATTCCTAAAATGACCATCTAGGATTAGGACAAACTCTTAAAATTTCTTCCTCAGCCACAAATCCAAAGGGAAACTCCTCTGACCATGAACTCACCTTAGTTGTGTTGAGGCCAATTTCTAGCCTTTCTGCAATCAAAGTTTAGGCCTCAGCAGCATGGTAACTGGAGAAGCATAAGAGGTTTTCTTCGCTGGAATCCATGATATGCAGATTGTGGATTGCTACTCTCACACAGGAGGTTAGTATTTATGGGGCAGTGCCTTTTCTGGTAGAATACAAAAAGCTGGAGATAGGTAATCCTTCAGCTTTGCTGGCCAGGCCAAGTCTGAGATGCCTTAGAAAGCACTAGATACTAAGTTCATAAGAAAACTTACTTGAAATATGCCGGGGTTACCAAGTTCTGGGTTGGAAAATTTAACTCCCTACCAGAGATGATGTAAAATGATAGCATGTAGAGGCCCTAGCTGTATTAAAAATGAGCAGTATAAATAAAATACAGTGTGTTTCAGTGAGCCTGTACTCTTTTTATGCCTGGGCTGACAGATGCCGTTGTGTTGTGTTTAGGCTGTAGTAACACCTAGACACCTCAGCTCTGCTGTGCGTGACACAGAACAAGCACACAGCAGAGACTCTATCCAAGCTAACCTAACCCTCTGTGACCTATTTCATTTATGGTTCTCCTGCTTTAATAAAGCATGATCCAGAAATATAGAGAACTTGTTCATTTTTACTTCACAAAATCTCTTTGGTGTCCGTTGTTTACTTCTCAAATATTGTTTGACCTTTTCAGGGCTGCAAGCAGTGCAGGTCTGTTTTTTGGTATTGTTTTGACTGTTCCCATGCAAAATATACATTTTAATAAGACGCATGCAAAGCAAAACCTGTAAAACCACTCAAAGCTTCATTTTTTAAAATTATAAATACATTAGAAATTATTCAAGTTATTCAGTCAGAGTAAAGAAGGTGCAGTATACTTCACAAACAGAACAGTTTTTCACACCTCAGCCCATGTATTTATTGTGAGGATAACTTACCATCTGGATTTTCTTCCTCTTTCTTTCTTCTCCTTAGCAGATCCTTGGTTTTAACAAAAGAAGAATGCACTGCTATTTTATCCTAACTTACTGTCAGTCATTTTCTGAGTTGCATTGTCAGAAATGCATTATGAAAACTTTTTATTTGCATTCTTAATGTAGCGTTTAGGGGAACAATTCAAATGGCCCAGAAAGACAGGAGATACAAATGAAATGGCTGGAGAGTTACTGCTTTGGGAATTACAGTGTGAAGATTATTAGAATGCAAAAATACCCACCAACATCAAGACCATGCCTTCTTAAATCCGCATCTTTTTTTGGGAAAAAAAAAGATGCTAAAGATTTCAAGTCTTTTGAGTTTAGCAGGACCTTTTCTCTTGGCTAAGGAATCACCTGGAAGGGCCCTAGGTTAAAGACAAGAAGGAGAAGGCAGGAATCAAAATCTTTTAAGAAATTGCTAACTCACTGGTGTGACAGTGGGAAGGGTTGTATCCAAAGCAAATGACCATCAGGGCGGAAACTCTAGGCCTGCAAGGTTATCTTTTGCTGTACTGTTCCTCTCTATCAATTCACTCTTCTTTGGGAATCCGTGAGTAGACATCAGTCAGTCAGGCAGTTTGAAAAGCAGCAATGTGCTTCACTGTTGAGTAGGCTACTTAATGAACTTCCACTGCTTCTTCCCCAGATATAAATGGAGCATCATCAACCATCACTGCCTCACCCAGTTAAAGCAAGAACTGTGCTGCCCCTTTATACCCTCTGTCTTGCCTGTTCTCTATACCAAAATGCCTAAAGTTCTGTGTAATCTTTGCATACTTTTTCTACCCAGAGATGGCAGATATAGGGAGCCCCTAATCTACTCCTGACAGATGCCTGTAATTTTCCTGTGCTTTTTGATTATGCAGACAGTCCTTGATATCCATAAAATGGTAAAAAAAAATCATTTAAGAGCTTGACATCGAATAGTAAGTGTACTAGGTATCTTAGCAGTTAATATAGGATTTTATAAATGTGAGTTAGCTTTGTTCATCAAATTGTACCCCACAGACACAGGCCATACTATACTCAATCACATCAGTTGCATAAAATAGGGTTACTTAGAGAATGTGTAAATACCACTGTCAAAATCAGGTTTGTATATGCAGATATCTGCAGGTTCTCATGCACAGTATAAATAGACTTGAACTATCTAACATGAATATCCTTGACAGGAATGGGCAATTCACATTGTTTTCTGAGCTTGGTAGCTTGGACTTCCCTTATTCATATTCTGTCTCTTTACTTGCAGAGCTGTGTGAAGTTCTGCTGCCATTCCCACAGGAGTTAATTAAAATATTTGGTCTATTTCATTTCATGTAAGTTTCATCCTCTTGAGTTTTAGATTTAAATGAAACCTGAAACAGCTCCGTTTCCTCATTTCTTTGATCTGAGGCCATCAGTGCCTGTATGAGTTTCCTAAAAATTGGCTAGGGCTCAGCACCAAGTTGACCCGGATGTGTTGAAGGTTAGTGAACCCAGGTCAAGTCTCAAGACTGGTGTAGTGCTGTTTGCACAGGAGTGGGAAGTGCAAGGAGTTATCAATGTTGTTGCTGAATGAAGGGAAATTATTTGTTTCCACCATCCTGACACAGATATGCTCTGAAACATCCTGGCTACACTACAGCACACTTGAAGTCTTGCAGAGATGAGCCAAGGGCTCGTGAGATAATGGGAACCAAGAGGGAAACACCAGTGAAATACCTCAAAGGAATTAAGGGGTGTTCTAAAAAGTCGACAGCCTAGTTGAAGTGCCTCTACACCAATGCACACAGCATGGGCAACAAACAAGAGGAGCTGGAAATCACCGCTGCTGCTAGAAAGCTACAATCTAGTTGCCATCATGGAAACTTGGTGGGATGAACCTCATGACTGGAATGTGGCTATTGCTGTTCATAAGGGTCAGGCAAGGAAGGAGCAGAGGAGGTGTTGCCCTCTACATCAAGAAATGGGTAGAATGTGAAGAGTGGTCTCTGAAGAATAGCCATAAGCAGGTTGAACGTCTATGGGTAAGAATTAAGAGACCAAGGCAACAAAGGGAACCTTGTGATTCATGTCTACTACAGGCTGCCCAATCAAGGGGAGCCTTTTGATGAAGCCTTCTCACTCCAGCTACAGGAGGCATCACACTTACAGGCTCTTGTCCTGCTGGGGGACTTCAACCACCCCGACATCTGCTGGCAAAGTAGCATGACAAGCTGTAGGCAATCCAGGAGACTCCTGCGGTGCATTCAGGATAGCTTCTTAAACCAGGTAATAGACAGCCCTACCAGAGGGGATGCGGTGCTGGACCTGTTGGTCACCAACACAAGGGAGCTAATCAGAGACATCAAGATTGGAGGCAGCCTGGGCTGCAGTGATCATGCACTGGTGGAGTTTGCAGTCCCAAGGGATATGGGTCAGGGGACGAGTAAAGTCAGGACCCTAAATTTTAGGAAAGCAAACTTCCAGCTACTCAAGGAGTTAGTCAATAGAAGCCCTGGGGAACTACCCTCAGGGAAAAGGGAGCAGAACAGAGCTGGCAGATATTTAAGGACACTTTCCATAGGGCACAAGAGCTCTTGATCCCCAGGTGTAAGAAACCGGGAAAGGAAGGTAAGAAACTGGCATGGCTGAATTGAGACCTGCTGGTCAAACTAAAGAGCAAGAAGGAAATGCACAGGCAGTGGAAACAGGGACTCCTGGGAAGAGTATAGAGATTGCCTGATTGTGTAGGGATTGGGTTAGGAATGCTAAGGTGCAGGTTCAGCTGAATCTGGCAAGGGACACAAAGAAAAATGAGAAGGGCTTCTATAGGTATGTCAGCCAGAAAAGGCAGATCAAAGAAAGTGTATCCCTCTGTGATGAGAGGACTGGCAAACTGGTAACAACGGATAGGAGAAGGCTGAGGTACTCAACAAGTTTTTTGCCTCAGTTTTCACTGACAACCTCTCTTCCCACACCTCTCGAGTGGATGGACCATAAGGCAGGGACTGGGGGAGCAAAGTTCCACCCATTTTAAGAGGAGATCAGATTCCACCTGAGGAACCTGAACATACAGAAGTCTATGGGACCTAATGAGATGCATCCCAGAGTCCTGAGGGAATTGATGTGGTTGCCAAGCCACTCCATGATATTTGAAAAGTCACGGCAGTAAGGTGAAGTCCTCGTTGATTGGAAAATAGGAATCATTGCACCCATTTTAGAAAGGGTAGAAAGGAGGACTCTGGGAAGTAACAACCTGTCAGCCTCACCTCTGTGTCTGGGAAGATCATAGAACAGATCATGCTAGAAGCTATGCTAAGGCAAATGGAGGACAAGAAGGTGATTTGAGACAGCTGGCATGGCTTCACCAAGGGCAAGTCCTGACTGACCAACCTAATGGCCTTCTATGATGGAGTGACTGACTACATCAGTGGACAAGGGAAGAGCTATGGATGTCATCTATCTGGAATTCGCTAAGGCCTTTGACGTGGCCCCCCACAATATCCTTCCCTCTAAATTGGAGAGATCTGGATTTGATGGGTGGATGAGGAATTGCTTGGATGGTTGCATCCAGATGGAAGTGGTTAATGGCTCAATGTCCAGATGGAGATCAGTGACAAGTAGTGACCCTCAGGTGTCCGTATTGGGACCAGTACTGTTCAATATCTTCATCAGGGACAGAGACAGTGGGATTGGCTGCATCCTCAACAGGTTTGCAGATGACACCAAGCTGAGTGGTGTGGTTGACACCACTGAGGGACAGGATGACATCCAGAGGGACACGGACAAGCTTGAGAAGTGAGTCCATGTGAACCTTATGAGATTCAAGAAGGCCAAGTGCAGGGTCCTGCACCTGGGTCGGGGCAACCCCTAGTATAAACATAGGCAGGGGATGAAGAGATTGAGAGTAGCCCTGCCAAGAAGGACTTGGGTGGATGAAAAGCTAGACATGAGCCGGCAATGCACACTTGCAGCCCAGAAGGCCAGCCATATTCTGGGCTTCAACAAAAGAATCATGGCCAGTGAGCTAAGGGAGGTGATTCTCCCCATCTAGATGTCCAGCTCTGAAGCCCTTAGCACAGGAAAGCCATGGACCTGTTGGAGTGGGTCCAAAGGAGGGACAGAAAAATGATCAGAGGGCTGGAGCACCTCTCCTGTGAGGACAGGCTGAGAGAGTTGGGGTTATTCAGCCTGGAGAAGAGAAGGTTCTGGGGAGACCTTTTTGTGGCCTTTCAGTACTTAAAAGGGGCTTATAAGAAAGATGGAGACAAACTTCTTAGCAGGGCCTGTTGCGATAGGACAAGGAAAAATGGTTTTAAACTAAAAGAGAGTAGATTCAGACTAACTATAAGGAAAAATTTTTTTACAACAACGGTGGTGAAACACAGGCACAGGTTCCTTAGAGAGGTGGTAGATGCCTCATCCCTGGAAACATTCAAGGTCAGGTTGGATGGGGCTCTGAGCAACCTGATCTAGTTGAAGATGTCCCTACTCATTGCAGGGGGGTTGGACTGGATGAGCTTTAAAGGTCCCTTCCAACCCAAGCTATTCGATGATTCTGTGATTCTGTTGGATATACCTGGTTCCTTAAAGGACTGTGGTGAGTGCATTACAACTAGTATCTCCTGTTCCTGCTGTTGCAATTTGACCAACTGCTGGTCACTATTACCAGCTCCCTGTAGACAACTACTCAACACCACCAGAACACAAGCAGTTACATCTGCTGTTTTTCATGGCTGAATTGTCTTTGGTTTGGAACTGGAAAAGGAGGAAATTGCTAGCAGGGAACTTTTATTTCATAACTGTTTGTTATATAAAGCCTGTTAACAGTATCAGATTATTCAGCAATGTTATTATACAGCCCCATATTCTTTAGGGGACAGGGTTTTTTTTTTTGTTTAGCTCTTAGGTTGTTACCATACCATGCAGAGAGACAGCGCATTATTACTTCTTGAGATCTATTGTAAACAAAGTAGATGTAAATATAGAACTTAAATATATCTGAAAGGCAAAGAAAAAAAAAGAGAAAAAGAATGCAACATTGGTTTATCTTCTGTCTCCAAAGAACAAATGTGCAGTATATTCACAATAAAAGCATCTGGCATGTTTTTCCTTGTTTACCTAATAAGTTTATTAAGCTATGGATGGAAAATTGCTTTAGTTAAAAGGTACGTAAAACATATACAGTACATAAATCATTAAACATGAGAATAAACTTTAATTATTAAATATTTTGTCCAAATAACTTTTAAAACTTTAATTTATTGCAAATAATTTTGTTACCACAAAATACGACACCATGGAGAAGAAAAAAAAACATAATCTCAGGGTCTGCATCCTTCCTGTGTCACCTTACACTGATCTAGAGGACAACACAGCCTAAAACATATATTCATGACTTTCGGTTTTCAAGAAACTTGTTTGAGATCAAAGGTGTTTTCTCTCAGCTTACACTAGGAGTATGACTGGAGAGCCCTCCTTGCTGGTTTCTTGATATCTGTGATAGCGCGAAGCATCATGTACAGCTTGGGGCAAAACAGAAATTGCTGTTGCTTACAACTAGGGTTGAATCAGGGCAAGACTGGTTGTTCCCAATGGGCACGTAAAGCTAGGTGTCCTGCTTCAGTTGTAGGTTGGTTAGTATAGAAGATATGGAACATATACATGAAATGCACATGTCAAAAAGAGGCATATTAAAGCTCTGTGTAGATAGAAAGGTAGATAGATTTTTCTTGTTTGCACTTTTTTGTCTTCTTTTGGATTTCAGTTGCTGGGATCTATCTGTGTAAACTTCCCCTAATAGTGAAATGCCATCCAGCCTCCAATCTCCTGTTCCTCGGCCAGGAACGGGAGAGGCAGTCCCTTTGGCTCAGCGTCTCCCTGCACCCTAGAAGTGCTGTCCTGGTTTCAGCTGAGATAGAGATAATTTTCTTTCTAGTGGTTGCTGTGTTTTCAGATTTGGTATGAAAGGAATGTTAGTAATCCATGTTGTTAGTTGTTGCTAAGTGAGGTTTATACTAGTCAAGGACTTTTTTCAGCTTCCCATAGAAGCTGAGAGGGAGCATAGACAGAACAACAGAATGGGAAATGGAATATGCCATACCATAGACATCATGTTCAGTGTATAGATGGGGGTTGGCCAGGGGTAAGAATCTGCAATCATTGCTTGGGTCAAGCTGGGCAACCAATTCACCAGGCGGTGAGATTGACTTGTATCTTGTATATTCTTTTACCATTATTATTATAATTTTTTTTTCCTTTTCCATTATTGTTCTGTTAAACTGTCTATATCTCAACCCACGATGTGTTTTGGTTTTTTCCCTTTCATCACCTTTTCTCCTTCTTCTCCCTACACTTCGGGGGAGGGGGAAGGGGAGTGAGCAAGAGGCTGCGTGATCCTAGTTGCTGGCTGGGGTTAAACCATGACAAGTGCTCACACACATTGCAGCACAGCACTGTCTCTAGGGGGAAATGCAGAGAAATGAGCCCCAGGGGATTGGTGTCAAACAGCTTTCCCTGTTTCCACAGGGGTGTGATGAAAGAACAAGCTGATACAACACTCTGGCTGACCTTCTCTGTGCGTGGGGTTGGGCCAGAAACCCCCAGAAGCTGCCTTCCAGAGTGGTCCTCTCTTTCTGTGGCTCTACTTGTAGAAAAGTATCACAGGAAACAGATTCAGGAGGAAGAACTGAAATATCAGCTTAACAGGAAATGTCTGACTGCCACCAGTAGGAAGCTATAGGCAGCATCATGATTCATCCCTACATTGAAGGCTGACTTCAGGAAGCCAAGTATGTCACTAATTAATAACACAACAAACAAAGAAATAATGCCCGCTAGTTACCAAAATCACACAAGAATGGAAAAAAAAAAAACCCATACGCTGTATTTTCTTTCCCAATGAATTTCTGTGGGACGTTGAAGGGGTTGCACATTATCTGTTTTCCGATTATCACCTTCAAAATTAACTCAATATGAAAGGGACTTTGGGTTTATCTTTTCCTTCTCTTTTTGTATGTCCAGGAATGTGGTTGAGTTACAGGACGGATGACAGACACTGTGGCAGCTGGAGTTAAATGTGCCAGTAGAAATTTGTCCGTTTAGATGGAAGGTCCCAGAGTCAACGACTGTCACTGGCAGCCAGTCCAGGAAATAAACATTGTCCTCAGCAAATTGCTTTGCATCTTGCAGGGAAGAGCACACTGTATCTCAGTGCGCAATCTGCAGAAGGCAGATGATAATATATATTGGATGGTGCTGCAATAAAATGTGTAAAAATGGCTTAAGGTATTCAAAGGAAGGGGCTGTTGAAATGTTATCTGCTGTTATCTGACACTCAGGATGATGTTATTACTAAGCCTGACAGTATTGGATCCTTTACACTATTGAGTTTGATTATGCCTTACTAATGGCTGGCTCCTTTTCCATCTCACTGGCAATAGTTTCATTTTCTTACCTATACCTTTCTATCGAGTCATTCAGAAAAAGTCAAAGTCATATTCCAGAGCTGAGAAATGGGAATTACTCTCCCTATCTAAAGAACTCGTAAAAGTGTCATATCCTCAGAAGAGGCATTCAGGAAATCAAGAGTGATTTCATCCTTCTTTTGCAATTGCTGAGGGAAGTCGAGCAATTCTGTTCTCACAGGCTGCTGGCAGGCACAGCAGCTCTGCTGTCTCAGACACAGCTCCATCTAGACCAGTATTCCTATGATGGCCAAGTCCAAAAAACAGAGTCCTGTAAGAATGACTTACATCAAGGCAAAGGCACAGCAAGACAGCTGTAGGTGGAAGACTTTCACTCCTAACTGTGGTGTGATTTTCTTTTTTTCAGATAGGAAAAAGAAGGAAAAAAGCACCAGGCAGGGCCTGAGATTGTAACCGTATGGAGAAGTATAGACCAAGTAAGTTTTCAGTGAAGGGTTTCTGAAATGGGTAAGAAGCTGTTATCAAAACCACAGTTATCCAGGACTCTTTTTTCATTACTGCTTTTGCTGCAAACAAAGACTGGGGTTCCTTATTTTCTGTGAAAGAGCATTTTTGCATCAAATTGTTGTCAGTCATTATTTTTATTTCTCAAGCAACTGGTAGTGGCTCGAGCCTGGACAGTATTTATAGTTGTTTTCTTTCTAGGATTCCTTCTGCTGCAGGCCACTGCAAACACTGTGCCCTACATATAAACATCAGGAAAGTGCTTGTTATCACAAACTTCAAAGGATGTTGAGTTTGGTACTATTTATGAAGAAAACCTTATAAGTGCTTTTATCCAGGATAGGAAGAGAGGTGTTTTCTGAACTAAGTTTATTTTATCTGATACTGTGATGCCAATCTTATAGGCTATGTTAGTGTTGGTTTAGGTGACAGTAGATTAGAATAGAATAGAACAGAAAGAATGGAATAGAATAAAATAGACTAGAATAGTTCAGTTGGAAGGGCCTACAACAATCATCTAGTCCAACTCCCTGATCAAAAGTTAAAGCATGTTACTAAGGGCATTGTCCAAATGCCTCTTAAACACTGACAGGCTTGGGGCATTGACCACCTCTCTAGGAAGCCGGTTTCTGTGTTTGACAACCCTCTCGGTAAAGAAATCCTTCCTAATGTCAGGTCTGAACCTGCCCTTACACAGCTTTGAACCTTTCCCACATGTCCTGTTGCAGAATCCCAGGGAGAAGAGCTCAGCAGCTCTCTCTCCACTTCCCCTCCTCAGGGAGCTGGAGAGAGCAATGAGGTGGCCCCTCAGCCTCCTTCTCTCCAAACTAGGCAAAACCAGAGTCCTCAGCTGCTCCTCACAGGACATGCCTTCCAGCCCTGTCAACAGCTTTGTTGCGCTCCCCTGGATGCATTCGAGTACCTTTATGTCCTTCTTAAATTGTAGGGCCCAGAACTACACACAGCACTCAAGGTGACACTGCACCAATGCTATTCTCTTAATAGGTGAAAAATCTGCTACACCTGAGATTACTAACCCGTGCCCTTTTTTGGCTACATAATCTTTCCATCTGCATACTTCAAAAGACCTTGTTTTTTCCAACGTTATCCATTTTTCAGGAATTTTCTGTAGATCAGTTTTGCAAAGAAATGGACAATCGTTTGATGGTCTGATGTCAAAGACATATTACATTCCTTAAGAATATAAGCGTGGTTGTAATGGGTCACAGTACAGTTCCTCCTAGCCTAATATCCCATCTCTGGCAGTGCACAAAAACAGATACTTAAGATATAGCTCTGGCACACATCACTTAAGCTTACTGGAGAAATAGCTGAGAAAAATAGCCCACCCCTACAGAAATTCTTCTAGGAGAACAGTGCCAGTCATCCTAGACCAGAGACAAAATAAGAGTGTTCACAATTTCAGGTCACAAAAGAAGTATGGAGTCACCAACCAAAGAAATATGGGAGTAAGTTAGAGAAAGATTAATTAAAAATATAGACCCCATGAATGGTTTAAAGTATTCAGTGTGGAAGAAGCATGAAAAGCTCAAAGACAATGCCAGGCTTGTAGACAGTGGAGGCTACAGTATATGCACATTTTATATTCCAGGGAAGTGGGTTCCCTTGAGAACAGCAGTAATATGAGCATGACTGAAGACTAAAGCCTAGTAATGCAAAGAAGACTGCCTGGAGTATGACTTTAACAGATTTTAAGACTCTCAGTGTGCACATAATGCATGAAAAGACTGTCAGCTATACAACAGCCAAATTTGCCACTGTGTTGTTAAATCAACAACAGTTAAATCACAGCGGGATTAGGAAGGCATCTGTAATGCATTACTGGTAGTGCTGAGGGGCAGAAGTGGACTGGCACAATCTAACTTTGTGCTGGTTATGACAAGACCTGTTTATAGGGAAAAGAAAGCATAGTTAAAAAAACGTTGAGCAAGAAAAGGCGGTGTCACTTAGACTTTATGAGAGCTGATATATAGGTGTACCTATGTAACGTTGTGAGACACTAGACCATTTTGAAACAGCCCAGAATAATATGAGAATATCATCATTAAGTGAAATAATAATTATTATGGGCCTTGGCCAGCAATATGAGCAATTGTGTTAGTGAACTGGATGTATAAATAGCAGTTCGAAATTCTAAACAGACTGCCCTACATATTTTGGGACTGCTGAAATGTGTTCACCTCAGCCCTGCTGCGGTTACTAAAGAAAAGTATTAACAAGAATGCAGAAAAAAATCATTACAACTCTTGAAAATAGTGGTCTATAGTGAGAAAGCAATAGCAGAAACTGAGTCATATAGAAGAGTCACACCTTCTTAATATAAACGCACCTGTTAGATGAATACCTTTTTATTAAGAAATAAAAAAAAAGAGAAGATAAATTCTTCAGGCAATAGACTGATCTCCAAGAAGGGTATTGGAATTTGGGTCTCCTGACCCCCCACTTTACTGCTGAAGTTATTTAGTTGCAAAATGAACACTTTCATATTGAAGTGGATATTTAATGGTATTCTTGAAATGGAAGAGCCCCAACAGGAAAACCTGAAAAACTAGGTCTATAAGGTGGTGGTTAGAACATATTAGTATCATACTAGTATCCTAATCTTGGTCATATTGATTAGTCTGAGGCTAACGTATTCCCTTATTTTTTCATGAAAAAAAAAATCCTAAAACAGCTTTGTTTTGTTTCAGTGGATGAAGAAAATACTTCAGCTTTAGAGCTTTTTATGAAATCACGTTGTTGGGAACTTGCTATTGTTTCTAAGGATTTACATTGATCAAAAGCTGCAGAATAGCACCTGGAAAAGAAGTTGCTACCTATTACTAACAATTGAGAACATACTGCTTGATTTATCCAGGGAGCTGTAGTAGCAGTAAAGCAGCAATCTGGTGCATTTGATAAAAAGTCTGTGAAAGACTCAGTGAGAGAGTGTGAATGTACTGAAAAGGAGCTACTAGCTGTGCTCTTTGGAATGAAATGATCGCATCAAGGTACATCTGCTTTGTGCCTGGTGAGGTTTGATCATGAGCTTCAGAAAGCATAATGAAAAAGCCACTGCCGAAAGCATCCAGGTGACTAAAATGCCTATTATTCAGCTTCCAGAGCTGTCAGTTGAAGATGAGGCCTTGCCCCCCAAATCACCAGGAAAGTCACAATGTAGTGACTGAGGTTGTGTCCTATCTTACAACACAGGTGCTGTCCCATATCATACATGGGATAGACTTTCAGCATGATACAGTATATGCACTGCTCTCATGAGAGACTATACGTAAGCCAAAAAGCACCAACAAGATGACAGATAAAGACAATGTAGATGGAAGAGGTATCCTATATGTCACAAAGTATTCCAGTACCTCTAATGTGCTGACAGTAGCTCAGAAAACAGAATAGACCATAAAAGCAAGGTTCTGTCTTGTGTATCTACAGAAGAGATAAAATGATAGTTAGAATAAAGAAATAATAAAATTAAGAATAGCAAAGCAATGTAGCAACAAAAGAGGAGCAGAAGTTCTGAAGCCACGATAACAGATAAATTATTTTGGCTTGCCACCTGAGAACTACATAATGATGCAGCAAAAAATCTAAACTGCACTAAAACATAGAATATATTCTACAGCCATCTGGATTAAGAACAGAGAAACAAAGTTAGAAAAGGGAACATATGGCAGTGTAGCCAGACAGCTTCAGCCACTCTGAAAACCTTCATCGTCTGTTGGACTCTGTTAAAAGAGCTGGAAGAAAACTAAGCAGTTTAGAGGACCAGTCCAATAACACTCAAAAGAACATAACATAAACAAAATAAATTCAAATTTCTTATCAACAGCAGTGACATAAATAAGAAATGTTAATATTTTAAACATTGGAGAACGACCAGACCTCACAGGCTACAGCTAAAAGACAGTAACACCTATGTCCCTGAGATGAGTGTGAAAATACATTTCAAAAATGACAAAATAGCAACACCAAAGGTTGAAATAAAAGATACAGCAATCCATCAGAAATTTGGAAATGGCATCAAATACTCAGTTATGCAAACTGTTGAATGTGGAAAGCAGTGGCTCTCCGTAGACCCTAAGATTGCACCTGGACAAAGAGCTCCATCATTTCTTTGCACATGGTATGGGAAACAAAGCAATTACCAATTGTGTAGAGGCCATGTAATAGACTGATGATTTAGATCATGTGTGGTTATCCTTCAAAAATGAATTCCAGTGTAACCATGCCTGCTTTTTAACCTACAACATGGGGTACCGGAAGGAGTTTCCTGAAATATTGCCTAGTGCTGTTTTCCTGAATATCTATACTGAAAATTTTAAGCTATTTTATTTTTCAGTAAATCATAAGACTATAAGGTCTGATTGACAATATTGTATTGCCCAAATCATATTTGGAGACCAAATTATCCAATAATCGTCCGCAAGGTGAACAGGGTAAGTTGAAAGTTAAACTAGTCTCAGCAAATTATTTCGGGCTTTAAGAAATATAGACCGTCAGTTAAAAGAATCTACAAGTATTCTTATTCCCACTGTATGCCTGAGTCTTTCCAGGGACTACTTCTCATAACTAATCATATTTATAAATAAGTGATCTTATATATAAAAGGACATATGAAGAAATTTGTTCAGAAGCATCACGGACACAAGGGAACTAAAGGTAGTCTGCTTAAAAATGTATATCCAATCTATTCAGCATTGCTTAGTGTCACTTTGCTGTACAATAAAGAAGCTACTTTCCACTGATTCCTGTCATATGTCCATGGGGAGAGTAAATTGTTTCCATTTCAGTCCTGGGAGCAACTGAATGCCACTATCCCTGGCAGGGAGCAGCAAGTGTGGGGCACCTTTGCAAAGAGGAACTAGCTGAGGAGGTCCAGTCCGATGAAGCTGGGGACAAGACTGGAAATGTCCAGGCAGAGGAATACAACAGTCTTGCTCTTGTGTTTCAACTCTACAACAGTTCAGGCATCTGGGTGCATGCAAGATCCTGAACTGACAATAACTGCCCTGCAATTCTTGCTGTTGGGGAAAGAACAGTCACGCGGTGTCTCTTTGTGTTAACAGCCTGAAAATGTACCAGTCTCCACAGAGAGCTGTGGCAGTTGGTATGTTCTTCTGCAGAAACTCTGCTGAAGCCCCCAGAGGACTCTAGGACAGTGCATACTAAAAGAAACATGTTGAGATGACTAGTACAATTACTATAGACGCTTCAACTGCCTTTTTGGAGTTGGTAGAAAGGCATTTTTTCTGATACTGTTTCTGTAGACACTGCTGGAAGCGTGAGCATTGTCCCATATTGTAGCCCCTCACCTAAAGCCTCGTGAAGGTTCATGAGTGCAGCAAGAATTAGAAAAAGTAGATTCCACCTCTGTTCCATGGCTTCAATAGGTGTCTCCAGAAAGGCAACTATGCAGAAATCATCTGAAAATTGATGTTAGCATGGGGAAGTCCCTAGCAGTGAACAAGCTACAGCAATAGTTTCTGAAAAGTTCTCTGCGGGGAAGGAGGGACAAGTAGGACCACCATGGTTGGAGAATTTCCCAGTGCTCCACCTGACAGGAACAGTTAGGCCATTTGATAACAGAATAATTTTTGCACGATAAAATTCAGCAGGGAACTTAAATTCTGGAGAGTTAGCTGATATTCATTACCACACTAGAGCTTTTCTTTGAAAGGCAACTTGGAGATGTCATGCTGTAAGCATCAAAAGTTTGAAAAACTCTAGTTTCTGTAACAACTTAAAACAATTTAACCAAATGGCTCTCAGGAACAAAATGGACATGAATATTCTGTTACTTTATGGAATGGGTTGCTGTTACTGGCATTTTTTGCAGTCAATAGAAATATTACAAATAGCTTCTCTAATTGAGTTTACCACATCTGTTTATGAAGGCTCAGACATTCACATGCACAATGGCTTTTATTGAGCATATAGAAAATTATTTATAGTAAAATGTATTATACATCTAAACACGTTAGAAATAGAACCAAAATTACCTACGCCTATTGTATGCCCCAAAACATGGGTAATAAGAGCCAGCATGCAAGCGGTTTTCATGGAGTTATAATTATTTTGATACAGAATTAGAAAGAATAACACAATGAAATTGCAAGAGCAATGTGTTCATAAGTTGTCATGCTTTGCTTAATCACAGCTAAAACGTAAAGGAGGGAAAATATAAACAGGAATAGTTGAAAAAGGTGCTCAGGATGTGTACAGATGTAAATAACAGCAATAAAATATAAATCATGTAAAGAAAAACAATAACCTCTGTTCTTGTTAAATTAAATTGTTAATGTAACAATATTGTTAAATTTAAAATAATGTTAAATTAACACCTCAGAGTTTTAATAGATGAAAAATGGTAACATACTTAGGTGTAAAGGGGCCTTTATTGGATTATCTGGGAATCTAATGGTTTGAATATTTAAAATAATTTCTTTTTTCCTTTTCTGCTAAG
Source organism: Pluvialis apricaria (assembly GCA_017639485.1). Taxonomy (NCBI): domain Eukaryota; kingdom Metazoa; phylum Chordata; class Aves; order Charadriiformes; family Charadriidae; genus Pluvialis; species Pluvialis apricaria. The sequence continues at coordinate 72,899,770 of CM030044.1, forward strand.
AAACTAGTAGATACATGACTTGAACATGGATTTCCTAACATTCTAAATTTGTATTATTCCTCAAATCCTAATTATCCTTCAACTACTTGGGGATAAATCGAGATTTAAGATAGTAACAAAATGATAAACTTGTTCAGAACCAATGTAAGTCCAGCATCTTTCTATTATGATTTATATGGAATTGGGTGTAATAATAAACACTGTGAGACGGCACACCACAGTAAAAATTTTTACATAAGTGCAAGCACTATTTGAAATAATAGTGTTGGAAATTTGGAGAAAGGCAAAGTAAAGGTAAAGGTAGACAATGACCAGATATATAAATTCTAAGGGTGATGTTAGTTCATCTTCCTAAAAGACCCCATTGTTACATAGAATATGAAGACATTATGCTGTTCTACCATAACAGATGGTTTAGGAACAATAAATTAGAATGAATAAGACTGTTCTCTAATTTTATGGGACTCTACTTGTCATTGCTTATTGGATAAGCATGAATGAAAAATTAAATACAGATGTTTGTGTGCGTATGTGTGTCTGATGACTTGATGGTGAATAGAAAAGCAGTATTTACAGTGTAACTCTAACTTAGAAAGAATAAACCAGCATGAACTGTCAGCTCAGTCTCAATACATGTCCAGCGGTTTATTAAGCGCAAAAATTCTTAATTTTCCCTTTTGCAAGCAGCCTGTTTGCCTGGGTAAAAACTATTCTGTCCAGTATATGTCACAATATTCATACAGAAGCAAATGTATCTAAATCTTGCTTTACACCAGCAAAGTCACTAACATGATAACTACGTTTCTTGAAAGCCATTGAAATTCAAGGCCACCTTTATCACAGGAACACTGCTTGCAACTTTTCATCAGTTTTGGGCTTTTTAATGGATTTTTATGAATTTTATTGAATTTGCTTTTGAAATCCCTTTATGTCTGAAATGTTCGTGGTGTTCCTCACACAGCAAAACTGTCTTGTATTGGTAAATAATTTGTATCAAAACTACTCTGATAGACTAACTGTTCATTGCCTGAAAAAAATCATCGTTTGTTGATCTTATACATGTTTCAATCTGTTAATTTATTCCAAGTTTCCCCTTGAGTTGAGGGTTCTGATTTCTGCTTCACTTACAGCATCCTCTGTGGTATTCTCAATCTTATCTAGATTACATTTTGGAGACAAAATTTGCAAATTAGCCTCTGCCAGCCTCTGCTACTTCACTCCAGGATACTTCAGTCTTAGTTGCTGCAATATAGCCATATATAACATACACTTTTTTTCTGTCTAATACCCTGTGACTTAATTTTTTTATTAGATTCTGCAGTTCATTTCAGTCCTTCTTCCTCACTGCACACGACTTGTCATGTCACCAGGGAAGGTTTTCATTTTCTTTATTTCTTCTCTTTCAGAAATCAACATGGGCTAGGTAGAATGAGAAATGACTGGTGGAGTTAGCTGTATGTTATCACTGAATGTATATTGCAAGATGAACCTAAAGGGCAAGGTTTTTAAAAAGGCATTTTCTCTCTTGTTACAGTGGTTTTCACAGACGCAGTTCTATTTATTGCTTCTAGATCAAACTAAAGTCCTTTGGAATTGACATATTTCATTTTACTGTTCCTGGAAATTGTCACCTAGCTTTGGCCCAGATAAGGCAGAGAAAATCCAGTAAATGTAAGCTTTCTGATTATTCATTTCATAGCAACTTTTTTTTTCAGTTTCAAAATGGAAACATAATGAAAAAATTAAGCAACCCTACAGAGAGGCATTTCTAGGGTCACTCAGAATGTTTGCTGGTCGTGAAATTATTCTTTTTTTTATTTTTAATTTTTCTTGCCAAAAAGTCATCCAGCATGGCATGGATTCAAATTTTAATTTTTAAATTTATTTTTTTTCTTTAGTTTGAAATACATTTGGAAATCCATTATTTAAGCAACCCCATCTGAAGTTGCTGATTTTTAATTTCTTTGTTGGTAACCACACAGTAAAAGGAGTTTTATTCCTTTTTAGCAGATAATTTAAAAATCCAAATCAGTTTTCTAGTCTGTTATATAAACAGTGGTTAGTGTGATTGTTCAGAGCCAGACAGAGTAGGTTTTTCTGTTGTCCTCCCCTTAAGAATCTGTCAGACCATCAAGAGAAGCACATTGTATGTAGCACCTGTGTTATTGTCTTCTTTATCACTGCCACCAAGGATAGATCTTTGCTCTCCTTTGCAAAAAATGAGTGGAAATACGAATTATAGGTTCATGGTATTAGTTGAGAAATTGGCTTTCTGTTCTCCTCACAGTTCCAACATTTCAAAATACAATTCTCGGAAATAAGGGCAAAATAAAATCTTAAGCAAGATTCTAATATAAAATTTATGTTAGTAAAATTGAAAATCTCCAAATACTTTCAATTACTCTTTTTGTTAATAGAAGAGCTGACGAGCAAAATGTAAGGTATGAAGTGAGAATGTTTCCACTGGATTCCACCACATCACAGAATCACAGAATCACAGAATGGTCAGGGTTGGAAGGGACCTCTGGAGATCATCTAAGTCCAACCCCCCTGCCACAGCAGGGACACCTACAGCACATTGCACAGGACGGCGTCCAGGCGGGTTTTGAATGTCTCCAGTGTGGGAGACTCCACAACCTCTCTGGGCAGCATCTGCTGGGTTAGCACTTTTTCAGCCAGCTCTGGTTTATTAACTGCAAATTGCAAGTCCACTTGTGGAAATGACATTTTTCTATCTTCTCTGCAGCGGTTATTAGTGCTTCCATGTCGATGGTGATTATTGCATAGAGCAGGTTGTGGTGAAACAAACGATGGAGGAATTTTGTGCATACACAAAGGGCAGACAAGTACTAAGGTGAACACCAGAGATGGGTTGCCTTCCTTTAAGCTTAACAACCAGAGCTGCCCAGGCAGCACAATTTCATATGAAAGGTTTCAGCTTTTCCTCCTGATGGGCTCCCTTGCCATTTACAGAGAGGCTATTTTAAAGATTTTGTTAGAAAGGTACTGCTGCTTACAAAGTGTCAGGGGATGCTGCAGCTGATAAGAGGAATAACAGCATTTTTTGAACAAGTGACTGAGATGTGGGAGAAAAGGACAGAACAGGGCAAGTCTTGTGTGAAATGTATTTATCATATACAAAGTTTGAAATAAGTGAAAGGAAAGTGTTTTTAAAAGTAAAGAATCAATGAGACAGGTCAAAAATAGACGGGGAGATACTTTCTTAGTCATGCTTTCTTCATTCCATCTCTAAATATGCAATTATTCTACTAATACTCCTTTTAGAATGAAAATATGAAATATACCTCGCTGGAATATAGGAAAGGAGATGCTTTAAGGGTACAACTTGTTACATAGTTCAATATCCACATTACTGTATTTTCTCCACTCGTGTATTTTAAGCCTGTATGGATCACAGAAGGATGTGACAGTGATAAAAGATGAAAAACTGAACTGAAGGCAGTGCTTCTGGAAGGTATTTAACGTCATCTGCCCTCACATCTGTAGAGAGCTGTGGGTTATTTGCTGTAATTTACTGTGGTGTCAGGAAAGTGTTATACATGCGCTATCTTATGAGGTGTGAATGAGCTTGTGGGAGCTGCCAAGGCATTGATGTACCCGTTATACTCTGCATTCCTCGTTTATGTACAAAATTTGGGGAGTCCTCAGCTTCTGAAGGTCCTGGCAATAGGATCCACAGCCTCAGTGAGGGAGGCACTAAACAAAATTAATGCAGAAGAGAAAATGGATCTAGAGAACAGTTTGGAGACTGACAGTTCATCCAGCTTTGCTGGAAAAATCTGTTATTTTCTTGATATATTTGCTTCCTTGTTGTTTTTTGAAGTTGCAAGATGCCAGGCAAGGTCATTAAACAAGAGGAAAATCTCTGGCTTTCTGTTTTCCTGCAGGGTAAGTATAGATCACAGTTCAGAGTGGTATTGCTTCTGGCTAATGGGTCTACTGTTCTGTTTTATTGTTTTGTTTTTGTTTTCTTCTTACTCATTGATACTCCATGTTTAACTCTGGTCTCATAAGCCCACTGACATTTTTCAAAAAAGAATGGACAAGGAAAAGGGAGCTTAACACTCTTTAGGACACTTCTTTTAGGCTAAGTGTAAAGATAGTGCTACAGACTCTTCGCTGTGTCAGTCTCCCTGGGAGCCTCATTCTATAAGGAGGTTGCTGTTATCTGACTATCCAGTTTCTTTGCAGTTGCTCCATCATTCCATACTAAAGCTGAAGCTAAGCTAAGGACAGGCTGTCCAGCAAAGGACAAAGCTGCTACTAAGAAAAACAAGTCAACATAGCCACCCTTTCTACTTCAGCTTAGCAGCAAAATTCAGGTTGCTCTGAGCTACCAGACCGAGTTAAAGATGTCCCTGCTCATTGCAGAGGGGTTGGACTAAACAACCTTTAATGGTCCCTTCCAACCCAAACTATTCTATGATTCTCTCCCCTGCATTTGGGCACTGACCAGCATCACCTTTTCTCAAAGGGCATTCACTTCACCTGGCATGAGTAACATGCTGCCTCATTGTTGGCAGAGGAAGAGGAGTACAACAGCAATGCACTCACCCTCAACTGTCCTAAAGAGAAAGCAAGGCTTGCTTGGTCACAAACTGGCTAAGTCTGGGTACTCCCTTTCAGAAGGGAATTTAAACTCAAGTAGCAGATAAAACAGTATTTGATCGAATGAAAGAGGAGGATGGAAAAAAGGAATATTTTATCTGTCCCTGAGGCCATATAGGATTTAGGAGATCCTTTCTCAGCAACTCATATATAGATGAAAGCGTTAATCTTTTCTGCAGTCCTGAAAGGTAAATCTTTTGTCTTCAGGTTCCCACCTGTTTTGAACTAAGTAACTGCAGCTGGCCCAGCCTTAGCTCACCCATTTTTGGAAAAGTAAAGATTTTATATATTTATACAAACATGGTATAGTATCGTGCCAGGGAAGCAATTAGCCTTCAGCGAGAGGGCTATTTGCTTCAATATTTGAGTGGATAGTCTTCTAATCCAACTCTACCTATTTGCTTTCAGGCACTCAGCTTTTGCCCCATTAATTTCAGTTTACTGTGACACATAATTTATTCTTCCCAAGATTTACATGCATCTGCAGTACCATTAGTTGTATTTGTTGTGCTGTTAGCTTTAAACTTTTATAAATACCACAGAGATGGCAAATAAAGTGTCAAGGAAAGTGGCTGATGTATGAAAGAGTATTAATATCTGCCTGGAAATATGCACCAAATTTCTTCAGGGAATATATCAGCTCCCATAAGATAACTGTTAAGGTTATCTTGGGTTTTGAGGCTGATTCCTGAACTGTAGTGATTCTTTATAATGTTGATAGTCCTTTAGGCATAAAAATTGATGTTACCATGAGACTTGTAACTCATGTCCCTCTCTGCTGCTGCTCCCATCTATATTTTGAGTAAATGAAAGGAAAGACAGTATGAGACCTAGTTTTCACCCGCTGAGATTTTCACTGAGGCTTCTCTGTGAGGGGGAAATCTCTTTTCTTCCCTAGAAGTGAGAGCATCCTTTATGTTGTGATGCTGAAAACACAGAAACTGATATCTGGGTCGTCATGCATGAAAGTGCTAAATAACATGAAAGGTGATATCTCCCAAATCTACATCAGTCTTGCAAATCTGTTTTGAATTTTTGGGGAAATGGGAGGAAGGTAGTACCACAAAGGTGAAAGCAGATTAGAATCCTAACTGTGCTAAGGTTCCAGGCCATGTCAGAACAGTGGCTTTCTAATGCAAATCTTAAAAAAAAAACCAAAAAAAAAACAGGCAACGTCCTACCACTATCTTTTTTTTTCTAGTCACTAGTACAAAAGAGGATAAAAAAGGAAAAAAAATTAAAGAGGTCTCATCAAGAAATCGTTAATATGAATACTCAATGAATTTTTTGCTTCAGTCTTCACTGCTAATTGCTCTAGCCAACCACCCAAGTCACAAAAGGCAAAGGCAGGGACTGGGAGAGTGAGGAACTGCCCACTCTACAAGAAGACCAGGTTCAAGAGCATCTAGGGAACCTGGAGCTTCACAAGTCCATGGGACCTGATGAGATACATCTGTGGGTCCTGAGACAACCGGCAGATGAAGTCGCCAAGCCACTATCCATCATAGTTGAGAAGTTGTGGCAGTCTGGTGAAGTTCCCAAGTGACTGGAAAAGGAGAAACATAATCCCCATTTTTAAGAAGGGCAAAATGGAAGACCTGGGGAACTACAGGCCCGTCAGTCCCACCTCTGTGCCTGGCAAGATCATGGAGCAGATCCTCCTAGAAACTATGCTAAGGCACATAGAAAATAAGGAGATGGTTGGTGACAGCCAGCATGGCTTCACTAAGGGCAAATCATGCCTGACAAATTTGGTGGCCTTCTACGGTGGTGTATACAGCATTGGAGGATAAGGGAAGAGCAACTGACATTGGATACCCGGACTTGTGCAAGGCATTTGACGCTGTCCCATGCATCATCCTTGTCTCTAAATTGGAGAGACATGGATTTGATAGATGAACCACTTGGTGGATAAGGAATGGGCTGGATTGCCGCACTCAAAGATTTGTGGTCAATGGCTTGATGTCCAAGTGGAGACCAGTGACAAGTGATGTTTCTCAGGGGTCAGTACTGGGGCCAGTGCTGTTTAACACCTTTGCTGGGGACATGGACAGTGGGATTGAGTGCACCCTCAGCAAGTTTGCAGATGACACCAAGCTGCGTGTTGTGGTTGACACGTTGGACGGAAGGGATACCATCCAGAGGGACCTGGACAGGCTTGAGAGGTGGGCCCATGCCAACCTCGTGAAATTCAACAAGGCCAAGTGCAAGGTCCTGTACATGGGTCAGGGAAATCCCAAGCACAGCTACAGGCTGGGCAGAGAATGGATTAAGAGGAGCCCTGAGGAGAAGGACTTGGGGGTGTTGGAGGATGAGAAGCTCAACATGACCCAGCAATGTGTGCTTGTGGCCCAGAAAGCCAATTGCATCCTGGGCTGCATCAAAAGAAGCATGGCTGGCAGGTTGAGGGAGGTGATTCTGCTCCTCTACTCTGCTCTTGTGAGACCCACCTGGAATATTGCATCCAGCTTTGGAGCCCCCAACATAAGAAGGATGTGGACCTGTTGGAGCGAGTCCAGAGGAGGGCCATGAAGATGATGAGAGGGCTGGAGCATCTGTGCTATGAGGACAGGCTGAGAGAGTTGGGGTTGTTCAGCTTGGAGAAGAGAAGGCTCTGGGGAGACCTTGTAGCAGCCTTCCAGTACTTAAAGGGGGCCTACGGGAAAGCTGGGGAGGGACTCTGTCAGGGAGTGTAGTGATAGGGTGAGGATAATGGTTTTAAACAGGAAGAGAGTAGATTTAGATTGAATATTAGGAAGAAAATCTTTATTGTGAGGATGGTGAGACACTGGCACACCTTGCCCAGAGAAGTTGTGCAAGCCCCATCCCTGGGAGTTCTCCAGGCCAGTTTGGATGGGGCTTTGAGCAACTTGTTCTAGTGGAAGGTGTCCCTGCCCTTGGTAGGGGGGTTGGAACTAGATGATCTTTGTCCTTTGCAACTCTAACAATTCTCTGACTCTATGATTCTATGAATAATAACGTACTCGTGCATGATTAGGAAATCAATATAGTTATTAGCTTGTTTTCGTGCACAGACTAGAAATTTAATTAGAGTCTGGGTACAGCGTTCCTGTAGTAAAAAACACAGCTTTGATTCTGTTGACCCCAGAAGTAAGCTTTCCTCTCTTTCCTTTTCTTGTTTTGCTGTGTACACCTGACTTTGCTCTTTTGACATTTGATGGCTTCGTACTTTAGACTTCCTAAAATACCAATGAGGCAAGCAAAGCGGAAGGAAGTTAAGAACAGGTGATGTAGCATAAACGCATTTTCACAGTATTTTGACAAACAAATGGGCTTTCTAGATGTCTGCATAGACACACAATAACCTTTCATACAAAAGCCATCTTGTTAAGTGTTTCAAAGCTCATACTCTTTCAGGAAAGTCTTGCCCACACTGGGTTGTCTCTCCAGTTAAAATTTAAAATGCAACCCTTTCTATATATTATTAAAATGGTGAAAAATGTGAACAAAGCTAAGTGCATAACGAAGTTTTTACAGAAATATGGGTGACTGCAAATGAAGGTTTAGGTCATCTCAGTCACACTAAACAACAGTGTAATTCATGGATAGTGTCAGAAATTGTTCTTCGGGCTATATCCTACTTCCCAGCAGACTGATATCAATGGGACGCTTGCCATCAAGGGAAGTATTGTCAAGATCTGGCCCTGTTTCCTTTACAGAGCAGCAATAATGAATTTGATTTTGGTACTTAGAGGAGGGTAACTCAATGTTTGTAGGTTCTGATAACTTTATGATTTACTACCAGTTTAGACTAACTGATAATATTTTGTGATTATAGTAACTAAGTCTGTTGTTAAAGAGAAATTAAATTCTATTCCTCAAACAGAACTGTGAAAGTTTTTCCTGTATGTCAGTAGTCCAAGGAGAAGATTCTGTTTTGTGAATTGAACATGCACTTCTAGGCAAGTCTAATCATCATTTTGCATGCAGTATAGCAATAGTCTGAAATAAAGAAAGGATTATGGACAGTGAAGTAGTGATCTAGATAATTAATGCTTTGAGAATTCAGCAAAGCAAGGGTAATTGGGTCTTGCAGGTCATCTGGCCATTTGATCTCTTCATCTGATGACATGAAGAGAAGAGTGCTTGAGAGTAACCCTAAGGCTAACAAATTTGTATTTAAAACACCTCAATTTTTGTTTGATTATGTACATGTGTTTTTAGTTCACATTTTTTAATCTTCCCTTAATGTTCCTGGTATTTATTTAACCTAGGTGTATAAACACACATACACAAAGTCTAGTACAAGGAAAGGAAGAAAATGAAAAAAAAATCCAGTTTCACACTTGTCAGATTTCTAACAAATGGCTTGATCCAGCAGCCATTTTCATTACTGTGACTTGCAGGACTACCCTAATGTAGATACATCTGTAAAATGGTTATTCTTTGTAATCACAAAGATGATGAACTAAAGCTTAGGGAAAGCAAGAATCTGTGTCAACAAATTTAATGTCTTGGTATAAAGCTGAAGGGGTCATTTGCCTGCATCAAGATAACAGTTGCCAAAAGAAGAACATGACTAGTGACAAGAATAGGAGGAAAAAGTGAAGAGATAATTCAAAGGGGTTTTTTTTGGTTTTGATTTTGGTTTCCAGTTGTTCATTGAAAGGTTCTCTTCAGTGCTGAGAGATCATGGAGGGAAAATTTGCCAGACTACTTCCAAATAGATGCAGTATGAAACACACTCTATGAAACCTAGAATTATATCCATTTATTATCTTTTTAAAAAGAAGAGGGGGAGAGAGGGAAAGAGAGGGGTTGTGATTCATACGTAACATTGTTATTTAGTTTTCAAAATGCACTTAATTCTTTGACCTTACAGGACTCATATTTTTAGAGTCAGTGGTGTGATTTTTTAAACCTATTTTAGGAGTTCATTAGCTTTTCCTAAAGGTTAAAAGAAAATCCTGGGCTTAAGTGGGTTTTGGGGTTTTTTTTTGCATTTCAATTCATAATTAATATATTTGATGATTACTTTGGGTTTTAATGTTGGTACAAACAGGAGTGTCACTACACCAAGAAGCAATGACATGCATGATCTCTGCTACTTTGTATTCTATTCTTGCCAGTGGGAATGATTCTCTTTAAATAAAATTTGCCTGTCTCGGAAATCTTGTGGCTGTAATTAAGGGTTCAACAGTGAGTTCCTTAAGAGAGAAAATCAACACTGAGGAAGATTGGGCAAATGTGTTTGAATGACAGCATCTTGTTTTAATGTCTTTGTTAATAGTTACATAACAATGAAAAGAGGAGGACAACTGTTGCAGTCAATTCTTCTCTACAGCTATCACTTCTGTTGGCAAGGAGAAGGTTTTCAGGCTTCATGTCCAAAAAATACCCTTCAATGAAATATCACCCATATCACAAAACTGTCAGTTTATACTTTCTCCTTCCTTGGCTTCCTTCCAGGCAAACTCATCTAAAATATTGTGGCTGGAGCCAAAATGCATCATGTGCTTTTCTAATATGCATTTCCTCCTGAAAGATGCAGTGGGACATCATCCCTTAGACTACTTTAAGTTCCCTCAATAGAAGTCAAACGTTTGTTTTGTTATGAAATAATGTTGGATTGAAAATAGCAGGAGAATGAAATTCCAATGTGCTTTGGGTTAATGCAGATGCACAGAATATGAAACCAAGAAAAGATTAGTGTTACTGAAAAAAATAAAAGAGATACCATTCTCTGAAATTTAGGACAAGTATAGAGCAGGCTGTCTTCATCTCAGTATAACTGATGTGTCCTAGAGTGGTAACCATCACCTGTACATGATTTATGACATTGTTTATGACAGTTTGTGAATTCAGGGACACTTAGCTGCACTGGGGAGAACACCCTCAAAAAGAAAGACAGGACACAGGAGTAAAAAGTGAAGTTTTCTATTCTTTCCAAGTGAATATTGCTCTCCGTAGAGTAGATGCCTTTTATAAACATCTGGGTCTGAAAGATGAAGGAAATCTTAGTACTTGTCTAGTATTTGTTGCAATTGCCCCAGCCTCTTTGTCCCGTGGTGTAGTCTTCTAATAAAGAAAAAAGTATGGGATACTGGCCTAGCCCAGCCATCACTGGCTCTCCTTGGTTAAATGGGGACAGGCCAGGAATGGCTTTGCTGGTCTTGAAAACAATAACAATTCCAGTCCAGGGACACTCTTACTTCCCACTTTCAGCTGGAGCAGGGAAGAGTGAGAGATTTTTCGGGGACATTGTAGAGCAGGGAGTGTTGACTCCCTCTGGCAATAGCTGCAGATGCAGCATGGCACTGGGAGCACCTCTCCACCCAGGCACTGCACTGAGCCTGAGCTTGCAGAGCCTTGGAAGTAGTCCTTGCACCTGAAATTTCCAGGTTGAGTCTGCTGCTGATGGACAAACTGAGCTCCTTAGTTCTTTTAGCTGAGAGCATAGGGCAGGGGATCTTCTCTCTTGAAAGCTTTCTTGTGGCCGGGGCACTGCAATGTCGACCGCTGTCAAAAAGGGTTGAGACTGAACCTGCTTTTGTGCCTGCAAGCTTTGGGGATGACTTGAAGGAACCTGAGAAGTAGCTGGACTACAGGTAGCCAGGTCCTTTCGGCATGTGAACCCATGCATCCAAGAGATGAAGATACAACCCGTTAAATAAGGCACTTCCTATAAAGCATTTCAAATAAGGCTATCAGTCCCAGATGCATTCACATGTAGAAAAATATCAACTACTTTAAAGAACTAATGTTATTATTATTAATAATAATAATAACAACAATAATAGTTAATAATGTTTTTCATTCCTCTAAGAAAAAGCGAAACAGGGAGACATTTTTTTGTCTTAATGTCACTCATTTTGCATTGTTTGATCAAACAAAAGCAATTTTCACAGCTGAAGAGTGATCATTTTGGTACACAAGTTGTGTCAAAGCATAAATTTCTCATTGCTGTATTCAATACTCCTCTTTTATTACATGCTGAACATAATATAATCAAGCCTAACAGCATGTCCAGCTGTTAAATCCACATGGGTTTTCACAAGTAGCAGAAATTCTCCAAAGGCTGCAGGAAGCTTTGCTTATTCATTCATTCATTCATTCATTCATTCATTCATGTTTCTTTTGCAGTTGGTGTAACCTCTGAGGTTCTTTCCTGTGTCTGACTGATTAGGCATTTTAGTAATTCAGCTTTAAAAGGTATCACCATAACATTTTTTTCTTGCCTTTTCTTGCCCTGGGGAGCCAATACAAAAAGAGTATTTCTGCCCTACTTATTGCGTTTAAGAGTTGCAAAGCTTGAACTGATTAGATGAACAAGGATGACTATCAGCCTGCTCAAATCTGGACATTCAAAAATTGTGATATCCTTTAGTAGATAAAATTCCGTCTGTCTTCTTTACTGGTGCAATTATGGCTCATCAGGGTCACATATTTGCATACATACTCTGCCACCAGACAAATAACAATCTTAAATTTATTTTAAACGGAGGCTAAAATTTTCAAGCAAGACAAAATTATTACAATTGAGACTTTAAAAATACAGCAACCATCAGAATAAAATTGTGAGAGCTGACAACACTGCAGCTACTTTACAATACCAAAGCAAGATCCAGTGTGTAAAAGGACTGTAACATTGCACCTGAAACATGCGGTACAGACATCCTTTCACAAAGCCTCTTGTATAGGCTCCCTCAGGAAGTGGGGTAAAGAGATGCTCTGTGTACTGTTTGAGGTTAAATGGGAGTGTCTTTGGTCACAAAATCTCCACAATACGTTGTGTTCTTTGTCTAATTTCTAAAGCATGGAGTGCAATTGCAGCAGTACCCCAGTCGCTGTTATCATATTGCAATGCAGCTTATTTCATACCCAAATTACATTTTTATCTATTTCATATGTACCCATGCTCTTACCTACACACCCCCTGTTACTGATACTGTCACCACCTAAAAATCTAGCTGCTGCAATAACTTCTTGTTAGCTATCCACCACACCCAGCCTGCCCTTTCACGTGTGTGGAACGGCTGGCTTTTCAAATGCAAGAGGAGACCTGTATGCATATATTGTGCAAGCCAGTTTGCAGAGGATTTACATTATACTTGGTATTGTCTAAGAAGTACTATTTGGGAGAGAAATCAGCAAAGAAATGGCCAACAGGAAATGGCAAGTGCTAACGTGTAATATAGGTGGCAGCAACCTGGCACCTTCGCATAATGCAGGTTCTCCTCTGCCTAATCCAGTTCTGGCCTGGGCAAACACAGCGAGAGGGAGAGGAGTTTGCTTTCTGAGCTGGTTCATGATCTTGTCATCGTGCCAGGAGCAGCCAGCTGTAACACCTGGTGGTGATTTGAATGCTTCATGAGAGATCACTGGGATTGAACACACAGGAACAACTAGAATGGACAACCATTACAAATATCCAGGTTGGTTTTTTTTTGTGGGAAGGGTGAAACATTTCATTATTCCATGAGAAAACTTCTGGGCACAGCATACACAGGGACGAGTTACAGGATGCGAAGGGGTAACCACAAGTTTCCTAGGAAAAGAGTATCTTTGTAATGATTCAGAGAGAAGTTTATGGTAACGTTTGGGCAACATCATAGCTATCTTCTGTTGGCAAAATGTAAACAAACAGGCAAAAACAGAGACTCAGTTTCACTCTTGCTCACCTTACTTCCCTATATGCTGAAGACTGCAGACCGAAATAGACGCCGTAGCTGGAGACAAATATTCCAGCCAGAGCATCCCTGTGCATCTGGCTTAAAACTGCTGCATCGCCTTCACTACCCTGGGCAAGCAGCGGCCAACACCAGAGATGAGCATCTCTATCAGCACCCTTTGCTCATCCCGCTGGGAGCCGCCAGGTGCGTGAATGCCAAGTGGTGGGATGGCAGTCAGCGAGTGTGCCAAATGTGCTGTTCCCGTGGCACATCCCAGATTGTGCCCTGTCAGTCCGGAGCTCTGGCAAACTGTCATTTCTTTCAGCAAGAAACCGCGCTTGAATTAAATATGCAGAGGAGATGTTTTATTTGCATAAAACATCAGGTTTTAATTTTTGTTTTGACCTGCACAATCACCGTGTTTACTTCCTGTTTTGAACATATGGAGGGAAAACTGGCATCTCAAATACTTTTCTGGTAATTTGGTGGTTACCAGCTTTTTTATGGTGATTGCTACTGTGATACCAGAAAAGCCCTTTATGATCAGTGATAACTTGCTGTATGTTTGCTGTCAGCCAGTAAAAGTTCAGTTTTGACATTAAGTTATTTTATAGAAGGGTATCCAAGGTCTGAGTCTGGCATATAGCTTCAGACATACTGTTATTCCCACACAGCTGATTCAAATAAATGATAAAGTTTATCAAGTTATCCTACTGTAATGGTCTCCAAGTTTTTTCTACCCTGGTGGGGCCAGGCTTAATGTATGGATTGGAATGAGTTTACAGATGCGTCAAAAGCTTTTTTGTTACAAAATTCCATGTCATAGACCTGAGCATTGGAGTGGCTCTTATTATGAGGAAAACAAGGAAGATCTAAAAAAATGTAAGTTTTCGAGAAAGATCCTCATCTATTTTCTTTTTGTCATTCCTTCAGGTGAGTTTCAATTGGATGTGCCATTTAAAAATATGAGCCACAGGAGTTTGGGTTTGGGTTTTTTTTTGCAGGGGAGGGCTTTCTCAGTAAAGGGTAATTATTTTTCGCACAATTCATACAGTTAGTCAGTGGCCCAGTGACTCCGTATGGCTCCCTTTTGTACTCTGTCTAGCCAACACGCCTCTCGAATCCTCTGTGCTTGAAAAATGGTCATGAATGGCCTTTTAAGTTTTTCTTTGTTGCTGTCATTCCTACAGAAAGACAGTGTATTCACTGATCGTTTTGAGACTGGACTGCAAAAGCAATGACCCGCTCAGCCCTCTGGTAGTTTCAGTGGGGCGTCAGTGTTCAAGGATGAGAGCATGTGCAGGAGAGTCTTACCTGGGTCTTGCTGAGGCTGGTGCTGCAGATTGGGAACAGAGTCTGTGTTTACCTACCTTATGACAGTTGCCTTTAGTTTAACAACTTTCGTTTCCACCTTCAGCTCTGAAGTCTTTGCCATCATTGTAGAAGACCAGAAGAATATTTGGATAAATTCACTCTGACAGCAGAGAGCAATAAGTGGAGGTTTAAAAGTACCCTTTTATATATTTTCATTTTAAACAGCAGTTCTTGATTCCAGTTATTCACATTTATTGCTGGTTCATAACATACTGGTCATCACATCCTTTGAACAATTTTATCTAAGGAAAGAAAAATATTATTCATAAAAATGAGTCTTGGGTATTATATTCTTGATAATGGCTGTATTAAAGTGAAATAGCAGAACATAAAAAACTGTGATATGTGTAAACAGGAGAAATCACTGGAAAAAACCTACACATTGCTTGTAAATGACCACTGAATACCACTCAACTGTAGTCAGTTTTGATTATAACAGGTATGTATATTACGCTTGCTGCAGAGTAACCTCCAGGTGCTCTTGAAGTAGAATCAATAGGAAGCAACTACAGGATTTAGCAAACTGAGTATTATTTAACTTCAGTACAGCAGATACTAAAAATTAAATATATATAAAAAGGTACCTTGATTTTTCAAATGTAGGGATGATTGTGACTGTTAAAGCCATTAATCACAAGTCATGGACAGGTTTCAGTTTACATATTTATAAAAAAATGTCTCATTAGAGTCTAATGCTATGTCTGTGTGAATGCCACTTTTTTTGATGAGGAGGGTGGAGAGGTGGGCTATTACAATGAATTACAAGGACGTTGCATGGAAAGAAAAGTGACTCTTTTGTCTATTTATGCTAGAGCTGTGCGAGCAGTAATGTAATGTTCTCTGCCCATTTGCTTTTACAAACGGAATGTGACACGCTCTCTGGAGTTAATTTTTTGAAAGAGGGCCCCCCTGGGTAATACAATGCAAAATAAAATTTCAGTGCTAAGAACTGAAGTTTCCCATTCTTGATCCATCAATTAAGAATAAAAGTACATCTTTTTGAAGAAGATGCTGTTCTAGAAATTGCATTCTGTACGGTACAAACATCTGGGCCATAGTAAGGGATAAAAAAGGGTAAATGCCTGTGTTGCTGGTAGACCGGCAAGAATCCCTACCTGAGTCTCTCCTCCCCTTCAGACTTTCCATAGGAGCTTCCCTCAACCTGGCTATCCTCCATACCAAGTGATTGAGTCACTGAAAAAAGGTTACTCTGCTCATTTTCCCATACTATGCTGTTTGTCTTAATTCTATTAGTGAGAGTGAAATAACTCTCTGGCTCTGTCTCCCATCTTGTGTCTGATCTTTTTTGCTCAATGATTTCACCTCTCCTAATATTTGTTGGTTGAACCTAAATGCTAAATTGTGCCTCAGCAAGAAGGACCTTGCAAACTAAATCATGGGGTTTGAAATACCCAAAGTTGCATGGAAAAGGGGAGGATGCAGAGACCAGGTAGCTTGACCCACTTGACAGGCAAGAGAGGGAATCTTGGCCACAGACTTTGTCCCCATAACTTCTATAGCCAAGGTGTCCTCTCACAGTCACTTTCTGCGAGGTTTCCTTAAGAAGCACAGACACAAGGCAAGCGTTCTGTCAAAGGTGAGAGAGATATACAGACTAATTATTAAAATAATCATTTTGTGTGAGTGAAATAGTTTGTGAAAAACATTGTCAAAATGACTAAAAGTCCTTTCTTTGTCATTTAAAATAAAAAGCAACACCAAAAAAACCTCTTGTAGATCAAATGTTCTCCCTTTCATAGTTGAGTCTGAACTCCCAGAGTATAATGTCTTTTTAACTACATTTGTAGAGAACAAGCACTTTAATTGTTTCACCAAAGTTTGATTTTTAGTACTCCATCTTTAGGAATGTTTAAACCCACAGTGACTGAAAAGAAATTAAAGGATAAATACATGATGTCTTCTAAAACTATTGGGCAAGGCATTTGTTTTAGAAGCAGTCATCTTAAATGATAGTTGACAGCTTAATTTTCTGTACACAGAGGAATAAGATAAATAAGACCGATTCAGAAATAAAATATTGAATTTTCCTCCAAGCTTTTTATCATTGCATCATTCTAAGAAAAGCAAACCTATTGTACTTGGCTTCTGCAGTTGCACACCATATGACTAATCACCTAGAATATTTTTTAGGACATTATTAATGTAGCAGAGAGAAACAAAAAATTCACTATAAAATTAGAAGGTCCTTAGATGGTCTGAAAGAAGACTAAGGGAGAAGGCTTACCTTTACTTAAATGGAACTGTGTTAAGATTTCTGTGCTAATTTAAACAGTTGGTACATTTATACCAGGAAATAGAGCAGATATGGAGTTCTCTTAACTAGGTACAACCAAGCTAGGTTGGAAATTTGAAGCAGGTGTATAGGTGCCATAGGTTACACCGGGCATTGCCTCTCAGGAAATGTTTAGTGTTTCTGCTGGGCAAAGTCTCAGGGAATTGTGTGTCTTGCTGTGTGGGGTGATAACGACATGTCCAGTAACTGCTTGAAAGCCTGACATGCGTCCAAGTATATAAAGAGATTATATATATGTACGTGTGTGTATACATAAAGGTGTGTGCATGTGAAATATGCAGTGCCGAAATATATTTTGCTGAAAATTTTGCCGAAATTGTTTTGCCAAAATATAAGTACTGTAGATGTTCCATGTAGGATTTCTCCTCCATGCCAGTTTTTTGCTAACCACTCTGGCACGGTGAGATGGATTGGCTAGCAAATGCCAGTCAGATTTGGAGAATCACAGAAGCATTTTCAGATGTCTTGGCACTTCTCTGAACTGGATAGTAGAAGCAGCAAAGCTCACTGAGAGCCAAGTATCTGATTCCTTCTCATACCAGTGTCTCAGCCAGAACTAGGGATATTGCAGAAAAATGTTTGGTAAACCCAACTACCTGATATTCAACAATGCTTATATTAATATTGAAGCATAGTTTGTATGTGCATGTGTCTAAACATATATATGGAATTTAATTTGAAGGCATTGTTCGTTTAAAAAGAAATGAGAAATTGCATATATGTGGCACAAATAACATTATCCACACATTGTGTTGATGTATACATGTGTACTTTAAAGCACAAAACATCTGCTATGACTGGAGTGGTAAATCTTAGTTGAGAATATTTAAGTCCTTAAATACAGACTCACAGATTTGAGCCATATCTTTCAATTTAAAAATAATTTATCAGAGCAATCATAAAGACCAAGTCAGTCTTACAGTTCACAAATGAGAAACAAGCTAAAGCCAACTGATAGTTCAATTTGAAGGCCCGATCTATTGAGAACAAAAAAGAGTAAATTCTGCTCACATCTGGATAATTATGAACTTATTGAGCAAAACATTTTCCCCATGTGTTTTGATGTTGTGGGAGAGAGATGATCCAGAGCACCCAGCAAGCTTTCCACTTCTACACTAGAGTTCTAGAAATGCATGTCGCTGCACAATTTATCACAGAGAAGTTTTTATGTTTTATTGCTACTGCCAGCAAATATTATCCAAATATCTTTAATAACCAGCACAAGTAGACTGAAAAGAACAGGATGTTTACTTAGTTTTGTTTCAGTTAATATTTTAAGAATATAATCTGGAAATAATTCATTATTTTTTTATTCTTAGGTTCAGAAAGGCATAAGTTTCAAAAAGGCAATTTTTAATGCTTTTACGCTGTGGTTTGTGTTGCTGGGAAATTTTTTGCTAGTCTGATTTTGTAATTCATGGTGGCTATAAGCAGCCATCGCCTAAAGAATTTATAAATGTTTCATATGTGCCAGCATGTAGTTACAGTGATGTAAACAGCTTTAATTATGATTCTAGCATAGCATAAAAATTAAAAAACTTTCCCACTGAAAAGGTAGTCAAATAGATACTTTGGAATATTAGTGGAGATAGAATAACGAAAGAATAAGAACAAATTGATCATCATCTACAGAGCGTTTTTAACCTGAACTTCAAAGGGTGATATTTCTACAAAAATATGATGGCAGGACAGCATGAAGAATTCTTTAGCATAACATTGTGACAAATGCATATTATTTTAAATTAATCATTTTTTCTTTTCCCCTTTGAATGTGGAATACAATCTGGAATGTACTTGTATGATACCTGAAGATAATTATGTGTTACTTTATTGTGCTCCTTCTGAGTGAGACAAGCTATAAGAATCCTGCTCAGTCATGTCCTCTGATGTCTGACTTGTTAACAAGGGTAAGGGTCACCTAGTCTTTTAGATAATATCACAGCTTCTGAATGACTTATTAGCATTAGTTAGAAATAGAAAAATATTTTTTACTTTGCTGTTCCCATATAAGCCAGTGAACAGGATTGTTGAGTGCTGTGAAAAAAACTGCTGCATTTCTTCCCTGCAGTCACCACATTTTGTCTTCCATGGGACTAATTAGTTCTTTTCTTCTGAAAACCTCTCTTTTTTTTCCCCAAAATGAAAATTTTGTTAAATGAAGTTTATAGAAAAATGTGACATTTTCAGAAATCTTTCCTGTGAGATCTACTGAACGTATACAGCAACTATACTCAGAACCTATTACTGTTTTTGAAAGCGCTGCTGTTAATGTATTTGTAATATTTCTGACACTTGTAAGGTGCATTAGACTCACTCACTGTTCCCACATGTATCAGTATATTGTGTATGCAGTGAGAATGATGTCTCAGAAGCATTGATTTTATGGCATATGCCATCTATAAACAACTGATACCTGAACAGTAAACCAAACGTATTCTTCAATGTCATATATGTGCAATGCCTACATATATGGTATTGATATGCTACACAGTACATGCCCATCTGCTTCTGGTGCAAATGAGGGCAACTCTGATTGTCCCTTAATCAAAGATACTCCTAATACAGTGCATGCATCTTTGGGTCCTGATCCTGTGTTCTGGTCTGACTGATGTGAATCTGACAAACCTGTTAAGGTCTATGGATCTTTGCACAGTGTAAGGATGAAGAAATTATGTCCGGAGTTTGCAAACTAATCTTTGAAGTTTGTTTGGTGTTTATTGTAAGGGAGTTATGATATAAATGCAAATTACTGTCATTAGAAACTATTAAAGATTAATATACCCAAGGAAAAAAAAAGGCTAGAAATGGCTTAGTCTACCTGGGGGTTAAATAGATAAGCTTTATTAATAGGCCTTACGTCATTCTTAGCTCTGATATTCAGAGCTTGAAGGCAGATTATATTAGAATAACGTCTTGCTCAGATGAGGTGGGAGACCATTGCACACTTAAGGTTTGGGGGTTTTCTGAGGCAAGACTGATGTTGACTGCTGCAGAATAGAATAGGCACAGGTACGTCTTCAAAGAGAGTTTTCTTTCCCGTACATTTAGCTCATTAATTGAAAAGATCTTTGTGGAAAACACACATAAGCAGTTTTCACATATCATTGTGCTATGAATATAAATCGCAATTTCAAGTCATTCTGGCAGCCTGCTGATTTTCTTTGAGATTTCTCCAGGACTGTTTAATGATAATCCATCTGTGTACAGGAAAAAAAAGTCAATAAAGCTGGTGCATAGAGGTGGAAATTACACCTTCCTGTGTTAGCAACAACTTACCCCCTAAGAAGAACTTATTTTCAGCAGTTTTTGCTAGGAACTTTGACAAGGATGGAGGGACCCAATTACAATCACCAGAGGACATCTGCTAGTTAGTTTTGCAGCAGACAGATGCAGAATTTCTGCATGCTTCAGGTGCCTTCAATTGCCCTTTTTTGCTTCTTACCCATTTCATAAGTAGAATTGCAGCTGTTGAATACACTCACAATCTGGCTGCTGGCCTGGGGTGGGTGAGGAGCAGACAACGAGGAACTCCACCTGGCTTTCTGCTAGCACGTGCTGATGTCATCTACGGCAAAATCTGTTACATTCTCAGTATGGGGACCTCACAGAGGAATTCTAAACTAAGTAGAATTTTGTACCACTAGTGCTTTACAGAACAAACGGAGTGGTGCAAATATTTTCCAGTAAAAATTATTCTGAAAATACTTCACATTGAAAAAAGGAATGGAAGCATCTGGTGATGTTCTGTGGCTGTAAACTGGGTTTTCTCCAAAGCCAGAGCTCACCCTTTCCTGCCTGCTCCTTTACTAAGGAGCTCAGGTCAGCCACAAAAAATTTTGCGCCAAAATTGGCAAATGACAATGTTAACCAGATAACTGGTCCTTGATCTTGGTGGGACAGTAGCTGCAGTCACTGGGGAAGTCCTGGGATTTTCAGAAGAGAAAATTGATTTGGATTCTGATGTGAACAATTGCAAAACAGAAGAGGAACAAGTAAGTCTTCAAAGGCAGGGTTTTTTTCCCCATACCTTAGCTCATTAACTGAGAAGGACTTTGTGAAGAACACAAGTAAGCAGTTTTCACAAATCTTTGTGTTCTGTATGTGATTTTCAGAAGACCGTAAGACACAGCCAGTGTGTGGTAGGAAGGTACAAGCCCTGACATTGGGGAAAATCTCATCCTCTCTTTAGCTGCTTAAGTAGCTTCCCATTTTAGAGGGGTTTCAGAACATGCACGTGTACAGCCGTCCTCTTCAGTTCTTCTCACATAGGGATGGGATGTCATTTAAGTACAGCAACAGGACTTGAAACTCATATCTCTTTCTGAATACGATTCTCTGTTCTTACTAAGCAAGGGGCTACTCCCACTCTAGCAAAAAAAGCACTTTGATATTGTTCAACACCCATTTTATGAAGAGGATGTTGTATAAACATCTTCTGTATGAAAATCTTTCTTTTCATTCCATTATAGAAGGTACCTTGGGTTTTTTTTTTTTGTCTGTTTGTTTTGGTTGAGTTTGGGCTTTTTTCTCAAATGCTAGTTGCTTTGATCTTTTAACAAGTTTTGGAATCTTTGAAAAACTGATATTTCTGTGTTCCCATTTTAAGCCCTTCATGGAAACACATCATAACAGTGTCAACTTCTACTTGCTGTCCAGTCACTGAGCCTATGAAATGAATTCTTCTCTAAGCAGGAGGAACACCTTGCAGTCAGTTTAGATCCTCTGAACTAAAACTGCAGTTTGAGGTTACAAGGGTCACAATGACTAATGGAGGACTCCAGCCTTTAGATTTATGAGTTACTTTGTGGAAAGGAAAAGCCTTTCTAGGTTTTCAGCTTAAAAACTGAAAAGGCTTAGAAGAACCTCCAAGGACTGCAGTAAGTTAATCACATCCTCAAAAACGTGGTTAATATAATAAAGCTTGGGAGGAGCTGTGAGGAGGCTCAGCTTCATTTCAGAGAGGCAGAGAGAGAAAGGGAAGGAATAAGCTCGAAATGAAGGCTGTTGGTGCTTACTAAACATAGTAAACACCACACCACCACCACCACCACCACCACCCCCGTTTTCATTGTTTATTTGTTTAACTTCAAATGTCTTCAGGTAATGGTACATTGAAATACTTCATATAAAAATAGTACTCATACATGCAGTGACACCCCTTCTTTTCTCCCAAACCTGATACTGCAGGAAGAGGGACTCGTTACCTGTTGTGGTGGGTTAGCCTTGGCTAAGGGCCAAACACCCACCCAACTGCTCACTAACTTACCTTCCTCCAGCCCTTTTTCCCCTGCCCAGCTTTACTCCCAGCTCCCCCCTTCCCCCTGAGCTGGTGGGGACCGAGTGGTTGTAGCCAATCTGTAACAGTTCGCCTCCGCCAATCCTTCCTCCTCATGCTTTTCCCTGCTCCAGTGTGGGTCATTCCCATGGGCTGCAGTCCTTCAGGAGCAACCTGCTCTGCCATGGGCTCCCCATGGGCGGCAGGGGAATACCTTCTCTGGTGGCTGGATAAACCTCCTCCCCTCCTGCTTCCCTGACCTTGGTGCTCACACTGTGGTTTCTCTCACTTTTTGTTCCCTCCTTCTCTGCCTGTGTGGTGTTTTCTGCCTTTTTTTAAATATGGTTTCCCAGAGGTGCCACCAGCATGACTGACCAGCTCAGCGTTGGCCAGCTGTGGGTCTGTTGGAGTTGGCTGGACCTGCCATTTACACCCTACACAGCTGGGCTTGGAGTTGGCTATATGCCCTCTGGGGGCTGGGGGCTGCTGGAGATGGGACCTCCAAGGGCAGCAGGGCAGGGCCTGGCAGCCAGGACCATCCCACCACCCCACCAGGGAGCAGGGCAGCTGGGGGCAGCCCTGTCCCAGGGCAGTGGGCACCTCCCGGGGGATGGGGATGGGCAAGGACAGGACAGGACATCTGCCTGTGGGTGGGGGGCAGGATCAGGCCCGGAGAGGTCGCTCAGGTGGGAGTCCAGCACCCCAGCCTCAGAGGAAAGCAGCTCCCAGGAGGTGGGGTCAGCCCGTAGCATTTACACAGTCATGGTCACTTTGGTGAGGAAGAGACAAAAATAATGAGAGAATTTAAAAGGAAAAAGAAACAGGGGAAAAAAAAAAAAAAAAAACAAACCACAAAACACTCCAAACAAAAAACCGAACAAAACCAGATGAAACTGAAGCATTAAAAAGTTCAATATTGTATTTGACTATTTTTCTGTCTATATGCGAATGAGTTGAATAAAAATTTAGCAAGAGAGCTTTCTTAACACAAGGAAAGATTCCTTCTCTTGATAGAGCCTGACTGCAGATTTTAAAGAAATTTTGTGTTTCACAACAACATGCTTGTGTGATCTCCTCAAAAGGGGATTTTGTTTTCCTATCACAAAATTGCATGAGAAATATTTTCCTCTTTAAATATAATTAAGAACTTTTTTTCATAAAATGGATCCCTTTAAAATTAAAATACCTATTCCTTATAATTCTTTGCAATATGAGGGAGGTGGTGATTCCTACTGAGCATGGATTGCAGGTGAAGATGTGTAAGCAGAGCAGTGGACCTTGATTTCTCTCCTGTACAGATGGGTGGAAAGGGGCAGTGATGGTACTCTGAACCATTCATGCTCACTGAGCCAGAAGAGAGAAGACAATAGGAAGAAAGAGGAGTTGCGAGAGTGTGTTTTATATGTTTGACCTTGAGAACTACAGTATGAACTCTCCCCCTCAGATGTGGTTCCTTCCCTGAGCTGTTTCCAGGTTAAGACAGCAGTATAGCACCCTTCTGGTAAACCTAGATGTAAAAGTACAATGTAGTATTTAATTAGTATTAAATTAGTTTTTAATATAGTGCTTTTCATGCAGCCTTGCCTTTGGATACTGTAATATTATCACTGAGCAATCCACTAAAAATGGTGAAAGGGCTGAGGGGTGGCAAGCACCGCCTGTATTAATGGTTCCATTCTACCTGAACATGGTACCTTAAACAATTAATTCACAATTCACCGTAAGCCTAAAAGCCCTTTTTTTGCAAGTACCACCAGGCACATATGGGAAGTGCACACTCCTTTCCTGGAAAGCTTTGGGTAATCTCAGTCAGGTTCTGGAAAATGGAAAATTACTGTTAGATAACTTGAAAGAAGTTCCAGTCTTTGTTAGGAATGTAAATGATGCTAATCGTGGTACCTCTGTTGGTATATTTTTACCTGGACTGAATTCCTGTGTAGTGTCTATGTGGCATTAAGTTCCTCAACTGTTTCATTACCTTTCATATGTGACATCTGTCAAAGGCCAGTTTTGCAGTAGAAGGTTTATTTTTCTTTGTAGTTTAGTCTTCTTGTATCCTCAAAATGGTTTTACTCAACACCCAGCTAGTTCAGCTGATTAAACCTGTTATGTTCAAAGGAGCTCAGACCAAACATTTAGCCATTAAGTACCCAAAATTGTTATGAGTGGATTTTCCAGGTTTTTTGTAGGGGTAAAAAGGGACCTAAAATACACTGTCCTTAGAAGCCATAAAGAGAATTACATCCAGATCCCCCTCAGAGACGGGAGGGATTTTGCACAGCTTTCTTGATCTTGCCTTGCTACACAGCAAATGGGTGATGATCAGGATTTCCTCAAGGTTGATTCTTTTCTTCGTTGCTGCTTTCTCAGTGTATAACCTCAGAAGCAGATGCCACCTGGGTGTAGTCTGTTTGAAATGAATAGTAATGCCCATGTATAATTTACTTCCAAATGCTAATTCTGTCAATTGTATACTATTTTCAACAAAATATACATTTCTCTCTCATGGGGGAATCCATGATAACACTGGGCCTTTGGGTTTCCTTTTTTGTTTCCTTTTTTTTTTAACTGACATCCTTAATTAGTTTCAGTGGTTGAAAGTACCATCTTTGCTAACACATTACATAAGTGTAAATGTTCCTGATAGTCCTAGCATAATTACATTAGAAATTGTTTGTGTTTAAAATGTGACAAGTTGCAAATGCATAGAACACTTTTGGCTCTGTAGAAGAACAACAGTCTGAGCTTTTTCAGTTTTTAAGCAACATAAAATGAAAAAACAGTAACATTAAGAAATTACAACTTTAAAACACCTTTTTAAATGTTAAGCCGAATTTATCCAAGTCTTATGTAACACTTCAAACAAGTCTCTGTAGTCTCAGACAAACACAATTGAAAGCAAGTTTTACTGCTCGTATTGTTAAACCCGAAACTTTTGTGCTGCATGTGTCCAGTGCTTATATTTCCCCTTTCTCCACCCATAAATCATCTTGGTCCAGTACCTGTTGTGCTCTCTTCTGTTCTGACCTTCTTGGAGGTGACTGCTACCAGCGTAAACAAACAGTTGCTGAGAGTCTTTCGTAAACGGAGTTAGCAACACCTCAGAGTGACCTGTGTGTCATGCGTTGCTGTTGATGCTGCCAAGCACATGGTATTTGATAGCTGCTGCATCTGTGGAGAGAGCAGATCTAAAACAGAGGAAAATTTTTAAATTTTTTCCATGGTATAGTGCATTGCTAAATTGTGGAAGTCATTCATCCGAGGGTGTGTGGGCTACACAGCAGGGTCCTCCATAAGAGACCATAGAAAAAGTCATGGAGAATAGGTCTGCAGGTGACTCTTAAATGCAGTGAAAAAGATTTAGTGTCTGGCTACTTCTTGTTACCAGAAGCTGGGAGTATAGTACAGCAAGAGATTAGCTTTAGTCTTTCCCTGGGAGGGTGCCAGGAGGATGCGAACAGTCTTTTTTTCAGTGGTTCCCAGTGATAGGACAAGAGTTAATGGGCACAAACTTGAACATAGGAAGTTCCATCTTAACATGAGGAGGAACTTCTTTACTGTGAGGGTGGCAGAGCACTGGCACAGGCTGCCCAGAGAGGCTGTGGAGTCTCCCACACTGGAGACATTCAAAACCCGCCTGGACGCCGTCCTGTGCAACTGCTGTAGGTGTCCCTGCTGTGGCAGGGGGGTTGGACTGGGTGATCTCCAGAGGTCCCTCCCAACCCGGACCATTCTGTGACTCTGTGATTCTGTGATTAACTCCTTCACTTTACTCACTGCAGTGTGTTACTGGTAGCAGGTAATGGGGCAGGCAGTCTGATTTAGGCAAATCTTGTGTTCACCTGGGACTATGGCCTGGGAGTAAGCAGTGTCAATAATCATCTGAAACACTCTTTTCTCATTTCAAACTAAATCTGAATTTAGTTTTAATGTAAATCTAAATTATTGCTTTAGCTTCCTATTTACTTTGACTGTTGTTTGTTAGGCTGGTGAAAGGTATGTCAGTTCCTAATTTCAGACAAGTATTTCAGACTTAGCCCTGAAATTAGTAGTAGTAAGCAGCACGAGTTGTTTTGAGAGAGGAATAGCTCCAAGGTATATTCAGCTGATCAAACTAGTCAAATTCATTGTTTTACCAACTGTTCTCATGCTCTTTCCGGAACTTGGACTAATTTTAGAGCTCAGAGATAAATTAGCAATTCACAGTGCATGCTCACCAGATGCTGTTGACACATGTGAATAAAACAGCAACACAGTCAGGCTGAAAACAATTTTTGAAGATCACCTTGTCCCTTCAGTATTAAAGACTAAGCTAAACAAGAGAAGTAATATATTCACTCACCCTATGCCATTATTAAATTAGCCAAGCCGAGGGTATAGACATAATACTAGAAGAGTTTTATTGGTACGAGTCACAGTCCCCATAATTTAGCAAACAAATTGTGTAATTCTGACAGGCGATTCCATCTGGCTGCCTGTGGTGAAACTTTCCCAATGCTGAACTCAGTTATTTACAAATTAGACAGCTTATTTCCAGGCATTTTGTGAGTCCATCAGATGAGTGTTCTGCAGAAGATGAAGGCATATTTTTCATGGAAAATGATGTGTGCCTTTTTGCAAACAGTAAATCTGTTTTAAAATAAGCTATAGTCCCAGCCACGCCATACTCTTTTTTTTTCATGCCTGTTCAGCATAAGACAGGGAATGATGCAGAGTGCAAGAATGGATAGCACAAAGGGTCCATCCCATACAGATAAAGCTCAGATCTGAACAGTCACATTCACTTTTCTTTTTTTTCCCCTCCTGCCAGAGATACACTGGGGGCGGGGGGGGGGAGGGGGGTGGGGGAAGGGGGCGGGGGAGTGATTTAAGCCATACATAGAAACATTTTAAATAAAAGGGGGGTTAGAGAGCCAGCTACCCAAGTTTCTGATTCTCGAACTGTCTTATAGTGTGTCTTATCATGAGGACATTCAACTGAGGAGAAAAGGAATCTGAAACAAAGGTGTGACTCCTGTCGGGATGAAGAGATGAGTGAAATGTGTTTTTCCTAGAACCTACAGAAAAGCTATTAAAAAGATAGCTGCTCTGCCTCGCAGTTTTTGAATCAAAGTGCCCATGCTTCTTTATTGTGCAGGATCCACTGCTACCTATCTTTTATGTATATGACAGTGACTGGCAGTGAAAACTGAACTGTGGTTTAGCAGATCCATCTAGTATGAAATATATGTCACTTGGATTTTGTGCTCTTATTTTGCTTCTAAGATGGCCACAGGGACTGTTGCCATAAGTAGAGGAGACAGGGATAGAATCCAGTCAGCCAGCAAGAGGTTTGTTAAATAGCAAAACTGGAATAAACTACTCTAAAATCTGACTAGAAAATTTGTTCTCAGATACTGTCTGAGATTTCAACTACTGTTAAAATTTTCACTGTTATTTTGATTCGTCTTCCATCATTGTTTTCTGATCCTCTTTCTATCCTGCAAAACTTTTCCCCTTCTGTGTGTTTTTATAGTGGATGATTTCCCCCAGCATTAGCTCATGCCTGTTCCTAGAATATTAGCCTGAGAGCTTTTGCTTCTCCATTGGGAGGAGAGGAGACATCAAAGAGTTGTCATCTAATTGATTTTCTGTTTTGTCTTTTTCTTCCATGAAAAATGAGGTCATCACAACAGAGGATAAGAAAAAAACATTTAAAATAAATTAAGACATCTTCCATAGCTTCACCACGACATATTCATATCCACTGTGAACATTTTATTAGGGTTTTCTCTTAAAAGATGTTTGCTTAATAGGAATGTTAGGGGTTTGGTTATGCATTTTTTTGTTTGCTTGTTGTTTGTTTGTTTGTTTTTTTACCTAGACTGTCAGGTGATATGACACTGAAATACAGTGACATAGATCACTAGAATATAGAGATTGAATAAATTGTCCAACCAAAATGGGAAGCTTTGAAACTCTCTCAAGATTTATGGTTAGGCAGATTCCATTCTTTCTGAGTTAAGGCTGAAAAACTAACAACTTAACTGCAAGCATATGGATTCCCTGTGCTGCCATTTCAAATGATGCTTAACTCAAACAAATTAGTCTCTGAAAACTGAGTTGGGCAGATCTTCAGCTATCTTAATTCTTTTGTTGAATGTGGATCTATATTATTTTATATTGCTATGTGAATAAAAGAGAGGTCACAGTTCTGATAATTTTATAAATCTGTGAACTACAATTCCCAGTGAAATCAACTGGATTTACATGTGAAAAGGTGAAGAGAAAGTAGATTGAAACATCTCAGCAATATGTTCCAAATCCATAATCTTATAATGTTTTTTTTTGTTAGTTATCAAAATGTGTTTAAGTTTGCAGCAAAACTACTGAGAACAGAAATAGGACCATGCAGTGAAAAGAAAAGGGGGAAAAAATGCTCACCTGCAATGAATAATGATACTTCAGTTGCAAGACAGTACCGTTAAAAGAACATTTCTAGTGGAAGAATCACCACTTTTAGGATCTTGTGCAACTGTTTCTTTGATAATTGTTCTAGAAGGAAATTGTGAAATCTTCTGTATGTTTTTGTAGTAAAAACAAAGCCCTTTTATAGAATCACAGTATCATAGAATGGTTTAAGTTGGAAGGGACATAAAAGACCGTCTAGTTCCAACCCCTCTGTGATTGGCAAGGACACCTCCCACTAGACCAGGTTACTCAAAGCCCCATCCAGCCTGGCCTTGAACACCTCCATAGATGGGGCATCCACAGTTTCTCTGGGATACCTGTTCCTGTGTGTCACCACCCTCACAGTAAAGAATTTCTTCCTGATATCTAGTCTTCCATTTTGAAGTCATTCCCCCTCATCCTATCACCACATGCCCTTGTAAAAAGTCCCTCTCCAGCTTTCTTTTAGGCCCCCTTCAGATACTGGAAGGCCACTATGTGGTGTCCCCGGAGCCTTCTCTTCTCCAGGCTGAACAACTCCAACTCTCTCAGTCTGTCCTCATAGGAGAGGTACTCCAGCCCTCTGATCATCTTTATGGCCCTCCTCTGGACCCGCTCCAACACATCCATGTCCTTCTTGTGCTGAGGACTCCAAAGCTGTATGCAGTACTCTAGGAGGGGTCTCACAAGAGCAGAGTATAGGGGGAAAATCGCTTTCCTCGGCCTACTTCATGTTTCCAGTGATGTCCCCTCCCTGGAAGAGTTGCAATTTTTTAAATAGATTTATAGAGTCTGGCTGCTCCTATAGGTCTGCAGAATCTTAGGTTACTGTGTAAAATGGATATAAATGGCACAGATGTAATTCACTACTGTTTTGCATTTGCTTTTTAGTAGCAGTAACTGATTTCTTCTAGAACATGGCGGTAGAGAACCAATTGTGGTGACAAGTTGTTCACATTAATTCATGCAATAAAATTTACAGCCCATGAGCTGGATTCGGCTCACAAGATGTTTTCATTGGACTTGCCACCTTTTACAGGTGAAAGGAAGCAGCTATTTGATTTCTAAGACCAGCAAAAGCTAAAGGATTTATCTCCCACCATAAAGAGGTTGGAGAGGGGTAGCAGCACTGCAGGTAACTGGGAAGAAGAAAGGTCACCACACACTTGCTGCCTTACATTGGCTGCAGAACGAACCCAGTGCTCTGGGTGAGCCCCCTTCATCCTACCTGCTTCCTTCCCCAACTCATCAGACTTCATCTTTACAACAGAAGTGCACCTCAAAGTGGCAGGATAGAGACGTCACTGGGAAGGATATATGGCTGCTTGTATGGTAATCATCCAATGCTGCCACCAGAGGAAACGTAGCAGAGCCTTCTGGGAAAGCTACTATTGCTTGGCTATGGGAAGAGCAAGGATAGGCCTGAGTTTAGTATCTCCACAAAGAGAAAAAAAGGTCTGGCAAAGCAGGACTTCATTTCCACACAGCTGAAGGCAACTCTTGGCTGGCCTTGCATGCTAAGAATCTGCATGTAGGATCTACAAATAAACCAAATATCTGCAGTTGTCAGTAAGATCTAGGTGACACAGTTAGTGATATCTGGAGAAAGACTTGCCTCTCTGTAAGGACTTGTCATACTTGACCATCTTGTGGTTGTGCTTGACCAACTTGCTAAGCTTCTAAAATGAATTGACTGGTGTGGTAGACAAGGGGAGAGCAGTGGATATTGTTTGCCTGGATTTCAGTAAGGCCTCTGACGCTGTCTCTCATAAGATCTTCACAGAGAAGCTGTTGAAGCATAGTCTGGAGGAGCAGACAGTGAGGTGGATTGAAAAGAGGCTGGGCTCAGATGATGGTGGTCAGCCATGTAAAGTCTAGTTAGAGGCTAGTAACTAGTGATCAGTACTGGGTCTAATCCTATTTAACATCTTCATCAATGATCTGGATGATGGGACAGAGTGTACCCTCAGCAAGTTTGCTGATTACACAGGCTGGGAGGAGTGGCTCAGAGGGTTATGTTGCCATCCAGAGAGACCTGGACAGGCTGGAGAAGTAGGCTTACAGGAACCTTGTGATGTTCAACAAGGGCAAGTGCAAAGTCCTGCACCTGGGCACAACAACCCCAGGTATGCTGAGGCCCACCCAGCTGGAAAGTATCTGGGCAGAAAAAGACCAAGAAGCCCTGGTAGACACCAAGTTGAACATAAGCCAGCAGTGTGCCCTTGTGGCAAGGAAGGCTAACAGTATCCTAGCCTGCCTTAGGAGGGCTGTTGCCAGCAGGTTCAAGGAAGGTGATCTTTTCCCTCAGCACTGGCAAGGCCATATCTGGAGTACTGTGTCCAATTCTGAGCTTTTCAGTGCAAGAGATACATGGACATAGGAAGTCTAATGAAGGGCCACAAAGGTGATGAAAGGACTGGAGAATTTCTCCCATAAGGAAAGGCTGAGCGTGCTGGAACTGTTTGCCTGTAGAAGAGCAGGCTCAGGGGGAATCTCATAAATGTATATGATGTATATAATGGAGCTGGGTTGCTTGCAGTGGTGCCTTAGTGACAGGACAAGAGGCAATGAGCACAAAGTTAAACACAAGAGGTTCCTTGTGGACATAAGGTAGCACTTTTTACTGTGAGGGTGACTGAGCACTGGCACAGGTTGTCCAGGGAGGTGCTGGAGTCTCCATCCTAGGAGATATTCAAAAGCCATCTGATCATGGTCTTGGGCAACTGGCTCTAGGTAGCCCTGCTTAGGCAGAAGAGTTGGACCAGATTTCTTCCAGAGGTCTCATCCAACCATTCATTGATTCTGCAAAAGCAGAAATGTTAGCTGACAGTCTAGTTTCTAAGATCTGCTCTCCATTTTCACATATCACAATTGTCTATAACAGGAGCTTAGACACCTACATGTAGATGCTTAAATATAGGTATATTCTTGAACTGTGTGAAACTCAGATTGTCTTGTTTTAACATAAAGATAGCACAACTATCTAATTTATTTGTTAAGGGATGTTACTTAAACTGGTTAGCTTTTCTCTAGCTCTTACGTAATTTTCTCCAATTTGTTGAAGTTCCAGCTGTTTCTGACAAATGGAGTAGAGATTTATGTTCACATTTATAATCTCCATGTAACCTCAGGACATTATTCCTGAGAAGGGCCTGCTAACTGTTTGATACTTCTCTATCTCTAAAACGTACAGCTCCTTCTTTGAGATCTGTGATCATGGTAATTAGTTCTAGCCAGTTTCTGTGCCCCACTGCTCAGGTCTATGTAAGACAAGGTTATGCCTTTTCTTTATACTGTGAGTTACTTCAAATGCTGCTTTTATTTTATTTTTGTGTTGCTTTTTTAGTTCTCTACCTCCCTGCTAAAAATTTATTTCAAAACCTTAACTTTTATTAAAAAAAAGTCTAGTCTAGATGATGTGGTAGTAAGTTAAAAGTAAAGTCCTCAAAGATTTAATACTGAGGAATGTTTAACAAGAGTAAAAAATACTTTTTAAAAGTGAAATATTTTAAAAACATTTTCATGACATGGCTTTCACTGGAATCTGACATGCCTCTGAGTACTTGGGATTGAGTGTGTTAGCTCTGTAGCTTTACAGCTGTTTATTCACAAAAAGATGTGAATAAAATAATGTCTCAGCAGCAATATTAGACTGTAGAGGGCAAGAGAAAGTGTTACTTCTGAGGCAGTGGTACTTTCCAAAGCCCTCCCTAGGAGGCAGTTAGGTTAAGCATAAGATCTGCAGGCAGAAGTTGCCCACAAGAAGAGGCAAATAAATGTTTGTGGTCCTCACAATTTGTGTTATACAATCATTCACCACCATCAGAAAAACATGAGACATTTTGTGTATTATTGATTGCATGTATTCCAAAGATTCAGGAGAGGTATATTATAGCTTTTCCTGACACTCCTTTTTTCAGTCTTGCTTATTTTTTTCATACAGAACTGGAGTCCTGATAACTTTGAAATCAGTGATATGGTGGTTTTGCGTCTGACTTGCCTGGATATTTACCATGCATTAATGGATAAGTTTTCTGGTAAAAAAAGGTCACCATGTTTTTTTCTGCTACAGTGGCTTGTAGATTTGGTAGCTTCTTCATCAGCTCATACTGCACATATCTCCTTTTTCTTTGATGGAAAGAGTGGAAGTTACCTGGTTTGAAATGCAGGGTAAAATATGACACTACCGGAAATATTTTCATGAAGAAATAAAAGTTCTGCTACGTTTAGGACTGCACATTTACCTCCTTTCAAACAAGACAGCACCTGCTGTAACTGAGTCAGTTGCCCAAAACTCTGGTCCAAAAAGTGTGTCTATCTCTGTTCAGATCTCAGTGCGCTATTTTGCTGTAGGCCAAAGCCAAAAGCCTGCCATGAAACACTCAGCTGCAGAACAGACATCCGAAATATGGGAGAACAACAGCTGTAGGAAAACATAATGTCATTAGTGCAAACTGTGTGTAAGGAGAGTAATTCTTGATTTGTTTGTTTTCCAGCTGTATTAGCTGCTTTAAAGCAAGTACTTGTTTCTTGAGATGACCTTGCTTCAGTAGTATCTGTGTTCTGTAACAAGCTACAGTATCACAGCTGTAAGTATGGCTTTCTGTTTCAATTTTAGCCTATTAAGAAAGTAGTTCTGTGCCCGCTTAAGGTCTGGCAGGGTTGGCAGGCTTCAGGATGGTTCAAACTGAAAGGCTTGTCATGTTAGAAATATTTCAGGTAAACCTGACCAAGTCTGAGCGAATGTCGGATTTACAAGGATTCTTGTCAAAAACATAGTTAACAAGCTGAAGAAGACGAAAAAGCCTTCTGAGCTGCATGATCTTAATTGTTATTTGTAACAGGTTAGAAAATAATACTTGAATTAGCGGGCATTATTTTAACTGAGATTGTCTCTTTAATGATTAAATCCAACAGATAGAAAAAGGCATTCCAAAACTGGAACCCTTCTTTCTTGTAGTCAAGTCTGCTTTCATTACTTTTCCCTTGATGTTGGATTATAGAGCAAAGCTAAAAAATAAAAGAGAACCTCAAGCTAGATTTTTAAATCCAGAGACAGGCAACAAATTTAGGTGCCCTGATTTCTGAAATGCTGAGCCTCTGGCAACTTTCGTTTACTTTAAAGGGAGCTGCCAGGGGCTCAGCACCTGAAAATAAGGTCAGTTATTGAGGCACTTCGCTAAAGATTGATAATCCAGAGAGAGGAGATCCATAACCAGAGCATAGCAAGATTGTGCCCCTTTGGGAGGAGAGAAGATTCTGAGCAGAAGAATAGAGGCACATCCTTATTATTACGAAGTAGTAAGTGCAGTATCCACAGGAGAAAGCAAAGTGTCTCTATGTTATGAGATGTGACCATTGACTTTTGGTTTGGTTTTGTTTTTAAAAACAAAACAAAGAGCAAAACACTGGAATGAAAGGGAGGGAATTTTGGGGGATAGTATGATTTATAAAGTCAAACTTCAGACCACTGTATCATGGCTTTCCCTTCTGCTGGTTGGTTTGCCTTTGAAGGGTGGTACAATCCTGTTCTTTTGCTCTTTTTTTGTCACATTCAGGTGGAACTGCTGCAGTTAGGTTTAGTCCTGGCAACAGCATGAATGTGGAATCAGGAAGTTCCTCTATAGGTAATTTTCCCTCTCTCTTAACTGTCTCCTCAGGCTGAGTACACATCAGTACTATGTTTTGTTTGGGAAATTAAAAATGTTGAAAGGAGGGAAATAAAAAAGAATTTCCACCAGTTCTGTCAAGTTACATTGCTCTGACACTTAATTTCCTTTTGAGGTCCAGCATGTATTTTTTATCAGATTTTGCCTCTTAATTTTGAGTCTTCTGCATCTCCCCTGCACAAAGCTATCCCATGGTACAAGCTGTGCTAACACTCGCATTAAAAACACTAATTTTCAAAGATTCTCTACTGAGCTGTGAAAATTTGCTCTAGGCAGACATATGCCTCAGGGCTGAGATGCGGAAGGAGACTTGTGCATGCTCCAAGGCCATATTATGACATTGTTTCTTTGCCCCATAAGTGGCAGTTCCAA
The DNA here is from genome assembly GCA_017639485.1 of Pluvialis apricaria. Taxonomy (NCBI): domain Eukaryota; kingdom Metazoa; phylum Chordata; class Aves; order Charadriiformes; family Charadriidae; genus Pluvialis; species Pluvialis apricaria. Next base: position 72,934,465 of record CM030044.1, read on the forward strand.
CCCGAAAATTCCAGAAGCTTCATTTTTATGTTCTGCTTTGCTGAAACTCTGCAGAGTCGTGTCCAGTTACTCCAGGGATTCAAAGGGTTTTTATGTCAATGGACACCAGCCAGCTCAGAGAACCCCAACTGGACCTTTCTCCCCACAAGGCATGCTGGTGTGCGTTGTCATCACATGGCTAACGGGCCTACCTCTTCAGCCTCATACCAGTGTGCAGTAGCCCAGATGTCCACAGTGGCCTGCTTTAAAGGCCCTGATTTGCATAAGTGGGCCTGCCAACAAATATATTTTTCCCTCAGAAATTGACTTATGAACTTGCTGGACTCTTCTCTACAGAAGCTTTGCTTGCAGCCAGAGATAAGATTTGGGTATGTGTGAAAAGCTAACAGTTTGGGAAGTAGAAAATCCTCCAGACAAATGTAAAAAGCCAGACACCGCTAGAAAAATGAATATAATGGAAGTAAGTGATTGAGAAGTTTTTGATTTAATATCTGTTTGGGTTTTTTCAATCGTTTTCAGTCTGAGGCTGTGTCTTAGGACTCTTGGACTGAGTACTGCAGTAATGAGCAAGAATTTCTAGGCAATCCCAAGGGGGTTTTACAGGAGTTGCAGAGCAGAGGGCTGTAAGACCCATTCCTGTATATAAATTAGACTTGCTCAAGGGTTAATTGTGGTGGGAACTTGGTTAAAAGGTTATACGGGCGAAAGCAATGTAGGATTAGTACTGTGACATTCCTGCTTCTCCCAGTGAACAGTTTATAATGCCAACTCAAAACTAGCATGAAAAGAACCTCTTTTATCCTTGTGATAATAGTGAATTATCACATTCATAGCAATTTCACAACTGATCACATAAACAGTTTGATAACTGCAAATTATAAAAATTCTCTGTCTTGGTCCTTACACTGATATAATAGCATGGGGTATAGTGAGACCATATGCGATGTGGTAACTCACCCTTGTATTACTGTTCAGGCATCTTAACTGAGACTAGCATGACTGGATTTACAAATGAAAGAAAGAAGGAAAGAATCCAGTGGTGTTTCCTGTAGAAGTGACACGGTGGGACAAGATCCCTTTCCGAAGTCAAGTGAGCCAGCACAGAAATTAGAGCAGTGGTCGTGACTGTTTTCTTTTTTTCAGAGCTGGGAAAAATACCTGGGTTATGACTCCAGGGAGGAAGAACAGGAAAGAGTAGGAGAATCTTTGAGTTTAGTTTACATAGTGTCCAAACACAATGACAGAAGGCGATGAGGACATACACAAACAATAGAGGGTTGAGAACTAAAGAAGCTAGTGAAATATACTTGTTTAGATGACAGACAGTGGTGTCTGAGTGTTCCCCAGGTGCTAAATAAGGCAATATTATCACTGTTAGTGCTGGTCAACACACCATCCTTACCGCCTGGAGGGAGATCAGGCTTCTTCCTTGTGAAGCAAATGCATGCATCATATGCACCTAAGTCTTTTTTATATTCTGTCAAATCACCTGTGCCAAGCATGGCACTGATGCAGAATAGGAGCATTCATTGAAAACGTAGAAAATGGTGTTGTAAAGCATAGCTGCAGATATGTAGTCTAACCTGTTTCTCAAAGCAAGGCTAACTTCAATGTTAGGTCAGACCACTGATGGTCTTTCTTCAGTAGTTTTGGATATTTCAAATGATGGTAATTCCACAGCCTTTCTGCACAGCGTTTTGCAATTCTGAACCACTCTTATTGTGAACCACTCTTATTTTTCATTATGCCTATTTAGAATTACTTCACTTCTTCCCCAAAGCAAGGAGTATCTCAGAAACAGATTGCTCCAAATACCAATCAATATTTCTGATCTTCTTGCATATGACAGGAATATACTTTTCTGACATATGATTTGCAGTAAGGCCACAGATTTTTGTAGTATTCCAAATCCAGTCTGAACACAAATTTTCTATGTAATATAAATTCTAAAAATCATTTTATAAGCTGTCCATGGTATCTTTAGTGTTAAAACCTCAATGGTAACCTATTGAATCTGATTTTTTGCTTTGTTTTTGTTTTTTTGGTTTTTTTTAAACGACTGGTCCTTGAAAATAAGGTATGGAAACAGTCCTGGTAAAACAGTCTTTTGTTCTTTTTATTCAAATTACAGTACTTTGATGGCAATTTTGTATAGCTGATGTTGTTTGGAAGGCATTCAAAGAGTACTGGTATTGGTATTCTGTTACACTTAAAGACAATCAACTACTAAAGCATAGCTATAAACAATTTGTTATTTTCAAGATTGCTTCAACAAATATTAGTTTCCAAGTATGCGGCCAAAAGTGTAGTTATATGAATGTTTATGTCAACTATGGCACTTCAATTTTTACTGACCTCGTACTCTTTGGGAAAAATTATCTTTCAGTGAAAGTTTAAGATGGATACAGGTATGCACGAAAGATTTTGCAGTTTAAAAAACTTCTTGTTGGGGTAATTTGAAATAAGTTGTTAACGATCTCTCTAAAAGTGTTTGTGTTAATTGTGACAATGTGAATTAAAACGTACAGAAAATAGATACCCGTTACATACAAATTCAGCAAAATAAATATGTGTTGTATGCTGCCACCTTATGGTAGCACAAGCGACATGAGTCGAGGTAATAGTATACTGCACAGGAAAAATCATCAGAAAAATAGACAATATCCTTCCTGTCAATAAGCTTATATAAAGGCAAATAAATTTCATTACCAATAAAAGTTTAACTGGGAAAAATTAATTATTATTTTCTAAAATGTCACTGAAAATTATTGTAATTTCTTTTAAAACATTGTGCTAAATCTCTTAATCCTGAGAGTGAGGATGGTAGTAAATTGGTAATGGCTGAAAGGACATACTTATTGGAGATCTAGATATTCCTGACAGGTTTGGAATAACAGCTAGTAAAGTAGTATATTTGGTATTGTGTTTCGAACATGTTGGTATTCCATCCATTTTTCTTAGCAGAAGCATAATCATGTTTACTATAGCCAACTAATACCAGAATATATATATTTTTAGAAATATTTCCAAAATTCACTTCATAAGCAGTGAAAAAAATATATTTCTTTCACAAGACACATATTTCAAGTGTGTATGTGTTGCTGTAGGATAGCATGACAGGCAGACATATTAAGTTAACGCTTAGAGGAGAAATCCGTACAAGACTGTTAAACCTGAAGGGACTACCTTTGCTTAGGATGTCCATGAACAATGCATTGCTAGGCACTGGGAGACAATATAAGCCTACTGTAATCACACAGAAATATTTGCCTCATCCTTATGCTCTTCCCGAAGCACCTGCCTTTGGACTCAATCAGATGGCTCTTTGCTCTGATCAGGTTCACCCACTGCCATGTTCACTGGCAGAAAAGCAGTTAATTATTATCTCCATTCTTCATATGAATGAATATTGCAAATCTGATCCCAAACTAATGATGTGATGAAAGAACAATGGGCGTACACCTTTTTGCTATATATAATCAAACCTTGGTATTTACTGGGAAGAAATCTCAAGTATTTAGCAACAGCTTCAAGTTTATTTACAGCACAAGGACAAACAAATAGAATATCTTTTGATTCAAAAGTGTTTCTCTGCTAAATAATTTTCTGTTTGTTTATTTTTGTACTTTCAGCTACATAAAAGACAAAGCACCAGTGCTCAGTTGATAAAGATGTCAGACTGAAAACATAAAAGTTTATGTTTAAGTGAATCTGAATCTGTGTTCTAGACCCCAGCTGGAAATGGATTGCAAATTGACAAGCATAACAGCTGAACGTATGTGAACTGCTTTGAAATGGCCAACTTCAGATGGTCTCAACAACCTCTAAACTCTTAAAGATAATAGGCTAGATAAAAACAGAGATTCCAAATTGTGCAGAGCTTTATACTGTAAGTTGTCATATAGCAATTTTAAAATCAATTTGGTGTTGAACAGGAAACCAATGTAATTCTCTCAGAACTCAAGTTTCATACTGAGACCTCCTTGTGCATGCTGAATTACAGCATCTGTATTTTGTATGCTTAGGAAGAAATTGCATTTAGGGGAATTATTCAGAAAGTCATGCAGCAATCCAATTCTATATGCTAAGACACTGAGACAACATATGGTAGCATACAGAGTAATGGCATTTTGTGAGCTGTAGCTCAGTAAACTAAATCTGGTCTTGAAGTTCCAAGGTCGTGTTCTTGACTCTCTTACTTACATAGTGTGTCACTTTAAGGTAATATTTGTTGTTTGAAAAGTCCAACTCGTTATCGTTGGTTTCTTTGTATATTTTTGTGCTTCAGAAGGAAAAAAGAAAAAAAAAAGAAAGGGTGGTAGAGGAATAAAAACCTACCAATATTTACTAAGCACTGTCCAAAGTCCATGCAGTGCTTATTATTACTTAATACTCCTTATTTCTGCTTATTAGTCTCTTATTCTCCAAAAAGTCATCCCAAAATTTGATGAACTTCCTTGTGTCTTAGATGCTAGATGGAGGAAAGGTTTGGGGTACTAGGTATATACAATTCCTTTCAAAAGAATTGTGTGTCACTTTATCTAATGTCGTGTTTCCTATTTGAAGAGCTCCACGCTTATTTTCATTGGTTTCTTTGTATATATTTGCCCTCCAACCATAAGAGAACTATTATACATAATAAAAAGCTTGCATTTTCATAAAATTAAATGCAAAGCTCAAAAAACTGTTTATACATCCTGTTAGAGCTGCTGCCTCTTGTGTTTTAATAAAAGCTTTGTATTTTAAGCAATATAGACGTTCAGCTGAGATCCAAATTTTAAAGCAGATGAAGTAGACTTAGAAAAATATTGGCTAATGCTAGCCTGCTGACCAAAAAAAAAGACAAACTAAGAAAAATATGTAAAATTGCATTATGAAATGTGTTACTTGACGGAGGCAATTTCTGTAATTTACCACCATTTTGATGCAATTCATTGTAGCTGTATTTTGGCATTTTTCTTTGGCTCCGTTCAGGATGCTCAGCTTCACCGGACTGAAGGTGGAATATGCTGTTTCACTGACAAACATCTCAGCCTTAGTTAAATGAGACTTTGTAATAAGGACACATCACACTAGTGAAATCATAAAAAAAACCAACTTCGCTGCATTACTGAATAAGCATTTGATCTTTTTTGCTTCCATCTCTCTCTTGCTGTTTAGACTAAACCTGCTATAATAGGTTCCCCACCAAATTGTGAAGCCACCTTCAATTACTTTTTAGAGAAAAAGCACCACTTGAAACTTTTTGTTGTTCAGAAAAATGGATACTACTTTTTGATCAAATTTCTTTGTGCTTAAACCTTAATGTATTTTTTCTGGTCTTCTTAAGCACTACTGAATGACACTAGAAAACCTGAAGCATCTGTCCTTCTGAAGTACTTTAAGAACAGTCAGTGTAATGCTGGGCTCTTACATACTTCTTTTTTTTCAAGTTGTTAATAATAAGTTGAGAACTTATGTATCACACTTCAGAATGACTACAGCAGTTCTCCTGTTGTGTTTCAGAAGACATATGCATGTTTTTAGATGACATTTAGTGCAGCAAAGACGCAGTGTTTTTCCATTTTCTTTCTAGTTTTAGGCTAAACAGTTCAAGTAACAATCAAAAGTAGCAACGTGCATAGACATTTAAAGTCAGTATTAGCTCCTTTTTTAATCAGTTAATATCAGTGAATTTTTTAGACTTCTTCCTTGCTTTTCTCATTATTCACGGAAAATCCAGTTGATAGCTTTGTTTAAATCTCCTTTGAGGAGTAGGTGATAATGAAGGGTTTCATTTATTTCTTTAAACTACTCGTATTAAACTAGACTATGATAATCAGTTTGGCATAAAGGAACATTGACATATTCTATTAATATTGATGTTTTTGTAGCAGTTGTGGAGAAGGAGGGGGGGGGAGGAGGATATTTTTGCATCAGCACATGTTTATTTTAGCCACTTCCTTAAATGCTAACTTTTATATGAAGCTGGAGTTGAACTGAAGCAATTAAAATGAATGTATTTTCTTTGTTTTAAATTACAATTGTGTATAAGCTGTATCACTCAAGGATGGTAAGGTATTTGATAGAAGCACTTAAAAGCGGAGGATAAAAATATTATTTAAGTTAAAGTTTTATTGGCTATATCATGGTACTCTTAATGATACCAGAAGAAAATGCTAATCATAGAAATGAAATGACAGTGTACAGTCTAATGTAAGACATTAGATCATATAACACAGACAAAGGGAACAAGCTCTTTCTTTTTTCAAGGGGCTAATACAGCTGAATAATTTCTCAGAAATAGAGTTGATTATACCCAAGAATATGATGAAAGAATGTATTTAGACAGCACATGTAGGTAAAGGCAGACAGAACATGTTTCCTATGAAGCCTGTGACAATCAGACACTCCAAACTAAATACAGGATGACAGCTTCAGCTGTGCAGACGAACCTCAGCTACTGGTTTGTGAGTTGCTGGTACAATCCCAAGTAGTTCAATGATTTGTTGTGCTGGAATTCCAGTAGCAGTGCTGACAGTATTGTAATACCACTATCCTCCTTCACCACAGAGACGCATCTGTCCTGGTGAACCAGAAGATACAGAAATGTGCATTGTGAGTTCTTTGGTTGAGGTTTGGGTTTTGGTTTTTTTTTTTTTTGTCATGAATGACCAGGAGAATTTACCTTTAATAATGGCAGTCAGTAACTCAGTGAGCAGGTCACTCCTGAGTAGGAAAAGGTATTCAATTCCCAGTTGTACAGATAAGGAAGACAAGCTTGAAACTTGATTTCCTGTTTCCTGGGGGAGTGCAGCACAGTTAACATCTACAGGGTAGCACCTGAGAAAGAACAAAGGGAGTTAGAAGAGGCAGAGAGAGGCAGACCTCAAAAAAGTTCAGGAGAAGAAAATGTAGCATAAACAGGAGGTATGACTAAGCTAGAATTCTGTAGTAGCTGATGTAAGAAAGCACACATCACAGACGAGCAATTGAGCACTACCCCAATCTGGGTCAGCAGAAAATAAAAAAAATACATTTAATTATAGTTATATCCATTTCTTGTTGGTTCTTAGCATGTGTAAGTTGAATTTTGTAGCCAATATGATCAAGGGTGGTAGAAGAATCTGAAAAGTGTTGGTATTATCACATTTTTGAAAGGCACAAACAAAGGGTGAAGCTAGTGTTAAGCATGAGAGGATTTCTAGTAACTCAGCTTTTGTGTGGCATCTCACCACATTTTTTTAATCATTTTTTTCCTAAATAATGTTATTGGTTACAGTGATTGGTGTTGCTGTCAATCAGCAATTTCCTGAGGAAAAGAATTACAGTACTTCTTTAATTTAGCCTGTCCACACAAAGTAAAGTCTTTTATGAAAAGAAGTAACATGGCTTTGTTGATATTGTTGATAACTGGTCCTGCTCTCCAGTTGCTGATCTGAAGGTCTAGCAATGCACAGACCTCAGTGAACTAACCCGCTTGAAATAGAATTTGGGTGATTTCCCTGTGGAATAAGTCTTTCACCTCATGCACCAATTTCTTTTGCTTAAATCAAAGTCCTTTAATCAGTCTTGACATCTAGAGTAGGATTATTTTGAAAAAGAAAAAAAAAGCCAAACAAACAAAAGTTGTTTTGTTTTACTGCCATTAAATTCAATGCAAAAACTCACATCCTTTTCCTTATGAACAGAGTTAAACTAATGATGAATGCTTTAAATTTCTTATCTGAGTTTCCTATTTACTGTTAGAATCTGTGCATTTCATTAAGGTCCATGGGTTCCATCAAATTTCAGGCTCTGCTAAGTGTGTATTATGAAGGACTGCAAAATGTGTTTAGACAGATAGAGTTTTAAGTAATAGACAAAAAACCAAACGTGTTAAGGATCCTGAGACATACAGAGAGATGATGAGGTTAGCTACATGCTCTTCCATGATTTTTTTTCATGGTGTCTTTGATGTCCGATGTTACCTCAAGACATTGTTTCCACCAGAGATAATGGCTTATGGCGAAGAGTTATACTATGTTAATGGAGTTGCAAAGACTGGTGATCATTCTGTCATTGAATGAGTATCTGTCATCCTTGTCTCTGTCACCACTCTTGGTAAAACAGCACTGTATAACATCAGAATTCTGATCCAAGGACAAGAATATTTTTAATTCATTTTGTTCTTGTTCTTTACACCTGGGTATGACAGCAGAAATGAATGGCAGTAACATGCTTTAGGAATCTTTCTGACAAATAAGCCTTGAAACACCACATGGAATTGGTATATATCTTAGCTTCTCTGCTGACCTGGATGAACAGGTGTAAAAATAACCTGGTTAACCAGGTTTCAGTCTCAGCTATTTACTGGATATAAATCTTTTCATGCCTATATTCATAATAGATTATACCTCTTTTCTACTGCTCTTAAAAATAATTCCCAGGAGATCAAAGAGATTACATAAAGGCACGTTAGGAATTCTTGTGATGGCCAGTAAAATAATTATTTTGTCATTCCTCCATCACTACATTTCAGAGTGCAATTATACATTTTGCATTAATCAACATCAAAACTTTAGAGTTAAAAACTTAAAGACAATTGGAAAAGGAACACAAGACCAGTTTTACCAACTGACAATTGGTAAAAAATGGTCTCTCCTTCCAGCTTTGTTTGCAAAGACAGATGTTAAAAGCCTGCTCTGGGATTTGTACATATTTTATACTCACAGACCAGTCTGTGGTAGGGAGCTATCTGCATAATGGAAGGAGTGAAATGTTGGGACAACAACAGAGATCCTGTTTCACCACTTAGTGCAAAGACAGTACAAAAGAGTGGGATGGAGCCAAGTGAATACCCCAGAGCTGAAGACAGGAACTCAAATGCCATGCAGATGTCAGTGTTTTAATTGACATGTTTTCGGATTTCTTTGATAGCTGCTGATAAACATCGAGGCTAGAAAGTGTTACTTAGTTAAAAATGCTAAGACAGATTTAATTGGCACAATTGTTAGGGACTTAAGAATTAAAAAAAAGATTACTATGATCATCACTATTACTTTAATATTTTTTAAAACTGCTCGATATCATTTGCTCCTACAACTTTTACCTCCTGTCCTCGTCTCACAATGGTCATAAATCACAACGCCTTCCCCTTTCATTTCTTGAAAATCTTATTAATGAAAATTAATGAGAAAGGATTCTGTGAATACTAAAAGCTGAATATTCTGTTTAAATTTCTACCTTGCTTGCAACGTCCTCCTTTTCCTTCCAACCATTTCCTTTACCACTAATAAAAGTTATTGAGAGTTTTATGATTAAAGCAGATTAGTTATAGTAGCTGTAAATTCTTTGCAAATGCATAAGGAAGAACATATTAGATTTAAAGTTGATGGTTATTATTTTTTGTTGTGACTACTCTACTTTCATCCCATGATAATATGCAGAGTGACTATACTATTAAATATTATCTAGCATTACAAAAGGGCTTTCCAGGGAAATTAGTTATGCCCTTTGGTTGTACCACCAGTGTACGGATATCAGGTACTGTTGATTAATTCTGTATCATTCTTTCTCTTTTCCTTTCTGTCTTTTTCTTTCCATAACAGTCATGTCCTGTCATAGGAAGTATATTGTCCACGGCATTTCTTTCAGAACCATAATTTAGGAATGGACAAGCAACAATATGTAAAAGATTGGGAAGGAGGGGGATTTTGTGTATCTCTCTCAGATTTTTAATGGAAATCATATCAGATTCATTTGTCTATCTGGTAGTTTGTAAGACACTGTCCTTCCATTTCAGCATTAGATTATGGTAGCTGTTGGATGCAATTCCCAAATCTTGCTTCAGCCTGCACACTCAGTCTCGAGTTATGCGCTTTCTTTCAGCCTAAGCATACAAGGTCCCCAGCAATTTATATAAAACAGAAAAATGTGTTTCATAGCACCCATTTCTCTGTGTTGAGGCCCTGATAGTCAAGGGTTCTCAAGTTAGGTGTAAACTTTTGCTGTACAAAAAGCTTCGATTCTGAGACATTGTATTTAGAAAATAGCTCTGCTCTTTGCACACCTGTGAGCCACAGCATTCTATTAATGGCAAGTACTATGAGGTATTCCATTGGGAGCAAATAAAAGCTTTCCGTTTATAGAAATTCCAAGGTTTTTAATAAATTAGCATTGAAAAGTTATTTTTTGCTTCTCAAAATTTTGTCAATCCCTAAGCTTTAAATGAAAATATTTGTGGCAACAGCTCCACCAATGACTTATCCTCATCATTCATTACCACCAGAGTTTTGGCGCAGCTGGGTTCAGTAAGGGCTGTAGTTCAGGTTTTTGTGCCTAGTGTGCCAAAGTGGAAGAGACTAATTCAGCTCCCTCCTGTACGTAATTGTAAATCGGGGAAGATTCTAAAAGTTGCTGGATTTACCTTTGGGTAGGAAGTCGTATCAGAAAGTAAGTCTGAAAAGCAGGTATTTTCACCAAGATTTGTATCTCTGCTCTTGGAGATAGATGATAAAAACTTCAGCTATAAAGTTTGATCAGCAGAATTGCACCAGTCCTAGAACTGTATACATCCAAAGTTCTTATAATACAGTAGTTGCGGTGTTTGTTGTTCCCCTGTGCACATGCATGGAGGTGTTTATCTGTTGCAGATGGCCTCTTTATTCACTTCTCTGTGTAGTATACTTGGTGCAACCACTGTACTCTGTAAGTATGATTTGCCTTGCTGTGACGTACCAGCTTTTCTTTGTTGATTTAACACTGCTCATAAAAAAGGTTAAGCAGAAGTAAAACACAATTTCATTTAATTATTTCCAATACTAATTTCCTACACAAGCTTAGAAAATCACTAGGTTATAATACTACATATATTAGCAAATATATTAGTAGTATGGTTGGCTTTTGTGCAGTAGTGAAACCTATAGTAAACAAGAGGTCAAACCTTATCCTTATGTTTGATTACTGGGGCATATACATTCAGTGACTGCTTTCCTTGGGGAGTGATAAAAATAATGGTACTGCCAAGCAGGTTACAGGAGTGAAGCCAGTAAGTTAAAAATATTAATGTAGAGGTTTATTGGATTAGACTTGTTTCCTGTTACCCAGATTTCTAAATATATAGGGAAACTGTGCAGGGAGAATGCTGTGGAAGTCCAAACTGTATCTTATTTCTCTGGAATTTTAGAAAAATCTTTACTGTTTCAGTTAGGCTATTATCATTAGCTAGGACTTTTACATAGAAAGACTAACCAGTTTCTATCTTGACCCATGCGGTAGATTTTGAATGTGATAAAATTGTTCCACTATGTGTTTTTAAAAGAGCATGATGAAAAGCTGTATTTTTTCTAGCACACCTTTTTCTTAATATTTTTTCATATATTGGCTCTCCCTGTTCTGTTTCGAGTAAAGCTTAATAGTTTGTTTCGATGTTAATACTGACAAATATAGCTGATCGAAGTAATAAGGATTTGAAACATGGTGGTATGACTGTCACACAAGATCATATTTAAACACTTAGAAAATAATTGTTAAGATACTTAAGATACATGAAAAACGCATTGAAAACCATATATTTTTTAGTCTCATTTTTCAGTCAGGAGTAGCTGCACAGACTTTATGAGGTTAGCCAGATTTAGTAGGGTATTTAATGTGATGTTTAAGTTATTGACATACATTTTATATGATTTTATAAAGTGTTTATGAATATTTGGATTGATTGTTTGGGTCATTTTGGTGACTAATCAAATTAGTAGGCCAACGTGATTTTTAATGAATCCAGACTAATGGAGTGGGTGTGACGTTTCATATTAGTAGGCAATAACCACATGTCATTTGAATATAAATTCATATAAATAACATCACAATATGCAAATCTGTTTTGTCATTACTGATGCAGGGCTGTGAAGCCCAACAGTACAGCAAATACTAACATTTTGCCTTTAAGTGTTCAAAAACATAAAATAAATGAGGCATGGCTATGGATTGTCTTCGGCCTACATTATCTGCACAGGAACTATTAAGAAGGCTTTTCTATCTTCCTTTCATGCCTCATTTTCTCATACTATCTAATGTAGAGCTCCACTTAAACTATAATGTGCTACTGTCTTGAAAGTGCATTTTTATGGCACTAAAAAGCTGCAATTGTGCATTATGGGCTTTTTACTGCTGTTTTTATTGCTCTGTTGCATTGTATAGAATAATAAAACTTTGTAGTGCAGGAGTTACTTGTTTAATTAATTTTTACTTTTAAATTATATTTTGTCCACTTTAAAAGCAATCTAGAATCCTGATGTCAAAGAAGCAGATTGTCGACAATAGCTCTGGATTTCAGCTTGTCACACTTAAGACTGTCTATCAGTAAATTGAAACTGTGGAACACTCCACATTATTTGCCTTTGTAGGTGTTAGTAAAGTTTCAATACATATCTTTCGGGACTACAAATGAAAATGTTCCTCCTGCACTAGTGATACTTTATTTTGGTGCTACTTCCTTGAAATGTAAGTATTCTGGTAGATCAAAACTGATGTAGTGGTGAAAGTCTTGTGGCAAGGAAAATAAAATAAAAGAATGTAATCAAAAAGGCTGAAAATTAGTTTAGTGTATTTAGCAACTGTGTGCATGCACGAAATTTTTTGGTCAAAACTTACATGATGTAACATTCTGACTGTAGGAGGTGATAGCTCTTAACCTTTGCAGACTATTTTGAGGTAGTCTACAGGCTATAAACTGTTGCTGCAGTCTCTAATTTATTGTGCTCACTAAGTACTCATCTAAAATGCCCTTCAGTGCTGGATTCTCAAGTTTCTTACTGGTCATTTGTAGGTTTTCACTAGAATATGCAGAATATAATCTCAAGAACTCTGAAGAAGTTTTTGATACGACATAGGACCTTCATCTGGAAGAAAATTCTATAAACTGATCAGAAATGAGAGCTGAGAGGTATTTGAAATTACAAAAGAAATCTCTTTCATCTATTTTTTTTCCTCTTCAGAGCACAGATTTCGTGTTCTCATGTAATGTATCAGTAGGTCTTCTATGTCAGGTAAAAAAACAAAATCTGCACTGTTTGGTTACAGAGGAGAATCTCTACCCAGCTCTCTCTACACAGCAATACCCAAGGCTTGAATTCTGAACCTGAGCCTTGAGATTTTCGTGGCACTTACCTCTTGTGGGCATTATAAACCCCCATCTGTGCACCATCCTGAGGGGATGAGGAATAAATCTTTTGTACTTCTGACCCTTACCTGGAGCAGTGTGATTCGATTTGGATAAAGCTAGTTTTTAATCATGCAGATTTTAGGCTGCTGAACTCAGAGCATAAATCAGGGTCTCAGAAATTCAAGTGAGTGACTTACCCAGGTCTCTGAACTAAGGAGGTCTCAAGTGCCTTCAAGGTAAAAAAAAAAAAAAAAAAAAAAGAAAGAAAGAGAGCATGAGTGGCTAATTCAATAATGCCAACAAAATTTTGTTGTGCATAAACTTTCTAAGTTAAAGCAATGTGGCGTTGGCACACACTTGTTTTCCTGTTTTTTTTTCTCTAATAATTTCATGTTTTACTTACAAGTCCATAGACTTTTTAGGTAAAGGTTAGTTTCATAATGTAGTTCCTTGTCCTGGTTTGAGGTAAAACAGGACCAGTAGGTTCAGTAACTTTGCTTCTCAGCTGGGCGTCTTCTAACTACTGAAATTAACAGCATATTGTGCAGACACTGTTCGCTCTCTGAGTGATCAGACCAATGTTTATAGTTGATGCCCAGGCATGGCATGCAGAGAGGCTCTTGCTTATACTTATTTCTATAAGTCCCAAGGCCAACCGTGCTACTTGCCCCATTGGAGGGTCAGAAGCGGAAAAGCATAGAGGAGTCCCAACTGCAGGGAGGAGAAGAGAGGACAGGTGACCCAAAACTGACCAACAGGGTATTCCATCCCATCTGCATCAAAATAAAATAAAATAAAAGCTAAGGGATCAAAGGGTCTGCCCTCTTTCTTCAATAGCCTGCGTCCAAGGAGTAGTCTGACTGTTCATCTGCCTTTGATCCCGATCCTGAATGCAGATCTGGAATGCAGTTCCCATCCGTCACTGAGTCCAGTCTGGGACTTCCCCAGTGCCCGCCGGTGTCGTGATTATCATCCTGGGAGCTTGATACGGTCTTGTATATATTGTATATATTTCATTATTTCCTTTTTATCATTTTATTATTAATATTTCATTAAAGTAGTTTTATTTTTTTCTAAACTCATTTCTCTTTCTCTCTCTTCCTCCTCTTCTTGAAGGAGAGCATCTGTCGTTCCCCTCAGTGGGCAGTCTGGCCTAAACCTTGACAATCCTAAATGCTGAATTTTGCTAGGTCTATCTAATGCATGTGAATAGCATTGCAGCCACATTTTTTGAGAATAAATTCGAAGTTTTTGTTGCCACATCAGAGCTTCAAAACTCTGTCTTTGTAAAAAGCAAGGTGTATGCATGTTCAGGTGTAATATAATCATAAACTTAAATTTTAGTCTCACAGGTTCTGTTGTTGCTGAAACTATATTTAATTTCTTAGGTAGATTTTTATTACTAAGAAACATTAAATGAGTAGATGCAAGTGTCCAAGATCCTGAGGTAGACTTCATTATAGCCAGATGATTCCTGAAAGATTTGTGTCCAAGTTGCTAAGTTTATTCAAGATAGAAGTCCTCTACATCCCCAACATAATCTTTACTTAACTGCCCAAAGAGTTTGTTTCTGCAAGTTGTATCAACATTCCTTGTCTGGCTTGCATTGGAACTTGAAAACACTTAATCATTAGCCTCTTAATGTCAAGTTATGTACTACCTCAGTCATGTCTTTTTTAACAAACTGATTTACTTATCCCAGCCCTTATCTGTAGATCACATTTCTAAACCTTCATGATTCTTGTTTCTCTCTTGGATTCTCCTTATCTTGTGTACATTTTCTTGAGAGTATGGCATTTCTTAATTAATATCAGCTCTCAGTGTGTAAAAATATTGGTAACAAAAATATTGCAAATAAAAATATTAATAATTACAAGACACGGCAAATTGTACTTACTTCTACATGTAATACCTCTGTGTTGCCTGCAATCTGGTGTTGAACAGGGTCCGTGTCGCAACTGATTCTGGATGTGTGTGCATGAGTTAGGAAAATTGCTCCGCTGGGAGTATCTGATACTGATAAAATGTCAGCTACGGTGTATATTGATCGGTATACTGTTAAATCTGACCAGTTTTTACATTTCATACATACAATCAAAACATTCATAAATTCATTCATTAGCAATACATTTAGTACTAATGATTTGTTCTACACATTATTAAACACTATCACTACATATACAAAACTTTTATCATAGAGTGGCTGTATGTACAGTGACACAGAGCTGCTGCACTGCAGTCAGGGCTGATGGCTGGGTGCTTCTCAGTCATGGAGGTCGAGGTGATCAGAAACACCAGCCCAGGTCAACCTGGAAGGTCCCATAAGTTGCTTCCTTTACTCAAAAAATTGGGTGGAGTTTTTATTTATTGTTGAATAACTATGTTGACTGGCGAATTGCCAATAGGCTGGAAACAAGGGCAACACACCCTGTAGAGACCATGAGGGGTTGAAATTGCCAGGAGAATGAACTTTTCATTCAGGGAGTTCAAGCACCAGCATGTGAAGGCATGTATTTGGTGGTGAACTTCTCCCTTTTGATACTTGCATTAGTTATCTTGTCATTAATAGGAAATATTAATCTCAAAAATTATTAAGATAACTTTTTACTAATAAATCACACTTCTATGTTTTGGTAGCAGAGACCCAAAAATCTCAAAATTTTACATTCCCTACTCATTAGTCACCAACAGTTTAAATATAACAGTACTCTGATAGTTATCTCCAGGGTACAATTCTGGTTTTCCTTTCAGATATGCTGTTGTTTAGTTGATAAAATGAAAGAAAGTAAACATTGGAAGAAGGTTGAAGGTCTTCAAGAAGAAAAAAATGTTATGTTCGGGCTAGTATCTTTGATAGAGTCCTGAAGATGAAATCCGACATGTAAGAAGATAAGGATGATACAGAAGGATAAAGAAGCATAATCCTGAGCACTCCAAGTAGATGAAGGTTGGATTTTGAACTTGACTAACATGATAGGAGAGTACAAGGTAGGAGAGTACAAGATAGGACAGTACAAGAAAGGAACTGATAAATACAAGTTGGACATTAAGATAGATTTGAGCACAATTCATCTTAGTAGTGGAGGGGGTGAAAATAATCCATGCCTGAAAGGCAATTTTTAGTTACTGTAGTACCTGACGTGACAGATCAATGTAGTATTCTCCATACTGTAATTATTATAATTAAAATAATTAGGAATCTAAGATGACAGCTCTATCTGAAATAATCTTTAGCTTTTTAGTTCAATGTGATGAATTTATCATATTTCTCTGTATATGAAATGTAGCCAGAACTGCTACCCTGACTGCAGCAACTAATATAAACTGAGGAGTCTGCTCAGAAAATCATTGTTGCGAAGCTTAAACTGGTTGAAGTCTAAGACATCCCTGAGGAAAGGCTTTTGCAAAAATGCTCTGGTACCTTTCAGAGTTGTCATTGTGTGAAATATCAGAGAAGAAAACATGAAAAATACAAACTGTAAATGTGAGGTAAGCTTATTTTGTGCAGTGAACTATTTGGCCGTATGAGCTGTGAATGAGTAGAATTTTCTGAATCTGTCCCATCTACGTTTTCCCCAGGGACAGAACAGTACCTTCTCATGACTACCTCCAGTGAGCACCCCACACTTCACCATGTCAGAGACTCAAAGAGAATTTTGCAGCATTTGCAATTTCCCTTAGCATATTCCTAAGTAAAGATGCTAACACCTAGGATAAAAATAATGCACTTGTCTAGTTAGTGAGGAGTGTAGATGGGAGGCAGCCCCATCATGACCAGGAGGGAGAGAGTCTGAAATTTTAAAAGGGCTGAGATAAGCCCTGATTTAACATTTTGTGAAATAATTTGCAAAGACAGAACACATGTAAAATACAAGTGCAGTTTTTCATCTAACACTGATCAAACTAGAAAGGGCAGATTTAACACGGTTGCTTGCAGTTTTGGCACTACTAAGAACAATTCTAGGTATTTATTTTTTCCCCAGTCTCCCCAGAATAGTACCAGAAACAGTAAAAGTTTATAGTTGAGGTTTAATACCACTTTTGTTGACTGTGCAAGCTCCATGATGTAACATATTTTGTTAGGTCTTTTACTTAATGCAAGACTTCAATTGCACATATTCACGCTGTGTCTGTCTGGGTGTCACACCAATATATTTTTGAGTGCTTGCTGCAATTTTTCAGATTCTTCATTTCTTTATTTATATTGGAACTCATATAGTTTTATCCAAAAGCTCTTTTCAAAATGCCTGTAGTACACAAAAAAGCACTTTATCAACAGATAGTCTATTGCCTTGCAGATGTGAGTTTCAAGAAGCATCCTTATGGTGTAAGAATGTAATCTATTAGAGTGATAAATGTTTCAAGGAGAAACAATCTTAATCCAAAGCAAAACATTTTTTATTAAATGTTTCCAGCTATCTACAGATCC
Source organism: Pluvialis apricaria (assembly GCA_017639485.1). Lineage (NCBI taxonomy): Eukaryota > Metazoa > Chordata > Aves > Charadriiformes > Charadriidae > Pluvialis > Pluvialis apricaria. Next base: position 72,952,014 of record CM030044.1, read on the forward strand.
ACTAGCATGTGTCCCTTTCAAACACTATCAATAAAGATACTATTTTTTCAGAGATACCTTTACTGCTCTTGTTTTCCACTCTCCAGAAATGAAAATCCCAACAACTGATGCATTAATCCCACGGAGAATTTTCTTGAAGATTTCATGTTTCTAACAAGATTGTTGTTGTATCAAATAGTAACTGGATTTTTAGAATAAGAAACCATAGGTAAGGAGCGACTGTATTTCTCAACTGAGAAATAATAAAAATACAGTTGCAGATAATGAGTAAAAAAACTGATTTAGTGCTCATAGGAAATCTTGCTTGTGTGACTATTTTCAAACACTAGGTTGAATCCTTCATTTGTACTCAGAGAAATCATGGTTTATGATACGCAGCACCTGCAAGCCAGCTGATTCTTCTGTTAAATATTCAGTGGGTGCCAAACTGTGATCAGTTTAATAAAACAGTTTTCAAGCCCACTGCCCTTAGGATCGTCATTGCATCTCGTTCGAGTCATAACTTTGTTCTGCGTTTCGGTTGCAGATAGAGACAGCATCTTGTCCTTTCAGCTGAAATGTATACATGTGCACAGCATCCTTTTCAAAAGCGTACCATCTATGTTTAATGTAATCAACGGGATCTTTTCTGCTAGGTGAAAGAGTGCTCCATTTAATGCATACATTTTGACAAATTAACGAAGGCATTTATTTTCAGCTGTTGGTAAGACTGGGGATGTCAGGCTGCAGATACATGCAGGTCTGTTAACTGGTTAATAGCTTAATAGTAGATCTACTGTTGACAGCTGCTGTTTCTGCAGGTGCCACCTCATTTTCTCTGTGGCACACAATTAAAATCAAGCCTCAACGTTCTTTGATTACACTGAGAAAGTATATTTGTCTATAAATAGTCCTTTTGAAATGCATAGGTGCTGTTTAGTGAGTAAAGTATCAGATTGTCTCTCAATGTTGCCAGTTGTGATAGGATGTACCTGTATCACAGCATAAAAAGTAAAATCCTCAAAATTCCAAATTTTGGCTTCTGATTCAAATGCTTATCATGTCCTCAGTCTTTTTGTCGTATTGGCCAATGGTAGGATATTTCTGACTTCTCAGCTGGGAAAGTTGCTAAATTACTTAGCAAAAATGTGATTTTCACCATGAAAATTTCTTTATTTGCTCAGAACAGATGTTAAGTTCAGCAGTAGTCTGTTTCCAACATTACTAAGGGAAAATGAGGATGCACATATAAAGTGAGCAACCTCTTTGTAAACCCCCTAGATTCCAGGACTGACAGTTTAAAGACCTGATCTGAATGTCACCATAATAAATGTGGTTTTAACAGTCATAAGCATAGTCAGAAGAGTATGGTGTCTATATTTGGCCCTTGTTCATAAGCAGTTATCTTAGTTCTTAGCCAGTCATGTGTTTACATCTTTCTGGAAAAATCTGTAATATGATTTGCTGTTGAGGATCTGTGTTGCTATGGTTTTTCCTCTAAAAAACAAAAGAAGAAAAAAAGTTCATGTAATGCCAGTTATTCTGTCTCATGAATGAAATCTGAGCTATACTACTACATGTATTTCTGGAGCAATTGATTACAGGTCCTTTTAAGTAATTGCAGTCTATACTACTACCATCTCTTGACTCTGGATGCCTTTTTTTTTGGCTTAGAGTTCTTTTTTGCTTTTATTTCATTACTTTCTGATCATACCATGGCTCTTCTCTCAGTCTGATAAATTCCATTCACATATTAGGAAAAGTTGTGGATCTCTTTCTATTTGCAAGACTTGTAGTAAGTGTGTCCAGGAACAAATGAGGTTTAATTGTCCTCAGACCCATGTAAACTGGAAATTAGATATCTAATATGATAAAAGCATGGATCTGGAACAGTGTTTCCATTAGTCCCATCATCTGGAGACATCTACATTAATATTTAGATATTAATATATAATAGTTACTTATATAAAAAAATATATAAATATTTAGATTCCCTCTGTAGAGGGAACTGATTTTGAGAGAATGTCTCAAATGCCAATGTTTGTGAAAGAGATTGTAGAAAAATAGATTAAAACAAATAATATAGAAGTGATATTTGCAGTTACAAAGTTACTGAAATAGGAAATACTGAAATAGGTAGGCTGAGCTACATTGCCACGGTAAAAAATAATTTCATCTATCTATTGTATCATCTATGATCTGTCATTCATATAGTCATAAACTACACAGAAAAGGAAGAAGTCCTTGTGTTCTGACTCTGGAGTTGTGAAATTCATTTTTTCCCTTCCTCCAAAATTTTAAAATAGAATTCTTTTAATTAATAAATAAATAAGATGTTTTTCATAGCTGAAGATTCCAGGTGACTTGCAGGACTAAAACAAGTTGAAGCTGTAAGTTGGTACATAAGTCCATCATTTAGGTATGCCAGGAAATTGAAAGTAGCCAGATGTTTAAGGAACAGTCAGTTTCAGTCTTGTCAGAAAATGTGATTTCATTACGGAGTTTTATACTGAAAAAATTGAATGGCTTAGAAAATAGGTTGCATATCTCACAAGACAGGACTGAAATATTTAGTAATTCCATTGAGGAACTTGGCCACTCTTTTGACTTAATCCTGAGTTTACGAAGAAAATCTGAAATGTCTTAAATAACAGTAAAGAACATAGCATCAAAGTCCTGGGTGGTTCTCAGTAATTAATACAGAAAAAAAAAAAAAAAAAAAAAAGTGGCATAGCATAAATTGATGTCTTTCTTACTCTACCCTTTTCTTTCATCTTCTCTCAAATAGATGAGTTGTATTGCCTTAAACTCAAAGAGGACGTCCATTACCACTTTCTCTGTGATAATTCAGACTGGAAGCATTCTTCTACCCATTCTCATTGAGCCTCTTTCTTCCTGGCCAAGCGCTGCTCTCACCTTTGATGTGTCTGGGTTAAAAGTGAAGCCTTTGAAGGGGTTTTGTGGTAATTTGCACAGAATTCAGGTGATAGAAAGTTAAATTAGTAGTTGAAAGTTTGCCAATAAGTTTGCTGGGATATTTCAAGAATAAATCAATACAACTCTATCCTACTCCCCTGCTGAGGACTAGAATAGATCCAAGATGATGTCCGTTGCCTCCAATAGTAGGTAGCAGTGCTACCCTGTCACCTGCACCAAATAGAGAATATATCTGTGGTGACCTCCACCTGTTCTTGAGTTTCCTGTGAAGTGTATAAAATCTGGGGGATATATTTTTTCCTGTTTTTTTTTTTTTTTTAAGTGTGTAGGTAGTTAATATTTGCCTCTTGGGGTCACCTTGACTGCCTCTTCATCTTCATTAATAGCTGAATTTAGCCTATGGTCCTTCACTTTTGTCAAGAATTCCACAAAATATTTCACAAGTCAAGTGGGTATTCTTATAGCCTTCCTCAATAATACACTGTCTGTATGTAATGCAGGTTAATATTAGAGTACCACTTAGCAGTGCACATCACAACATAATTCCTTGAAACACATTATCAGGAACATTATTTAAAACAATGCATTCTGAAAAGAAAGTAGTTTGTTGAACAGTGTTGAAATTGTCTAGCATTCCTTATTCGTAACAGTAATAGAACATTCTCCAAAACTAGACACGAAACAACACAGACATCATTCTCTTAGCCTTCATACCTTCTAAGTAGATTTTATTAAAAATAGCTACTCTTAGAAAACATCACATTATTCATTGACCTTGCAAATATCATTCATTATAGTAAGGATGAAGTGCCTATTTTGCTGGCTTTAAAAATAGTTTGCAGGAAAAGCTTTTCTGTCACATAAACTTGGACTGGGGCAAATTTTAACTGTATCATTGTGTCAAGATATAGAAGCAGTAATGTCTAAAAATGGATGGATATCCAAAACATTTCAAGTACTGAATTGCAAGATTATGACTGTTGCCTCTTTTCTCCTTCATGTTTGAAATTGCATTAAATTAGAGATAGCATTAAGGTAAGAGAAAGCATATAAGACAATTAGTTCCTGAGGAGTAATACAAACCAAATAAATTGGGGTTAAGTTGCCCTTAGAAATTTGTACAAACTAAGTGGAATTACTAAAATTATAGCTCTCAATTTACTTTTTGAATTAAATGTATCACGGAAACAGTCCTTGGTCTGAATTCCCCTGCACATGAAGTGGGGTTTTGGTCAAGAGACCTTCTCAGGTTCTGTCCAACCAGTTATTCTGTGATTCTATGATTCTTCACAAAAAAATTCAAAAAGCCCGCTACCATTGGTCCAGTTCTCAACATCAATCACAATCCTATGGCTTTAAAAAGCTACAAGGCAACTCAATGTAAGAAGCAGAGTCCTCTCATACAAGCAGTTGTTTTGACTGAGAGCTTGACAGAAAGTTGAGACCTAGATTTAGTATTAATTGTAGAAAGAAACTTCAGAAGGATATAGGACAGTTTTGTGATACTTAAATCAAGCTTGTCTCTTTTTTCAGCCAGTCTGCGATTTAGAAGTGCACAGGTAAGAATGCACCTGGAGAAAAATGTATCCTTATCCTATGTTTATTCGCTTTACTCTGTGTAGATCTCAGCTTATCCAGTTTTCTTGGGATTATGCAAAAAGACTTTTGCAAAACAAAGAAACCTCTCTCCCTGACTTTTCTAACATCTCAAAATGAAAGTAATCCTAACTAATCTAAACCTGTCCAGTTAATGTGATAAAACAATGGCAGATTATTCCAGGAAAAAAATGTATCAGCTGAGATCTTCTTAAATGACTTGTCAGTTTGGTATTAGTTTATGGTGACCTATTCCAATTTTGTTCATCCTAGTGCTCCTCAAAACCAAGCTGGTAGAGGTTGTTTCCAGTGGAGAATCTAAACCAGTCATTTCATTTTAAAAGAAATATCTTGAAAATAAGTCATTATTTTTAGGTGAAACATTGACCTATATAGAACTATGGAAGTTTAGTTTAATTTCCTGAACTAAATAACTGGAGCAGCAGTTTCTCTCTTCTTACTTTTAACTTTAAGAATGGTATCACAACTGATTATATAACGAGAAGAAAGAGGATTTTTAGTGACGAACCGTTATGTGGTGGACTTCAGCTCTCCAGTGTTGTCTGTTTCCTTTTAATTAAAAAAGCCAAAAGCCATGTTTTTATTTTTTTTAATCAATACATGACTGATATAGTGCTTTTTAAGCTCTTCCCCAAGTAATACAAGCCTTCAATAACAGCAAGAGACTTTGGAAAATGACTGAGACATAAAAGACTCCATCTAAGTGGTGTGGGTCACCCACCTGATGGATGGGATGCCAGCCAGAGGGACCCAGACAAGGTCTAGAAGTGGGCCCATGTGAACCTCTTGAGGTTCAAGAAGGCCAAGTGCAGGGTCCTGCACCTGGGTCGGGGCAAGCCCTGGTATCAATACAGGCTGGGGGATGAAGGGATTGAGAGCAGCCCTGCCAAGAAGAGCTTGAGAGTACTGGTGGATGAAAAGCTGGACGTGAGCCAGCAATATGCACTCACAGCCCCGAAAGCCAACCACATCCTGGGCTGCATCAAAAGAAGTGTGGCCAGCAGGTTGAGGGAGGTGATTCTGCCTCTATACTCCGCCCTGCTTCGGACCCCTCCTGTATCCAGCTGTTGGGCCCCCAACATAAGAAGGACATGGACCTGTTGGAGCAAGTCCAGAGGAGGGCCACAAAGATGATCAGAGGGCTGGAGCACCTCACCTGTGAGCACAGGCTGACAGAGTTGGGGTTATTCAGCCTGGAGAAGAGAAGGCTCCGGGGACACCTTGTTGCAGCCTTCTAATACTTAAAGGGGGCCTGCAGAAAAGATGGGGACAAACTTTTTAGCAGGGCGTGTTGCGATAGGATGAGGGGTGATGGTTTTAAACAAAAGAGGTAGATTTAGACTAGATATAAGGAAGAAATTTTTTACAGTAAGGGTGATGAAACACTGGACCAGGTTGCCCAGAGAGGTGGTAGATTCACCTTCCCTGGAAACATTCAAGGCCAGGTTGGATGGGGCTCTGAGCAACCTGATCTAGTTGAAGATGTCCCTACTCATCGCAGGGTAGCTGAACTACGTGACCTTTAAAGGTCCCTTCCAACCCAAACCATTCTATGATTCTATGATCCATCCTCACAATCCATATAAACGCATGACAGGGTTTACCTCCTGCCATCTATGACTACAAGAGTTCTAAAGTTTCCATGTTATTTACTAAAGTTCATAAATAGAAGGAAATTGAGGAGACATATTGGGTAACTTTAACAGTTTACACTGAGGTGTTTTTCTTTCTTATGAGTGCTTAAGGTCAGTCTAAGATGTGCTATGTACCCAATCTCGAAATGTAAAACCCATGAAAGGGGAACATGATCTATCACATTGATTTACTGAAAGATTTCTCACCCAGTTACTCATGTTATTCTATCTAAAGATTTGAATATCATTGCTGTATTTTATTTTATCTTGTTTTGTTGGGTTTGGGTTTGAGTTTGGTTTCATTTTTTTTTAATATTTTTTAATCAGGTTGATATGAACATAAGCAGTCTGGAGGAGGAAGGTAGTGGAAGACTATCACCACAAGTGTGGGCAATGAGCAGTTTCAACCTGGTGAGTTTCACTTTTGTTTTCACTGGTGGCTGATTTTCCTATCAATGGTCTAATTTATGTTTGTAGTAACATCTCAGCTGCTGTAGTTTTTTATTCTTGATGTGATATTTCTGTGTTAAATGTCATAAACTTTTCCTTCTGTGTTAACAAAACATGAATACTCAATATCTCATTATCTCTTTGAGATGCAGTTTTGTCATGGATCCAAGTATTTTCAGTCGCCAGCCAATACGGTTAGCACAGAAAATTATTTTCTAATCCTTTAAGTATGTACACAATACTCCCAAATTTTGCCCACTCTTATCAGGACTAAATGTTCCAATGTCAAGAATTTTACAAGCTGAAGGGTGTGCTTTTAGAATGTTATTTTCTGCTTTATTAATTTTTTTTTTTAAATTGAGAAAAATACACTCATGAGTTTTAAAAATACTAGAGGTACTAAAAATGTTCTAGAGGTTCAAATTGTATTTTTTAAAGGAATTACTTACTCCAGTCTTATTCTGAGAAATGTTTGCTTCGGGTGTGTTGACCTTTTATGAAAGAATTACCTGTGAATTTTTTTTCCTCCCTCGAAGCAAGTCAGTGCAGTTTTAGCACTGCTATCTCTTTTGGGAGGAAAAGTACTTTGAAACAGTTAGGGACAATAGTCTCTAAGCCCCCAAAGGGAGTGGAATTAGCCCTGCTGTTGTTTATACACTAGTATATCAGCAACACACACAACCTTTGGCTAATAAAGTGCTGGGAAGTGGTAAAATAGTTTTAGAAATTCAAAAAGAATTCAGATGAGCTGCAGCATTTAATAGAGTAAAATATTCAAATGTATAACCTGAAAATATTTTAAAAACCTGTTATTGGAGGCTTGGCACAGCATAAGGCCTTATGGCCTAAGAATGGATTTGTAAATATATCAAATTTATCGACAAAGAAATATGTAATGAGGAGTTATAGACTTCTGTCAAGACTGATCTTATCTGATCTCCATTTTCATGTATATGTGTAAGTATACTCACTTATATATCTGTGTATATATGTAGCTTGAGTTGGTAAATGGATGATCTATATCTTTTATTTAAAGGAAACACAATAGTTTTCTCAGTTTGACTGTTCTGTCAGTACTGACAGTTCATCAGTAGTCCTTCACGATTGCACTAACTTTGACAGTATATTAGATAATAATGAAGTGAGAAACCCCCCTCAAAAAAAGAAGTTCACTGACTCTGTCTTGTGATCACTGGTAGGTGGCAGAGATATCAAAAATGTTAATAGAGAAACACAAGGAATATGGCTTTATCCTTCAGGAAGGATATTTCTTTTCCTGTAATGTGAACTTACTTGGACTGTTGAGCTCTCCAAGCTGAATGGTAAATCCCCTAATGTTGTAATACCTATGCTGACTCAAACCCACATTCTGTCCCTATAAACCCAGTCACTGTCACTTTCGTTTTAGAAGCACCCTGAATCTTTTCTAGTTGGGTCCCCAAAATCCCACTTGCGCTACATAAAGATTTCTACAATTTGTCTCTTTCTTATAAATTTGTGAGGAAAACGCTAATTCTGGGAATTAGCAGGTATTTAGTTCTTGCTCATAATGGAGGAAGGTCCACTATGGTCTCCTGCCAAAGCTGGTTTTTGCTTGGATACATTTGGTCTGTTTCTGCTTTTTCATCCAGAGTTTAGACTTGCCCTGGAACTTGGAACTTCCTTGCCTTAACATCACCACTTCTTAGTAATGTTTCTTGTAGCACAAAAATAGGGTGTTCTCCCTTCTATGTGTTTGATTTGCCAACTATTCTGTCCTCCTTGAAGCTTCTTACCTTCCAGAAGGTGAAAATATGTCTAGATGATATCTTTGGAGAAGGAGGAAACACGTAATTCTGTTACGCAGAAGACATAATTTTGCATACACTCGCCTGCCTTCCTCACTTCAGGTTACCCCTAGAATGCACCGTTCAGAATTGTTTATATCAAAGACAGTTTTAAATATTTTAATCTTGAATTGGTTTAGTCTTCTGAAAACTTTGTGTCTTCTGCACTTAGATGAAAAAAGTGCATTGGTGAATAACAATAATAGTATCACAGTCTTGATGTAGTTGGCTTTCTGCTTTGATTCCCATTAGCTATAAGAAGAATTTTGGTTGGCAGGTTGGTTTTTATCCATGAGGGTGATCATATCCTGAAGCAGATTACCCAGACACACTATGACATCTCTGTCCTTGGAGGTATTCACGAATAAATTGGGCATGGTCCTAGCAGCTTGATCTGATTAGATCTGTTTTGAGAGGAGGGTTGGACTAGATGAACTCCAAAGGCTCCTTCCTTTCAAAATCCTGTGGATTTTGATTCTATGGTTAGCATTGTTCCAAGAAGTAGGGGGGAAAATCTTATCAACTATTTTGCTTAATTTTACCAATCACTTCAAGCAATTAGTTATGAAATTTTGACTAAACTGGCATGAAATGTGTGTTCTCTTCCTATTTCTTGTTATACCCATTAGAATATTAAAATCGTGGTGATTCTGAGGAAAGTGCAGATATTGGATAGAAAAATGTGCTTCCAGTAGATGTTTTAGAAATTTGTAAAGACAAACATTTTCTTTAAAGAACTGCATACCCTTAGTAATAAGAATAAATTGCAAATTCCTGGTTACCAACAGGTGCCAGTTGGATCTAATTGAGAAGTAAAGATTTTGAGAGCAATCAACTTTTTAAAAGTTTCCAAATTGGAGTAGTTTCTCTGGTGGCAAGAGTGTCTAGAACTAGAGAGCAGAGCAGTCTAATGCTAAGTCTGTCATTTCTATTTATTAATGTTTTGTATGGTCTCTTTCTGGTGAACTACTTATTGTGGATTTTCTTAAAATACATGTGAAGTGATGTTATTCCACCAAGTAAGCAATAAATGTTTCATTCACTCTTAGGAGTGTCAAACCCAGGCACTTAGTAGGTTTCATTTTATTAAAAGGTGATTGGGAGAGACTGAACTGCAAAAACTGCTGAGGGGAAGGAAACAGAAGTTGTAATAGATGTATTTGACTAAAAGCTCTTTGTCTTCCCTTTGGAACAAGGAGCAAGGAAGAGGACTGTGGGGAAAAAAAGAAACACGAAATGGAGGGAAGAGGTTTCATCCTGAGTGTGAGAAACAGACTCAGGAAGCTCCCAAGGCTACATAACACTGAAATGGAGATCTCAGCTATCAGCGTACAAATTATCTGAAATCATGGATCAGCTAAAAAAAACCCCACTTTCTAGAACATAACCATTTTGATTGTTTCTCATTTTTTTTTTTCAGAACTCTTTCCAAATTTGTACTTAAGAAAGGAATCCTTTACTTCATGAGATTGAAACTTGTGTTATACTTAAGACAGGCTAGTATTTAAAGTTTGTTAATGTGATTGTGACAAATCAGTATTAAGGAAGGAATTCATGTACAAGTAGGGGAATATCAGGAATTGGTGTGTGATCCCAACCAATCTGCAAAAATGTTTTACAGTACTGATTTTTTCAAACACTAGAATAAGAGGAGGAGGTTCCCAGGTTGGTTTATGTTCAGTGCCGCTTTGAGAAGAGCATGCGATATGAAGCAGTCCATGATGTTATACATTTTCACAGCTAATATGTGTATTTTCAAAAGAATAAAAAGGAAAAAAGAGGTGAAGAGCAGGCAGGTAAGTCTCCTCTGAAAGCTCTGCTGGAGAGACTGGTGGTCTTCAGCGTGTTATGAACAGAAGCTGAGACAGGTTATGTAAAGGTAGACAGCTTTTTTTTCTTTTGGAATGTGCTATTAATATTTCTAATCCCTATTGCCTATGGTGGTGGAATAGAGCCTGTATTGATGTTTTTGTACCTTGCTGCAGCAATGCAGCAGGAATAATAATGGGACACAGATGGGTGTTTGAATTGTGTCACAATTTTCATAGCTCTGTTGGTTTTATTCTGTTCAATGAGGCAGAATTTTGCCCAAACCACACACAGTGTACTAAACACAATGAATTGCATGTAATGTGAAATGTTCTTTATCTGGTTCTCAGCACAATACAATTTAACTGCAGCACTGTTAATAGTAAGACTCCAAGCATTGATAGTGCAAGGTGATAGATTATTGGCCACATGCACAGAAGAGCTTTTCAGTTTAAATCAACAATAGTTTGTGTTCATTACTGATGTTCATGGTGAGGAAAGCGTTTTACAAAGCTTAAGCAACCTTTTGAGAGGAATACAGGATAGGCTGCTAAATGATCTAGAAGCTAGATTTCTCCCCTTAAATAAAAACATCGGGAGGGTTCACATCCAGAAAGATCTAACCATGCGAACATGGAACAAAAAATGTTGGTGAAAAAGTTATGACAAGGATTTGAAGGCCAATAAACTTTTCTGTAAAATTTTTATTGCACCAAATTGGGAACCCTAATAGCAGAGATTTTCTCTACAGGGTACGAAGATCCCTTGCATATTTTTTAAGTAAGGGTCTTTTAGAAAAGAAAGTGGTTGCAGTTAATTCGTGAGCATGCAACACTCCCAACCAGACAAAACCAAAATATCTGCAAAGTGAAATATTCAGTTCATAGGATGAACAGTTGTGCTATAAAGACTTTTAATTTAAAACTGAAATAATAGTAAAAAATAAAAGAAAGGTAAACAGAAAGGACTAGGTAGAAGAAATGTAACAAAATTAAAGACTTGACTTAGTTTTGGTAAAGGACAAAGAAGTAGCTAAGAGATTGTCTTGGGAGATTATCAAGGGACTTAATCTATGAGGAAACACAGTTCACCTTTGAGGACACCATATGTGACGTGCGGAAATCAGACTCCACAACCCCAAGGTTGTAAAGTAGGTATGCTTTATTCAGCGCTGGGCAGCACGGGGGGTCATCCCACCAAATTCGTGCACACCTAACGTGGCAGCTCGTATCATATTTATACAGCAAAGTGTTACATATTCATAAAGTTTTGCAATACGCCTATACATATTAACTATCTATTCCCGCTTCGTATGCAAATGAGCCATTTCCGTGGTCTCCTCCCCGCCGAGCATGCGCGGTTTCTTCTGGTGGTGGTCGTTGAGGGTCGAGAGGATGAAGGCAAACCCTCTCTTCTTCATCACCACAAGTGACTCTTTATTCCTGTGTAAGCTCAGTCTCTCTTTTATCAGACTCCGCAACCGCAAGGTCAGTTCCAGCAAGTTTCTTTAGCAAGGCCGGCCATGGCTGTTCTGTTCTTCTCTGCTATTTCCTGATAAAACGTCTTACACGATGGCCAAGGTTATAGATATGGGTTAAGCAATGCAATGGCTACAATGTTATATGTTTTGCGTCAAGCATGTTCCCTCCTGCTATTAGCCCTTAAATGTTAGTTCTCTCTATCAATATGCTCTTAGGTAGTAAGATTTTTCACACTGTATCTGTTAAAATGGGAGTGATTTGTCAACTACTGAAAATCTTAAACAAATTTTGCATATAGATATTTGAAAATCTGTTTATGCACTGCTATAATGCTTTGGGAAGCCTGAAGCTGAGCTGAAAACTGAGGCTCCCTCTTATTTCTGTTTTAGTCTGGTTCTTACTGTCATCTTTTCCAAAGACATCTTATAGTAACTGATGTGTAACTTTAAAAGTTACCAGTGTGGTTATTCACAGCTGTGCTTGTTTGTTTTTTTACCAAAAGGAGAATAAAAAAGACTTTATGGATGTAGCTTCTTCATTTCTAAGAGCAGAATAGTAGATTAATGTCTTCATATCATAGGTACAATGATCAACGCAATAATTCATCTATTGTGTATTTTGCCAGAAGTCAAAGGAATTGCATCAGAGACAAGTCTGACCAATTACTGTTTAAAGGAAATACAGAGTAATGTGATTAAAGAGCTATCCCACACCCCAAAAGTGATTAATTACTGGAAAGTACTAACCTTAAAAGCACTGCTGCCAATAAGTCATGGAACATGTAGAAAGTATTACTAATGACCACTTAAGCCCTTATTTTTAGCTACTTCAACATACCATCTAATTTCTGTCACTTATCTTTTCAGTTCCTGACTGTATGAATAAGTGTTAACTTTCTTTCCTGACCTTGATCTTCTTTTGGCATTTCTAAAACACCTGTCATTTAATAAGGAATTCATTTGCAGTTGTAACAGTGATTTATAGTCATTAGCTTCTTTGCTGTCAATGTGTTTTTAAGCATGCTAATTGGAATGAAAAAGAAAAGGTGATCTGGGGAAACTGTATCAGTAAACACTATAATTAAGCATAGCATATTATTTATTTTGTACTGTAAAAATTACTATCAGTTTCATTACAAATATTTCAAATGTATTCTAATATTAAACATTCCCAGGAAAAACTATAAGATTTTATCTTAAAATATGACTACAGACTTTTGACATACAAAAAAGTTATATGACATTGCTCCAGCAAGAAGTATCATCAAGATGAATTCTTGTCTGTTTATTCCACACTTCTACGCTGAGAAAATAGAAGTAGTGAAGTTAGCTGTCTTCCCACAGGTACAGGCACAGTTTCATAAATAGCTTTTGCACAGGGAAGGAACCTGTCTTGGAAAGTGTTGTGCTGAGACACATTTTTATTTCTACCTTGGCTCATTTGTGTTGTTCTGGCTGGGAAAAGGTCCTGTTTAGTGTAAAAGGTTTTCCCAGAACCAAATGTTAATGTGATTCTTTTGAGTAATCTAGAACTTTATCCTGGCATCAGTTGTGACAAAGTGTTAATATGACTCAACAAAACTAAAGGTTACCAGAGCTATTGTGTCTATTTTCCCTAGCTGAAAAGAGCAGATAAGTCTACTTGACTATTACTGTACTAACTATATGAATGTATATCTTCAAAATCAGTTTCACAGGGAACAGTTTTGCAGGGCTAGAATCAGATACCTCCCCTCATGTTCAAGATCTTTTATGCACAGATTGGTAAACTGAGTGGTGTTTTATCTAACTCTGGAGTAAAGATGCATGTCCTGTCCACGGCAGTGTGTTATTTCAATATAGCAGATACAAGACACTTCTGTTAGGATATTATACTTCTGCATATTAACTTGCAGAAGATATATCTAGGAGTGTTCTGTTTCTCAGCTAGTACAGGTTATCAGTTACAATGAGATCAGAGAAACTAAGCCAATTTAGGTCAGCTGTTCTCTGATCCTTTGTTTTAGTGAACATTTCTAGGGCTTTTTTTCATTTTTTAGATGCTTTAAAAGTCGAGCTGTGGAATCCCCTGATTTCTCAGATTCTTCATTTTTTTTTCAGGTTTGTTTCTTCATATTCATTTTCTCTGGCTGTCTTTGAGTCATCTTTTTGGCAGAGAGAGTGTTATAAAATCAGTGGGGGACAGGTTGCTATCTGATCTGTTAATTTAGTAGAGGGATAGAAAGGTGTTTTTGAGATGCTTTGCAAACAGTAGGTGTGGGTGGGTGGGTGGAGGAGTCGTGAAAGACAAGGAGAGCACAGGAGCTCAGAAAGTAGGGCAAGGGTTGTAGCAAGAGGAAATAAAACAGAATACAGCTGGAAAGAGAATGAAGACTAGACTGGTAAAAATGTTACAAAGGTGGTGAGAAAGGGAGAGAGAAAAGTCTGTTAAACACCGTATAGTGCACCTTCAGTTTGTGGTTACTCCTGCATATTCACAGGCATTTAGTTGTGTATTAGTCCTATCATAAACACCTTAAATCTGAACATCTTAGAAGCAAGCAAATGATAAATTATGCTTAAGTTATTTAACAGCATTTATCCGTTCTCCTCTGCTTAAAAAACACAGCCAGAACCACAATGACAACTGTCCAACTCATGTTGAAGCTGTAACTTACTGAAAAAGACATATCAACATTCCCTTCCCTATCTCATAAGAACTGTATGATTCTTTTCCCACTCTAAAAGATTTTTAGTTTTGGGACATCATGCAGATGTTTTGCTATTAAGTAGTACCCATGTCAATTCTTGGCCTCTTTGTTTAACTGGTGCCCCTTTTTGGAGGAAGATTTTGTGATGTTCATGTGAAAGGACAATGAGCTAGATCTCCTAGGACTTTCACTGGACCACAGAACAATGAAGGAGGTAACCTCAAGCATTAACAGTCCAGAAATCTAGAGATCACAATCTTTGTGTTAAAACCCCACTGAGCTTTTCGGTTCATATGCTGTTCTTAGTCAGTTTTACAATTCTTTCCGTTCCATCTATAGGGAAAAGAAGTCAGTAAATTCTCTGAGCCCTTCTTGTTGATCTCTTACTCCAAATAAAGACTTAATTATAGCTCTGTGAAAACAGGTCTGATTCAGGGAAATTCTTGTTTTTCTTTTAAGAATGTATGCATGTTTTACAGTGTTGGGTTTAAACCTTCTTACATTATTCATACACTACACCATGTTGTTGAATTGCACCCATGCTTTAGCTGGTTTGGAGAAGAAGTTATAACCCTTTACTTAAATTCTGATGAGCATTTCCATGCAATGCATGAAGAGAAGAATGCCCCGTTAAGGTAATAGTGTCCCAGGTTTAATTGTGCTGTTTAGTTTTTATAAAGCAGATTTTCTAAGTAGAGAACTTTCTATTGTATGAAATTGCAAAACCTTTTTGCTGTCTATTCTGGTATCTTTATTGTCATGAGTTAAAATAAAATAAGAACTGCACAACCTCGCCAACTAGATATTTAATACCAGGAAAGGAAGCATGTTTTGCCCTATGCAGCAGTAAGTTAGGGTCCACAATCACATCTGGACTTAACAATTGCATAAATGTACCTCTTCTGTAACTTCTGGTTTATTTTATTAGTTTTATTTTACAGTTACTGGGACTGAACACGCAGCCATACTTGCTTTATGCTTCAATGACTTTAAATACTAATACCAAATAAAATTTTTAAAAAAAAGACCAGCCCATATAGATTTTATGTCATTCTGAGACAGTGCCTCCCTCATGCTAGTAGAAATCACATGTGTATAGAAAGAAAAACAAAGTCCTGAGAGACGTTGCAAAGTATATTTGCATTTGAGGCCTTAGGTATATGCTGCATGGTCTATAAACTGAGTTTAAAGGTGATGTACTGTTCTTTTAGAGGAGTAGACTTATCAGTTCATAAAGATATGCCACAACAACTTTCCCAACAGATTTCTCCCTACCTAGAGGAAATCCTGAAAAACACTGCTCAAAATTGGTAATTATGGTCCTCTTTGTAATTTGCCTTGTAAAATATTCTTGTTGAAATATGCTTTGTTGTACCCTGCCTAGATAGTTAATTCTTTTCAAAGAGAATGCTTAACTGAGTTATGTTATTAATCAAAATCTATGCCTCCAGCAACCATTCCTACAAGAAAATAAAATAAAATGTAGAAATTGTACAAAGGAAAATGAAGCTGTAATACCAAAACTGCACACAATGCTGATCCTTCTGATTCTACCTGACAGAAAACGTTTTTATTCTCAGCACTAATGCATAAATTAGCTCTCTGGATGGCAAGTTGGCAATATTGAAGGCAATTGCCAACAACAGTGAAGATTTAAGTTTGCACTTCATAATTTAACGTGCTTAATTTATCAGTAGGTTGAGATTATTCTTCAATAGTCCTGTATATTAAAACATTTTAATTAAAGTAACTTTTTAGTTTGCTACCTCATGACCTGATGCTAGAGATGATTTATTCTCTGTGGAGCAGGCATTAAGCACTTCTCACCTTGTAATGTATTTGCATAGAGAAAAGGAATATTTTTCCATCTTGATGATAAACAATTCATCTCACCACTACTGGCCAAAGTATTACCTTCACAAGTCAGTGTTTTCCAACGATATTGCATGAAAAAGCAGCATTGCTGGCACAATAAGATGTCGTTTGTCTAAGCTAAATGTAGTCAAAGAAGAAAAGGGAGAAATTTGGCAATATCTGCTCCAGGACAGCTGGGAGGTGTGGCTTGGATGAAGCATTCTGAGTGCTAACTTCAGTCTTGGTTTAATGCAGAATTTCTGTGGGGTTATTTTATAATCGGCAAGGTATAGCAGGTGTTTTTTCTCTTACAGTAAAAAATACTCTAACAACCCTGGAAATGCTTTTAATAGCAAAAATATTTTTGTCCTGGTCCTTGACCGTCCCTTCTAAAAAAAACCCAGAGTGCTTTGTTTACATTGAATTGGCCCCATGGCATACTACTGCAAGGACTAAGGGAAAACTAACCTCAGAGAAAGAGCAAGAAACATTTGTTGGCAATCCATAGGAATAACCAGCATGAAAATCATTGAAGCTACAGGGCTACTACATAAATGGGAACAAAAAGTGAAGAAAGAGCAGAGAAAATCATCTCGTGAGGGGGGAGAGACCATATATCTGTGTGCCCAGGACAATCCTGCAGGAAGGAAAGGAGAATACACTCTCAGGTACCCCCTCACCTGTTTGGGCATTGAACTTAGACCACAGGATACATCTGCTTAATTCATTAAGCACTTGCTACTGCAGGGGCAGTCTGAGAAGATGCAGGTAGATGTGTGTCAGGTGCCTGAAGTCCCTTATGCTGCTGCCCATCTCTGTGCTTCTGTCAGGTAGCAGAGAAGCATTCAGCCTGTTACCTGGGCCATTTTCAAGCATTCCAAATTAACAGTATTAAAACTGCAAATTATGAGCTCTTCTGTTTCCTCTGCTTTCACTTTTTCTTATCCCCTAATCTTCCTTCTTTACCTCTGTGGGTCTTGGCTCAAGACATTGAGCCTTATTCCTGCTGCTTCTTTTAGGGAACTTCCAAGTAAACTTGCATTTTTCTTCTATGCATGTAACTTTTTTTTTTTTTAATGTAGTACACTTTCTAGCCAGCCACTCTTTCCTTTCTAATGGACCGTATCATAATCAAAATTACAAATCTGCTACACCTAAAAGCAAAAGAATTCATTTAGTTAATGCAGGATTAGGCAGATAATGTGTAATAATTATGGCTAATGTGTCACAAGAGGCAATAAATATGGATACTAAGACATACAACAGACATTTCCAGTAATGTGAAAGCCACTGAATATATTCCTTCTATCTCTTCTAGTTTGTTTCAGTATGTAAATTTATCCTTTTAAGGCTATGCAGCTGTTGTCAGATTAAAAATTTATCTGCAGCCTACCAAGATACAGCAGAATTTTCTAGCAGTAAACTTCACAGAGAGGAAACAAATAGAATTAATAAAATCAGAATATTCATTGGAAATAATATACCACTCCATATGAATCTACAGATGTCTAAAGCATATACAAACATACCTACATTCATGGATGCATGCATATTTGCTTTTGTGAAGGACCAGCTGCTCTCCAGGGTGATGATGTGTCCTTAGGAAGCTGATCAGAGTCCATTTCTTCTCTGCCCATTGATTGTGGGAAAATTATCAAGCAAAACAAAGGAGGTTTGCTTCTAATTATGCATTATTATGAATTTCAAATGCAAAGTTAGAATTGTATCTGAAATAAATGGGTGAAATCCTTTGAGATTTTTTCACCAGCATGTAATTGCATTAGAATTCATTAAATCACAGTGAAGAAAAGAGAAAAAAAAAAAAAAAAAAAAAAAGAGCAACCCCAGGGAGGGATGTTCCTTTTAGCACTTCTTTTCCTCCTTTGAATTAGATACCTCAAATATTTTTCAAAGTTTTTCTGTCTTGTCTTTCATGATGGTTTGTGTTGTCATTTCATAGTAAGGCAATAAGGTTGGATTTAAAATTTCAGTTGAAACATTTTCAAGCTCTGAAGAGATACAAATGTAGCTTTGTATCTTATCTCTGCACTCTACTGAATGTGGTTTAGTTTTGTTTAAAATAATGTATTTGTATGGCTGTAAAATACTGAAGGATTGGCAAATATTAAATATTTACTGCACTATCAAAATTAAATCCTTCTCTGGATCTTGGTATCCCAAAGCATTAACATTTAACTGCAAAAGTTCAGGAGCTTCAGAGTTTTTTGTCTTTTTTTAAATTTTCTTATTATTACACTTCTGGCACGTTCAGAGAACACCGAAATTTGAAGAAGTTCTGTGTAATCTCACTATTATTATTTTGTGCATCTTATTTTTTGCTTTTGTACTGATTTATAATTTCCCTGGAACCCAAGACTGCCGCCTAAGTCATGATGCTAATAATGATTAACACTTGGACTGTGTGATGTGCTGTAACTCTTCTGTAATACTCCGTCTTCTACAAAGAGAAAAGTCTGGAAATAAGTAGTCGGTGAGTCTTTTGGCAAAGTCCTCTTTGGGTGCAGATTTAAGGAAGTTTTTCATTTGCAACAGTGGAGAAATAGTGGCTTACATCTTTGGAATGATCTAGTTACTGATATTTAGGAAGTTAAAGGGCAAGGGACTTGAATTTCACAAGACTAATGCTGTGTTAACCCCTCTTTATTTCTGTTTAGCTTCCATGAATTTCTTAAGAAAATACAGCAAGTGGTCTGACAGGTTTAAAAGGGTGACCAAGGAAAAACAGGGTTTTTTTGCTTGTTTGTTTCTTTGTTTTAGGAAGACATTTAAGTTTAGCAAATATTAAGCTCAACCCTTGTATACCTCAGCATGTTACTTCCTTAAATTGAAGTCAGGTTTTTTTATTGTAGAGCATAAAAGCTCCAGAGAGGGTTGCTCCATTTGCTAAGTCAAGCAATGAAATTGTGCGAATTCATGTGATGGGACAGCTTGGGGACAGACAGAAATTTCGTTTTATCATGCTTCAAATATTGGGGTACCCATGCTTAGTATGTTTTTTGGTATAAGCTGGAGAAGGAAATTGTCTTATCACTAATAAGAGTACACCAGAAAAAAAGAAAGAAAAAAAACCCAACTGCCACCTCTTTGGCACTATGAATGTTTAAGAAACATACATCTGGAAACAACATGACTTTGTTGTTCCTTCAGGAAATATAGAGGCTCTGTTGATCCTCTAGGAGGAAATATTATGATGTTTGGTTTAATCAGTGTTCTAGCACTAATTGAAAATTGTTATTGTTGGAGCTTGGCAGAAGATAACAGACTGACATAGGAAAGTTTAAGTCAGGTAGAAAAGATGACTATTTTGTATTCCCCATCCCCAATGAAAAACAGGGTATTTTTTACAAAAATACTTTTTAAAATATTTTTTTTTCTCAGAAAATGATTTCAGCAGCCACTTTCTGGTTAGCATTATTTATAACATCATCTTAGAAGATAAGACAGCAGTTACACACTCTTGTATTTTCTTTCTATATGGGTAATATCTATAAAGTATTGAGTATGTCTTCTGAAACTGCATGAAGTATTGTGACCTTTGAGTCTCACATCCCAAAAGACACAAAACCAATAGTGAAGCTCAGGCAGAATGTCTCCCGCATCTGTGGCAAATTATTACAAAATGTGGCAAAAATATTGTGACAAAACCTTTTGCTGACTATAAGTGCTGATTTCACATTCTCAGAGTGCTTTGCAAAATTTTCTCAAATTCTCATAGTAAAATACAGAAACATTTTGTCATCTCTGTCTGTTATTTGAAGTGATAGACTACAGAGTATGACGTTTGTTATTAATCACAAGTATAGTTCTCCTTTGTCATTCTGGCCAGGTTCTTTTTCAGGCTTTATTAAGGGTCAATAAATGGCAATTAACTTTTCAAATAGGGCCACTTAGGAGGATTCCAATATCTAAAATTAGACCTCTAAGTTAAAAATTCTTGCCTCAAAACATAAATACTTGTCTTTCCCTTGCTGCTGCTAATGTTATTGATAAACCTCAAGGCCTTAAGCTCTCTTCTCATTTATACTTCCTCTTCTTCTCCCCTGTGAAAAGTATGTTCCAGATGAATCCTTTTGCCTTATCAAGGCTATACCCTTTGCATTCTTTACTGTAACAGACTGCAGTGCAACTTCAGAAATTGCTAGAGACAGCTAGGCAGCAGGGCTTAAAATTATATGTGTGAAAGCAAAGCCTTCTGACAATGTCCTACCTATTCTCTTGTTACAACTTCATGGCTGCAGTACTTTTAGAATCAGGGCAACATTTGTTGGTGAAATTGTTTCCTAAAATTTCTTTTGTTTTTTCTTGTAGTGTTGTTTTGGTTACTGATTAATACTGTTGTTGTATGCTGCCCTAATGACATTTCTGTAGAAAATGAGTATTTGAGTTAGGTCAGAAGTAAAAAGTCTCTTTGCAAGTTTTTTTTTGTTGTTGTCGTTGTTTTGCTTTGTTTTGTTTTGTTTTCTGATTAGGAGTCTTTTTTTTTTGTACGCCTATCTTAGCTTGTCCATCAACTCTTAGTCTGAGATGTCTTTCATTGTTTAGAGGTATCATTTTTAATTTTTAAAAAAACCCATCATGTTGAATGTGGAGGATGTGTAGTTAAGCTGTGATCCTATGAGCAGCCTTTCTGCCCCTGAACTAATTAGTTCTTTCAAGTTCAAATTGTGTTTTTTCCTGCACTAATACTTTCTTTATTTTAAATAGAGAAAAAAATACAGCTTAGAACTGCAGGTGCTTTCATCTATGAAAGGCTCACTGATCTGAAAGGCGTTAACCTTCTAAACGGTAGACATAGTCAAGCTAAAGTGACCTTCAGTTATCTGCAGTATTCAGTTGCAGAAATTAAAATAATCTGTATTAAATTCAAACACCAGAAGCCCCATGTCTTAAAAGTGCAATTAATATGCTTAAAATCTATCTCATAACAGCATTTTTCTATTATACACCCATTTATGTGACTATAAATGTAGTAAAAATAAGGATAGACTCAAGTTCTGAAAGCACTTAAACTCTTCTTCATTAGTTCTAAGGCTGTAATCACATTAGAGTATGTGAGTTCGTTTCTTGTGTATGGATTTGAGCTGTCATGAAATCAATCATGATTAAACTGAGCTGGAAAAGATTATAGGTGCCACTCTTGACCACTAATAGCATAACTTGCAATACATAGGTTTCTAAATTTACAAGTTCCCTTTTCTAAATGAAAAAAAAAGGGTGATTAAGGTACAATAATGGCATATGGCAAGTATGGGATGCCTCAAAAAATTTGGAATATCTTACTAAGAATAAAAATCATTTTCTTACCTTTTTCTTTGACATAATTTAGCAGAAGAAACCAGGATAGCCAGCAGAATTGGCACCAAATTAATTTCAATTAGCTGTAAGTATATTTTTTCTTCGTTTTCAGAGAATACTCTGGGACTACATATTCTTCACCAGGGAAGAGTTCTTGAACTTGATTCTTCAATGTTTAGACCACACCAGTATTGAGAACATAGGTGAACAGGCTTTATTTTGAACAGAATTAGTGCTAATGCTTTTTTAACCCCATGACCTCATCGAAAACTTTGGAGGCCTCTTTTTCTTTGTTTCCAGGTGTGTTTACCTGGGCTCAGTGCAGAGGTAAAGTGGATTGCAAGGCAGCCCCTCACAGTCTGGTCACACACTGCTCGACAGCTCCTCTTTTAGCTGGCTCTGCTTATAGTACCCTGACAGTTTTTCCTCATAGTCAATTTTTTTCTGCCTCTAATGTGATAGAAGTTCTCCTCAGAAAAAAAAAAAAAAATTGACCCTTGAGACTTACCTTGCTTGGATTATGTTCTGTCCTTAAGAAAGTAGAAAGGCTTTTGCTTTTGCATCTCCCACAAAAGTTTGAAATCAATATTTATATAGTATTAAATTCTGATAGGTATCAAGTACTGTAATCCCAAACCATTAAAGTCCATTTACCCAGGTAATCACTGAAGTCAGGGCGGAACATCTATATTTCTGAACCTGAATATTTTTTAAGGACTCATTGTATTTGTCTCTAGATATGGATACCCTGAGGTATCGTTTTTGTCAATGAACATCTATATGGGATTCAGCCTTTTACACCTAGTCAATTTATTATTAGTTCATTACAGGAACTCATTTTCAAAGGTTCCATTAAAATACGCAGAGTGGTGAAAGTTTCGGTTTTCATAACAAATAGGAATGGGAACATAGTAATTTTGACTGTTATTTAAAATACTGCATATAATAATTTTCATTCTTATCAAAGAAAACATTACGTGGTTTTAAATCTTGGGATGAATTCCTTGCTTTTTTTTAAATTTTGCTGCTGAATTTTCTTAAATATGAATAAAATTTCCAGTTATGATTCATAAAAACAGTCTTTCATGGGTATTTCATAAATTTAAGATGAGTTATTTATAGCACTAGCTATGTAGTAGCACATCTGTGATTTCCCCCCCTTTCCAAACTGCCATGACGTTTGGTATTTTGAAGCATGCTTTAGTCTGAGCATTGGCATATTCCTGTATTGGCTCATAAAAGATGGAATTTATGGTGAATATATAGAACTCTTCAGCTGTTTCTGCTACAACATCATGCTTGGAATTTGCAAGTCCTCTTGAATGTGTCAGTGGGCCACCAAATAGATTTATGATACAGTATAATTATTTTGTTTTCAGAGTCAAATGTGAATGGATGACATGCAAATTAGGCCATAGTCAGATTCTCGCAGTCAAATGAATTTCTGAAAGAATGTATTTCAGTATACACTCTTCCTTTCTACTCTGTGAAAGCCTGCATAATAAAACACAAGGCTTCCCTTTGGGGCTTGCGTGCGGGTTAGCTGGTATTAGTACCTTTAAACTTGAGCTTTGTTCTTGATTCTTGAGTGTGGGGCCTAAAGATGCTACATGATCAGTATAATTTTATGGACAGAAGGGATTCAAGTCTTTCTGAAAAGTGTAAATCTACCATTTTGCATAACTGGGAAGCTTTTCTTCTTGGAGTATTAGTGCAAAGATTTTAATTTTTCATTCCAAAGATACATGAACAAAGACTTTAAGTTTGCACCATTATTCTGTGCCAGGTAATTCTGCGTGCACTGCATGAAGAAGGACTTGCCTGTTACAGAAGTTGATTTTGTCGAGGTTTGGGCTTGCTGAAGTTGCACATTTATATTGGAGTTGGACGTTTGGGGTTATGTACAAATATAATAAGTAGATTATTTATTCTGGTGTACTGCTTTCCATTTCAGCTTTTTTCTTTCACGCATAATTTTTGTATAAATGTTTCAATTTAATTATTGTTGGAAATGGGTGAATGGCCTTCAGAACCATCAAGCAAAAGTTCAATTTAGTTCAAGCGCACTTATATAATGCTACCTGTCTGAGATGATATTTCAAATACCATTGAGAACAAAGAAATGAGACAATGGTACAAAAAGACACTTGCAAAGTGAGAAAAAAGAGCAAAAATTAAATCCAGATGCAAAAGTGGATTCTAATTAGTCTAGGGGGAAAATAACTGCAGAAACCAGTGTTTTCCCACATGCAGACAGCTGGATTTGGATGAAATGGTAAGACTGGCACAGACCTAAGACAGGGAGCAAACACCAAACAAGACAAGAAGTATCAGCTTAAATGGTAACAAAGAGGACAATGCAAAAAGATCTTGTTATGAAACAGGCAGATGATAATTGTCTGTCTCGCTCTGTTGTGACTGTGTTTCTATTAAGTCGCTTTCACCCCATCTTCCCTTGCTTATTGCCATCTGACTATTATCAGTCAGTCTGAAAAAGTTTTAACTGCTTTTTGAATGTCTGCTTCCATTTCTGGTGTTTCAGACAGCCCCGGTTCTTTGTAGTACAACAAAAGGTAGTCAGACAAGTTCAGTACACAACCGTCTAAAATATCCAGGGACAAAAAAGATTTTAGTCCTTTAGAAGATAATGAAATCAAGTAAGTATGTCCAACCTGGCCACTGAATTGTGGGAGTTAAGATAAAACACGAAGATGAAAGTGGATTGGTTTTTAACTATGAAAAGTGTAGCTGGCTGAGTTTCGTCAGACTTACAGTAGAAGCATAAACTGGTAAGGGAACCTCACCTTTCAATAATTCAAAAATGCATTTAAAAAATAGTTAGTGATAAGTGCATCATTTCAACAAGGCTTGGAGGATAAATTCCCAGTGAAGTCAGAGCAGATGAGGTAGACTAAAAGAATAAAATAATTGGTCTCACTTTTTATCTCTTCTTGATGGGCCTTAATGGTAACATTAATTTCTTTTGCTGGTAATTTAAGTGATGGACAGCTTAAACCTATCTAGTGGAGACAGTCCACTTGTTTGTCTTCTAATACAAAATACAATGACAGACATGTAGAGGGAAGTCATCAGACTTTCCCATTGTATTACATTAATTACTATGGGCTTTAAGATTGCCACGTTGAAATGAGGGCCTTTTTTCCTCTCTGTTTTGTTGTTGTTGCTGTTGTTGTAACAGTACAAATTTGTTAGAAGAGTCATTTACAAAAGGCAACTTTAACTGGAAGGTTCAGTTCAGGTGTCTTTTATTTTCATGTGGGCTTCTCTCTGAATTGTAACTGTGAAACAGTTAGCATTCAGTTAGTATACTGATTATACATGTGTTTTCACGTGGAAAATGAAAAACTGCAGCACCTTACATCAAAAGCTTATAGAATAGTTTAGTAGTGTTCTTCACTGTCATCAGCTGTTTTAATTACATCAGCATTGCTTCAAGGAAATGAATAGAGCCATAGTAATATACACCAGATGAGATTCAAACATGTATGCACATCTTTATTTTCTGCCTGTCATCTCTTCACATATTTAATGTATAATTTAAATTTTGATATGTAGCTTCTTCATAAATAGTACAACACATAAAATGTATAAGATATTAGATGGTTTATGAAAAAAAAATCCATTACCATATTCATTGCACCGTTCTACTCTGCTTTCCTGGTGTGGTCCGAGGGCACTATGGCTCCAGACTTGACAGGATTGTTATTTTCCTCATAAGTCTTGTTTCTGCTGCACAACTGGTTGAGCCTGTTTTGATGCAACTGCATGACAGAACCATGTTCTGAGATTTACTGACCTTAGTAAAATTTAACATTTCTGTGAAATACAATATTTATAAAAATATTTCATTTAAAGCATGTAATAAGAAATATTATTACAATGAAATATCTGCCATTCAACATATAAATATTTAAGGAGTCTTTGTTTCACGTCAGCAAACTCCTGATGTTGAAAGTAGGAAGATTTGAAATCTCTCTTTCATCTCTCTTTGTTCCATTCTTTTATGCACCCTAGGTTTAATTTTTGCATATAACTTACTCTGCACTGCAGCCTAATAGAACTGCTTGATTTTCTCACATTTATAAATAGTTTTTCTTTGTGTGAGATTATGCATGTAGCAAGAAGGATTATTATAGGACATCATAGTTGTTTTAATTCTCATTTCTAATACACTGCTGTAGTAAAGCTTGTTTGCTAGATTTAACTAAAACATTCATAACATGAATGCCTGCATAGGGTCTTCATTTTGATGATAATTCCTGAAGCATCCAAGAACTGCACAAAATAAGACTGAAACACACAACGTCAATATAGAAGTGAGGGCATTTTACTTTTTTTTTTTACATTTCTATAAATTGAGCAAAACCTGTAATCAAAAGGTTTATTGTCAAGTTTATTTGAATTACAGAACATTGACTGGTTTGCCTACATGAAACCTTTTTTTTTACTTATTCCACTGATTTTTGTATTAATCTTTGGCTCTTCTTTCAAATACTATAATGTTAGTAGATGTTCAAGCATTAGTCTGATACAGGAATTTGTAGTCCTTGAGAGCAGGTCAGAATTTTGAAAGTAAATTATTTCAGGATCTTGGAAAAGTGAGTAAAATACATGTTAAACCACAGGAGGAATCTTTACAGCATTCTTGCACAAGAAAAAAATTGTGCAAGTTGTCTGATTTTTTTCTCTAAATCTGTGAATTGCATACTGGTTGTCTGGTACTTCTACAGAGTTTTGTTTGGTTTTGAATGTAAGGTTCTGGCTCTCCTGCATTTCAGAGCTTTCCTGTTGCATCAGAATTACAGATTCAAAACTGCCTGTGATGTGTGCTCAACAACTCTGTTGTATTTCTCTCCCTTGAATCATGGAATATCTTAAACAAAAAGAATTGTTGACAAAAATGTGCAGTTTTGTTCATCACTTAGGAATCATTACATGAAGAAGATGTCTTGTTAATCTAAAAACAATGAGAAGTTGAAACATGCTGTCAGCACTGGCCTTTATTTGTAATTGATACATAACAGCTTATGGAAATTATGGGTTGTGACAGGTCAGTTTTATCTTTTGTTTAAAATCTGTGAAAAATATCAGCCCTAAAAATTCAGGTCTTCTGTTCTTAACATATTTTTTTTTTGGGGGTGGTGGGGGAGAGTAGACTTCCAAGAGCTGAAACAAAATATATATCTTGAGAATATATTAATGTGATAATTTTTTCTGCATCTAATTATAATGAAGAAATGTTTCTTTTATCTATCTGTTATGTCCTTGAATAATAATGTCTTCCCAAGGTATATAATATAATATCTGTATTATAATGTTAGTAGTGTGAATGACCTAGATTCCATGGCATATTGACTATAAGATATATAAGATACCACATTAGATGGCATACCACATCTAAATTTTTGTCACTTGTTTGAAACTGTGATCAATTTGTAATGCTTGAAAGTTTTAGCGGTCAGTAGCTGTGAATAGATTATCTAATATTCAATGGTAGGATCATATTTCCCTGTACATTTATGTAGTATTCCTCTCAGTATGGGTATAGTCTTGATGTTGGCTACAAAACAAAAAAAACAGTAAAAAATATAATGAAGACTTAAGCTAATTTAGTTAAAATGGTAAAATAATAAACTCATGCACTTTTTAAAGAGGAATAAAAGAAATAGCATTTTTTCAGGGCAAAGTTATTTTATATGTACTTTAAGTTACGTGAGTAATTTTACTTCTGAAGTGTTTTTTTGATATGCTATT
Source organism: Pluvialis apricaria (assembly GCA_017639485.1). Classification (NCBI taxonomy): domain Eukaryota; kingdom Metazoa; phylum Chordata; class Aves; order Charadriiformes; family Charadriidae; genus Pluvialis; species Pluvialis apricaria. The sequence goes on from CM030044.1 coordinate 72,979,381, forward strand.
AATTAGAAGCTTTGAATTTAATAGTTACTTGGAAACTTGTACATTTGGTGTTGATTTTTTAAATTTTCTCAGAACTGGTGAACACTTTGGTAGGTAGAAGAATGTTTTTGCAAACAGATGGAAAATAACTGAAAACTTGACTTATGTTTTGATTTCTTTTGTTTTCTTTTCTACTTTCTATCCTTTGATATTTCACACAGTGAGCACTGAAAATATGATCTTGAAAAGTCTATCTATAGGAAAAAGTCTCGGATTTTAGTGCTTGACATTTCTCTTGTTTTACTTCTCAAAGCGCTTGTTACCTCCCAGTTTTTTGTATAGACAAGACTAATTTCAGAAGTTCAGAACAATCTACGAAAGTATTCCTTGGGAAAGTAAAGGTCATTTGATCAGAAGAAGGTTGTACACTTCTGAAACTGAACTGAGGAAAAATTACAATTAGCTTAGAAACTTCCAGAAATGTCGTGTGAAAACTGAAAAAAAAAAAGAAAAAAAAAAAAGAAATAGGCATAACATAGGAAGTCAGTAGCATGAAAGATACGTCAAAGCTTTAACTGAAATAAAAAAGAAGGCAATCCCATTTTATCACCGAGACTATTCCTCCTAGCTTTTAGGATAGTCCTTCTCCCCACAGCTTGCAATGCCTTGTTTTATTTTAAGTATCACCCACAAATGTGAGCATCAGTTTCCCCATTGGAAACCAAAGGCTAAATTCTCTTTAACAGAAGTGAGACCAGGATTTTAACCACAATCCTTGTCCATATCTTGTAGCTTTCATTATTATTATTATTATCATTATTATTATTATTATTATTATTATTATTATTATTATTATTATTATTATTATTGTTGTTGTTGTTGTTATTGTTATTGTTATTATTATTAATCTTCTCACATTCCATATAATACTGTAGATGGACTGTACCCATCTAATAAAATATTATGAAGACTGAGATA